>OZ024815.1:80703767-81903767 GCA_964017055.1 Chloromyia formosa | reverse complement strand
AGCAAACCCCTTTTCGATTTATGTATTCGTCACCATGTGAGCTGGGTTAATCATTACATGAGTGCAGTCGATTACTCCTATGACACTTGGAAAATTATAGTTGCACATCCAGACACCTTTCGCAGCTTCCATTTCCTCAAAAGTAGACGGAAAATAAATCCATTCGTTTGCTTTCGTTAAAATTAATTGGCAAACTTCCCAGACTGTTCGGCTAACAGTATATTGATGAATGCCGACATCTTCATCAACACCTCTAAAAAGGCTACAAATTGTTAGTTTATATTTGGTCTACAACTTAATAATGAGACTTTTTTTAGAGATGGCAACACCGATAAACCAATGGTAGTCCATCTTTGACATACATACCATTTGAAGTTTGTATTCATAAGCTGTCAATGTCAGTATAAACATTTCGTGTTGATTGTTGACAACGTATTTTACCGGACCATGGAAAGTTTCGAAAATTCACGAAAAAAACAACATTTGCGGGAAGTTTTATTTTGCTAAGAAGACTGCAGCTCAGAGTCATAAATTGCTCGCGGAAGTTTACGGTGACGATGCTTTTTCGCGTGCACAGTGTTTTCGGTGGTTTCATCGGTTCAAAAATGATAATTTCGACATTACCGACGAAGAGCGACCTGGCCAGCCAAAAAAGTTTGAAGACGAAGAATTGACGAAATTACTCGAAGAAGATTCGTGCCAAACTCAAAAAGAGTTGGCAATTTCGTTGGAAGTGACTCAGCAAGCCATATCGGCCATAAATGCCCAAAATTCCAAAAAAAAAGTCTCATTATTAAGTTGTAGACCAAATATATAATTTTCAACATACAAAAGTCTACTTTAAATCCAGGATCAGCTAAATATCTTAAAAATGTTTATATTTTTAGGGTTTTGTATTAAAAACAAAACCCTTATGAAATCGGTCAAATGTCTGTCCGTCTGTCCATGAAATATCTCACGAACGGCTGAAGCTACATACATGAAATTTTGTGGGAGTATGTAGAATTATTATAATTTGCCGGAGAAAGCGACTCGTTGTAATAGGCTGACTTTAAGGGGATGTCCCCATAGAGGGGAAATGAAGGTCAAAATTTTTTTTTCATCTGGTATAGGCAAGTGGGGTATCATGAGAAAGGTAACACCGAGTACATTTCATTTCCGGTATTTTCATCAAATTTGAAAAAAGGGGAAAAGAGATAGAGGGGAAAATATGTGATCCGAGTTTGTCCCCCCCCCCCCCCTTGCATTTCGATACCGTTATACTTAGAAATATGAAAATTTGCAGAAAAACGGCATTTTACTAGTATAGAAAACCGAAAATCGTAGAATTTTGATATCTCATCAAAAACGGTTAATAATAGTACATTTCTATAGTTGCAGTTAGCATACCCCTGGACGCCTCAAGCACACTCAAGGTCAAAAATATTGATGGCCGATGATAACCAACATCATAGACAATAACATCTTTAAGTTTCATTACAATCACATAATATTTAATAATAGTACATTCATTTAAAGTTAGGCATCCACACAAAAATTACACCTACCGGCCTCATAGGTGTGAGTACTACTTTCATGTTGTTTTTCGTAGTGCGAATTGCAGTTATTTAATTAATTATTTCTGAAAGGGTAAAGATTAGTTGTGGGCGCTGCGTCGTAATTGGCAAACTTTACCGGCTGGAAGGGGGAGGGGTCCACATAGAGGTGAAATTAAGGTCAAATTTTTTTTTATCGACTGGTATAGGCAAGTGAGGTGTCGTGAGAAAGGTAATGTTGAGTACATTCCATTTTTCGCATTTTCTTGAAATTTGTAGAAAGGTGAATAGTGGGGGAGGAGAAGATATTAGTTCGGTGGCATTTCGAGACTGTTAGAATTATGAAAACTAACAGGAGGGTGGGTTCCGAATAGCATATAAAATGGAAAATAATGGAATCTGTATATCTTCTCAGAATAGGTAAAAAATAGTTTATTTCTGTAGTTACAGTTAGCACACCCCTGCATGTCTTAAACACTCTCGAGGTCAAAAGTACTGATGGCCAACGATAACCAACACCTTAGGGCTTAGGCAATAATATGTTCTAAGTTTTGTTACAATCACGTAATATGAATTGGCATGTAAAATGTAAATGAGTAAGACATTTTACAATAATTATGTTTTTTTTTTGTCCATCTGAGTGGTATCAAGAAGAGCAAGGAGCCGATATTTATATACCAAAATAAGCGCTTGCTACAAAACCCTCGGATTGCGGGCGGAGCCCTCTATATTCCGGTTTCATTTGTATGTTGCTTAACGCGCTTCCCCGAAATTCCGTATTTGGTGGAAACAAATGTGACGCCAGCCATTCAACGTTTTCGCGAGAAAAACGATACAAACTACGATAATTATTGTCATTTCCTGGCCTCCGTTCTTTGTATACTTTAGTTTTTCTTGGACTGACGACCATAAATAGAGCCATTTGAACTTAATTTTGTTAAAAATTACAAAAAAAATCGTCAGCATACAAACTAGCAACCTATTTAGCTCACTAGAAATTTTAATAGTAAATGCTATTAGTTTTCTAGTGAATGCTAATTTTATGTATACCATTTTTGGCATACTAGTATTTCGAAATTAAAGTAGCACAGACTTCTACGGGGTTATCCATTTTCTCTTTCGGAAAGTAAACTTAAATTAAACACAGTAAATATTTGAATTTCGATGGAATTTTTATTTCATAATAAAGTTTGGATTATGCCATTATACGTGAAATACAATATCTATCAAATGTCCCCCACGGGACCGCTTGCAGGACTCGATCCTTTTGAGATAATTTTCGATTACCTTTTCACACATTTCGGGCAATAACTCGGCTATAACTCGACGGATTTCGTCCTTCAATTGACCAATCGTCGTGGGATTGTTCGCATAAACACGGTCCTTCGCATAGCCCCACAAAAAGAAATCTAACGGCGTTAAATCGCAAGACCTTGCTGGCCATGCCACATCGCCGAATTTCGAAATTACGCGTCCTGGGAATTTCTCGCGCAATAAAGCCAAATTTTGTCGTGTGGTGTAGCATGTGGCCTCGTCTTGTTGAAACCACATATTGTCGAGATCCATATCTTCAATTTCCGACCAAAAAAAGTCATGAATCATGGTGCCATAGCGCTGGCCATTGACTGTAACGGTGGCTCCTTCATCGTTTTCGAAGAAAAACTGCCCAATGACGCCGCCGGCCCACAATGCACACCAAACAGTCACTTTTTGCGGGTACAACGTTTTCTCAGCGGTCACTTGCGGTTGCTCACTGCCCCAGATGCGACAATTTTGTTTGTTTACATAGCCGCCGAGCACAAAATGGGCCTCATCGCTAAAGAAGATTTTCTTCGAAAAATCGGCATCGGTGGCCTGCTGTTCGAGGACCCAATCTGAGTACTCACGACGCAATCTGTGATCAGTCGGCTTTAATTCTTGCGTGAGCTGGACTTTATAAGGATGGAGATGAAGGTCCAAATGCAAAATGCGCCACAATGTGCTGTAAGATAGGCTTAAATGCTGGGATCGGCGCGGAATCGAATGAGCAAAACGATGATGCACAGGTGTAGAAATGTCTGTCACCGATCCAGTTTCTTCAAATTTTTTCACTGTGTAGGCAATTGTGCGCTCATTGGGACGATTATGTCGACCATAATCTGCGCGTAATGCACGAAACGTGGCCACCGCAGATTCACCATTTTGGTAGAATAATTTAATAATTTTAACGCGTTGTTCAGTCGTAAAACGTTCCATCTTGTAAAATGGCAAACCTTCAACTAAACCAATACCAGTATTGAATACACTGACATTTGACAGATGTCGAATGGCAGGGCTTTACTTTCCGAAACACGAAATGGATAACCCTGTAACGACTACACCTAACTCCGACCTGGCCAGTATCGGAGCAAAATGTAGAAACGTTAACTAAAACGCGACACCAGAGTTTCCGGTAAAAGACAGAAACGAAATTTTATTTTCGGGAATCTTAAATACTAACTTATTGCTGACACAATATCCCATTGAACTTAATGTACGCGTGTAATGTTTACCGCAATTGAACTTAGTACAATTTTGCAATATTGCAAATCGGCAATATAGAAATAATAATTAACTGAAAGTGCGCAGCACATCTAGCCTAGCTTTTCAAAAGTTATTCTACTGTGTTAATTTGACATTCTGATATATACATACATATATCTATTCTTGTTTTTTTTTTTAAATGCTCACAATATTTTATTTTTTAAATGCTCACAATATTTTATTTTTTAAATGCTCACAATATTTATATTTTATAGTTTTAAACCAGATCTCTAAAAAATGCTGCATGGTTAAGAGCTATGTCTCCTTCTCGGTGGTTTTGATTTCGGTTCGGCCTTCGTTGAACCCTCGAGTAGGTAATACATCCAACTATTAGTAGTCCAAGGACGATGTATGGTCCACTATCGTGCAGTTGGAATGATGAAGGGGATGGCGTGGCTGGTTCGGTCTCTGCTATGTCCATTTGTAACTTTTTAAGGTCATCTTGGATGTGGTGATCGACACTTAGGCGTTCAGTCAGCTTGTTCGCTAGCATCCATTCGATCAGGTTGGCATGGGGCGTTATTATAGGTGTTATCCATTGTTCGTTATCTAGAATGATTATAGTTTTATTATTTGATTTTAAAGAGAACAGACCATTCAGGATTCCACTGCCGGATATGTTAATCCTCGACAAGCCAAATTCGTAAATCTTCGGGACAGGCACGGAAAAAGCCCATAATCCAGGACCCAATTGAAACCACGTATCGGCAATGTCGGATTCCGTTACAGAGCAGGATGGATCGATTGAGTTGTTCATCAGTAATCTTTTTTCGCACTTCATGGTCTCGGCGTCTGATGTCACTGGAGGTTTTTCGCAGAGTCGGTGATTTCCAATTGTATGGCATCGTTCAGGGAGGTTTATTACTGTTTGAGAATTATTAGTTTCTATGGCAAATTGTGCTTTTGATGGTTTTATACTTATCATTTTACCATTATGTAGTACAGGTAGGGGGAGAACGGAATAGATATCATACTTGGACTGGGAAATTATTGGTATCATGAAGATAAATTGTATGTCTTCACGAGTTATTTGGACCCTCGGATATAACAATAATTCTTCCGGGTAATTGTAGGCAGGTATTTCAAATGTCGGCGGGAGATTCTCTTGGATCTGATCATAATACTTCGTGATATTTTCTACTCCCAAAATATCAGTGATCGGCTGATTAAACTCTCCTCTGGTTTCAATGTGGAACATGATTGATTTAAAGTCTTCTAGTTTCTTTGTGAATTCCTGCAGCTGGGTTAAAAGCTCATAACTTTTCTGCATGAACGCTATTGCGTCTAGATTACTTTTCGTATCGGCCATGAATGAGTTGATTTTAGACGCGTCAAAAACATTTTTATCTTCTTGCCTCTCCATGATAGTGATGGTCTCATTCAGCCAATCTTTGTGCTTGGTGGTCAATTGTAACATTCTGCTTTGTTGCTCTTCTAAAATTCGGATCTCTTTATTGATGTTGGCTGTTGAAATTTGTGAATAAACTACTGTACCTATAGCAGCTGTCACTGCTGTTCCTGCTACCCATGCAAGAATTGGCAAAGCTCGTGTTTTCCGCTTTGGGAGGATACTGTATCTTTGATAGCTCAATCGTTCGATTCGACCTCGGATTTTATTTGTAAGAGTTTGGCATTCATACTTCTTTTCGGAACATATCTGGCTAAGAAGTTCAACACTTCGTTGTACAGTGTGGAGCGCTGAATCATATTCAGACTTCCTTTGTTTGATTGTGAAATTCCAATAATCGACTATTAACTTGACAGTTCCTTCCTTTCTGAAATGTAGTCCAGGTTGGTGGTTAAAATTTTGAAGCGTGATGTTCTGACCCAGGATTAACGTAGCTACAGCCAACCAAAGGACTATGCTGAGGATTAACGAATGGCTTGTTGTTCCTCGTAGTGCTGAGCTTCTTGTCTTTCTACGGTTGGTTGCGGTTGCTGTTTTTTCGTTTGCAGTTTCTTCCTTTTCTTCCCTCTCAGTTGTGCTATGCTGTACTGGCAGTGGCGATATCCTTGTTATAGGTCGTTTGATGATTTTGTCTTTCGTACGTACAGTAACAACCCGCACTAATCCATCAGCTCCTGGATGAATGTCAATAGTTCGCCCTAACGGCCAATACTTCGTACTTCTACTCTCATCTTGTACTAGAACCATTTGTCCAGGCTCTAAGTTTGCTTTTGGATATTTCCATTTAGGTCGTTCTTGTAAGCGGTGGACATATTCACGTTTATATCTGATGCTCACATCGCGACATAGTTTGGTGTACAGTTGCCATCGGGTTAGGAGATGATGTTTTCGATCGGTGACTTCCTCGTCGTATTCTGGCGTATTAAATTGGCCAATTAAGAAATGATTCGGCGTGAGTGTGCAAATCTTCCGGGTCATCGGTTAAGGGACAAAGGGGTCTTGAATTCAAACAATTTTCAATCTGGGCTAGTACGGTGGTCATTTCTTCATATGTAAGGATTTTAGTTCCAATGACTTTTGTCAAATGTTGCTTCACTGACTTTACTCCAGCCTCCCATAATCCGCCAAAATGAGGTGCTGAAGGTGGATTGAAATGCCATTGAATCATATGAGTGGCAAGTGAAGTGTGAAGTTCTTCTAGTTTCCTCGGATTTTATTTGTAAGGGTTTGGCATTCATACTTTATTTCGGAACATATCTGGCTAAGAAGTTCAACACTTCGTTGTACAGTGTGGAGCGCTGAATCATATTCAGACTTCCTTTGTTTGATTGTGAAATTCCAATAATCGGCTATTAACTTGACCTACAAAATTGGTCCCGTTGTCGCTGTACATGTTGTCTACTTTTGCTCGTCGCGCGGTCATGCGTTTTAGGGCAGCTATAAAGGCATCAGATGTAAGCGATGGAACTAGTTCTAAATGAAATGCTTTGATGGCTAAACACACAAAAACGCAAATACATATATGCTTTGCTGGAACGTATTCCCCGTCCAGCTCGGAATTTGATGCTTATCGGGCCTGCGAAGTCGACACCCGTGTTAAGGAACGGTTTTGTGAAATTCACTCGGGGTTCTGGAAGGTGTCCCATTATCTGTTTTTGAAGGCTTGGTTGTGCTCGGCTACAAATAACACAGTTGTGGATGATGTTCTTCACAATTCGGTATCCTTTGATGATCCAATATTTCTCTCTCAAGTAGTTTAAAGTCGTATTTGCTCCTCCATGTAACATAGTTGTATGTGCTTCCCTGATAATTGCAATCGTCAGGGTTGCTTCCTGTGGGATGATCAGCGGATGTTTCTTCTCATAAGGTATGTTTGCATGTGCTAGTCGGCCTCTCATCCGAATTAATTTATCTTTTTCCATAAATGGGGAAAGTTTGCTCAATCTGCTTCCACATTTCACCCTCTTGTTTTTCGTTAACGATGTGAACTCCTCGGAAAATATTGTTTTTGAATCAATCGTATGACCATATCGTGGCCTTCCTTCAATTCCCATACTGTCAACCATGATCTTGCATTATTACACTTGCGCCTACATTTGTTTATGAATCTCAGGATCCATGCCATTATTGCAGTTGTTCGAGAAAAACTGGATCGCTCAATTTGAGTTAGTAGTTCACTAGTTTCCTGGGTTGTAGCTGTAAGGGTTTTTGCTTCTAGCCGTGCTTCTTCGTCAGTATCGAAGGTTTCTGGTTCCGTAGGTGTCCAACTCTGCAACCATTTTGGTCCATGCCACCATGTCTGAGACGTCATTAAATTCTGGACCGTGCAGCCTCGCGAAATAATATCGGCGGGATTTTCCTTTGACTTTACATAATGCCATTGGCAAGTCGGTAGAGTGGACGTAATCAACTTTACTTTATTTCGAACGAAGATTTTCCATTTGCCTGGACCACCTTGTATCCAAACCAATGCGACTTTGGAATCGCACCATCCAACAATATTTTCGTACTTTATTCCAAAAGCTTCGATACACTTCTTCATTATTTCCACTAAAATTGCAGCTGCTTTCAGCTCGAGTTTCGCTATGATTGTATCTTTGATTGGTTTTACTCGTGACTTGGCAAGAATTTGATGTACTGATGATGAACCATTGGGTAGTTTCACCCGAATGTAGACAACTGCACCATACGCTTCTTTACTAGCATCGGAAAACCCATGAAGTTCCACTGAAGAACAAGATTGATCGAACTGAACCCATCTCGGCACTCGAACGCAGCCAATCTGCTGTAACTCATTCCGAACATTTAACCATTCTTTGTTCAATGAGGCAATTCTTGGTCCCATCCTACATCTTGCTTCCATGTGTTTTGCATTATAATTTTTCCTTTAATAAGAATGGGAGTGATCCAGCCCATAGGGTCGAATAACTTCGATATTTCCGTTAGAACCTTTCTTTTCGTATATGTTGCTTTCACCTCGTCAAATTCAACAGATGCGTATAATAATAAATAATCGTTTTCACCGTCCCATCGTATTCCCATAAATTTCGGCAGTTTCTCTTGTTCCCGATCGTGTTTTGGAACTCCTTCTAGTAGGTGTTTGCTATTGCTTGACCACTTTCTTAATGAAAATCGCGCTGCTTGTAGAACGCTCACCAATTGATCGTTTTCCAAAATTGCAGATGCAATAGGATAATGTTCCTTATTGTCAAGAGCGATTTGTTTTAAGGTTCTAATTGCCGTGAATGGATTTATATTGCTGACAAAAGTTTGCTGTAGAGGGCCGGATAGAATCCAACCCAGCCTAGTTTTTTGTGCCAGCAGAGTGCCTTTCTTCACTTCGTGTAAAATGATGTCCTTTAGCACGTCTGATCCTAAAATGATGTATATTCTTCCAGCTCGATTGAAGTTCGGATCTGCCAGCTGTAGTTCCTCGTATTCGTCTGGACATTTGAAACTTATCCCTGGTAGCCAAGAAGTAAGTGTTGGTAAAATTGAAGCCTTCGTTCCGAATTTCTCGTTCGAATCGTGTACAGACGTGAAAACGAGTTTGATTGCCCCATTTGATTTCTTGCTGATTCCTCCAATTCCTGTTATCACCATCGAATCATGCATGCGTTGAACACCTAATTGTTGTGCTACTTTTTCGGTGACAAAGGATACCATAGATCCTTGGTCAATTAACGCACGGTATTGGAAAATATGTATGTCCATCGCATCCTATTGCCTTAATTACAGCAGTTGCTAAGATGATGTTGTTGGTCGGGCAGTTAGCATTGGCCACAACCTTCTTGTCTAAATGAAGGGAGGTGTTGTGTTTTCCTCGACATTTATAACATCTCCATGTTCTTTTGCACACAGCCGCATTATGAACACCTAAGCATACTTCACATAACTTCAGCTTTCTGACAGTTTGCTGACGTTCTGGTACACTCGTGCCATTGTACCTTGGGCAAGTGAAAACTGAATGTGTATTCTTACACACCGGGCACTTAGTTTCGTCACTACCCACGCTTGTTAAAGTAGTTGCCTGATTAGAACGGTACGGCGAACTAACTTGTTTTCCTTGCGACGCCCGGTAATTATTCAATGATCGGAATGGTTGCTTCTTTTTCCCAATAGTCTCTAACGTTCGAAAACGATTTTCGAGGAAGCTTGCCATTCGTTCGAATGTTACAATTTCACTCTCACCGCCACACGTTTGTTCCCATAATGCCAGTGACTCATTTGGAAGCCGCCGGGATACAATAAAAACTAGGATGCAATCTGGAATTCGTTCCCCTAAGTTTAGTAAAGAATGATTGATTTATTTCGTTGTATCCAGTAGTTTTTTAATTTCTTCAGACTTTTCTACTTGTACATAACGCTGAGAGAAAAGCTTTGTCAAGTTGGTGTCCACCAATAATTTTTTGTTATTGAACCTTTTGTTCAGCAAGTCCCAAGCTGCTTGATAATCGGTATTATTGACAGCTAAATGTTTTATCATATCCCGAGCAGGACCACAAACATTTGTTTTAAGGTACTGCATTTTTTGAACATCGTGTATGTTTGTTTTCTGGTGGACCATGACTGAAAAAAAGTCCCTGAATTCTGTCCACTTTTCGGGTTCCCCATAAAATTTTGGTATATCTACTCTGGGCAGTCTTAAATCGCTTGCCTCGGACACAGGAAGTTGTGCTATTAAAGGTGTCCTCGGACTATCAGCTTCCTACCTTGTCAGTTTAAAACGTTGATGTTCAATTTGAACAGATGTGGACTGCTGAATGTCGACAGCTCTATTGTATTCCTCCTCCATTTCACTGTTATCCCCCATACAATATCGAATGAGTTGAAAGTGGGCTTTCTCGAATTTGTCGAAGTATTGATCAACTTTCCTCATAATGAATTCTAATTCTTCCTTCTTTAATTTTTCGAATTCGATCCTTTCATATCTTATACCTGCATTTAACAGCATATTCAAACTAATCTGCCGCTCTGTTGCTATTTCTTTCATTTTTATTTCTTCGGAGTTTCCCTCACTACCTCCCCTATCGCTGATTTACTTTGCGTATCATCTTCTATCATCATTGCTAATTTTTCCTCAAGCTCCTTACAAATTTGTTCAATTTTCCCTTTATAATCCTCTTTCAAATAAACTGAGTTTTTTTGTAAGTCAATATTGACAATATCTTCATGGTTTTCTAAAAAAGTTTGCCATAGATTTTTTAATTTCTCACCGTACTGCTTCACAATGCTCCTTCTGTGCTGTGGTTCATTTTTATAACTCGTTAAAAGCCTTTCAATTGCTTCTCCCAGCTGCTTCTGCTCCACCAATTTCACTTTCAAAAGTTCATCCATTTTGTAGATTGCTCGTTTACACTATTTTCTTCCGGATCCCGGTTATTAAATCGCAATTATATTATCCTCTTTAGTTTTCCTCACACTTATTCTTCACTCTCTTATCTTTATTATTGTTCTAACTTTTACTAATTCGCATATAGTCTTTCCACTTTGTCAACGTTTTTCTTCTTTCTTCGTTCTCAGTAGTATATTTCCTTAAAACACTTATTTCCGGACTCCGTTTATTTAATCGTTATTGTATTATTTACGTCTGCTCACACTAAACACTGCTCGTTTCCCTTCTTCCAATTTATTTTAGTTCATACTCTTTCCTTTACAACATTCACTTTTTCTTTTCCTCACTAATCAAGTCTTCCACACAGTCTTCCACACAGTATGTCAATACACTCTCTCTTATCACTTTTTGAACTTCTTTATGTCCTTGCCTTTTTCCACTGTTAATGTTTTTAACGCACTACTGTTCCTATCACTGTTATAATTGTTTTTTTTTTAGTTCATGTCCTTTCCACTATTAATGTTTTTAACTCACTACTTTTCCTATCACTTTTCTCAACTTGTCTTTTCCTACACTTTCATTTACACTCAGTTTTCTCGTTTTTAACACCTTTTTGTTCTTTTCTGTATCACTTTTCAATATTTCTTTACTTCTTTTACTTAAATACACTTTTTCCGACTACTATACTCAAGACTTAACTTTCCTTTTGGTTCTATTTATTCTCGACGGACCTTATGTAACGACTACCCCTAACTCCGACCTGGCCAGTATCGGAGCAAAATGTAGAAACGTTAAATAAAACGCGACACCAGAGTTTCCGGTAAAAGACAGAAACGAAATTTTATTTTCGTGAATCTTAAATACTAACTTATTGCTGACACAATATCCCATTGAACTTAATGTACGCGTGTAATGTTGACCGCAATTGAACTTACAATTAGTACAATTTTGCAATATTGCAAATCGGCAATATAGAAATAATAATTAACTGAAAGTGCGCAACACAACCCTTTAGTATTTACTAGCTAGTAAAAGCTTTTTATGCATACGAAACGAAAATAAAATAGTGATTGCTACTAAACTAGCATTTACTATTTTTTATGCATACGGCCCAATGTGTTTATTGATCATGATTGATTTCTTTATATTTACAAATATCACTTACGTTGCTATTGATGGTTATTGACTTTGGTAAAATAGCATGCTGATAATAAGTTCAAAGGTATTGATCATTTAACAAGAATACTAAGTATGAGCACAAAGTACAAGGTATTGATCGGTTATTTTTGTCTTGTTTGCAAATTCGTATTTGCATGTTACAATAATTTACAATTATAGAAGCAATTATTTGGACAATTGATTTTACAATGTTTTTGGCTTAACCAGTATCTGTACTAAGGATTTAAGTTTCCTTTTGAAATTTCAGTTGAAGTTTGAATCCTTAACTAGACCCAGCAAAGACATATCTCGTTTTCATGTTTGCTGCTCTATAGCGTTTTATAGCCGCTTATCCTGATCTACTCTGCTCTGTAGAAAGAAAACGCGTTCTGTGCTTCGGTTCAACCAGTAGAGGATCTTGTATTGAACCTATCCAGTTTGGAATTCAACAGTAAGGAAATGGAACTTTTGAACAGAGGTCTTAATTACACACCGAACACAGGTAAAATCAATATTGAAGAAACTATAGTCGACATCGAGTCAGCTATTCAGTACAAACCTAGTAATACACAAAATACAATACGTAAACGAGCAATGGATACTATTAATAACATCAAGTCCAAATGAAACCGGAATATAGAGGGCTACGCCCGCAATCCGAGGGTTTTGTAGCAAACGCTTATTTTGGCATGTAAATATTGGCTTCCTGGTCTTCTTGGTATCACTCAGATGAATAAAAACACCATAACTAAAATGTCTTACACGTGATATAGTATCTAACAAGTCAATACATAAAATGAAACCGGAATATAGAGGGCTACGCCCGCAATCCGAGGGTTTTGTAGCAAGCGCTTATTTTGGTATATAAATATCGGCTCCTTGCTCTTCTTGATACCACTCAGATGGACAAAAAAAAACATAATTCAAATGTCTTACTCATTTACATTTTACATGCCTATTGATATTACGTGATTGTAACAAAACTTAGAACATATTATTGCCTAAGGTGTTGGTTATCGTTGGCCATCAGTACTTTTGACCTCGAAAGTGTTTAAGGCATGCAGGGGTGTGCTAACTGTAACTACAGAAATAAGCTATTTTTTACCTATTCTGAGAAGATATACAGATTCCATTATTTTCCATTTTATATGCTATTCCGAACCCACCTTCCTGTAAGTTTTCATAATTCTAACAGTCTCGAAATGCCATGGGGGGGGGGGGGGGGGTGAATTACGAACTAATATTTTCTCCTCCCCCACTATTCACCTTTCTACAAATTTCAAGAAAATGCGAAAAAATGGAATGTACTCAACATTACCTTTCTCACGACACCTCACTTGCCTATACCAGTCGATAAAAAAAAAATTGACCTTAATTTCACCTCTATGTGGACCCCTCCCCCTTCCAGCCGGTAAAGTTTGCCAATTACGACGCAGCGCCCCCAACTAATCTTTACCCTTTCAGAAATGATTAATTAAATAACTGCAATTCGCACTACGAAAAACAACATGAAAGTAGTACACACCTATGAGGCCGGTAGGTGTAATTTTTGTGTGGATAGTGTCAAAATGCCTAACTTTAAATGAATGTACTATTATTAAATATTATGTGATTGTAATGAAACTTAAAGATGTGATTGCCTATGATGTTGGTTATCATTGGCCATCAATATTTTTGACCTTGGGTGTGCCTGAGGCGTGCAGGGGTATGCTAACTGCAACTATAGAAATGTACTGTTATTAACCTTTTTTGATAAGATATCAAAATTCTACGATTTTCGGTTTTCTATACTAGTAAAATGCTGCTTTTCTGCAAATTTTCATATTTCTAAGTATAACGGTATCGAAATGCAAGGGGGGGGGGGACAAACTCGGATCACATATTTTCCCCTCTATCTCTTTTCCCCTTTTTTCAAATTTGATGAAAATACCGGGAATGAAATGTACTCGGTGTTACCTTTCTCATGATATCCCACTTGCCTATACCAGATGAAAAAAAATTTTTGACCGTCATTTCCCCTCTATGGGGACATCCCCTTAAAGTCAGCCTATTACAACGAATCGCTTTCTCCGGCAAACTATAATAATTCTACATACTCCCACAAAATTTCATGTATGTAGCTTCAGCCGTTCGTGAGATATTTCATGGACAGACGGACAGACATTTGACCGATTTCATAAGGGTTTTGTTTTTAATACAAAACCCTAAAAAGACTCAATCTATCACCTTTCAAAGTGATAGTTTTAATACGAGAAGCTTTACTGTAAATACATAGATATGAATGTATACGAGATAGACTGTCCTACTCTTCGAGATGCTTAACCATTCATGTTAAGATGACATTGCAAATTGCAAACTTGCATAACCCCCCTCCCCTCCTTCCACGCCCCCCAATCTTTACCCTTACAGAAATGGTTCAACTACAATTCGCTCTACGAAAAAGAATATGCAAGTAGTACTCGCACCTATACATGAGGCCGGTAGGTGTATTTTTTGTATGGATAGTGTAAAATTGCCTAATTTTAAATGAATGTACTATTATTAAATATTATGTGATTGTAATGAAACCTAGAGATATTATTGCCTATGATGTTGGTTATTATTGGCCATCAATATTTTTGACCTGGGGTGTGCTTGAGGGGTGCAGGGGTGTGTTAACTACAAATATAGAAATGTACTATTATTAACCTTTTTTGATGAGATTTCAAAATTCCATTATTTTAAGTTTTCTATGTTAGTGAAATGCCGCTTTTCTGTAAATTTTCATATCTCTGTGTATAACGGTCTCGAAATGCAAGGGGGGTGGGACAAACTCGGACCACATATTTTCCCCTCTCCCTCTTTTCTCCTTTCTTCAAATTTGAAAAAAATTCCAGAAATGGAATGTACTCGACGGTACCTTTCTTACGATACCCCACTTGCCTATACCAAACGAAAAAAAAAATTCGACCTTCATTTCCCCTCTATGGAGACCTCCCCTTAAAGTTGACCTATTTCGACGCATCGCTTTCTCCAGAGAATTAACATACTTCTACATATTTTCACAAAATTTCATGCATGTAGCTTGAGCGGTTCGTGAGATATTTCATGGACAGACAGACAGACGGACGCATGACCGATTTCATAAGGGTTTTGTTTTTTTACAAAACCCTAAAAAACTATTCATGCCCGCCATCCAAAAACCATCAAAAGTTTGAAAGAACTATTTAAAATCCGATAAAGGAAATAAAGTTGTAGCTATGGACAAAACTGATTATGATACCAGAATGGAAAATTCAATATCTGAAGACGGTTTTACACGTATGAATAAGTCACCGTTGAACAAAATGATTAATGATGCAAAATCAATTATAAAAGAAATTTGTACCGTTTTCAATGTGAAAAAATATAGATTGTTAGTTTCCAACCCCAGTGTCCCAAAAATGTATGGAATCCCCAAAGTACATAAAGAAGGAGAAAAAATGCGAAAAATCGTCTCCAACACGTCATCTCCACTGGTAAAAGTTAAGTTGCAAAGTGGTTGGTATCAGAAATTAAAAAATATGGAAATTTCGAAGGAAATGACATTAAGAACACGTTCGATTTTGTAAATAAAGCGAAAAACATCAAACTAGAAGAAGGTGAGATTATGGTTTCTGTCGATGTGACTGCGCTTTTCCCGAGTGTTCCAGTCGATGTAGCGATACAATCACTTCAAAAACACCTTGAAAACAAACAAGTTAAAGCAGATGAACTTTCTGTCCTAGTTAATGCTGCAAAAATATGTATGTCACACAATTGTTTTGTGTTTAGAAGCCAGTTTTATTCTAGTGATTTCGGAACAAGTATGGGCAATCCTTTGTCCCCACTAATTGCTGAGGCTTTCATGACCAAATTTGAAGGAGATTTATTATCAGAAGGATTGTTACCGAGGATCTGATATAGGTATGTGGATGAAGTTTTTTATATCATAAAGGAGACAGAAGTTGACAAAACATTATACACTATCAATAATAGATATGAAAGCATTAAGTTCACTATTGAAAGAGAAAACAATCAACGTTCGATATCCTTTTTGGACTTAAAGTGCACTGTAGTAGACAAACACATCGAATTTGCCGTCTTTCGTAAACAGACTTCAACAGATCGCTTCATCACAAAAGATTCATTCTGTTCCTTCCAACAAAAAATTGCATCTTTTCATTCAATGGTCTATCGCTTGATAAACCTCCCGCTTTCCCTTGAAAATTATCGGAAGGAATATGAAAAAATTGTTCAAATAGCCGAAATTAATGGATTCGATAGATCCTTAGTAGACAAAATTGTTAAAAAACATTCAGACGCTCGCAAGAAAAATAATATGTCTACACTTTTCAGCCAAAACCAAGAAAGAACCACAAACTTCGTAAGAGTACCCTTTTCTTATGTTCCTTCGGTCAAAAATCATCTACAAAATGCGTTCGAAAAGGAAAATATGAAGATTGTTTACACCAACAGCAACAAATTGAAAAATATTCTTGGCTCAACGAAGGACAAACCAACATTAGCTGAACAAAGCGGAATATATGAAATTAGCTGTAAGGATTGCGATGCCGAATATATTGGCCAAACAAGGCGAAACGTAGAGACCCGCTTCAAAGAACACAAAACCTGCATAAAAAACATGCAAATAAATCGCTCCTCAGTCGCAGCTCATGTACACTCAACATGTAATATCGATACGCCACCACACAGAATCGGTTCTTTCGATTAAAGTGTACGTTTAGTGAAAGCCGTACATATGTAACGAGCGAAAACTAGATGCGTATGAAGCTCTTTATATCAAAAAAACCAAAAATACAATGAATAGCGACAATGGCAACATAATTTCACCTTTGTTTTCTTTTGTACGATAGTTTATAAAATGTTTCCACCTGTAATATAACATGTTTATATGTTTATTAACGTCCATCTATCTATATATGTACTTGTTCTCACTGATACACAAAAAACGGAATTTGTTCTCAATACTTTTATAAATGTTTACAGTCATTTTTGCATTATTGTTAAATTATTTAGTTTGCGTGTTTGCTGATGATGAGCAGCAAGTCTGCTCGAAATGCATTCTTACAAAATAAATTAAATTGTAATAATTTTGTTATTTTTTATTTTATTTTGCTGATTTTGTAGTCAATAAAGGACTTTAAACTTAAAAGTGTTGTTCAACGTTTTAGACTACAAACAAGTGGTTCAACTGTTTAATTAAAAAAAACAGATCCCAGTGACACGAGTATATGGTTTTTAATGCACCTTGTTGCTAGAGACAGCAGTCGAATTTCGGCTTTTTAAATTTGTTGCAAGTTAAGATCCTGACCCGGCGTAGCACAATGGACTGTCCCTAATTGCTTCCGAACACTAGCACCAACACACTGCTATAGACGACCGGTGACACTGCGGTTCCCATGACGAACAAAGGAAAAATACACGTTAATGTTCTACTAATTGCCGCGCCGTGGACTGGACATCAATTGGGACGCGAAATTCATGGCTGAATTATAGTATGCGCGAACAACGCGGCTTCTGCTGTCAAATAAAGTTGAACCAATGGGCATACCCCGCTTAACGCGAGAGATGCGTTGCTGAGGAATTCGTGTAAAGCGAAAAACGCGCTAAGCGGGGTCTCATTCATTTTATCTTAAGTAGTCCAAAAATTTCAGTGTTTTGTTATATTTTTTTTTTTTGGTTTTATTGATTTTTTCACTTGAAAATAATTTGTTATACATACATACTTATAAACATAGAAAATATGCACATACAAAGAAATTAATCATTTAGAACTAGAATGTCCTGAGAAGTGCTGGGTTGAGGTTCCTCTTGTGGTTTTCCCGGGGCCGCCTATTTAAAAAATGATTGTATTGTTGGTTGCGATGCTTTTCGTTTTCTTTCATTCAGTAGCTGTTGGTAACAATTTATTCCATCATTGACAATTTTTTTCACTTTTGCAATCCTCTCCGAATCCACTTCATTTTGCTCTATCAAGTTTAGGCCATTTCGAATTAACAGTAAACCTTCCTGCAAAATGTTTGTGGATAAAACTCGTAGTATTTCTTCAGGAGCAACGTGTTTTTCTGGCTCTGCTTCTTGTTGAACTATTTCGAGAAGATCTTCGTTGGTCAATGGCTGCGTGTCGGATTCAATTAATTCGATGAAATCTGTTTCTTCCATTAATTCTTCACTAAGTCCCCCTGTATTCACCAGCTGTGTGATGCCATTCACCAAATTTGAAACCACTTGAGCATTTTCATCACTTTTGGTCACTTCGGGCCACAGTTTTTTCCAACAACCATTCATTGTTCGTTCCGTAACTTTTTCCACGAAAGATCAATGTTTCTAATGGCTTTCATAATGTTGAACGATTTCCGCCATTCTTTCATTGACTGCTTGTTTGAATCGGTTTCACGAATTAACTGCCCGACTGTACGCCGCAAGTAACATGATTTAAAAGCTGCGATTGCTCCTTGATCCATAGGCTGCAGTAATGAAGTCGTGTTAGGAGGAAGAAACACAATATCTACAGGAAAGTCAGTTTGAAGGTTTTCTAGTGCAGTAGAATGGCCGGGTGCATTGTCCAAAACTAACAGCGCTTTATGCTCTAAGCTGTTCTTCTCACAGTATCTTCTGACAGCAGGGATGAAATGTTTCAGATACCAATCATTAAACACGTTCTGTGTTACCCAAGCCTTTTTGTTCGATGTCCATATGACAGGCAAATCTTCTTTTTTATGATATTTCATCGCTCGAGGATTTTCCGAGTGGTACACCAAAAAGGGTTTTAATTTGAAATCTCCGCTTGCATTACCTCCCAAAAGAAGTATTAGTCGATCCTTAGCCGCTTTGAAACCAGGGGCCTGCCGCTCGTTTTTAGAAATAAAAGTGCGTGAAGGTAACTTTTTCCAAAATAGTCCTGTTTCATCTACGTTGAAAACTAGGTTAGGGGGATAGTTTCGACTGTTCACCAAATCCTTAAATGTGGAAGGATATTCCTCAGCTGCTTTTGTATCAGCACTGGCTGCTTCTCCTTGAAGTCGAAGGCTTTGTAGGTTTGAACGACGTTTGAACCGATCAAACCAACCACGACTTGCTTTGAATTCGATGGTAGATTCTTCCTCTGTTTTTTTAACGTCGTCAAACAGGGACTTAGCTTTGGCCATAATAACAGCCTGGCTCAAGGGCATTCGCCGCTGGTTCATATCGTCAACCCAAACTGATAGTACGTGTTCCATTTTTTACATTACAGAGGATCTACTGCGACTTAATTTTGTAGCAGTAATAGATGTACCCGCTGACCGGCTGGATAGCACATTTTTTTCTTTGTTTTTTGAAATTGTCCGTACGGTTGACTCCGACACATTAAACTTACGACCGACTTCTGTAGCACTAGCTCCCGTCTCCAAACGATTTAAAATTTTTATTTTGGTGTCTAGTGTTAACACTTTACGGTTCACTTTTGGCATTTTTTCGGCAGTTATACGTAATTAGGCGTTTGTTCATCAACTTAATGCACTCGCCACTCGTTATCCGGGCAAGACTAAATGCCATAATCGTTTCGCGTTTCATGTAAAGAAAAAAGTCGCGTTATAACGAATCCGCGATCTGCGTTAATCAACTTGATGCACTCCTTATCCGGGCAAGACTAAATGCCATAATCGTTTCGCGTTTCACGTAAAGAAAAAAGTCGCGTTATAACGAATCCGCGTTCTGCGTTCATCAAATTGATGCACTCGTTATCCGGGCAAGACTAAATGTCACCATACACTGTCGAACTCGAACATGGTACAAATGGATCGGTTTTCTTCACATTTATGTGAAGTGTGTGTGTGTCTTGAGCTATTTGTACCAGGCCCGTGCTCGAGTTCGACAGTGGATGGTGACACTAAGTGCCATAATCATTTCGCTTTCCACGTAAAGAAACGTTATAACGAATCCGCGTTCAGCGGGGTCGCGCAAAGCGGGGTATGCCTGTATTTCAGATGGCGATAAGTATACTGTGCGCGAACAACACGTCGCTCACGTCGCAAAAGTTGAGACGAGTTCAACTTTGTCGCAATCAACGAGCCGCGAAATATCAATTCACAATAGGCATGTGGTTTAAAACTGTGGGTGGTCATTTGTTTTGTTGTAAGTTACTGTTATGCGCTTGTAAGTGCATGTTTCCATTCTTAATTCAAAAAAGTGTTTCGAGTTTGTTACGAAGCCAGCTCAAATGTGTCAAAAGAACGCGAACAAGAGATTTGACTATAACTGGCTGAACAGCTGATTTTCGTTGACTGCGACTTGTGGACGTAATTCGCGCATAGTATAATTCCGAGGTGAGAACAGAAAGCCTCGCGCACATTACTCGCCCCGACGAAAAGATAATTCAAAAATGTTGACTGCTATTTCAGGTGAAAAAACTGATAAATAAACGCAGCCCAGCGATTCTCCACGATATCTACAGATCGGCGTTCACGTGTCGAATAAATATATTTGGAAACAAAACGTTTTTCTCACAAACCCAGGCCCGTTTTCTCAATGTCTGATTAAAATTTAAACTCCAGTTAAACAGACATTGAACGTACCCATCTGTCAATTTCAATTTTACAGGGAAAACAACAACAAATTTTATCTCGAGTTTAAATTTTAACTGGACATTGAGAAAACGGGCCCTAGACTTTTAGACCGGGCGTTCCTATGGTAGATATATGGCGCAGTAGTCCGATTCAGTTGGTCCCGACATATACAGTGTGCAATAGAAAGAAGGCTTTGTACAAAATTTCAGTTCTATAATTTTATAACTGAGAGACTAGTTTACATAGAAACAGACGGACATAGGTTAATCGACTCATCTTGAATATAGTTTAGATCCTCGGAGATGCTTCCTTCTGTACGTTGCAAACTTCATGACAAAATTAATATATACTATCACATTCGTGAAGGGTATAAAAATAATGATAATTGATAATCGTTAACGATAGTTAATTTTACGTAAAATTATTTTTTTAAATAACAAGCTAGCAGGTGTCAAAACCTAACCTAAATTATATTGCACAACATATCTCATTAAAAATTAATCTCAATTTAACTTACCTTTAGTGATATCTAATAGTTACTTTTTCTTTATACTTCAGGAGGCTCATCAAGTATCCAACGGCTATAGGTCGTATAGTGATTGTTATTATTAACAACATTTATTGTATTCCAACTTATGTAATATGGATGATAATATTGACACCTTTGAAACACATAAACTCCAAAATCTATCACAAAATTGAAGGGTTATTTTTTCATTGGATGTTAGCAATAGTTACTATGTGGTCTTATACAGCTGGCTACCAAAGTAAATACTGAACATAATTTCGTTTATTTGAAAAATTTTAAAAACATAAATTAATCAGTTGTAGAAGCTGGTGACGATGTCTCAGAGTGTATAGACAAAAGGACACTTGTGATAGTTAACCACCAAAGTACAGCGGATGTACCTCTGTTGATGGCTAATTTTAATGCTAAAAGCGGCGTGCTGCCAAATATTATGTGGATTATGGACAGATTATTCAAATATACCAATTTTGGAGTTGTCAGTTTAATTCATGAAGATTTTTTCATCTCTTCGGTAAGTTTACATTTTTTTTGTTTCTATTTTTTCTATTTGTTTTCCGTTTGGTTATGATGGCATGTATTGAGAGTGCGACAATTATGTTAAGCTTCAATATACTAAAATGCCATGAAACATAACAATTCAAATAGTGAATTGTACATTTTAAAAGTGCTTGGGGAAGAATTAACACTCGCATACGAGTACGCCCCATCTCAATACCACGTCGTTACATATGGGAGTACCCGGGTACTCACATAGACTTTGTATGGAAATTTCGTAGAATTTGGTGTTGAAAAGAGGTAAATCAAGCGAATTTGGAATAAAAATAGGCATGAAACCGTTCACGCGAAGCGTGAAGGGTTTTATATCTGTTATCATACTCTCAATACCTGTTATCATAGCCTCATTTTGATCTGCGGTGCATTTACCACTGTGAAATTAGTAGTAAAATTTGTTCGAATTTCACTGTTCCTATGACAGGCATATGAAATAGTGGGCCGATTTCAACCAAATTTTAGAATATGGTTTGGTGGTAAATATAATTGAATGTTGTGCAATTTCGTAAAGATATGTTTAGAAAGAAAAAAGTTTTTCTAACAAAAACTTGTTTTTGGAACGTTCGTTCCTATGACAGCTATACAATAGAGAAGTCCAATTTGAACAGAATTCGAGGATGTGATTTAGCGGCAAAAATTATTGAATAATATGAAATTTCAAAATTATAGCTTTACAAATAAAAAATTTTTTCTAGCAATGACTGACTTTTGGGCCGGTCGTTCCTATGGTAGCTATATGACGTAGTGATCCGATTCCGTTGGTTCCGACATATATACTGCGTGCATATATATATACTGTGTGCATATATATATATTGCGTGCATATATATACAGCATGCATATATATATACTTCTTGTAAAATTTCAGCTGGGTAGCTTGAAAACTGAGAGACTAGTTTGCATAGAACCAGGCGTTTTTCGAATCAATTCCTCGCCCGAACTACCGAGGAAGACGCCAGAATCGCCGGAATCGACAAGACTTCCTATGTAATCGTGGCGTTCTTCGTCCGCCATACGTTGCCAACGAGCATGGCTAATATCATCCATTTCCAATTCTTTACAGTCTTACACTCTCAATGATCAAGTCCAAATTGAATGGAACCCCCCAAATTCAAAAAATTTATGCGACAGGATTTTACCTAATCCTGATACAGGATACGTAAGAGTCATAAACCAATTATTATTATATTGTTTGAAGTATACCCTTTTTTATTGCAACTGCTAAATTTATAAATGAATAATTTTTCTGGGTAAAACCCCATATAATATGAATGTGAGTACCCGGGTACTCATAAATGTATCCGAGGGGTAACCAACAAAAAGTGAAAAAAAAGTATAAACAAAAATGCAAAATTGCTTGTGGATATGTTTTTCCAGGTAAAACATAATAGCGATAGCTCATTAGGAAGATGGGGACAATAAAAATTACAATAAGTGAAAAAACTAGCTTTTTATAGCTCATGAGTACCCGGGTACTCAAATATGTATGCGAGTGTTAAATAAAAAATAAAAATACAACTGCATTTACTTATATGCATAAAATAGCGGTGTATTGCACGCTAAAAGATATAAAATTTAATACTTTTAAAATGTTGAGACATAATGATAATAATGATTTTAATATTATGATGCATCCTTTCTCTGTCCCTTTTTTCTAGCATACTTTTTTAATTTAATTAATCAATTGTTGTGTCAGCTTCGTGTTTATATATTTGCTTTTGTGTAATCTCTACTATAGCCAGAGCATTCCCCTCAGCACCCCTATTCATATGATACCCATACTGTCTATATTTAACTTCAATGCCAAAAATACTCTTTTTTTTACCGAAAGACTTAAAATGTCTTCAACAGTAGTCTAGTGCATTTGCCTCATGACATGCATTCCCCTTATGTAAATACAAAAATCCTGCGTTGTAGCATCGCACAGCCACAAGCTGCGCATCATACGAGTATTATATATTTTCATTCAAAAACTCTACATTTCTCAGCCACGCAAACGCCGCGCCCGCCGCCGTGCTCGATTATATTACAGTGGAAATCGCTTATAGCGTCCTTGAGGGGACCATCAAAAAATCGCCGTTCTAACCGATAGACGTTGTACCCGATATTAACTTGAAACGAAGTGAAACAACTTCATATTTGCATATTTGCCGATCACCAAAAGTCGTCGCTTAACTGTTCCACTCATGTTTGCAGCAACCATAACTGTGATCCTCTCTTTGGATTGGTGCTGCACGTTTCACCTATAAAATGCATGGTTCGATCAGAAGTTAATTTGTAAAATATAACCGTCTCGTCTGTATTTAAGATTGCGTCGTCTTCATTTCTTTTTATGATTTCGGGAAAAACGGTTTTAAGCCCCGAATCTATCACTTCGTTCGCGCTTTGGGATTCGCCGCAAACTTTCCGAAACACAATGTTGTGACGATTTTTAAAGGGTTGTATCCTACGCTGAATATCACAACATCCTTCCCCATCATCTGAGCAAAGGCATTAGCTTTACTTTGCAACAGCGGCCTGCTTATGGGAGTATTCTCGGAGGGCGTTCTCGATACTTGAATGATTACTGGGTCTAGCCCTTTTTTGACTCGAGCATCCCTCATTGAACAACTTCTAAATTGTCTAACGTTTCTTGTTAATTGAGGTAATTTTGGAGTGAATTACCCCGAGATTTTTTTTTCTATTTCTTGATTTTTTTTTCTCCCGCTGCTAAGCACTACAATATGTGTGCTTCTTTCTCGATTGAAAACTGTCTTCGTGACATTATTATTCAAAAATTCGGCCACACACAACAACAAAAATTGAGGTTGGTTTACCAACATACAATAGCACAACACAAGTGTAAATTCGCTTTGTAACAGACCAGATTTATTTCAACGTGCGAATGATCTGTAATGAACCATATTCTAGTCTGGAAGTTCTGCTTCCACCGGCAGATCGACAAAATTGCCCTAACCCCATATAGAATAGCGCGTCAACTGTTCCATGTGCCCTAGTTAACATTTCATTGGCAAAAACTAGTTTTGGAGAATGCAGTTGCTAGCATGCACCTCCTGCTCCATCATTTAGCCGCCTACCCGACACGCCGGTAGTCAGACATGAGACTGGTTCCTCAACGCACTGAACTACCGGTTGCCCCGAAGGCAAAGGGCAACTGAGCGTCCGCCAACCATTCCATCCTTGCCGCAATATTTTTTTTTATTCCCCATTTTTTCCTTCCATGTTTGTGCTGTCTTCCCCAGGACTATGCATTTTTATTAATACGTAAAGGATAGGGGTAACGATCAGCATAAATCCCACCCACGTCTCTCGAATTGAGCTACAGCAAGATTATGCCGCAGCTTAGCTCGTTGATAGGCCTTTTTCTCCGCCGGATGGCACTGCCCGAGCTTCACGGTAATTATGGCAACCCTAGGCTCCGTCCCCACGTCCATTACAGATCTGAAAAAGTTTGGTATTTCCCATGATAGGAACAATACTCGTACCGCAAACAATGGGAATATTTCGACAATTCATAAAAAAAGAATCGACAAAAATTGGAAAGGCAGTCGCCTTTGTATCCGATATAATTTGTTCCAGGGACTACAATATATGGACGCTATAAGCGATATGTCGTTTTAACCGATAACGTTGTAAGCGATACTTATTAACATTGTTTGATTAGGCGGCGCAAATAACTGCATAAAATCGGACGTAATAACCGATATGACGTTGTATCCGATGCCGCTATAAACGATTTTCACTGTATATGATTATATGCGCCCAGCAAAACGGGTTCACACGATCGTCATAAAAGTGTAATCGCTTTTACGATCGTCGCCTACGATCGACACTCAGTCGCGTCTAGCAAGACACCTGAATAATGGCGCTGGTAGCGATCTCACTGCTAGCAATGTAGCGGATTTACATGGATTCTTCTTATTTAAAGCTAAGTGCAAGGGTTGGTTTTAAGTAAAATTTTTTTGCAGGCAGGTTGCAGTAATGCAATTTGCTTAACTTTACATGTCACTACCACTGTACTGGCTACTGTAATCTGCTTTTACATCTAAAAATAACCCAAAAAATCATATACATATTATTATTTTTCAGTACGATTTATGGCGTTTCTACTGATAAAGCAACCGGCAACCAAACTGCTAAAATGTTGCTTTTACTCGGTGTTGTAGACTCTAGAGGCTATTTCGAAACTTGTTGAAAAGGACTAACGTTATTTTGTGATTTTATTTTTATAAAAGCGCAGAATCATAGCTTTCTTTTTTTAGTGAAAATAGTGAAATATGGAATATATTCACACCAAACCCCTTTTTTTTCGAAAGAAGAATAAAAAGAAAAAAGAAATAACAATTATAGGTATACGGTTGACTGTCACTGTTTCCCATGTGGCATAATAATTTTATTTGCGCCACTATTACTGTTACTGCAAGTTGCCCGCAATGTAATTCTGGCTTAAAACGTAACCTTTGCACTCGAAACTCCGTATACGAGTAGTACAACAAATGTACCGGCATGGCGGTTTACTATGTTATTCGACTATGGTTAATGTGTGACTTATTTTTGTACCATAGTCACTTGCAAGTCACTCGTAAAATTCATCCATTTGCTCGTGGTAGCTAATAGTAGGTAAAGATGGAATCGCTGCGCATTGAACAGCCTCATATGTTTCTAAACAATTGGTCGCTAGTAACGAACGCATGGCTATAAACGCAAATGAAGCCAGACATCCTAATGACGCCGGACGTCACTTTCAATCAGATACGAAGAAATACATTGGAAGCAATGGAGTGATGCACATGGCCGCTCATTTGGCCGTCGCGATAGCTATCTGGAATGCCGCTGGTTTTATGCTCCTATCTGCGGCAGTTACGCGTTCAATTCAATTCAGTTTTTATTAAGACGGGCCACATACACTCGTACTCGGAACACGGCCACAATGTGTGATTTGTGTGAAGTTTCTTAAGCCATTGGCTTGAGGATCACTTTTAAATGGCAACGCAAAATTGACAGAAAAATTAACTTCGTGGAAAACATGGAGGAAATATACAATGGAGTCAGCACGGCACCTTCTGAATATGAGGAGCAGTGAAGTCTGCAATACATTCACATTACTTTCATATTCATACACAAAATTGAGAAAGCTCCTCCCACTTTCTCATTTTTACAAAAAAACCTGGTTGACCACAGCATTTTGCAATCTCGATAAACTTTAAAATATTTGTAGTCCGGATGGCGCAACGGTTAGCACGTTCGCCTTCAACGCACTGGGCCCCGGTTCGATTCCGGGGATTTACGTGTCGGACTATGAGTCCACTCAGCTGTTAAATGAGCACCCATTATGGGGTAAATAACTCGGTTGAGCGTGTTGCTGATCACATACCTCTGCAGAAAAAACCGTCACGATCTAGAAAATGAGATGATGCTAACTCATCTCGAGGCCGTGGTTCAAATTGGACTGTTGCGCCAGTTATTTATTTATTTAAAATATTTCCGTCACCAATATATTTTGAGCGGGGGGCAAAGACCTTTTCCATAGTCCTCCGCGTGGGCGCCCCCTGGTAACGGCAGTGTATCAATTCGCTGACGGCCAATGTCTTAGCGATAAGACAGTTTGGAAAAGGCAGATAGCTGTAGCCTGAATGGCTGACGAACACCTAAGCGTGTCAGGTTTAGTAGGATGACTTGCGTAGTTGGACCTGCTACATAGTTGTGTGGGCTCCAGCACGTTTATTAAACCATCTGAAGCAGCTATCTCCGAGGCCATCCCCTGAATGGGGTTAAGCGACGTGCTGACAACTCGTCCTTGTAAAAACCACTCCATGTCAAGAAACCTGGAACAAAAGCCTCGGATTGGACGGATCAACAACGACGACCACGCAAACGAATAAAGGGTTATTCTTTCGGATCCTGGAATGTACGCTCCCTGAACAAACCGGGGGCCCAGAAGGCCCTCCTTCAACAGGTCGAAAAGTACAAACTGAGCATTACTGCAGTCCAGGAAACAAATTGGCTTGGCAGCGAGATTAATGACAAGAAATCGCACACAATTTTTACAAGTGGCAAACCATCGGGCCGCAAGGAGTTTGGAGTAGCATTTATAGTGAACAATCGCCTCAAACCGCATATTACTGACTTCAAACCCATAGATGAACGGCTGTGTGCGATTCGCATCAAGACTCGATTCTTCAATCTCTGGCTCATCAATGTGCACGCCCCCACTGAAGTTAAAGAAGACGCAGTAAAAGACGAGTTCTACGCCCGCCTTGAAACTCTCTTCGACTCACTTCCAGCAAACGACGTCAAATTGCTGCTGGGAGACTTTAACGCGAAAGTTGGAAATGAAAGTTGGCACCGGGGGACCACTGGAGGCCACAGCCTCCATGAAGAATGTAACGATAACGGCCAGCGACTTTTCGACTTTGCCTGCAGCAGGAATCTAGTCGTAAGCTCTACGTGCTTCCCGCATCGACGCATTCACAAGCAGACCTGGAAGTCTCCAGACGCACATACCGTCAACCAAATTGACCACGTCCTTATTTGCAGGAGATGGGTGTCATGGATGTCCGCTCCTATCGAGGAGCAAACTGCGACTCAGATCATCACTTGGTGAAGACGACCTACAGATGTAGAATTTCCTCAGTGCACCAAGCAAGAAGCAGCCCTCTCAAAATCTTTGCGGTTGATAAGCTTTTGAGTGATGCTACAGCGGTGGCGTATACTACCACCCTTGAGGAAAAACTATCACCTATGCTACACAACATCAGCAACACAGGCGTCCATGGGTTCTGGGAAGAACTCAAGGGTACCATCAAGGCTGTCGCAGAGAAGGTCGTGGGATATAAAGCCCGGCGAGCGCGAAATGACTGGTTCGACGAAGAATGCAAAGGCTCACTTGACGCGAAAAACGAGGCCTACAGACAATGGATTCAACGAGGAACCAGAGCCAGAAGAGAAAAATATGACGAGCTACGGCGAATATCGAATAGAATAATTAGACGTAAGAAACGTAAATACTTTGACGAGCAGTTGCTGAACATAAACGAAAATTTAGCTAACAGGAACACCAGACAAGCGTACAAACTAGTAAATACAATTAAGAACGGCTACCAACCCAGGACTAGCCTTTGTAAGGACAAGGATGGAAACATCATCAGCGACACCGATGGTATTAACAAGCGATGGGCCTCTTATTTTGAAGAGCTTCTAAACCGACCATCTAACATCCCCACACAGGAAGCTCTCGACGATGTTGTTGATCTAGGCCCACCCATTCAACCCCCGACAGTAGAGGAAGTTGATCTCGCCTTGCGGTCACTAAAACGAAATAAAGCGCCGGGCGCTGACGAGATTCCAGCTAAAACGGCTAAAATTCGGTGGAACGAGTCTAGTTGATGCCATACATCAATTACTCCTGCGAGTATGGGAGAACGAGGAGATTCCAGACGATTGGCGCAGAAGCATCATCTGTCCAATTCATAAAAAGGGAGATAAACTGCGGTGTGAGAACTACAGGGGCATCTCACTAGTTTGTACGTCCTATAAAATTTTGACTAAAATTCTGGAAAATAGAATAAAACCGTACGCAGAACGAGTCATTGGCGAATATCAAAGCGGTTTCAGACCTCGGCGCTCCACAACCGATCAGCTCTTCTCAGTCAAACTGATACTCCAGAGGTGCTGGGAATACAACGTAAACGTATACCAAATCTTTGTCGACTTCAAGCAGGCATACGACAGTATCGATCGTGGAGTACTGTACAACATCATGCTGCAATTTGGTATACCGGCAAAATTAGTGCGACTGACTAAGATGACGATGACCAACTCCGTCTCACAAGTCAGGATCCAGAATAGACTTACTGATCTATTTGAAACACGCACTGGTTTGAAACAGGGCGATGGACTGGCACCGACGCTCTTCAACCTAGCACTGGAATACGTTATTCGGGCCATGAATATGGACAACAGCAAGACGCTACTCATCAAGTCGACACAATTAGCAGCGTACGCCGACGACATCATCATGTCCCGAACATTGGCTGACGCAGAAGAACTTCTGCATACGCTCGATACCGCTGCAAAGGAAGTTGGATTACGTATTAACGAGAGTGAAACTAAAATAATGATGCAATCGGTGACAAGGACACCTGCACACCCAAGCATCAATGTGGGGGACCTCATCATCGAATTCGTGAACAATGTCATTTACCTGGGTTGCAACTTGTCAAGGGACGCCAACGAAACTGACGAAATCAAGCGACGGATACAGTTAGCTAATAAGACTTTTTTCTCGGTTCTCCCCATAATGAAATCGAAGCATGTGCACAGAAACACGAAGCTCCGCGTGTACAAAACCATTATACGACCAGTGCTATGCTATGGCTGCGAAGCATGGACCCTAACTCAAGCCTCCGAAAACGAGCTAGACACTTTTGAAGGTAAGGCTCTACGGCGAATTTTCGGGGCTGTTTGCGATCGAGATGGATGGCGCATCCGGTAAAACCATGAGTTGTATGAAATGTACGATGAGCTACAAGTCTCGAAAATCGTCAAACTACAACGACTTCAATGGGCAGGGCATGTACAAAGAATGGACGATGATCGCATGCCTAAGAGAGTAATGAATGCAGAATGAGTCGACGGAGCGAGACTGCGAGGACGACCGAGATCTCGTTGGGAGAGCTCAGTAGGTGTGGACACCGCGCAGCTGCTGGGCTCCCAAAATTGGAGGACGCGGTCACGCGACCGAGATAATTGGAGGACAATGATCCAGGCGGCCAAGGCTCGACGTCGGGCTGTCGCGCCACGATGATGATGATGATGAATATATTTTGAGCAATTTCTTACGTCTTCCCCATTTCAGTACGTACAAACTACTTAATTAATTGCAATAAACATTTCCCTCAAGTTCCGTCGTCTTCCATTCCACACAACTCAACAAAATTTTCCACATCGTAGAAACAATTTCGCCACAACAATTCTTTTCCACAACCCTGCACATACATCCCATCTGGTATTCGGAGATTGATTCTCTTTTATTAAGGTCGCCACCCACGGCAAGCATTTTGGTCGCGAGCATATGCATCGAACCACGTCAAACTCTATAGAAAAAAAGTCTCCTCGTTTCCACCGTTCTATGATATTTGATGGTTCGGTGGAAGTTTGGTCGCGGTTGTGCTCGTCCATGGGTGGCGACCAAGCAAACACATGATATCCGCCATTTGCAATTTCGCTCAATTTTCAATCGGAATAAAAGTGTAACCGGAAATCTCGATAATTTTCAATAAAAGTATGTATGTATGTGTATTTTGATCTCGGGATATAGTAGATAGTAGTCCGGATGGCGCAACGGTTAGCACGTTCGCCTTCAACGCACTGGGCCCCGGTTCGATTCCGGGGATTTACGTGTCGGACTATGAGCCCACTCAGCTGTTAAATGAGTACCCATTATGGGGTAAATAACTCGGTTGAGCGTATTGCTGATCACAAACCTCTGCACAAAAACCGTCACGATCTAGAAAATGAGATGATGCTAACTCATCTCGAGGCCGTGGTTCAAATTGGACTGTTGCGCCAGTTATTTATTTTTATTTTTATATAGTAGATATGTTAAATGAAGTTGGTTTTAACTATCGGTATTTTGAAAAGTTTAAATATTGCCAACATGGTGTTGTATGCAGCAAATGAAATGGCCTTGATTGAACAAAGTCGTCGAAAATGCAATTTTAAATGCGAAGTTTATAAGATGACGTGAGTTCTGTAATTTTCGATGAATTGTCGTTAATTGCCAATTGTGTGCTAATTAAAGTGGAGTGATTTGTTTTTATGAAGAGTGGCCGGTATTTTCGTAATTTGTGTAGTGTCACCATTAGTCTACCTGGGAACCAATTTAGCGGGCTCCTTAATTCTGCCGTGAAATAATTATATTGGTGAAAGTATTTGGCAAGATTCTACTTTAAGTGTAAAGTGAATCTTTTCAAATGCTAGTTAACATTATTTGGTTAAAAGATTATGCGTTTTCTAATTAAGGAAATGGCGATTTTACGCGCGTTTTGTGATGTGAAAAAACCTAGTTTTGCTTTTTGTGACGGTTGACTGCTGATTCCGTATTGGGCGTAAGTAGAAACTAGTTATTGGCGCTATTTTTTAACTACTCCAAAATTTTTTTATCGAAATAGGCCCATTTTTATAAATTCATAAAATCTTGTTAAAAACGTGTCAATTGACATAACCTTGACCATCGATAACAGTGGCGGTACGAAAATGTACTACTTTCGGCTGGGGGTTCCAATGTAAATTTCCTAATTGAATTGATAGTGACATTATGTGATATACATTCGTATTTTTTATGCAACTTAATGCAACTTATATTATGTTTACAGTACACCTAAATTACTTAATCTAATATTAGATTTACACTATGGCCAGATTACTTTATCTGCGGCGTAATCGGGATGTGGTGAGTTTAAAATTGTATGCATATATTTGACAGTTTCAGATTACATCACCTGGCAGAGATGAAGTTATCTGGTTGTAGTGTAAACGTAATATTAGCCAGATGTTTTAATTTGAAACTGTCAAATACGTACAATTTTAAACTCACCACACCCAAATTGCGCCGCAGATGGAGAAATCTGGCTATAGTATAAAAGCAATATAAATGACCAGAACACATAGGTCGTAAAAAATAGGGTCCAGTGCAATGAAAAGGACCGACACGCAGTTAGCCCCCCCCCCCCCCCTAATCTTACGGAATACGAATTTTTCAGTTCAGATCGTTTGTCGGTGATTGTCGGTCACTTTAAAACGTTTGTCGGTCCGTAGTTACTGACTTATGATATCAATGGTGATATCAACCATTGATTCCTGCAAGAGTGAGATTAAGTGAGAATTAACATAGAGGAAACAGTTCAAACTTACATATCTTACGATAAACTGAGGTCGGGATTCTCGATACCGACCATGGTTCAAGAATTAGAAAATGTTCGCTGTTATTATGAGCTAATTTCCGCACCACCCAAGAGGTAAAGCTCATGGCGCGTTTTTTTTTAGCGTGGTCTCCCCATTAAGCCTCGTTTTTCCAAGCTGCTGAGCTCCGCTGCGTGCCGCGAAACAGGCTACCTCAAAATCCTTGTCCTATTTTCGAAGCTGCAAAATACCGGTGCGTGTTGCGGAACAGACTGCTTTCGAGAGAGTTTATCCCGCAAGGCGCAGCGGTATCCTGCAGCCTGGAAAACAAGTCTAAAAGTAGTCTCTTCCGCAAGACGTAGCGGACGTAGCAGCTTGGAAAACGAAGTTTTAGGCCTATTCCACAGTCTGAAAGTATCAAAATAATTAAACTATATATTATTTGATATTTTGTTACTTGACTGCTTATAATTCAGCTTGCACCCAGCTCGGAAGGTCGTCTGCAATATGTTGTTTACATCTGCTCTGGTTGTTGTTTGAACGCACCTCCTGCACTTGCAATAATCTCTGTAAGAAAGTAGTCTAGGATTAGCATTCATTCATCATTGTGATCTAAATTGACAATACCACGAAATGTTGTCATTAACGTGTAGATGGCTGCCACTGGCTTGATAACTTTTGTTTTTGTTACCAGCGCAATTTTATTAGCCAAGTCGTTATGCTCTTCCCAACTCCCATTGAAATTACACAATGCTGTTTTGAGCGGAGTAAGAGATAATGTTGGCTCTGGTCGTCTTACATCCACATCAATCTAAACTAATCAGTCACTTTGAATATACTATTAACAACCTGGATTGGAGAGATTTCCAAAGACAGTAGTTTCCCGTCTTAGGCATCCTGATCAGCATGATTAACGTTCATCGATCCATCGGAGAGAAAGTCATGGGAAGGGGGAGCGCTGATAATTTCAACTGAGTCAGTGTCGCGGAGCTGTATATAAAACGTGCCATACACATACCGATCGATCGGCCGATCCGCGCCCGAGATCGATATCGGCCGATGGATCGGCCTGTGTATGTGGAAATCGCACCGATCGGCCGATCAATTTTAATCTGCCGATATTTTGGTGCGATTTTCGTGCGATCCGTCGGTGACGATCGATTGGATAGTGTATGTGACTATCGCAAGTGAATGTCAAATTAGCAAATTATTAAATGATCAAATTTGAAGTATTTGATTGATTTAAATGACTCTGCAATTGAAATATCAAATATGTGCTATTCGAAAATACCACAAAAATCCAAATAGTTAACAAAAATCAATGTAGGTTTCATTTCATAAACTATTTTTTGAATTATTATTCGTTATCGCATCGCACGAAAATCGTACAGTGTGTGTGCAGTGCAGATCGGCAGATATTTTGGTGCGATCCATCGGCCGATCGATCGGACGACGGGTCGGATAATGTATGGCGGCTATAACGTAATTACATTTATGTATTGTATGTTAATAAACTTACCTTGAAAATAACGGTCTTCGGCACTTCGTATTTTCCGCACAAGGACCATACACGATATTAAAACGCGACACAATAGATTTAACAACAACAACGCACGATATTAAAACGCGACACAATAGATTCCACAACAAAACACGATATTTTAACACAACACAATAGATTTAACAACAGTAACTATCTGCTCAAATATTGTTGATTGACGATCTAAGCAGCGATGCTACTGATACTCATCTGAATTTTCATCTCGTCTATCCCTTGCCCCCGGGAGCAGCTCTATTGGCTAATCTGAAAAAAAATCGAATTAAGAAATTTCCAAGTGATAACCAGGCCGAAGCTTCGCTTCGGCCCGGAGTCCGAAGCGTATATACCCTAGACTTCTACAGACCTAGTGGAGATACCAAAATTACCAATTGGCAACGACCATATGCATTAAGAATGGGTCTCCTATATGGCCAGTTCATAGGAGAGGTTGGCACTCATTCATTAGGATCTTGACCATTCTCAAAATCAATTAACTAACTAACCCATTCTAGAATATTTGTCGAATTTTTCAAGTCGCTAGCTTCATTCTATCGGAAGGTATTGCTTATTTGAAGTTTCACTTGTAGAGGAGGTAAGGGTTCCTTAGGTCAGATCTTGCTCATCATTGCCACAAACCAATTAGATCACCCTACAACCATTTAAACAAAATTTCAAGTCTCTAACTTCACTCTATCGAAAGCTATCGCTTATTTAAAGTTTCGTTTGTAGGGGAAATAGGGGTTTTGTTGGTCGGATGTTACCCAGCTTTAATGCCAACTAACTCAATTTCACTTCGAACATTTGACCAAAATTTTAAGTCACTGGCTTCATTCCATCAAAAGTTATCGCTTATTTGAAGTTTCATATATAGGGGAGGTGGGGGTTCCTTGGGTTGGATCTTGCCCATATTCAACACCAACTACGTAGGTTTTACTAGCAACATTCCACCAAATTTTTAACTCGGTAGTATCATTCTATCAAAAGTTATCGCTTATTTGAAGTTTCATTTGTAGGGGAGGTAGGGGTTGCTTGAGTCGGATCTTACCCATTTTCAAAACCAACCAAGTAGATTCTACTAACAACATTTTGTGAAATTTTCAACTCGCTAGTGTCATTCTATCGAAAGTTATCGTAATTAAAGGAATATTGATTTTTTTTAAATTTGTAGGGGAGGTAGGCGTTCCTTTGATCCGATTATGCCCAACTTACTAGAACTCAAGCATCTTCTCACCCCAAGGTTACATGCCAAAAATCAGGCGTCTACGTCAATTGGTTCAAGAGTTATAGACAAAAAACCCGAAAAGTAGGGTAGTACGGGGCTCTTTGTAAGAAAATTACCGTTAGTTTTCAACTGATCGATTTTATTTTCCCAGGAGTTTATAAGATTACCCTCACGAGTAATCTACCAAAGCTAGAGCTTTTCATATTTATTTAGTCGGAAGTTACAGATACATTTAAGTATTTTACATATGTAGGGGAGGTAGGCGTTCTCTTGGCTTGATCATGCCCATTTTCAATACCATCCAACTAGATTACACTACCAACATTTGACCAAAATTTCAAGGCTCTAGCTTCATTCTATCGAAAGTTATCGTGCGAACGGACAGACAGACAGACAGACAGACAGACAGACAGACAGACAGACAGACATGGCTTAATCGAATCAGGAGGTGACCCTGATCATTTATATATATACATTGCTATACCTCCGGAGCCTCCTTTAAGGTGTTACATATTTCCGTCGTGACAAAAACAATATACCCTATACTAAAAGTCTAGGGTATAAAAATAGGTATATCCCTTAGCTTCTCAAGGTCTTCTGGCTGGCTCAAAAGAATAGAAATTAACAAAAAAAAACCAGCGACAAAAACAATATATGCTTTACATTCTAAATGTCTGGGGCTTAATAAATGTATACAAATGTGCTAGTTTTGTGCTAGTTATGTGCCGCATTCAAAAGTTTTGTGCTTGACAAATAAAAACCAGGCCGAAGCTTCGCTTCGGCCCGGAGTCCGAAGCGTATATACCCTAGACTTCTACAGACCTAGTGGAGATACCAAAATTACCAATTGGCAACGACCATATGCATTAAGAATGGGTCTCCTATATGGCCAGTTCATAGGAGAGGTTGGCACTCATTCATTAGGATCTTGACCATTCTCAAAATCAATTAACTAACTAACCCATTCTAGAATATTTGTCGAATTTTTCAAGTCGCTAGCTTCATTCTATCGGAAGGTATTGCTTATTTGAAGTTTCACTTGTAGAGGAGGTAAGGGTTCCTTAGGTCAGATCTTGCTCATCATTGCCACAAACCAATTAGATCACCCTACAACCATTTAAACAAAATTTCAAGTCTCTAACTTCACTCTATCGAAAGCTATCGCTTATTTAAAGTTTCGTGTGTAGGGGAAATAGGGGTTTTGTTGGTCGGATGTTACCCAGCTTTAATGCCAACTAACTCAATTTCACTTCGAACATTTGACCAAAATTTTAAGTCACTGGCTTCATTCCATCAAAAGTTATCGCTTATTTGAAGTTTCATATATAGGGGAGGTGGGGGTTCCTTGGGTTGGATCTTGCCCATATTCAACACCAACTACGTAGGTTTTACTAGCAACATTTCACCAAATTTTTAACTCGGTAGTATCATTCTATCAAAAGTTATCGCTTATTTGAAGTTTCATTTGTAGGGGAGGTAGGGGTTGCTTGAGTCGGATCTTACCCATTTTCAAAACCAACCAAGTAGATTCTACTAACAACATTTTGTGAAATTTTCAACTCGCTAGTGTCATTCTATCGAAAGTTATCGTAATTAAAGGAATATTGATTTTTTTTAAATTTGTAGGGGAGGTAGGCGTTCCTTTTATCCGATTATGCCCAACTTACAGAACCTTAAGCAGCTTCTCACCTCAGGGTTACATGCCAAAAATCAGGTGTCTACGTCAATTGGTTCAAAAGTTATAGACAAAAAACCTGAAAAGTAGGGTAGTACGGGGTTCTTTGTAAGAAAATTACCGTTAGTTTTCAACTGATCGGTTTTGTTTTCCCAGAAGAGTATAAGATTACCCTTACAAGCAAACTACCAAGCCTAGAGCTTTTCATGTTTATTTAACCGGGAGTTATAGATACATTTAAGTATTTTACATATGTAGGGGAGGTAGGCGTTCCCTTGGCCTGATCATGCCCATTTTCAATACCATCCAACTAGATCATATTGCCAATATGTGATCAAAATTTCAAGGCTCTAGCTTCACTCTATCGAAAGTTATCGTGCGAACGGGCTGATAGACGGACAGACTGACAGACAGACAGACGGACAGACAGACAGACAGGCATGGCTAAAATAACCAGCACATAACTAGCACATAACTCTGACATGGGTTTGAATAAGATTAGTTCATTATTTCTAGTGGGGGGGTGTAGCGGAACGTTCCTCTACACCCCCCATTTTGAAGTGTCAATATTTTTTTTTATTTGTCAAGCACAAAACTTTTGAATGCGGCACATAACTAGCACATAACTAGCACATAACCATACAATAGTCGTTTTTGCAATTTGCTTTAGTGGGGGGTGCAGCGGAACGCACCTCATTTAAACGCATATTTTTGTTTGTTCATATTGGTTAAAATCGGAAGAGACTAAAAATTCGATGTAAAGGGGCTTAATGGCATCGTTTTTTACACAAAACGCATATGGGTCTGGCCAGACCACATGCTTTACGAACATGATGTACACAACAAAACATCCTTCTGATTACTCCTTGTATGGGTTTTTTTAATTGAATTTTGTGATTGTTGCGTTACTTTGTACCCGCATTCCTTAATGAGCACATGGTTACAAAAAGATCCTTTCGTCTATTGGGTATTTGCTCCACTAATGACTTTTTCGTACTCGGTTTCTTAATTACCTGGGTTCAGTTTAAAATTTTGCGGACAGAAACGATTTGACAGTTTAAAATGCCTGAACCAGATTGAACGCAGAATGCAGCAGCAGCGGCAGCGAAATACGAAGTTAGATATGCATTTCCCTTAACCTACCTAGATTGAATACAGCGACAGCGGCGAAAGCAGATCTACCTGTTGTTGTTGCTGCCGCTGCTTTCTGCGTTCAATCTGGTTCGGGCATAGAAGTATGCGTATGCGAACCATTATAAATTTATAGTATGATATTATACAAATTATTGTAAATGGATTAACATTGCTTTTCGTTCAGGTTATAATAAAAGGACTAGTTTGATTTTTCACTTGAGTACATATATAGTGACGATATTTATGTTGTTTTCCCCGAATTCATTTTTCGTTTTCTACGTTAAGGCCTCTGTACACTTCACCTTGAACGTGAAAATGAAACGAATTGCACCATGAAAAAAAATCGTCGTGGAATGTAGGGAATTTAAAAAAAAATGAAATCTCGGATTTCGGATTCTGTACAAAATTTAAAAATTGGGATAAAATTATGTTAACACAACCTGTTCAGAACAAAACACAGATTTATTTTCTTTTTAAAAAAAATTAGCATATGATGGAAGTTAAAAAGTAAACTTTTTTAAACAAATTTTAAAAGCATTTTTCACTTTACATAGCATTTTATTTTCGTATTTTGGGGTAAAGTATTAGCAGCAATTAGCACGACTTTAACATGTGACGCGCCAAATTTTATCGGCGGCTCATTCACGCTGAAAACATAAAAAATTAAATAATGATAGAGGGATTCATGAGGTCACCGGTTTGTTACGATCCATCAATTGATTGACTTACCTCCTGATTGTCCATCCAGAGTAATTCCTCCTAGGCACCCTTAGTCACAGTTGAGTCATAAGAAATGTTCATCGCCATCGGCCAGCATGAAGAAAAATTCACATATTCCGGAGTAGCATCGCTCAAGTTGTACAGTTGATTTGATGAGATCTGATTTTAACGATTTGGCTCCTCAAACATATCAAATCCGATGAATGTTTATTCCAAACTGAAATCCAACAAGATATTTCCTATTTCAGAAACCATTCTTCTTCTTCTTTTTTATTGGCTTCCAACAAAATATTTGGCTATGGCGCAAACCATCTGATCGTCAAAATAAAATCAGCTGGTCGCACATCACAGACATCTACGTATATGAAAGTCTCCATAGCACAGATCCGAACCATGCTCCGTTTACAGAGAACCATGGTCCGTTTACAGAGAAGTTCTACAAACAGGAGACAGTATGACAGTTCGTAAGCAAAACTTTAATTACCAACTCCTTATATAAATACTTATTTTTCAGAACCGACAAACGAAAAACATGACCGACAAACGATTTTACATCGGAATCCAACAAGTTATTTTCACTAACGGCGATTTTTAAGTTCAGGAGGGGCCAACTTCACACAAATATTTGATACGTCTATAAGTCAGTAACTACGAACCGACAAACGTTTTAAAGTGACCGACAATCACCGACAAACGACCGACAAACGATCTGAACTAAAAAATTCGTATTCTGTAAGATTGGGGGGGGGGCTAACTTCCTGTCGGTATGAAAAGGACTGGTTTAACTATCCTCATTAGACTAGCAACTTGACCGTGATATGATAACGCACAACTGCTTGAGACTTGTTGTAAAAAACACAACTACTAGATTTATTTGTAAAGAATGTCGTAACATTATGCAGGCACTTAATGTTACGAAACAATTTCATTTCTTTTTCATTTCAAACACATACACAATTATTGTGTGATAGAGAATCTATTTTAGGCGTGTTTTTTTTGTACTGCGGTGCAGGTTAATTGGGGGCTATCCAGGTTAACTTACACACATTACACAAACAATTAGGGTATGTTGTTTGTGTAATATGTGTAAGTTAACCCGGATAGCCCCCAATTAACCTGCACCGCAGTACAAAAAAACACGCCTTTTGTTTGTTTGGGTCTTCTTACAAAGATGATCATAAACTAAATAAGAACCACACATATGTTCAAAAAAGATAAGGGGAATGGAGTGATATACCCCGGAATGTTAATCGGTATAACGTTTTTAGGAAAAACTTGGGCTGAGCGCACGTTGGTTCGCGTGTCGCGTTCATGTGTTTTAAGTCAAACGGATTGACTTTATGTTTTGCAAACAAAGACGCGGATCTGTCAATTTGACAAATGCTAGGCTGTTATCGTATCACCAATTTGAGTTGATTATTGTGTGTTAACGCTAATAAGTTGGTATGAAATGTGTGCTTATATACAATACATCCTACTACTCTCCAGTCGTTTGTTTCGTCACTTAATTCTTGCCTAATTATCCCTTTTAAACCACAATAATGAACCCAATTTGTAGATACGACAACAGTTTAGCATTTGAATTATTGACAGATTCGCGTCTTTGGTTGCAAACCATAGACTCAAACCGTTTGACATAAATCACGTGAATGCGACACTCAAACTTCAGTCAACTACGATCGTTTCTTTCTAATGCAGGAATACGAAAATGAGAAGTCTGGCGAAACTCCGAAGGTGGGTTTGGCGGCCGTAAAGGGTTAAAATTTACAAATAAATTTCAAAATAACGTCATTTTATCACCCCCCGGAAGTTAGCACCACAAGTTTGGAAAAGTTGATTTTTTTTAGAGTTCCCTGCTTATTAGCAATAGTTCTAGAGTTCTCGAGGGGGTGCGGCGATAGTTCTAGGGTTTTAATGGTTTTGTTTTAATAATTAAATTTGGGGGGGGGGGGGGGGGGGGGGGGGGGGGGGGTCGAATTCACGCAAAAACTTTTATCGTCCAGAAATAGTTCCAATGCTCAAAATCGATGGATAATAAAGAGTTCTAGAGTTCCTGACTAATTTTAGAAAAAAATTTGCAAAAATAAGAATTTTATAAAAAAATTAAAATTTAGGGGTTGCAACCTGACGATATGTACTTGAACCAATGCAGGTTAGTTCCCATTCGTCAAATCAAGATCCAAACTGTTTTCTAAATGAAAAACCCCTCGCAGGTCAAGAATTCTCAGGTTATGGTAACCTACACAACCCCACTCACCCCTTAGATGACTTCATAGGGATGAAAATCTCCAAAAATGACATATATCAGTTTGGCACTAACGAACTCATCGGAATTCTCAAAATCCTCATAAAATTCTATAGCACTCTTTAAAGCACCTCCAGACAAACTGAGAACTCCGCGGTGCTGGTGTCCTGCATCCCCCACTCACCCCTAAAATGACGTCAAAATTATGAAAATAAAAAAAAATAAGCGATACTCGCTTTGATACCGGGAAACTCACCGGAATTTAAATCTTCAAACATTTCTACAGTGTGTCTTAGACGACCTAAGGACAAGCCCAGAACTCTGCGGTGCTGATGTCTCTCATCCCCCACTCACCCCTAAAACGACTACAGAATTATGAAAATTTGAAAAAAGTACCCCACACTCGTTTTGAAACCCCCAAACTCACTGGAAATTGCAAAATCTTCAAACATTTCTAAACTGTGCTTTAGAGGACCTAAGGACAAGCCCAGAACTCCGCGGTGCTGATGTCTCCCATCCGCCACTCACCCCTAAATTGCAAAATCTTCAAACATTTCTACACTGTGCTTTAGAGGACCTAAGGACAAGTCCAGAACTCCGCGGTGCTGATGTCTCCCATCCCCCACTCACCCCTAAAACGACTTCAGAAATATGAAAATTTGAAAAAATTACTCAACACTCGCTTTGAAACCCCCAAACTCACTGGAAATTGCAAAATCTTCAAATATTTTTACAATTTGCTTTAAAGGACCTAAGGGCAAGCCCAGAACTCCGCGGTGCTGATGTCTCCCATCCCCCACTCACCCCTAAAACGACTTCAGAATTATGAAAATTTGAAAAAAGTACCCCACACTCGTTTTGAAACCCTCAAACTCACTGGAAATTGCAAAATCTTCAAACATTTCTACACTGTGCTTTAGAGGACCTAAGGACAAGTCCAGAACTCCGCGGTGCTGATGTCTCCCATCCCCCACTCACCTCTAAAACGACTTCAGAAATATGAAAATTTGAAAAAAATACTTCATACTCGCTTTGAAACCCCCAAACTCACTGGAGATTGCAAAATCTTCAAACCTTTTTGCACTGTGCTTTAGGAGACCTAAGGGCAACCCCAGAGCTCTGCGGTGCTGATGCCTCCCATCCCCCACTCACCCCTAAAACGACTTCAGAATTATGAAAATTTGAAAAAAGTACTCCACACTCGCTTTGAAACCCCCAAACTCACTGGAAATTGCAAAATCTTCAATTATTTCTACACTGTGCGTTAGAGGACCTAAGGACAAGCCCAGAAATCCGCAGTGCTAATGTCTCCCATCCCCCACTCACCCCTAAAACGACTTCAGAATCATGAAAATTTGAAAAAAGTACTCCACACTCGCTTTGAAACCCCCAAACTCACTGGAAATTGCAAAATCTTCAAACATTTCTACACTGTGCTTTAGAGGACCTAAGGACAAGCCCAGAACACCGCGGTGCTGATGTCTCCCATCCCCCACTCACCCCTAAAACGACTTCAGAAGTATGAAAATTTGAAAAAAGTACTCCACACTCGCTTTGAAACCCCCAAACTCACTGGAATTTGCAAAATCTTCAAACATTTCTACACTGTGCTTTAGAGGACCTAAGGACAAGCCCAGAACTCTGCGGTGCTGATGTCTCTCATCCCCCACTCACCCCTAAAATGACGTCAGAAGTATCTCTATCGGGTAGAAAGAATTCTCCTCGGAGTGGTTGCAAAGGGTAAATTCTAGTCGTGTTTGTTTTCGCCTCAAAATATGCAAATGTGAAAATATACGCAGAAATCAAAAAGTTTTCTCAGAAAAAAAAATGATCAAGTGCTTTCTGTTGTTGCCTGGCTATTAGTGTGCACATTTATAGCGTGGATATAAAAGACCTTTTAATTAAATCGTTTTAGTGCTAGTGCTTCCTCGTGGCGTGTTTATAACGATCATATAGAGAGGTACTAGTAATGAAAGATGTCAGTTGTTGGTTTGTGACTTGGGTTTGAAAATGTCAAGGAGCAGTAACCTCCTAATAAAAGCGCGTTTATACTGCTTCAATCAAAGGATGGAGCGAATGCAAAATTGCTGAAAGGGATAGGTTATTCATATAGCATATAAAATGGAATTATCACCAACAACACCATTACCGAAGACAGTAACACCACCTAGTCCCAGTAGGCCAGTTCTGCATCGCCAGTGGAGCTAAAAGCTACCAAAACTAAATAAACCGATACGTTTACATCACCGTGAGTTAAATCGATTTAGTTAAACCTCGAAACGTAGTGAGTGTCTCCCGAATCGCTTTTCAGTACGGGCGGCAAAACAGTATCAAATCAATTTAAGGAGGAGAACAAATTGGTGTTGGAACAGTTAAGTTCAGGTCGGAGTCGGAGCAGTTGAAAAATTAACAGGGAGTAGGTTTAATAGTTCCGTCTGTCGGTATCGGAGCATGATCAGATCAGATCGTTTAAATCTGGAGGGGAATAGAAAAGTAGATGCGAGAACTAAACTATTGATAAGATTAGATGATGTGACATATATATCATGTCTCTATGCTATATTGTGGTGTAGAATGAAGTGAAGTAAATTTTCAATTGGATTTTACTGATGTTGGGTGGAATAACCCCGTTTCCTGAATGGTCGGAACGGTAGCAGTGCGGGATCGGTATGCTCGGTATACGCGGTTCAGAAATTTTACCGAGCGCCTTTATTTCAATGAGTGTTTCCTGATTGGCTCGGTGCGGTGTGGGATCGTTTCGTTTTACCGCGTCTCTGTAAGAACATCCAGTAGCCGCTCGGTATTTTTACCCCGTTTCCATGCATGCCACAACATCTTCATCGCTTGAAGACGACATCGCGACGCGAAGACGTGAGCGAGATTGAATAATGAATACCGAAAATATACCGACCGGTGCGTAAATGAAGGCAGTGCGGTATCGTTTCGGTATACAGAGCGTACTGTACCGCTTTTTTACCGTACCGACCAGTCAGGAAACGGCCTAAAGCTTTTCGTCTTTTATAGTGTTGTAGGTGGTCGTGGCCGATGATGGATTGGATAAGAAGATGGTATTGGATTGGGTGCACGTACATTCGTACTTAAATTAATTGTTCAACTTAGAATAGGTGTTGCGTTCCGTTGCGATGCAAATTATAGAATTGTAATGGATCATTTTTTTGTGCGTGACCGGTACGTTTTGTTTGAAGTATTTTTCGAAAAAATATTTGTTTTGGTTTTTAAAAACTAAATATATTTGTGAAAAATTATTTTAAATTTAGCGGTCACGCACACCTTAAGTTGCGGGTCCGAAATCTGTCACACAGGTGAAATTGTGGGTGGCTAAGTGTGTTGACAGAAAAATATAACGGAAACTGTGACTCGGGAGTGGAATTTTTGACTGGCGATTCGGGAGTTGATTTTTACACGGCCGGCGGCAAGAAAGGCTAGTTTTTTTGGGCGCCCGAGAACTTTTGTCGGATGTTTGAAACGGGAGTGAAATTTTTTGCGATCGTGCTTGCGCAGTGTGTACGAGGCGGCGGCAATTTCTTTTCCGTTCTTACAAGTTGTGAATATTGATGGTGAAACAACGATGGCACCGGCATGCCGCAACCAATCAATCTTTGTTTGGAGGACATTGAGACCACATATCATCTTTTATGTGAATGCCCAGCGATTGCACGGGCTAGGTTAGCGCTACTCGGGCGGATCGTCACAAAATCTGCTGGTATCAGGAAATTTCCAGCAAAAGACTTACTTGCCTTCGTAAGAGTGGTGGAAGGTCTCTTGCGATAATATTAAAGGCTATGGCACAATAGAACTCCTATGGTCGCAGTGCCCACCATGAGGGTCAATAGCCGCACCTCTTTTTTCTATTCTTCTAACCAATCAATCAACGAAAGTATTGGTCCTCACGGAATGGCATTTTGGCTTAGGCGACCACGATTTACGAACGCCAAGTAACGGGATAAGCTAAGTGCTGTGTGAATGTGTGGTGTGTGCTGTTTTGTGTTTATTTGTCCAGTTATTTGTTTATGTATTTATTTATTTGCCTGATTATGTTTTATGACTGCCTGTTTGAGTGAATTGTTGTTGTGGAGCGAACGTCTGTGCGGGTGTGAATGGATCACTGTGTGAACGAGGTATGACTCTGAATGTATGAGAATTGCCAGTGATTTGTCCTTGTTACTTTTGTGAATGTTGCGTGAACGATTGAATGTGTGACTGCCTGTTTGAGTGTAAATGTGGTGGGCTCCTATGATAGTGGATGGTTGCAAGGAATGTGTAAATGTATGAATGAATGTGTTGGTTTATTTATTAATCTGTTTATATGTTCATTTATATATTTATTTATATATATTTATGTGTTTGTTTATTTATTGGTATTTGCTGTGGACTGCCTGTGCTAATGCAGCGCCGGGTCAAATTGATAGCTAAGAAGATTACGTGGCTGCTAATGTTGTTATAACATTCATGCAAAAATGATACACCTGTGTCATAGAAATCGTGTTCTTCATGATTTTTGACAAGGTCTTTGCCGAAATCCCTAGGGGCGGAGCTAGCCCAGTTCATTTCAAACCGAAATTGTCCATGCATACTTTGTGCCATACTGCGGGCTGTGAATCAACAGCCCCTGGTGTGGGGTTCCCCTCGCTGTTAGACGACGACGATCCGCCCGAGTAGCGCTAACCTAACCCGTGCAATCGCTGGGCATTCACATAAAAGGTGATATGTGGTCTCAATGTCCTCCAAACAAAGATTGATTGGTTGCGGCATGCCGGTGCCATCGTTGTTTCACTATCAGTATTCACAACTGGTAAGAACGGAAACGAAATTGCCGCCGCCTCGTACACACTGCGCAAGCACGATCGCATAAAATTTCACTCCCGTTTCAAACATCCGACAAAAGTTCTCGGGCGCCCAAAAAAAACCAGCCTTTCTTGCCGCCGGCCGTGTAAAAATCAACTCCCGAATCGCCAGTCAAAAATTCCACTCCCGAGTCACAGTTTCCGTTATATTTTTCTGTCAACACACTTAACCACCCACAATTTCACCTGTGTGACAGATTTCGGACCCGCAACTTAAGGTGTGCGTGACCGCTAAATTTAAAATAATTTTTCACAAATATATTTAGTTTTTAAAAACCAAAACAAATATTTTTTCGAAAAATACTTCAAACAAAACGTACCGGTCACGCACAAAAAAAATGATCCATTACAATTCTATACTTTGCATCGCAACGGAACGCAACACCTATTCTAAGTTGAACAATTAATATAAGTACGAATGTACGTGCACCCAATCCAATACCATCTTCTTATCCAATCCATCATCGGCCACGACCACCTACAACACTATAAAAGACGAAAAGCTTTAGGCCGTTTCCTGACTGGTCGGTACGGTAAAAAAGCGGTACAGTACGCTCTGTATACCGAAACGATACCGCACTGCCTTCATTTACGCACCGGTCGGTATATTTTCGGTATTCATTATTCAATCACGCTCACGTCCTCGCGTCGCGATGTCGTCTTCAAGCGATGAAGATGTTGTGGCATGCATGGAAACGGAAACCGAGCGGCTACTGGATGTTCTTACAGAGACGCGGTAAAACGAAACGATCCCACACCGCACCGAGCCAATCAGGAAACACTCATTGAAATAAAGGCGCTCGGTAAAATTTCTGAACCGCGTATACCGAGCATACCGATCCCGCACTGCTACCGTTCCGACCATTCAGGAAACGGGGTTACTCCACCCAACATCAGTAAAATCCAATTGAAAATTTACTTCACTTCATTCTACACCACAATATAGCATAGAGACATGATATATATGTCACATCATCTAATCTTATCAATAGTTTAGTTCTCGCATCTACTTTTCTATTCCCCTCCAGATTTAAACGATCTGATCTGATCATGCTCCGATACCGACAGACGGAACTATTAAACCTACTCCCTGTTAATTTTTCAACTGCTCCGACTCCGACCTGAACTTAACTGTTCCAACACCAATTTGTTCTCCTCCTTAAATTGATTTGATACTGTTTTGCCGCCCGTACTGAAAAGCGATTCGGGAGACACTCACTACGTTTCGAGGTTTAACTAAATCGATTTAACTCACGGTGATGTAAACGTATCGGTTTATTTAGTTTTGGTAGCTTTTAGCTCCACTGGTGATGCAGAACTGGCCTACTGGGACTAGGTGGTGTTACTGTCTTCGGTAATGGTGTTGTTGGTGATAATTCCATTTTATATGCTATATGAATAACCTATCCCTTTCAGCAATTTTGCATTCGCTCCATCCTTTGATTGAAGCGGTATAAACGCGCTTTTATTAGGAGGTTACTGCTCCTTGACATTTTCAAACCCAAGTCACAAACCAACAACTGACATCTTTCATTACTAGTACCTCTCTATATGATCGTTATAAACACGCCACGAGGAAGCACTAGCACTAAAACGATTTAATTAAAAGGTCTTTTATATCCACGCTATAAATGTGCACACTAATAGCCAGGCAACAACAGAAAGCACTTGATCATTTTTTTTTTCTGAGAAAACTTTTTGATTTCTGCGTATATTTTCACATTTGCATATTTTGAGGCGAATACAAACACGACTAGAATTTACCCTTTGCAACCACTCCGAGGAGAATTCTTTCTATCCGATAGAGATACTTCTGACGTCATTTTAGGGGTGAGTGGGGGATGAGAGACATCAGCACCGCAGAGTTCTGGGCTTGTCCTTAGGTCCTCTAAAGCACAGTGTAGAAATGTTTGAAGATTTTGCAAATTCCAGTGAGTTTGGGGGTTTCAAAGCGAGTGTGGAGTACTTTTTTCAAATTTTCATACTTCTGAAGTCGTTTTAGGGGTGAGTGGGGGATGGGAGACATCAGCACCGCGGAGTTCTGGGCTTGTCCTTAGGTCCTCTAAAGCACAGTGTAGAAATGTTTGAAGATTTTGCAATTTCCAGTGAGTTTGGGGGTTTCAAAGCGAGTGTGGAGTACTTTTTTCAAATTTTCATGATTCTGAAGTCGTTTTAGGGGAGTGGGGGATGGGAGACATCAGCACCGCGGAGTTCTGGGCTTGTCCTTAGGTGCTCTAAAGCACAGTGTAGAAATGTTTGAAGATTTTGCAATTTCCAGTGAGTTTGGGGGTTTCAAAGCGAATGTGGGGTACTTTTTTCAAATTTTCATTCTTCTGACGTCATTCTAGGGGTGAGTGAAGGATGAGAGACATCAGCACCGCGGAGTTCTGGGGTTGTCCTTAGGTCTTCTAAAGCACAGTGTAGAAATGTTTGAAGATTTTGCAATCTCCAGTGAGTTTGGGGGTTTCAAAGCGAGTGTGAAGTATTTTTTTCAAATTTTCATATTTCTGAAGTCGTTTTAGGGGTGAGTGGGGGATGGGAGACATCAGCACCGAGGAGTTCTGGACTTGTCCTTAGGTCCTCTAAAGCACAGTGTAGAAATGTTTGAAGATTTTGCAATTCAGGGGTGAGTGGCGGATGGGAGACATCAGCACCGCGGAGTTCTGGGGTTGTCCTTAGGTCTTCTAAAGCACAGTGTAGAAAGGTTTGAAGATTTTGCAATCTCCAGTGAGTTTGGGGGTTTCAAAGCGAGTGTGGAGTATTTTTTTCAAATTTTAATATTTCTGAAGTCGTTTTAGGGGTGAGTGGGGGATGGGAGACATCAGCACCGCGGAGTTCTGGGCTTGTCCTTATGTCATCTAAAGCACAGTGTAGAAATGTTTGAAGATTTTGCAATTTCCAGTGAGTTTGGGGGTTTCAAAGCGAGTGTGGAGTACTTTTTTCAAATTTTCATACTTCTGAAGTCGTTTTAGGGGTGAGTGGGGGATGAGAGACATCAGCACCGCAGAGCTCTGGGCTTGTCCTTAGGTCCTCTAAAACACGCTGTAGAAATGTTTGAAGATTTTGGAAATTCCGGTGAGTTTCCCGGTATCAAAGCGAGTATCGCTTATTTTTTTTTTATTTTCATAATTTTGACGTCACTTTAGGGGTGAATGGGGGATGCAGGACACCAGCACCGCGGAGTTCTCAGCTTGTCTGGAGGTGCATTAAAGAGTGCATTAGAATTTTGTGAGGATTTTGAGAATTCCGATGAGTTCCTTAGTGCCAAACAGATATATGTCATTTTTGGAGATTTTCATCCCTGTGAAGTCATCTAAGGGGTGAGTGGGGGTGTGTAGGTTACCATGACCTGAGAATTTTTGACCTGCGGGGGGTTTTTTCATTTAGAAAACAGTTTGGATCTTGATTTGATGAATGGGAACTAGCCTGCATTGGTTCAAGTACATATCGTCAGGTTGCAACCTCTAAATTTTAATTTTTTTATAAAATTTTTATTGTTGCAATTTTTTTTCTAAAATTTGTCAGGAACTCTAGAACTCTTTATTATCCATCGATTTTGAGCATTGGAACTATTTTTGGACGATAAAAGTTTTTGCGTGAATGTGACCCCCCAAATTTAATTATTAAAAAAAGCCATTAAAACCCTAGAACTATCGCCGCACCCCCTCGCGAACTCTAGAACTATTGCTAATATGCAGGGAACTCTAAAAAAATTCAACTTTTCCAAACTTGTGGTGCTAACTTCCGGGGGGTCATTTTATCAAGTTTTCAGCTTTGTAGAGTGAAATATACTAATTATCCAGGATATTTTTTACTTTTTATTTTTGTCCCTCAGAGAAGATTCTACCGAAAGTGCTCATTAATACGAAGTGAACTTTCGACAGAGTCTCGGAAAGACAACCAAAGAAGGACCTTTGTTTTTTAAATATCTTGAGAACCGTTAACCGCAGGGTAAAATATTCTAAGACAAAATGAAAGATCACCAAAAAAAAATCTTAAAAATCAAGTATTAATCTTTTTTGTATCTCAAATAGTTTTTAGAAACATTTAGTATATCACAGACAGTTGTTTAATAAATTGATCCTAAATAAATGAGAAAACGTAGCTTTTCCCCAAACTACAAGATTTATTGTGTGTATTATATATTCATGTATTTCGGGAGCAACTTACTCCCTTCCTCAGTATACAAGCTACTAAACCTAATGGCAAAATTACAGAACAATTGAAGAATCTTAACATTAACGTTGCAGGTAGTCGAGAGCCATAAAAAGTTATACCTGTGTCCTAAAAAGTGAGGGGCCATATGTCACCAGTTTAGGGTCCTTTACTACCTGCTTTTCTACATCTATTCGCGGCGAGTTTAATTAGTTTCGAAGTGCAATTTCCTTGGTCCGTGTTTAATAATTCCTCCGGATTTTCGCGCATGATTTCGAGGCTTTCCCATTGATCCAGGGTGTACGGCTTGTTGATGTGTCGAAGTATTTCCAAGTTTTCGCGGGTAACGGTAATTAAACTCGCCGCGAATAGATGTAGAAAAGCAGGTAGTAAAGGACCCTAAACTGGTGACATATGGCCCCTCACTTTTTAGGACACAGGTATAACTTTTTATGGCTCTCGACTACCTGCAACGTTAATGTTAAGATTCTTAAATTGTTCTGTAATTTTGCCATTAGGTTTAGTAGCTTGTATATTGAGGAAGGGAGTAAGTTGCTCCCGAAATACATGTATATATAATACACACAATAAATCTTGTAGTTTGGGGAAAAGCTACGTTTTCTCATTTATTTAAATAACAACTACAAACATCGGACGATACAGATTATAAATTGATCCTATTTCGCGGTCTTTATACCCTTCACGGATGTGACATTAACTTTGTCACGAAGTTTGCAACGCACAGAAGGAAGCATCTCCGACCATATAAGCTTATATATTCTTGGTCAGTATGATGAGACGAGTCGATTAAGCTTTGTCCGTCTGTTTCTATGCAAACTAGTCCCTCAGTTTTAAAGCTATCGAGCTGAAATTTTGCACAAAGCCTTCTTTCTATTGCACGCTTAAATATGTCGGAACCAATGGAATCGGACCACTACGTCATATAGCTGCCATAGGAACGACCGGCCCAAAAATTCGCCTTTGTGGGAAAAACTTTTTTTATTTCTAAAAACATCTTTTTCAAATTTGGCACTAATGAATTGTATCTTTAGTCAAATAACATTCCCCAATTTGGTTGGTCATAGGAAGGACCGGTCCAAAAGCAAGTTTTTGTTAGAAAAACTGTTATTTCTGAAGATATCTTTACGAAATTTCATATTAATCAATCATATTGACTGCCAAACTATGTTTATTAATTTGGTTGAAATCGGCCTACTATTTCATATACCACTGATAGCAACAGTGAAATCGGAACAAATGTTACTACTAATTTCAAAGTAGCAGACGCACCATAAGTTACAACGAAGATATGATACTCTTCACGCGAAGCGTCAAGGGTATCATACCTTCGGTAAGCTAGCCGAAAGTTAGCTTGTTTAAATACACTTCTGAACTGTAGAGCACGTGTTCTCAATGTTCTGCAGTTGACATGACGCCGTCATTATTGTAAGTTAGTTTGGTGATTGGGGTAATAATATTAAAGCTATATACTGCGACAGCTAAAAACTGAAGGGAATCGCTTTTGACTTCTCTCCCATCTAAAGGTCGCCCCACACGACAACCATTTTGGTCGCAAGCAGGGATCGAACCACGTCAAACTCAATAGAAAAAAAAATCTCCTCATTTCCACCGTTTTATGATATTCGATGGAAGCTCGGTCGTGGTTCTGCGCGATCATCTGTGGTGATCTTAAGTTTTCGACTTTTAAACGGTTTCGAGTTAGCGAGGTTATAGAAAATTGAATTCGAGTTATAGAGGTTTTAAAAACTCTAGCCTGATTGTTAATTATAAAGAAAGACTGACTGCAATGAAAAGAGTAAGGAGGAGGAATTGTGTTTCTTCGCGCGGTGCTTACCTTTTAAACTCGAATTCATAACACACACATCTATAACCAGTAGTAGCCACTACAATTCGAATTTTTCGCAAAGAAATTCCTAAGGGAATTCCATGAATCAATTCGAGTTATAGAGGAGAACACCGCGCCAAGAAAATTTGAATTATAGAGGTTATTTTTTTCGACTGATAAAGTTTTTCGCCTTCAAGCGGAAGGAAATCGATTTTCTTTTTACTTATGGAGGTTTACAAGTTATTGGGGTCCGACTGTATATTAGATATAATAAAATTTCCACCTTTGTATCCGTATAGTATTTTTCCATTATGATGTGTAGATAATATGTTTTTATGAAAATATAATATATCTCTAGTAAAATTGTAAAACTTCGTAACAGCTTCTTTTTCCAAAATTTCGTTTGTGGCGTAAAATAATTCATTAATATGATTTACATTATTCTCGAAAATTGCCCATTTCCACATCATCCCCTTCCCACTGTATAGGGACTTAACGGGTAGTCCGGAACGTATAATATTGTGCAACTAACGTGTTCTTACAAGTCATTTATTTTACACATTTTGACACTCCGGAAGTGCAGTTAATTATTACCTGCGGTATATTTTAAATTAAAAGGCCTCTGTACACTTCATCGTGAACGTGAACGGGGAAAATTTTTTTCTTCGAAAATATCTATGAAAATGATATTTTACGTACGGGGATTATAGTGGAATGAATGGGGAATTCGATAAACTACAGTTTGACCATATTTTCACAACCTTATGTTAATATTTTACTTATCTTTTTTAAATTCCCCGTACATTTCATCGTGAAAATAAAAATTCATCGTGGAATCAATTTCACCACGTTTCGCCGAGAAGTGTAAACACGTGAACGTGAAAATGAACGCGGAATCGAGAAACTCACCGCGGAATTTTTTACACGTTCACATTCACGTTCCAATTGCATTTGAATTCGGAAAAGTTGTTCATCGTGAAAAATGTATGCATCGCTTGAGAAAAATATGATCGTATTTAAATTACAGTACATGTTTTATAAGACTGATTGCATATTATATACATATGTTGCAGTTGTGTAAACAATTGGATGGAAGGGCCCGTTGCATTATTTTTACAGGGCGCCTTTTAAATTTCTTTTAGTGAGATATGGATGCACCCAGTATCTTCCAGAGTTTCTTTGGTTTCTAACGTTTAGTAACACCAAAAATAATACAAATGAGTCACTTAGAATAATTAAGTCGTCAATTGTTTCGTCCATTGTTTTTCCGTTCTGCTACCGACACTATAGAAATGATGTTCCCGGGGAAGTGTAAATGCGACTGTGAACGTGGAAAATAATTCTTACCACGGGAGTGCTGTGAAATATTTTCACGGAGCTGTTCACAGTGGAAACAATTTTTTTCCACGTTCACGATGAAGTGTAAATACCTCTTAAGTAGGCTTTGTTTTGTCTTAGACACTAGTTTCTTTTCTTATCAAACTACTGAAATATTTTATACACCATTAAACATTGAGCTAAACTGTTTCTAGTCTCTCCTGTAAAATTTGCATTTTGCCAGTTACGAGATTGTTCACTTTTAGCAGCGATACACGTATAACTTATGCTCATATATTCTTTAATACTATATGTACTTAACTATATTTAGCATAGGTAACAACTTAAATTTGAAAATATTCATAATTTTTTTTGTTTTTTTTTTTTCATTCCATTTGACTTTGTATTTCCCATTCTAATTCACACTTTTACTACAAGTAAACTATGAATTCCGTTAATAGAATATACCGATTACACAATCGATACCTATTGCAAATATGAGCCCCCACAAAACGTACCAAAATCAGGAACGCCTATGCCTTCATTTCAATTAACGCACTAATACGCACAAACCATCCTCTCTATTATCATCTCCACGGCTTCAACGAAATTGCATGGTGGTGACTCCATTGTATATTTCTTCCATGGTGGAAAACAAATGTGAACATCGCTAAATAGTGTAAAAGCCAACGACAAAAAAAAGACAAGTCATTTGCTCACAATTCTAATGCAGATCACCGAAAATGTACTTATTTATAAATAGTCTGCCTACCGGAGCTCGTTGCTAACAGGTATAAGATTTTATGTAAATGTTAGAAAGTGGACCCGAGTCATTTGCTCACACTTGATTCCCATGCCGTTTGGTTAGGGACACTCCCAAAAGTGTAGATTAGAAAAAGGCAAACCAATACCCAATATAGAGCGACCGAAGCGAGCGTTCTAGGGCGGCATACTTAGTGTTTGCTCACGCGGGTCGTCTCGTTATCGACTCGACTGCGATTTAAACTCCAATTCCCAAGCAAATGTATTGAGATGCGCACACGGGTCGTCCATTGGTCGGAACTGAAGCGAAACTTCCCAATCGCAGACGAACCGATTACGAGATAACCCGTGTGAGCAAACATTTAGGGTTGCAAAGCCGCGAAGCTGACGTAGCTCGCTTAGCCCATGCAAGGGGACTGCGAAATCACCTAAATTAAAGACGCGAACCCCTTCGCGTCGCCCTGTAAACTAGGCATGTTCTAATATTGAAATTTGTATGAAAAAGGTGGAATGCGACCTAAAAATCGTAAATAACTCGACCCTACTCGAATATACAATCTTGATACAAATACAATAATTTGTTTCAGGACACTCCCTTAAATGTCAGCACAAAGAACGGTATATTCCTATTTCACCGGTCGGTGCATTGTGGCTCGCGCCTTGGTTAATTGTGGGTTTACCGCTGTGGGCGGTATACTGAGGGTTGCAACTTCTTAACCCCGTAGCCCACGCAAGGGGATTGAGAAATCTACTCATATTAACACACCATTGGTCAAAGACGCGAAACACTATGCTTCGACCGGTCAAGTAGGAATGTTCCCAAAGAAAAGCCAAGATTCCGTTGTTAACATCGCGACAGACGCGGTTGAATTGTTGAAAATTGAAAATTTATACAATTTTTAATGATCGAATAAATGTCCCTAGTCAAGTATGTAATTTGTTGAACATTCATTCGAACGAGGTGTAGGTAAATTTATAACACGAGTTGGCTATGTTGATAACAACTGAACTTTATTCAATAAAATTCTCTTAATTTATATTCTTAAAATTATATGTCAGCAAATATTATTTCCAATTACCGGAAAAAGCAATCTAAGTAAAAAGTGGCGCGATACAATGTACAAGCTACGGCAACACTGACTCCAACGTTTACGTTAAGTTACGGCAACACTGACTCCAACAACGTTTACGTTAGCTTATTTTTCTAAATTTCATATTTTATATTTTTCAAATTCACACTACAAAATTGTAATTGTATTCCATGAATCAAATTTATTTACGTCAGCTCATTTGTCTAAATTTCATACTTTATATTTTTCGAATTCGTATAACGAGCTGTAATTGTACCTAATGTTATCGTATTTCAATTTCAAACTTTGTCTGCATTTGCAAATGTCGTAATGTAAATCTAAGATCTTGCGATCAATCTAGTTCGGACCGTCTAACATAGCGCATAGCGCTTAGAGCCGAAAGAAAATAGCACATAGTGCTAAAAATAAAGATTCATTTTTATAACGTAAAGTACGTGTTTTAACTGGCGCCCAACGTGGGGCCGCGTCGAGTAAAATCGTATAGTATCGCGGTCCGTTTAAATTACATAGTAGCCGTACCCACGGCAGAGGAATCCCCGCCGGAGCTACAAATTGGAGAACAACCCCTTCTGAAAACACACCTTTTTAAAAAACACAACAACATTTAGATAGTTAAGGATGAAATTGGAAAATTTTGTAATTGCGTAAGTAGAGTGTTCGGAAAAGTGATTTTTTTTATCTGTGTGTGCTAACCCCGTGCGTGATTTTAAATTAAAACATTTATTGGTGAATTCCCCGGGAGTTTCGTGCCGGTTTTAAAATTTTTGTCAATTCTTTCAATCAGAGTAATATTCCTGAGAATACTTCTACTTCTACGCTAAATCCGTTTTTTAACTCAGAATGGACGAAAGTACTCTTCGAGACATAGTTGCAACTGCGGTCAAGCTTGCAACGGATCAAACTAAATCGGCCTTTGAGGCTACAATTTCCGACCGGTTACAAATTTTAGAGGCTCCAACTGTTATTGAAAAATACGAGCCCGTATCTTTCGATCCCGCAATTAAATGCGAGGAATCATTGGATTTAGTAAAATCCTTGCCAGAATTTAATGGCGAACAAGCACGCTACGTTTCCTGGCGGCAAGCGGCTCATGCTGCCTATAAGCTGTTTGAAGCGCATAGTGGTAGTTCAAAGCATTACCAGGCGGTCGCTATAATCCGAAATAAGATTGTCGGCTCCGCAGATCTTGTTTTGTCGTCCTTCAATACAGTCTTAAATTTCAAAGCTATCATGGCACGTCTTGATTTCACGTATGCAGACAAGAGACCGGTTTACATACTTGAACAAGAGATGTCAACCTTGAGGCAAGGAAAATTGACAATATCTCAGTTCTACGACACGGTAGAACAAAAGTTGACGTTAATCATTAATAAAGTGATAATGCTACACGAAGGTAACAACGCGCTTATCGAATCCCTTTGTCGCAAATATCGAGAAGACGGTCTGAGAGTGTTCATTTCGGGATTGAACAAGCCCATGAGCGACATACTATTCTCGTCACGTCCAAGCGATATGCCGACGGCACTAGCGCTGGCCCAGGAACTGGAGTCAAACCAAGCACGGTATGCTTTTGCGAACTCATTTTACAGTCGTTTTGAAAGACTTAACCAGTTCCCAATCAAACAAAATGTTGAACGTCCAAACCAGAATAACCTTCCAAATTCTCCACACTACAAAAGAGTGGTAGCTTATCCGAACCAACCGAATACCATTTCGATGGATGTAGACCCAACAGTGTCCCATTTCAACCAATCTATTAGGGCTCCCAATCCAAATGCCATACAAAATGGACAAAACCAAAGCAGATTTGCTTCAAATCAAAAAACTGCCGAGCCCTTTCGGCCTAATCCCGCTAACTCCCACCCCTTAAATGTACCACTTAAAAGGCAGATCGATTCTGACCGCAGTACCCTCCCCAAAATTCAACGTATCAATAATTTAAACGAACAGTTGGCTATACAATATCCAACATTGAGCACTGAGGAAATAACCCATGAATCGCCTTACTCGTATGGCAATTATTACGAGGAAGAATGTGACGCTCCTTCGGACGATTGTCCAGAATTTCCTGAGTTGGTAGCCGACGAGATTAATTTTTTAGGGATAAATGCCTCCTGCCTTACGTTTCCAGAACCTTAGCTGGAGAAACACTTAGGTTCCTCATCGACACCGGCGCGACAAAAAACTATGTTAAAAATTTTCCTGCTTTAAAAGGCCTGAAACCGATAGAAATTCCATTTCTAACTAAATCGATACATGGTACAACACGTGTGGTAACCAAATGTATCATTAATATTTTCGGAAAAAATGCTGAATTTTTTATCCTTCCTGAGTTAGAAGCCTTTGACGGAATTGTCGGATTTAACTTTCTCCAAGAAATCAACGCAAAGCTTAATTTAGAGTCCGGTATTCTTTCTTATGACGGGGGACAAGAAAACTTGGCCTATTTCGATTGCAGAAACAGCAATAAAACGTCTACACTAACTATATCCCAAAGCAACTTCGGGGATTGTTTCCAATCAATGATTGAACGCAATAAGAGCGTGTTTGCAGACCCCAATGAATCCTTACCATTTACAACTAAAATTGTCGCAACCATCAGAACCACCGACGACGCTCCAGTCTACTCTAAGGCATATCCATACCCGGTTTCGGCCAATGAATTTGTTAATTCGGAAATCACAAACTTGCTCTCCAATGGGATTATTAGACCCTCCAGGTCTCCCTTCAACAACCCCATATTAGTCGTCGATAAAAAAGGATTAGACGACAGGGGAAATAGAAAAATGCGTTTGGTAGTAGACTTTAGGAAATTAAACGAAAAAACAGTAAGCGATAAATATCCCATCCCGGACCCTTCTGTTATCCTGGCCAATCTGGGCGAGGCTTCATATTTCTCGACAATCGACTTAAAGTCTGGGTTCCACCAGATAGAACTAGCGGAGCACGACAGGGAAAAAACGGCCTTTTCGGTCAATAATGGGAAGTATGAGTTTTGCAGACTCCCATTCGGATTGAAAAATGCTCCAAGTATTTTCCAACGGGCCATAGACGATGTTCTTAGGGAAGAAATTGGCAAAACATGCCATGTTTATATCGACGATATTATCGTCTTTTCCAAAAGCAAAGAACAGCATATGGAGGATGTCGAGCGCATTCTGAGAAAGCTCTATAGGGCCAACATGCGGGTCGAACCAGTAAAATCGCAATTCTTTAAAACAGAAGTCGAGTTTTTAGGCTTCACAGTTTCCGCTTTGGGCATAAAAACCTGCCCCGACAAGGTGAAAGACATCGTCAACTACGCAATTCCTAAAACACTCCGCAGCTTGCGTTCCTTTTTGGGGCTCTCTGGTTATTACCGGCGTTTCATAAAGGACTACGCGCAAATCGCAAAACCTCTCACCAGGTATTTGCGAGGCGAGAACGGTAATATAGGTACGTCACGATCTAAAAATGTACACATAGAGTTAGACGAGGAAGCATTATTGGCTTTCGCCAAAATAAAGAAAATCTTGTCGTCTGAGGACGTATTGCTTTTGTACCCCAACTTTGAAAAGCCATTTGACCTGACAACGGATGCATCTTCGCATGCCATTGGCGCGGTTCTATCACAAGGTGACCGTCCAATTACAATGATTTCGAGAACCTTGTCGTCCGCTGAGGAGCACTACGCAACAAACGAGCGCGAGCTCCTAGCAATTGTGTGGTCCCTACAAAAACTTCGCAATTATCTATACGGAGTCAGGCAGTTAAACATATTCACAGACCACCAGCCACTTACTTTTGCAATCTCTAACAAAAACCCGAATGCCAAAATCAAGCGATGGCGGGCATTCGTGGAGGAGTTCGCACCTAAGTTCTTTTACAAACCAGGGAAAGAAAATCATGTTGCCGATGCATTATCTCGACAACATATCAATTCCTTGGCGCATTTAACAGAAACAAATGGCTCAACTGTCCACAGCGAAGAATCCTCTACGCACACAATTCCTTCCGTTTCAAACCCGATAAATTGTTTTAGGAATCAATTGCTTTTGGAGGTTGGAAGCGAACTGAAGAAAGTAACTAAAATTATTTTCAAAAAACAAATTAGGCACACGATAACATTTAAAGAACTTGACAGCCTATATGCAACCCTTAAGGAGACCGTGAATCCAAACGTAGTTAACGCGATTTTTTGTGACCTAACCATTCTTGGTCAAATTCAGAACGAGCTAGTAAAAATGTTCCCATCGGTTAAATTTGGTTACGCCAAATGCCTTGTCACAGACGTCTTCAATCCTGACGATCAGGTCGAGATTCTGACAGCAGAGCATATGAGGGCGCACCGATCCGTGCAGGAGAACACACTCCAAATCCTGAGAGACTACTATTTTCCACAAATCCGGAAACGTCTTAAAGAAATTGTTGCAAATTGCACAATTTGCCATGAAGGTAAATACCAACGACATCCACCCAAACCCGAAATCGGGCGCACACCCATCCCAAGTCGACCAGGGGAAATACTGCATATTGATATTTATTCAACAGATAAAACGCATTTTCTAACTTGTATCGATAAGTTTTCCAAATTTGCAATTGTAATTCCAATCAAATCTCGCTCGATAGTAGATGTCAAAGAACCACTCCTACAAATTTTGAATACCTTTAACGATACAAAAATTATAGTCTCGGACAATGAAAAAACATTCAACTCGCATGCGATACAGGCACTTTTCAAAGACCATTTCAAGATAGATGGCTTTACCACCCCTCCATTCCACAGTGTAGCCAGGTAGAGAGGTTCCACAGTACCCTCACCGAAATAGCTAGGTGTACTAAGCTAGACCAAAGCATTAACGATACGACTGAACTTACACTTCTTGCCACTGCAAAATATAACCGGACAATTCACTCCGTTATTAAACATAGACTTATCGATGTAATACATGCCACACCAATGCCTTTAAGAAACAAGATACAGGACAGACTAACGCACGCCCAAGAATCAGACCTAGAACGATTCAACAAAGACAGACATAACCAGACATTTAATCCAGGAGATATAGTTTTTGTCAAAACGAACAGGCGAATAGGAAATAAGTTCACCAAACTGTGTGTTCCTATCTTCAGTGGCCAAGTGGCCGTCTACAAGGAATTCAGCTGGCTGGTGCATCGAACAAACCTTACCGCGTACGAATCCATGGCACGGGAAACCGAAAATTTACTGCATTTTTTTAATAATAACACCTCCGCTGAGCGACTGCTGCAAGCCGACGTCGAACAGATTTACCATCTACTTGGCATACTTCGAATCCACCACCGACACGCCCGAAGCATAAACTTTTTGGGAACAGCCCTTAAATACGTAGCCGGAACTCCAGACTTTGACGACTTTTATGAGGTAAAGACCAAGGAGGAAGCGCTTATTGAGGCAAACGAACGCCAAATACTTATAAATTGAAAGTTAAAATCGACCAACTGACGGACAGGGTAAATACGCTACTACAGACAACAAAAAAGACGATTACGGACTCCGAACAACTTCTTACGCTTGTATTTAGCAGGAATAAAGCCATTATTAACGACCTCGACAATATCATTTACTCGATTACTCTGGGGAAGGCCAATATTATAAATCCAATAATTCTTGACAACAAAGAAGTCGAAGCAATTTTGAAGACCGAACACTCTGCTAACGTAAGCATTAGTGATATTGTCTCTATGTCAAAGTTAAAAATAGCATTGGACGGAAATCAATTGTTTTTCTTTATTAAATATCCAAAAATTCAATACATTTGTGACCTTATTAAACTATTTCCTGTCATTCAGAATAATAAAATCATAAAATTCGAATCAGACTCACTCGCCCGGTGTGGAAACGCATATAAAACGCTAAAGAACTGCAGGAAAGCAGCGTCGTTGACCTTCTGCGAGCATGACCCTAATGGACTGTGCGTGCAACAACTTATGCGCAATAACACAGCGTCATGCAAGTCGGCGTCAGCTGATCACATCGAACCCATAGCTGAAGTGGCTCCAGGCGTCATCCTGTTGAATGACCAAAAGGCCGAGATCCAAGAGAGCGGAAACCTGCCAATAGAGATTCATGGTACCTATCTTTTGATGTTCCAGGATAAAATCATCATAAACAACACGATGTTCAACAACTTCGAACGAGCCAAAACACAGAGTCCCGAAGCTCCTAGGGTCCAAAACATCAACTTCACCGACCATATGACAGTACTATCGCTACCATTTCTACACAAAGCCAACATCCGAAATCTGGAGCACATCGCCACCCTAAAGAAAGAGGTAGAAAAACATGATACCCGCTGGATTTCCATGCTGATTTTCCTCGCTGTGTCCGCATCACTGATGGTTATCGCTTTGGCGCGCATCTCGAAGGGGAGATCCCAGCAATCCCACAGTAACACGGTCCGGTTGTCAAACTTCAATCAGGAAGCGTTTCTGCCATCGATTGAAGAAAACTTACCGAACGCCGCGGACGGCTCATCTTCAAGGGGGGAGTAGTTACGGCGACACTGACTCCAACGTTTACGTTAAGTTACGGCAACACTGACTCCAACAACGTTTACGTTAGCTTATTTTTCTAAATTTCATATTTTATATTTTTCAAATTCACACTACAAAATTGTAATTGTATTCCATGAATCAAATTTATTTACGTCAGATCATTTGTCTAAATTTCATACTTTATATTTTTCGAATTCGTATAACGAGCTGTAATTGTACCTAATGTTATCGTATTTCAATTTCAAACTTTGTCTGCATTTGCAAATGTCGTAATGTAAATCTAAGATCTTGCGATCAATCTAGTTCGGACCGTCTAACATAGCGCATAGCGCTTAGTGCCGAAAGAAAATAGCACATAGTGCTAAAAATAAAGATTCATTTTTATAACGTAAAGTACGTGTTTTAACTTACATTCTGTCAAAAAAGTATCCGGAATAAATTTTTAAAAAAGCCTGCCCGACAGGATTGTCAATTGTTTTTGTCGCTAAGTTGACACAAATGTCCTCTATACTGTCACGGAGTTTGACAGTCATCTGTCATTTAGTTTGTTTACAGTACTCGATATTGTCAGTTCATCTCAAGTGTGTTCTGCGTCTGAGTAAAGTTCTCTCTGGGTGGTTGCAATTAGATCGATGTTCGTGTTGACTTGCACCTTAAATGTATCTGTTTTGGGGTTCCAGTATACTCCAAGTGTTTTCACTAGATGTTCTTGATCAAAGTCCAGATGGTGTGATTGCTCTCAAAGGTCCCATGGTATTGCTCTTAGGATATCTGGGCTATCCATTTCCTCAGATTGAATCCGCCTTTCTTAAGAAGGCTGATGAGTTGCTGAGTTGGTTGGAGTGCCTCTTCTATTGAGTCTGCACCAGAGACCACTCTAAGTTTCGTTGTAGTAGAAGATAGTAACTCGCACCTTCGTCTGGTGTTGCTGGAACCATATGACCAAGCTGTAAATACTCTTTCATGAATTTTCTATATAGTGTCTCGAAAACCTTGTCACGTTTGAACTTTCTCTCCATCTGAAAAAGTCGAGCAACTGCTAATTCTCGGCTTCCTGCTATATTCGCCTTTTCAGGATCTTCTTTGAAAGGAATTCTTACTATATAACTCCCACTAGCGTCACGACGATGGGTGGCCTTATAATGCTCCTCGCACTTGATGTCTTCTATCGTCATGATAGGCTCCTTGATTTCTTCGAGCTCCCAAAATCTGGATAAGTTCTTGTCGAAGTCGACTTCAGTTACAAGACACTCTAGACTTCTGATTGGCGACGTTGCTATTACTTCGCCAAATAAAATCCAACCCAATTGCGTATGCGTATGTTGCGCTACAGGTGTTCCTGGGGGGCCACGAATGAATCCATCTAACAGGATGTTAGCGTAAACGTCTGCACCCAGAATCACGTCTATTTTACTTGGGGCGTTGAATTGAGGATTCCCCAGGAGTAGATTTTCGGTATGTTTCCATTTATTGGCTTGCATTTTTTCTGTTGGTAGCAAATTGGTCAGTTTTTCAGGACTATGGCATCGGTCAATATTTCGAATTGTGACGAAAAATTTGGTTTTATTTGAAGGTTGACGCAGGTTTTTGCATTTCCAACTGAAGATTGTCCAACACCACTCACAGAAGCTCGTATGTATTTCCTCTGTAGGTTTAGTCGTTGTACAGCTTATTTATTTATTTATTTCATAACCGTTTCTCATTGTCACACGTATTAAGGCAGTTGCTAATAACACCGCACTGTTTTGTTTAGAAAATACCATATCCGAGTTCATTTTAGTATTATCTTGTTTAGATTCACTTAGATGGATTAATATAGTTCTCTGTATGTCTTAACGTATGGTGCTTTTTCTTACACAAGTTGCACGTATTTGAACTTTTGCATAATTTTATTTGATGCCCTTCGTGTAGGCAGTTAAAACATAGCCCGATTTTCCTTATTAATTCATTTTTTTTAATTGTTCATTGATTTAAATTTGTCACACACATAAATTTTATGGTTACCCTTAGTGTCACCATACACTGTCGAACTCGAGCTCGAACTCGAACCTAGTACAAGTGGACCGGTTTTCTTCACACGTATGTGAAGTGTATGTGTGTGTCAGAGGACATTTGTACCAGGTTCGTGCTCGAGTTCGAGCTCGACAGTGTATGGTGACACTTACACACTGGGCACTTTATGTTCGTCATTTCACTATGTAGCAATCTCGTCTCCGTTCGTTTCGATCCTTGATGCTATTGCTTAGATGCGGGCGGTTCCGATGACTCAAGGCTCTGAAATCTGGTCTCTAGGAAACATTCTCCAATGATTGCTCGTATAGTCGACTAGACTCCTTGTCTAATTTTTGAAGCAAGATGTATAGGATCAGCGGATCCCAATTGTTGATGTCCACACCTAAGTTCTTGATCCCAGCCATGGTCTTAGTTGTTGTATCGTGAAGCTTCCTAATGGGTGGCAAATTACGAATTAATATTTTCTCCTCCCCCACTAAAAATTTCGAGAAAATGCGAAAAAATGAAATGTACTCAACATTACCTTTCTCACGACACCTCATTTGCCTACACCAGTCGAAAAAAGAATTTGACCTTAATTTTGCCCCTATGTGGTGCAGCGTCATTTTGTAAAATGAAATTTTTTATAGGTACGTTCGGGAGGCTAGGGAGGAAAATAAGGTGGTTCGCGACCCAAAAATGATGCCACATAAAGTAAAACCCCGATAAACCGAACCAGAGACGGCGGCGACATTTCGGAAAACGAAATTCGTGACTCCAAAATACTACAGCATACAGTAAAACCCCTATTAACCGAACCAAGAGGGCGGTGCTGCATCATTTGGGATAACGATATTTGAAACATACTCGTGTCAAATTTGGAAAGGCGAAAATGATAATTAGATTGTTAACGACTGCATAATGTTTTCACATATAGTAAAATTCAATTTAAGCCCGCCCACACACAGTGTCGAACCCGAACTCGATCACGAAAATGGTACAAGTGAACAATTTTCTTCAGATTTGTGTGAAGTGTCCATTCGAAAGACACTTGTACCATGTTCGAGTTCGTGTTCAACATACTAAAGAGGCCGCCGTCATCTCGGCTTACGAAAATTACGGAGAATCCGTGAAAACTATTTACTTAAATATTCATCCGAAGATAGATAGAAAATAGATTTATAGATAGATAGATATACTTATAAATCTATCTATATTCTATCTATCTTCGGTCCATCTATCTTCTATCTATTATATATATATAATGAAACCGGAATATAGAGGGCTACGCCCGCAATCCGAGGGTTTTGTAGTAAGCGCTTATTTTGGCATGTAAATATTGGCTCCCTGGTCTTCTTGGTATCACTCAGATGAATAAAAACACCATAACTAAAATGTCTTACACGTGATATAGTATCTTACAAGTCAATACATAAAAAAGAGTCAATCTATCACCTTTCAAAGTGATAGTTTTAATACGAGAAGCTTTACTGTAAATACATAGAAATGAATGTATACGAGATAGACTGTCCTACTCTTCGAGATGCTTAACCATTCATGTTAAGATGACATTGCAAATTGCAAACTTGCATAACCCCCCTCCCCTCCTTCCACGCCCCCCAATCTTTACCCTTACAGAAATGGTTCAACTACAATTCGCTCTACGAAAAAGAATATGCAAGTAGTACTCGCACCTATACATGAGGCCGGTAGGTGTATTTTTTGTATGGATAGTGTAAAATTGCCTAATTTTAAATGAATGTACTATTATTAAATATTATGTGATTGTAATGAAACCTAGAGATATTATTGCCTATGATGTTGGTTATTATTGGCCATCAATATTTTTGACCTGGGGTGTTCTTGAGGGGTGCAGGGGTGTGTTAAATACAAATATAGAAATGTATTATTATTAACCTTTTTTGATGAGATTTCAAAATTCCATTATTTTAAGTTTTCTATGTTGGTGAAATACCGCTTTTCTGTAAATTTTCATATCTCTGTGTATAACGGTCTCGAAATGCAAGGGGGGTGGGACAAACTCGGACCATATATTTTCCCCTCTCCCCCTTTTCTCCTTTCTTCAAATTTGAAAAAATTCCAGAAATGGAATGTACTCGACGGTACCTTTCTTACGATACCCCACTTGCCTATACCAAACGAAAAAAAAACTTCGACCTTCATTTCCCCTCTATGGAGACCTCCCTTAAAGTTGACCTATTACGACGCATCGCTTTCTCCAGAGAATTATAATACTTCTACATATTTTCAATTTCATGCATGTAGCTTGAGCGGTTCGTGAGATATTTCATGGACAGACAGACAGACGGACGCATGACCGATTTCATAAGGGTTTTGATTTTTTACAAACCCCTAAAAAAGAATAAAAACCACCACAATTTGCCATTAGTAAAAGATTCAAGAGTTGCCTCCTGGATGTGCGAAACAAGAAGGGTGCCGATATTGGGATGGGAAGAGACCATTATCTTATGATCGCTAATGTTCGATTGCGTATTGCAGCCGTGCGTCGCCCTAGCGACGAAAAATCCAGGCCCCGCAAATTCAACACCGCTCGACTAAAAAATCCAGCTGTCTTACAACAATATAATGACCATCTTGCGCAAAAAGCGACTGAGACAACTAGTCACCCAGATAGTGACATAAACGAAAACTGGGATGCCATAAAAAATGCGTACATTGATAGCGCAAATACCATCCTTGGCCCAAACCCGGATTGCCGGAATAAGCCCTGGATGTCCGACGCTTCATGGTAGCGGATTGTTGAAAGAAAGGAGCTGAAAGTTCGTTTGGCTGCATCATCAGACGACAATCGAAGCAGCATCGAACTCCTTTACCGTCAGAAAGCTCGAGAAGTTCAGCGTAGTGTGCGACGCGATAAAAGAGTTTATGCCAATTCTCTTTTAGCGTCAGCAGAAGAAGCCGCTAGAAGTAACAACTTAAACGCCGTATACGGTGTCATCAAGGAGTTTACAGGTGGTCGTAACTCCTGCCAACATCCGGTGAAAGATAGTGATGGAAAGCTACTTATCTTGGAAGAAGATCAAATGAGGCGGTGGAAAGAACACTTCGCCGCGGTCTTGAACCGTGTAACCTCTGGTGAAGTCCCCCCTCAGATAGATAATTTAGCTAACCATCAAAATGTGCGTATACGGTCCACTGCCCCGACTAAAGAGGAAATAGTCACTGCAATTATTGCACTAAAACGAGGAAAGGCCGCCGGACTTGACGGTATCCCTGCCGAACTTTATCAAGCAGCGCCAAGCGTAACTGCCGATTTGCTGCACCCACTTGTTGATAAAGCGTGGAATACAGAGACCTTTCCCACTGAGTGGAAGGAAGGTTTGATCATCAAACTTCCAAAGAAGGGTAGCCTCACAGACTGTAATAATTGGAGAGGCATTTGTGTGCTTCCTGCCGTTGCCAAGATAATAGCTAAAATCGTCCTGGAAAGACTAAAGGCCCACTTAGAAAGCACAATTGATGAAGAGCAGGCTGGCTTTCGATCCGGATTCTCCTGTGTCGATCACATTAACACCTTGCGAATCTTCATCGAGCAATGCGCTGAATACGATTCTCCGCTTCACTTGCTTTTCATCGATTTCGAAAAGGCTTTCGATAGTGTGAATCGGGATTCTATATGGGCGGCCTTGCGCAGGAGAGGCATCCCTGAGAAGCTTGTGGCTATTATTAAGACAACCTATGACGGCGCGAAATGTCGCGTTCTGCATAAAGGTAAGGTGTCGGGAGACTTTGAGATTCGCAGTGGAGTTCGGCAGGGGTGCATCCTCTCACCGATCCTATTCCTCATTGTGATCGGCGATGTGTTGCATGCAGCCCTATCCGGACTCGACAGAGGAATTCAATGGACTTTGACATCTTATCTACAACATCTTGACTACGCTGACGACATATGCCTACTCTCCCACAAAATCATGGATCTGTCCGCAATGGCGTTAGATCTCGAGAGGGAGGCAAGCAAGGTTGGGCTAAAGATTAACACCAACAAGACGAAGGTTCTTAGCCCGCCGTTGCGAAAAAGAAATCCGACACCTATTGCCATCAATATTAATGGGCAGCCTGTGGAGAAGGTGGACAACTTCGTCTACCTGGGTAGCATTGTTGCCGAAAATGGTGGTACGGAGCAGGACATCGCTCGTCGTATCAACCAGGCTAAACGCGCATACGGCATGCTGTCCAAAATCTGGCAGAGCAGTTATCTCAGCATCAAGACCAAGCTGGGCCTGTTTCGCTCCCTGGTACTGTCAGTGCTTTTGTATGGGAGCAGTACATGGAAAGTTTCCGTAGGAGTTACCAGAAAGCTGCAAGTTTTCGTCAACTCATGTCTTCGTCGAATTTCAAGAATTTTCTGGCCCGAAACAATATCAAATGAAGAGCTAAGTCGGCGTACGGGTCAGATGCCAATCGACGAATTGATACACAGGCGAAAATGGCAATGGATGGGTCACACATTGCGGAAGAGTGATAACTGCATTGCTTTGCATGCCATGAAATGGAACCCCATTTCCAACCAAGGCCGACCAAGAGGGGGTCCTCGAATCACATGGCGTCGATCTGTGGCAAAGGAGTGTCAGGTACTGGGTAAGTCTTTTGGGGAGTTGCGCCCCATTGCCCAGAACAGAGTACGATGGCGCGCAGGAGTAGTTGACGCGCTATGCCCGGCTAGGGGTTAAGGCAAAGTAGTACAATTTGCTTTAGGTCAGCTTTTATAAGCACGTGATGACTCGGCTAAAAGGCGGATCAAAATTTCGTTGCGAATGTGAACATTTTCAAAAGCTCGAATAAATGATCCTAGTCAAGTCAGTTGTTCAATATTGAGTCGAATGGCATTAGATTCGGAACGAACATGGCTTAAAAAGTTTTTTTTTTAATCTCTTTTCTATTCTCGTCTAAAATCGTCGATTCCGGACGTTTTAACAAGAAAAATTCCTTGACGGAGTTTTTTTTACCTCATGGATAAGCTCCAGTAGGCAGAGTAACTTTTTTCTTGTATATCTAATCAAGTACTTTTCGGTGATATGATTAGAACTGTGAGAAAATGTCTTTAATTTTTGATCATTGGCTCTAAGTCTATTAAGTATGGGTCTTGGAGGAAACGTCGCTCTTATCCTTTTGAAAGTTCATTAAATATCCTAAAATTTCATATTAAAATCCGCGGAAGTTACCGGGCAACGCATAGTGGTTCGCGTCTTTAACTTTACTGATACTGAGATACTGATCCAATGCACAATGGATGCGTTCCCAAAAAAAAAAAAAATCACTGAGTCAGCGCTTCACAGTTGCCGACCAGTACATTGTGATTATTTTTGTATTTTAGAAACAGCATACCGTGCTAGGCCTGTTCGGTACTGAGATTTGAGTATCGGTACTTGATATTTTCAAGTACCGGTACCACAAGCGGTATCCCGGTACTCACAGGTATTCGTTCAGTACCGGTACTAGTACCGGTTTTTTTCAGTACCGGTATTTTAAACCATGAGCCGGTTTTTTTCAGTACCGGTTCTTTTCAGTACCGAGTCTTTTCTGTACCGAGTCTTTTCAGTACCGAGTCTTTTCTATACCGAGTCTTTTCAGCACCTGTTCTTTTCAGTACCGAGTCTTTTCAGAACCTGTTCTTTTCAGTACCGAGTCTTTTCAGTACCTGTTCTTTTCAATACCGGGATCCTGGTACTCAGTACCTGTTCTTTTCAGTACCTGTTCTTTTCAACCATGAGCCGGTTTTTTCAGTACCGGGATCCCGGTACTCAATACCTGTTCTTTTCAGTACCGGGATCCCGGTACTCAGTACCTGTTCTTTTCAGTACCGAGTCTTTTCAGTGTCGAGTCTTTTCAGTACCGAGTCTTTTCAGTACCTGTTCTTTTCAGTATATTTTGTATGAAAATATAACTCGTATGTTGCGCAAATTGTGGCTATGCAATCTAGGATTTTTATACGTACATATGTACGTGAGGAGAATGTATGGAAAGAGACGAATGTGCTGTAGATGTAGAGTCCTTCGGTGGCAGCAAGGACATTCGAAAAAGGGTATTTTTGGCAGGGAAGCGAAAAATGGGAAATGGGTGACATATGAATCGGGGTGAAAAGGCGAATGTCCAGAAGTAGTGTAGATGGCATTTCAAGTGCTACGGTGGCGAAAAGGACCTTCACGAAAGTCAAGTGAAAAATGGACAATACGGGTGTCATATGAACCGCGGTGAAGAGGCGAATGTCCAGGAGTACTGTAGATAGCATTCCGGATCCATCGGTGGCGACAAGGACATTCGAAAAAGGATATTTTTGGCAGTGAAGCGAAAAATGATCAACATGGGTGTCATATGAATCGGGGTGAAAAGACGAATGTCTAGGAGTAGTGTAGATGGCATTTCAACTCCTTCGGGGGCGAAAAGGACATTGACGAAAGTTAAGTGAAAAATGGGCAATATGAGTGTCATATGGATCGGGGTGAAGAGGCGAATATCCAGGAGTACTGTAGATGGCATTCCGGATCCTTTGGTGGCGACAAGGACATTCGAAAAAGGATTTTTTTGGCAGGGAAGCGAAAAATGGGCTAAATGAGTGTCGTATGAATCGGGGTGAAGAGGCCAATGTCCAATCCAGTGTAGATGGCATTTCGAGTCCTTCGTCTACTTGCGCAGCATTTCCTCGAAAATGGTTGTACGGACCAGGACATCGCTCGTCCTATCAACCAGGCTAAATACGCATACGGCATGCTGTCGAAAATCTGGCAGAATAATTTTCTCAGCATCAACATCAAGCTGATATATTTTCGCTCCTTGGTACTGTCTGTACTTTTGTATGGGTGCAGTACATGGAAAGCTTCCGTTGGAGTTACCAGTCTTCGGCGAATTCTAAAAATATTTTGGCCCGAAACAATATTGAAGAAAGAGCTAAGGCGGCGTACGGGTCAGATACTACTACTTTGCCTTAACCCCTAGTGGGGCATAGCGCGTCAACTACTCCTGCGCGCCATCGTACTCTGTTCTGGGCAATAGGGCGCAACTCCCCAGCAGATTTACCCAGCGCGCTACCCTCCTTTGCCACAGATCGTTGCCATGTGATTCTACGACCTCCTCTTAGTCGGCCTTGGTTGGAAATGGGGTTCCATTTCATGACAAAGCAATGCATTTATCACTCTTCCGCGTGTGACCTACCCACTGCCATTTTCGCCTGCGTATCAATTCGTCGATTGGCATCTGCCCCGTACGCCCATTTTTCTCTTGACTTTCGTGAATGTCGTTTTCGCCACCGAAGAACTTGAAATGCCATCTACACTACTCCTGGACATTCGCCTTTTCACCCCGATTTATATGTCACCCATTGCCCATTTTTCGCTTCTCTGCCAAAAATATCCTTTTTCGAATGTCCTTGCTGGCACCGAAGGACTCTACATCTACAGCACATTCGTCTCTTTCCATACATTCTCCTCACGTACATATAAAAATCCTAGATTGCATAGCCACAACCTGCGCAACATACGAGTTATATTTTCATACAAAACCCCTTAATTTCACATTCACACAAATCGCAAAGGCATTGCGAAAAAAAAAAGATATTTTCCCAAAGCACCACCAAAAGATACTTTGCCAAAAAAAAGATTTTCAACACCTTGCCGTGTTGAATCATCAATCATGAATATCAGGTACTGAAAAGACTCGGTACTGAAAAGAACAGGTACTGAAAAGACTCGGTACTGAAAAGACTCGATACTGAAAAGACTCGGTACTGAAAAGAACAGGTACTGAGTACCGGGATCCCGGTATTGAAAAGAACAGGTACTGAAAAGACTCGGTACTGAAAAGAACAGGTACTGAAAAGACTCGGTACTGAAAAGACTCGATACTGAAAAGACTCGGTACTGAAAAGAACAGGTACTGAGTACCGGGATCCCGATACTGAACCGTCTGTCTCATTTATAAAATGCCATGTTCAGTTCAAATTCGAAATTTCTTGCTTTGATGAGTCCCAGGTGATACACAAGATATGGTAATAACTTTCTTTCCCACAATAAGGTTTAACAATTATGTTTAAAACAGGACCATCGACCGTACACAACACAACCGTGGTTAGAATCGAAGTTTAACAATTGTCGTAAATGTCAAATATTGCGCTGAGCCAAAAAAGCGAGAAAATGTTATGCTGACTAAAAGTGCAAGTGCTTAGTGTCAGTGTTTAGTTCAGCGCAGTGTTCCTACGACGAATTGCCATGCAGCACTAATCGCTTCTTAGTGCTAACTCAGCGCTGGCGTTTTAGGAACGCAGCCAATATCTCCGTAACTAAACGTTCTACGGAAAAAAATACCTTTATTTTTTATACTCTTGACCGTGTAAGGTATATTGTTTCTGTCACAACGAAAATATATAACACCTTAAAGGTAACTCCGTAGGTTTGGTAGTGTATATATAAAATATATACAGTCATTTCCACAAGACCGTATACCTCACAAAATAAAAACAAAATGTTACAAGTAAGAAATTTTATTTTTTATTGAAAGTAAATACAAAATACATTTTCGCAATTATATTTAATACATGGTCCAATCGCCGTCACTATTGATTATTGACTGGCATCTTCGGTGACAACTTTCGGCCAATTTTTCCGCGTAGTCTGTCGATAAGTTGTGCTGCTCCTTTTATTTGCTTTCCTTGAAGCTTCTGCTTCATTAATCCCCAAACATTTTCAATAGGATTGGCATCCGGCGATTGCAAAGGCCAATCAAGTACTTGAATGTTATTTTCTTCTTTCCAGCGTGTACACAACCGGCTTCTATGTTTCGGATCGTTATCTTCTTGTAGAAACCAATCGGTGTTGTCGTTGCCATATAGCATCCTAGCAGACTTCAATAATCCTTTCTTGTACAAAATGATCATCCTTTCAGCAGTAAGAATTCCGGTAAACGTTATTAATTTTCCGAAACCGCGTGCAGAAAAGCATCCATAAACATGGACCTTCACAGGGTGTTTAACGGTTCGGTTCACGACAGCTTCTCCTTTTTGTGCCCACACTCGTCTCCTGAACGTATTTACAGCAAAACTTGATTCATCCGTAAAGATCATGTTGTCCCAATCACGATCGATGTTTTCCTTAGCCCACTCTACACGTCTTCGCTTCTGGTTTTCGGTAAGTAATGGTTTCATCAAGGCATACCTGGTTTTGATGTTTTCCTCTTGTAATCTTCGCCGAATCGTATTCAAGGACACGTAAATATTCTTCTTCGATAACATTTCCTTTGCTTGCACTATGGTAGTAACGGACGGATTTTTCTTAAAAATATCAATGATGGCCTTATCCTGGGTTTTTTAAGTGCTTCGGGTTTTACCCCTACCAGGTAGATCGTCTACATTTCCAGTATCTTTAAAACGCTTTATCCACTTATTCACAAACTGTGTCGAAACTTTCAGGTACTTTCCGGCCGATGCAGGTGTCATTTTTGGTCCTTTCGGATGACTTACTAAAAACACAGCTTCGAATCGTTTTTTGTAAATCGCACTCATTTCACTTGACGTCTTATCACTCTCCTACTTGAACTTAGAATGACCAAATTTATACAATGCGAAAAAGAGGAAAAATGCAGGTATGTAACTAAAAGTCCCCCACCACTCTTTGAGAAATGGTGCATTAAAAAGTTACAAAATATACGCTGTTGTGGAAATGACTGTACCTATATGTATAAATGATCAGGGTCATTTCCTGAGTCGATTTAGCCGTGCCTTCTGTCTTTCCGCCTGTGTGTCCGTTCGCATTGCTGAGTCTGTAGAGCACCCGGGTTAATAAATATATGGTACGGGTTCAAGTTCCCGTCGTGCTATACTTTTGTGGTTTTTCTTTTTTTTTAACAATGACAATTTTTTGTGAGAAATGAATATTAAAATTTTAATTATAAAATAACTAACTGTCGCAACAGGCCTCGAGATGAGTTAGCATCATCTCATTTTCTAGATCGTGACTGTATGTCTTGTGCAGAGGTGTGTGACCAGCAACACGCTCTACCGAGTTATTTACCCCTTAAATGGGTACTCATTTAACAGCTGAGTGGGCTCATAGTCCGACACATTAATCTCCTTTTTTATCAAAAAATACCGCATTCAGCAGGAATCGAACAGGGGCCGAGTGGGTAGAAGGCGAATGTGCTAACCATTGTGCCATTCGGACTACTACGGGGTTCTGTTCCCGTCGTGCCATACTTTTGCGGTTTTTCTATTTTTTTTTTACCAATCTCCATTTTGTGATTTTTGCATACTACTACTTTGCCTTAACCCCTAGCGGGGCATAGCGCGTCAACTACTCCTGCGCGCCATCGTACTCTGTTCTGGGCAATGGGGCGCAACTCCCCAAAAGACTTACCCAGTACCTGACACTCCTTTGCCACAGATCGACGCCATGTGATTCGAGGACCCCCTCTTGGTCGGCCTTGGTTGGAAATGGGGTTCCATTTCATGGCATGCATAGCAATTCAGTTATCACTCTTCCGCAATGTGTGACCTATCCACTGCCATTTTCGCCTGCGTATCAATTCGTCGATTGGCATCTGACCCGTACGCCGACTTAGCTCTTCATTTGATATTGTTTCGGGGCAGAAAATTCTTAAAATTCGACGAAGACATGAGTTGACGAAAACTTGCAGCTTTCTGGTAACTCCTACGGAAACTTTCCATGTACTGCTCCCATACAAAAGCACTGATAGTACCAGGGAGCGAAACAGGCCCAGCTTGGTCTTGATGCTGAGATAACTGCTCTGCCAGATTTTGGACAGCATGCCGTATGCGCGTTTAGCCTGGTTGATACGACGAGCGATGTCCTGCTCCGTACCACCATTTTCGGCAACAATGCTACCCAGGTAGACGAAGTTGTCTACCTTCTCCACAGGCTGCCCATTAATATTGATGGCAATAGGTGTCGGATTTCTTTTTCGCAACGGCGGGCTAAGCACCTTGCTCTTGTTGGTATTAATCTTTAGCCCAACCTTGCTTGCCTCCCTCTCGAGATCTAACGCCATTGCGGACAGATCCATGATTTTGTGGGAGAGTAGGCATATGTCGTCAGCGTAGTCAAGATGTTGTAGATAAGATAAAGTCCATTGAATTCCTCTGTCGAGTCCGGATAGGGCTGCATGTAACACATCGCCGATCACAATGAGGAATAGGATCGGTGAGAGGATGCACCCCTGCCGAACTCCACTGCGAATCTCAAAGTTCCCCGACACCTTACCTTTATGCAGAACGCGACATTTCGCGCCGTCATAGGTTGCCTTAATAATAGCCACAAGCTTCTCAGGGATGCCTCTCCTGCGCAAGGCCGCCCATATAGAATCCCGGTTCACACTATCGAAAGCCTTTTCGAAATCGATGAAAAGCAAGTGAAGCGGAGAATCGTATTCAGCGCATTGCTCGATGATGATTCGCAAGGTGTTAATGTGATCGACACAGGAGAATCCGGATCGAAAGCCAGCCTGCTCTTCATCAATTGTGCTTTCTAAGTGGGCCTTTAGTCTTTCCAGGACGATTTTAGCTATTATCTTGGCAACGGCAGGAAGCACACAAATGCCTCTCCAATTATTACAGTCTGTGAGGCTACCCTTCTTTGGAAGTTTGATGATCAAACCTTCCTTCCACTCAGTGGGAAAGGTCTCTGTATTCCACGCTTTATCAACAAGTGGGTGCAGCAAATCGGCAGTTACGCTTGGCGCTGCTTGATAAAGTTCGGCAGGGATGCCGTCAAGTCCGGCGGCCTTTCCTCGTTTTAGTGCAATAATTGCAGTGACTATTTCCTCTTTAGTCGGGGCAGTGGACCGTATACGCACATTTTGATGGTTAGCTAAATTATTTATATGAGGGGGAACTTCACCAGAGGTTACACGGTTCAAGACCGCGGCGAAGTGTTCTTTCCACCGCCTCATTTGATCTTCTTCCAAGATAAGTAGCTTTCCATCACTATCCTTCACCGGATGTTGGCAGGAGTTACGACCACCTGTAAACTCCTTGATGACACCGTATACGGCGTTTAAGTTGTTACTTCTAGCGGCTTCTTCTGCTGACGCTAAAAGAGAATTGGCATAAACTCTTTTATCGCGTCGCACACTACGCTGAACTTCTCGAGCTTTCTGACGGTAAAGGAGTTCGATGCTGCTTCGATTGTCGTCTGATGCTGCAGCCAAACGAACTTTCAGCTCCTTTCTTTCAACAATCCGCTACCATGAAGCGTCGGACATCCAGGGCTTATTCCGGCAATCCGGGTTTGGGCCAAGGATGGTATTTGCGCTATCAATGTACGCATTTTTTATGGCATCCCAGTTTTCGTTTATGTCACTATCTGGGTGACTAGTTATCTCAGCCGCTTTTTGCGCAAGATGGTCATTATATTGTTGTAAGACAGCTGGATTTTTTAGTCGAGCGGTGTTGAATTTGCGGGGCCTGGATCTTTCGTCGCTGGGGCGGCGGACGGCTGCAATACGCAATCGAACATTAGCGATCATAAGATGATTTGATTTTTGCATAATGAAGTATGAATATTGCAATTTTAGTTATGGCCAAGCAAAATTTGAATTTGTTCATAATGTATGCGTTGGCCATTTGTAGGTATACATAATGTTCATGTGAATTCTAAAATTTTAGTGTGTGCGTATCAAATCTCAACTTCATAATATTCCATGCTTCACTTTATAACGTGCACTAAGAATTACCTCTGTCAGAAGCCAAATAGTCCATCGGGAACGTTGGTGCACGGATCTTCTGTTTCCGGCCATATACGTAGAGTAGGCAAGTTATGGTTTTTGTACTTTGGATGAAAAATATATTCGATTAGTACAAATTGCTTTATTCAACTGCATTCGCTTCTTTTCAATCGACATACTTTTCTAAATTCTTATTTTGCATTTTTCCAAGTAAGCAAATTCTTGTTAACAATTTCGTAAATTTAATTTACCTGCCTAGTGCAAATACACTGGATAGACGAAATATGATCGCGCGGTAACCGCGGGAAGAGTGCGGAATAGTTTTAAAATGAAAAAAATCCTAAGTTTAAAGTGGGTAGCTGTGTCCTTAAAGAAGAATATAAATTTTAATGGTGAGGGCCGAAAGTTTAAGGCCTGTCATAAGAGATTGTGTTAACTCGTCCCTCACAAAAATCTGTGTCCCACAGATTAAACCAACGGATCTGGTTCTGGATAGGTACATATACTATATGAAGGGTTAGTTATATTTTTCTTATTTACTTTTTTTTTTGAGCGGGTATAAAGAAAAAGTAAAATAAGGATGGTTATGACAAGGATTATTGCGACGTCGGTTTCGATGAATGCGATGCTGTTAAGTAAAAAGAGTTCCAAGCGTTTGTAACGGACGGTTTGGTGAGCATCCGAAGATGCCCGTGGGGACGGAACCTAAGGTAGCATAGCATAGTGACCGTGAAGGTCGGGCCGTGCCATCTGGCGAATAAAAAGGCCCCTCAACGAGCTAAGCAGCGGCGTATGCTTGTTGTAGCTCAGTTCGGGAGACGTGGGCGGGGTTTTGGCCGCTCGTTACCCCTGTCCTTTACGTATTAATAAAAATGCATAGGCCTTGGGAAGACAATACAAACAGGGCAGATAAAAATGGCGAATGATAAAAAAAAATACCTTTTCCATAGTCCTCCAGGTGGGCGCCCACTGGTAACGGCACTGGTTCAAACCGCTGATGGCCAAGTCTTAGCGATAAAACAGTTTGGAAAAAGGCAGATAGCTCTAGCCTGAATGGCTGACCAACACCTAAGCGTCTCAGGTTTAGTAGGATGGAATGACTTGCGTAGTTGGACCTGCAACATAGTTGTGTGAACTTCAGCACGTTTATTAAACCATCTGAAATAGCTATTGGGTGTATAATTTTGCTTCCGCCGTTTTTTCCTGGAATTAAAAGCTTAATTGTCAAAAAGTACTTACAGATGTATTTATTATTCAAAGTACTGTCCATCGCTATCGACAACTTTCGCCCATCTCTCCGGCAATTTTCGGATTCCATCTCGGAAAAAGGAGGCCAGCCAGGCCGCGCGCCATGGAACGAAACAGATGGTAGTCGGAAGGAACGATGTCTGGGGAGTACGGCGGGGCAAGATTTCCCTTTTCAGGGTTTCCAAGTATGTCTACCGTGGTCGTTTTTCGTTTAATGCTCGACTTAAATGCGTTTCGAGATGGCTTGCTGAGTCACTCGCAGTGATGCAGCTAATTCTTCTTGCGTTTGGCACGAATCTTCATCGAGCAGTGCTTCCAATTCGTCGTTTTTGAAATTTTTTTCTCTCCCACCACCATGCTTGTCCTCGAAATTGAAATCGCCACTTTTAAAACGTTGAAACCACTCACGACATGTTCTGTCACTCAGAGCAACCTCACCGTAAGTATATGAGAGCATTCGATGAGCCTCAGCTGCAGTTTTTTTTTTCAAATGGAAGCAGAAGATCAAAACTTTCCGCAAATGATGAGAACTTGGCTCGAAAACAGACATTTTGAATCGCGAATCTTATTAAAAACAACTTTTACTAATGCGGGTATGTCGATACGTTCAAAGACGTCCAAACTCAAGTTAATAGTTTGATTTCCGACGCTTGTAGTTCTGTTAAAATTAATGAAAAACAGTAGCTCTCGTAACTACAATAAATTTTATTCATGTATATATGTACATGCATTTCGGAAGCAACTCTCTTCCTTCTTCAGTACATTGCAAAGTACTGGTATTGATTCTCTTGTGTATCTATACTGCATACTTTATACTATTTCTCAATACATACAAATCTACTGGCAGAGGGGAAAGTTCTATGGAGTGATCGCTCTTGTAGAATATCAATCCTCTTTGACACAGCTAATTTGATGTGTTGTTGTCCTTATCACTCTAAAGGCCGGTTTACTTTAAATTGTAGCCGTTGTTGTAGCTAATTTGATGTGTTGTTGTCCTTATCACTCTGAAGGTCGGTTTACTTCAAATTGTAGCCGTTGCTTCTAGAGCGGTGAGGCTTATTTGTGTGCGCGAGATTACTCGTATCTGCATCCTGCTCTTAATATTATTTTGTACTGAGTTCCAGCTTTTTGTATCGTTTCTCTATGGCCAGAGCGTGGAAGAAAATTATTATTCTAAATGGCTGGAATTAGTTGAGTTAAAACAAAAGACTGCAGAAGAAATTTCATTGAATTTGAAAGATCTAGGAACGCGGAAGCGTCCCGCCCGCAAAAAAAAACGAAAAAATCTAAAAAAAAAAATTGGGAAAGTGACCAAGACTATGTTTGCGCGACGCAACAAGTACGAGCTTTCGGACCTCTGTAGCTCTGACCCCGGAAGATTGTTCGGTTGGTCATTGTTTCCGGTCGTCTTACGAAGTGTTGCAAATTTGATTTCGATACAAGGAAAAACAACCGAGATATGGCAGTTTGAAAATCGCTATTTTTTCAAATTTTTCTTGTTCTCGTTGTTCTTTGACAGGGCTACAACCTCGTAGGGAGCGTGTCGAGGTCTGCTTTCTATTCCCATGGATTAACTGTGTCCCAAAGGTGTGCATAGGCTATCATTTGCTCTGGTCCGTGCAGTTGATAAAAAGATACCTCCAAAAATGTGAAATTTTATAGAATTTCTCGCTTAAGTCTTTTTGATAATTTCAGTGAGCCAACAGCAAATTACTCGCAGAGATCGCATGCCAACGGATGTCCACAAAAAGCTGTTTGCGTCTCTCTGGCGAATGAACCCTGATTAAATTAGTTAATTTCTTTTAACGCAGTTTGGCGGGGAGCTTGCTTAAAATAAAAACAGATAAATAGGAAGATCTGAAGAACATGGAATGATTTTATTGAATTTAAAAATTAAGTTAATTAAACAAAAGCTGCTTAATAAAACGGAAAATGGAATTGATTAAAGAGAAGAACGGAGCAGAAACTATGTATTAGCTGGCTTTTTCTTTTGTGCAGTGGATATCAAGTGCAGAACAATAATCATTGGCATTACACTAACAACCGGCTCAATCCAGAGCAATTTTGTAAGTGTGACGCTCTGATCTCTGCTGCGCACACAATACAGATATTGTCTATTGATTACTTCTTGCCTGAAGTGCATCTCTAGTCTTTTATAAGGCATGGAGCTTTATAAAGGAATCCAGGCGAGAAGACAGTACTTGGCATTAAAGTTTAAGCTCACAAAGCTCCCCGCAAATCAGCGTTAAAAGAAATTTACTAATTTAATCAGGGTTCAATATGCATACCCTAGAGCGAGGCGCAAAGCTACGAGCACTTTGGGGGAATTACATATGTTCATATCAATCCTTTTTGCGGCTGATGCTTTTTTTTTGTTTGGCGGGAATTTTTTTTACAACAGAGTTGTTTTTGAGAGATATATTTCAGCATGGACTTCTGCAAACGCTAGTTGCTGACAATATGCCGTTTAATTCATATTTTTCAGCAATTTTTGTAAAGAATGGAATATCAGAATGGTGACATCAAGTTCAAGATATCCTTGAAGTAATGGTCTTGCAGAGAGTGGTGTAAGAACAGTCACCCTATCAGCCAAAACTCTCTCAAATTCCTCGGGTCTTATGTGCGGAACTTATTTTAAGGTGTTCGTAGCTTGGTTTTGTAGTAGTGAAAAAAAGTTTATTTTCCCACTACGAAGCAATTTTCGTTATATTTACTAGCCAACTAGTCACTTCAATATTAGCAGGCAACGCGACAACCTCACCTTAAGTCGCCGTGTCGTATTTCACGCCATGTTATGACCCACAAACAAATCATGATTGTTGCGCTATTCCGGATTTCTTTTTCTTCAGTCATCAAAGCCAAGTCATTTAGTCTCTATGGCTTTAGTGACCGGAGAAAAAGATATCCGGAATAACGCCACAATCTTTAAAATCATCTTCACCACATACAACATTGAACTACCGTCTGTGCGATGCAAAAATACATATGTACAGTGACTCCCAAAAAGATCCGCACAAGCTAAAAATTTCCCTTCTTTCTCAAATTATGCTTTCATCAATGACACGAAAAGAAAACTAACCAGGCCGAAGCTTCGCTTCGGCCCGGAGTCCGAAGCGTGCATACCCTAGACTTGTACAGACCTAGTGGTGATACCAAAAGTACCAATTGGTAACGACCATATGCATTATAGCCGCCATACACTATCCGATCCGTCGTCCGATCGATCGGCCGGTGGATCGCCACAAAATATCTGCCGATCTCTACTGCACACACACTGAGCGATTTTCGTGCGATGCGATAACGAATGACAATTCAAAAAATAGGTTATGATTCACTCCCAATCCAACCTAGATTCATTTTTGTTAACTATTTGGATGTGTGTGGTATTTTCGTATACCAGATATTTGATATTTAAATTGCAGTGCCATTTAAATCATTAGAATCCTTGAAATTTCATCATTTAATAATTTGGTAATTTGACATTCACTTGCGATAATCACATACACTACCCAATCGATCGTCACCGATCGATCGCACGAAAATCGCACTAAAATATCGGCAGATCAAAATTGATCGCCCGATCGGTGCGATTTCCACATACACACGCCAATCCGTCGGCCGATATTGATTTCGGGCGACGGATCGGCCGATCGATCGGTGTGTGTATGGCACGTTTTAAAAGTGAGTTTCCTATATGACCAGTTTATAGAGAAGGTTGGCAATCATTCAGGAGGATCTTGACCATTATCAAAATCAATGAACTAACCCATTCTTCAAATATTTGTCGAATTTTTCAAGTTGCTAGCTTCATTTTATCGAAAGTTATTGCTTATTTGAAGTTTCACTTGTAGGGGAGGTAGGGATTCATTGGGTCGGATCTTGCTCGTCATTGCCGCCAACAAATAAAATCACGCTACAAACATTTAAACAAAATTTCAAGTCTCTAGCTTAACTCTATCGAAAGTTATCGCTTATTGGAAGTTTCATTTGTAGGGGAAGTAGGGGTTTCGTTAGTCGGATTTTACGTATTTTCAATATTAGCCAACAGGATCCTATTGCAAACATTTGGCCAAAATTTTAAGTCGCTAGCATTATTTTGTCGTAAGTTATCGCTTATTTTAAGTTTCATTTCTAGGGTAGGTAGGGGTTCCTTAGGTTGGATCTAACCCATCTTGAATACCAACTAACCCAATCTCACTTCAAACATTTGACCAAAATTTCAAGCCGCTGGCTTGATTCTGTCAAAAGTTATCGCTTATTTGAAGTTGCATTTGTAGAGGAGGTAGGGGTTGCTTGAGTCGGATCTTGCCCATTTTCAAATCAACCTGGTAGATCTTACTAACAACATTCTAACAAATTTTCAACTCGCTAGTGTCATTCTATCGAAAGTTATCGTAATTAAATGAATATTTAATTTTTTGAAATTTGTAGGGGAGGTAGGCGCTCCTTTGATCTGATTATGATAAACTAGAACTCAAGCAGCTTCTCACCCCAGGGTTACATGCCAAAAATCAAGTGTCTACGTCAATTGGTTCAAGAGTTATAGACAAAAAACCCGAAAAGTAGGGTGGTACGGGGATCTTTGTAAGAAAATTACCGTTAGTTTTCAACTGATAGATTTTATTTTTCCAAGAAAGTAGAAGATCATCCTCACGAGCAATATAGCAAAGCTAGAGCTTTTCATGTTTATTTAATCGGGAGTTATAGATACATTTGTTTATTTTACTTATGTAGGGGAGGTAGGCGTTCTCTTGGCCTGATCCTGCCCATTTTCAATACCAACCAACTAGATCATACTTCCAATATTTGACCAAAATTTCAAGGCTCTAGCTGCATTCTATCGGAAGTTATCGTGCGAACGGACAGACAGACGGACAGACGGACAGACGGACAGACAGACAGACAGACAGACAGACAGACAGACAGACATGGCTAAATCGAATCAGGAGGTGACCCTGATCATTTATATATATACATTGCCATACCTCCGGAGCCTCCTTTAAGGTGTTACATATTTTCGTCGTGACAAAAACAATATACCCTATACTATAAGTCTAGGGTATAATAACTGTTTATGGTACAAGACATCTACGCGATCATTTAACACAAAAAAATAGCAAATGTATCGCAAAACGAGAAGGAATAGGAAGGATAAAACAAAAAAAAACTTAAAAATCAGACGCCCCAAAAAGATCCGCATATCGATGAAACTTGGGCAAACGTGTGCATGTTTATGCAATATTAACGAGTGTGAGTGACTTGTTTACTTAATACTGCCTTCAGTGATAAAGTCGTCATAAATCCGGGCGCATCATATCTAATATTTTCTTGAAACCACGCATTTTTGGTAGCTTCATAAAACTTTGTGCTTGCATTAATGCAAAATGGGCAAATACACGTCCCCAGACAAGATCCAGTTGGTGGTTTTTAATCAAGGGGAAGGTAAAACTGTGGCAGAAATATGTTCGGTCCTCAACATGAAACGTAGAACTGTTTACCATATTCTCCGGAGGTATAAAGAGGAAGGCAGAATAAACTTGAAGCCTAGTCCTGGCCGTCCAAAGGTTCTAACGACGCTTGAAGAACGCGCTATCGTCCGGAAAATCAAGAAAAACCCTAAATTGAGTGCTCCAAAAATTGTAAGTGAAGTTTTCGCAGACTTTAAAAAAAAAGTGGGATGCGAAACAGTGCGCCGAGTTTTGAGAAATGCTCAATATAATGGTCGTGTTGCATGTAAAAAACCATTCATCAGTGAAGTGAGTAGAAAAAAACGATTCAATTTCGCTAAGGAATATGTTTTGAAGAATGCTGATTATTGGAATGACGTTATTTTTGCCGTTAAAGAAAATTCAATGTCTCTGGCTCGGATGGACGTGTTATGGTGTGGCGCAATCCCAACGACGAATTGAGTCCGAAGAACCTCAGGCCTACAGTTACGGCAGTTTAATGGTTTGGGGATGCATATCTACTCGCGGTGTTGGATCCCCGTCGATACTTACAACTCTTGAAAAACAATTTGCGAAAAAGTGCCGCGAGAATGGGTATTTTAGATACATTTAAATATTACGAAGACAATGGGTGGTATGCAAAAAGCTTTCGCTCAGACTCAAGTCTCACTTTTCATAGTTTTAGCTCGGGTTCGTATGCAAAAAGAAAATGAGACAGATCTCAGAGACTGAGCTTTTGCTAAATGAATGAGACAGATCTCATGTTTTAATTTCTCGTATGCAGAAAACATGGCAATGTCTCACAACAATGAGGTTAAGCTCATAAAAAGTCGAGACTACAAATTTGTTGTCTCATTAGGTCAAATGGCTGCGTATTTAAACCTTCTCGGTGCCACTGCGCAAAATCGGGACTTTGAAAGTCTTTATAGATTTAATCCGGTACAAGTGGATTGGCTAACTGAACACTTTTTCCAAAACAGAGAGGATTTCCGTGGAGGGAAAATAAGTAATCGAACCAGGATGATGATTTTCTTGCGATTTGTTGGAAATCCGGGATTTCAAATTGGCATAGCGGAAGATTTTGAAATAAGTCAATCCAGCGTTTCCAGAATAGTTAGTGAAGTTGCGGAAAAAATAGTTGAAAAAAGTGAACACTGGATAAAGTTTCCTATGAATACAGAGGAAAATGACTCTGAAAAGTCCTTATGGCAGCAGAAAAATAGATTTCCGTCATGTATTGGAGCAATCGACTGCACGCACGTGCGAATAAGTAAACCAAAGCAGCATAGTGGAGAGTATGTAAACAGAAAATGTAAGCCTAAACTTAGTGAATCTGATAAACTGTCACTGTTGTTAGCTTAGCTCTAAGACTTCAAAATTACTTTGTGATCTCTTTATAGGTTTTTATTCAATTAACGTGCAAGCGACATGCAATGGAGCTGAAAAGTTTACTAGTGTGGATGTTTCATGGCCCGGCTCGGTTCATGACTCCAGAATTTTTAAAAATTCAGCAATTTACCAGGCACTTCTTAATAATCCTACGTGTGTCCTCATCGCTGATGAGGGCTATGGAATCACTCCTTTTATAATGACGCCATTTCGAAGAACGTCTACTGGTGTAGAAGAAAATTATAATAGTGTATTGACCAAAGAAAGAGTGATAATTGAACGTGCTTTTGGTCAATTAAAACAGAAATTCCCTTGTCTACAGTACAAGCTACGAATTTCTACACAAAATGCACCAAAAGTAATTTTGACCTGCTTTGTTCTGCATAACATATCAAAACATTTCCTATGGGAAGTCGAAAATACGGTAGATTACGAAGAAGAACAAATTACAGCAAGTGAAGTTCCCTCCTCTGACGGCTCTAGAAGATCTGTAATGCTAACGGAACAAGGAAAAAGAAGAAGAAATGAAATTGCACTGATTTTGTTTAATCAACGTAATGTTTAGTTTATTTATATATAAAATAAATAAAACAAAGATTCAATATTTATCGAAATGTACTTCAATTTCATCTGCAAGATTGGAACTCTTGTGATCAGTCAAACGCCTAAGTTTTTTTGAGAGAACTTGATTTTGCTTCAACAAAACTAGCCTTTGCAGCTCTAGCATTGATAGATTTTTTGTCTCCTCCGTTTCATATTGCTGCAAAATATCGTTGGTGTCTTGTTTTCTCTTTCTTGATGTACAAATTGGTACTTCTTTTGCTTAAGCAAAAGAAGAAGAGGAATCGTCTGTAATACAGAAAACTTCGGGGCGTTTATTTTGGTTTGTTCCTGCAGTTACTGAACCTGTAAATATGTTAAAGTGTTAGTAACACTCATGTATTACTTACCAAATAAAAAATTCTTACCTTCCAATCTATTAAGCACTGGATTTGGTGAATCACCATTAATTAATTCATGTAAATCTTTTTCCCACGGTTTTAATTTTATTTTTCTATTTCCCGTTTTATTTGTGTCACATTTGTCTTTTAGCCTAGCTTTGATATTTATGATTTTTTTTGAAATTTGTGCAATTTGAATTGGTTTACCAAATTTGCTTTCATACTCCGATTTGAATGTTTGTAAAGCGAGTTTCTTTTTTCTTTTAATTTCGGGTACTTGGCTTTTTGATAAAACAATAGAATTGTTTTTAATGAACTGCACAAGAAAACAGTTATTTTCATCAATTGCCCTTTTGACTTGTGTTTCCTCTTCACTACACTCACTCTGTGAACTCATCTTCGCAATTGTTAACCAGAGACTGAGACAACGAACTGAGACAAAGGTTTTGCATACGCATTCGAGCTTTTGCTCTTTGCAAAGGCTCTGTCTCGGTACCTTTCACTCCGTCTCACATCTCAGTGTACTGAGACTGAGCCAAAGCTTTTTGCATACCACCCAATGACCCCAAACATAAGGCTCGCATTGTTCAAGAATGGAAGCTGCGTAATTGTCCAAAATTGCTTCATCCTCCTCCCCAGTCACCAGATTGTAATCCCATTGAAAACCTCTGGGATGAATTGGGCCGTAGAATTCATACCAAGCCGATTTCTTCTAAGGGGGAGCTCAAGACAAGGCTTCGCGAAGAATGGGTGAAAATGGATGTAGAATACTTGCGAAAAATCATCTCCAGTATGCCAAATCGTTTAAAATGTGTTATTGAACAAAAAGGACATGCAACAAAATACTAGTTTTATATAATTTTTGTTTATTTCTACAAAATAGCCTATGTGCGGATCTTTTTGAGAGGTGAAATTTTTTGTTTCTTTTACAAAATTTCCTATTTTTTTGTATTTCTAAAGTGAAATTTTTTTGTATTTATGTGATATGTAAGGCTATTATGTTCTGCTCATAATATATATTTTTTTAAATTTTTCCCGCTTTTTATTGACTTATAAAATGAGAAAGAAGGAACATTTCTTACTTGTGCGGATCTTTTTGGGAGTCACTGTATATCCCATTCGTTTGGATTTCGCTTATAATTCTCTATAGGAATTATTGCATCTCATTCGGCAATAATTACCCTCTACCCATCTATGAGAAAAATTTAAGAATGCTCAGGACCAATTCATCGTAAGGGAGCTTTACACATATTCACCTACAGGAGGTAAATAGAGGAATTCTATCCCGACTGCCTATCTACTCGTATTTTCGACACAAAATATTGATAGTGATCTGCGTGTTTTCTGCGGAGAATCCCAGAATCTTGGCTGATAGGGCAAAAAGCTTTTATATCAATGCAAGCAAGAGGGAAAGGAGATCAGTAATGGTTTGCTTGCACACAAAAATGCACCCATTTCGTCACTGTCTGCTTCTCCGCCTCAATTGCTCATGAGTCGGATACTTCGCCCAAAATATTCAGTACTGATAAATTGAAACCAGAAATTATGGATGGTGCTTATGAGAAATTAAAAGGAAATTATGACATGTGTAAAATGTATCATGGTGGTAAAATTAAAAACATTAATGAGAAAGAATTATCTACTGGGGATAATGTACTCGTAGTTTATCAAAAACATGGTACATGTGCACAGCTCAAATAATAGCGAAATATCAGAGTCCGCGATTGTTTTTAATTTGAGATGAAAAGAATCAAATTATCAGAAGAAACAGCATTCATTTACATAGATCTACACATAATCCAAACTTAAGACAACAGAGTTAAAAGAAACCAGAGAACCGAATGAACAAGCATTAAAAATGATTCACCCTCTCATTTCCGTTCTTTAGGTAGCTACACCACTACCTAGAGAACGGGAATCAAAAGAGTACTCTAGTAACTAATCAAAATTAATATGTTACGCTATCAGGAAGAATTATAAAACCCAATGAAGAATATCAAGCTGTCGTATAAATAACACTGTGTAACGAATTGTGAGCGTTGAGGTGACCCTCAACCGAGGACGAAGATCGAGGCTGGTCGTTCAGACCCGCCGTGACACCTAAGTGCACTTTCACACGAAGAGCCGCACGGCTCTCGCTCGCGAGTGAGAGCCTTTTCCGCTCCCACCTTCCATTCATTCACTCGAAGAGCCGTATGGCTCTCGCTCGTGAATGGGAGCGAGGCGCTTACGACTGAAATGCAAAGAATACACTTCAGCTATCATACGGGGACCACGAGCCTTTACGTCGCGTGAGTGAGAGCCGTGCATCTCGAGCCGTCGCGTCGCGCCTTTTGGTCGAAATGCACAGCGAGAAGTGCCGGCATTCACACGGGAAGAGCGACAACGGCTTTCGCTCCTCAGTCCCTCGCTACCCGCTAGGATGGACCCAATATGCTTTGGAACGTTGACGTTTTTGTCTTCGAAGACGGCGTCGACGGTAAAGAAGATACGTAGTAACAACACGTCTGCAACACGCATTTTGCGACTGAACAGAGCTCGAGAGCCTTTGTCGCTCTTCCCATGTGAATGCCGGCACTCCTGGCTATGTATTTATATCAAGAGCCGCGACGCACGGCTCGAGATGCACGAGCCGTACCGGCTCTCACTCGCGTGACGTAAAGGCTCGCGCACCTCGTGTGAAAGCTGCAGTGTAGCCTTTGCATTTCAGTCTTACGCGCCTCGCTCTCACACGCGAGCGAAAGCCGTGCGGCTCTTCGTGTGAAAGTACACTAAGTGCCAATATCTTCTCAGACTTGACTCAGTTTGACGCGCGCTCGACACTAGCTCAGCTGTCGGCAGTGTGGGCGGGGTTGTGGTGAGTTAGTCTGCCTCCTATCGCTACAAAAAAAATCACGCGTCTACCCGATTGACGAAACAATGCGGAAGTCCCTCAAGGGATATATAAAAAAAATTCGGCCGCGAAAATCCTCAAAGTCCCTGCCTCTAGCACGGGAGCCCCCTGATGGCGGTGGGGCTCCGCGCTCCCTCCCCTTACCTTGGGTTGAGCTGCGCGAAATTGCCCAACCCCGTTAGCGAAACGGATGACTACAACGCGGTGAGAGTGGAGCAGAGAAGGGCCCTTAAGGGCTCAGGAAGCAAAAGATGTTTTTAATTTGACTTCATTACGGTATAATTTCTTTTATTTGCTGTTTTATTCTGATTTGACAAATGTAGAATCATGCTTCAGAAGAATTGATAGGTTTAAACTAATTCGTATTACAATTCAAGATTAAAATATATAAAGAAAGCTTTCTTTGTTATACAATGGACTCATATCCAAATAAATAGAACATCTCTATATGTAGGTTATGTAGAAAACAAGTTCATCTACGTAGGTACGCATTTAAATTTATGCAATGGAAAATACAAATGAGAAGAAAAAGATAAACTATTCTCTAGCTTTTGTTTAATGATAATGACGTGAAATGTTGTGACTTATGCTACATATTCTTATTATTAATTACAGTATTAGATTTTATGTGGAATAAAAATAAATTCCCATGTATAAAATAGCTGCATTACGAATTTGAATATAGATGCCTCTAGATAAATTATTGCACCATATTATTAAGTTTTAAAATTACTTGTTAGTAATGAATATAACATCTCGTCATTGAGTACATATTTTAAAGAACGACGATGTTTGCAAATATATAAAATACTCAATTCAATTCGAGCTAGTCTCGACTATCCGTCGACTAACCTAGAGTTTTGGACAAGCTTCATTTCGATTATTTTTCTTGGTTTTACGGGTAAAACTTGTTGACAATATAGGCGCTTTCGTAGCGTTGTATGTTTTGTGTATTTCTTGCCGTTTTATTTTGTTTCCGACCGGTAGTACAAAATGATTTGTGGTAGAAGACAATGGTCAATTTTCGAAATACTTATTATTAAATGTATAACGGAATCACTAAAAAAAATGTTTTCAGGGCAATTCGTTTAGTGCGAATACGAGCCAGCCGGCCCGCCCTCTATTAGTCCGGTCTGTTTGAAACCTTAAAATATTCGCGCGGCTCTCCCGTAGTTTGTCGTTTGATTTTAAATTCTAACGTACAATCAGGTCACAGTAGAAGTATCTCCCTGCGCGGATCTCGGATAAATTGACCAAAGTGTCCTTTCTACCCCGCTTCTTGGGGGTCGTTGAGGTTACCACCAGATCCTGCAAATCGACCACCCCTCCGCCCGATCGGAAACGATTTTCGTACCGTCGTCTATGCTACAACCCGTCACAACGAATCCTTCCCGATAGCCCGATCCATTCAATTCAGATGCAGTTGCGTTATTAGCGGTAATTGGGATTCAGTTTAGAATCAGGACAACAGCAAAAACTCTATAGCAGTGTTGCATCAATTATAACTCGGTTTTGCTAAGCGGGTATTGATGGTTTGACCGCGCGCCTCGTAAATTTACCCAGCAATGACCGTACAGCAGAGAGGACAAAGCGAGCTTAATTGTGTTAAATAACGCAACGGGTCCCACGCTAACTATCTGCAGCGCTATTTCGACAGCTCACTAGCCCAGAAATTGTCTTGCGGATGAAAGATTCGAACATACCTGTATTATGCTAGGAATGGGGGGTGAATGTGCTGTGGCGGTGGTCCGTGCTGGTGTTGAATTGTTGGGGGGTATCGTTACCGGGCGGTTTGTTGCCTTTTTTAGTTATTCCGGCCGGCTTTTGCCCGAAAATCGGGGCCAGGGGTGTTGATGCCGGCTGCTGTTCGCAATGCGGGGCGAGGGGACTGCTGGTGACGAGTGCCCGCTCCTCGTGGTTGTTGGTTGGTGGCGGCGGCTCTTCCCAAATGCGGTGGCTGGCGTTCTTCCCTAATGTGTTGGCTGGGTTCTTCCCTTTCCTGCCTTTCTAGCACGATCTGTGGTACGGAAGCGTTAATATCTTCCCTTTTTTTTTCTTTTTTTTTTACTTACCGGAATCCACTTTGACAACCGGCGGCGGCACTTTTGGAAATGGCCGACGTTGAGTCGCACTGCAGAACGGAATTCTGAAACCGGAACACTTGCATGGCCCCGCTCAGAAGATGCAACCGTTGCGGAGCACAGTATGCACAACATGCCTTTAGCCTTTTCAACGTCTGCCACATAGCGAAATCGTTGGCAAGCATTCTCAGCAAATTGCAAAAATATTTTCGATTCGGTGGAATGTTCTAATCGTGGATTTATATGTCAGCGCAATAATTGCGTCTTCCGGGCGCAGCCAATGTCATAATGTGTACCATTTGTGAAAATTATTACCATTCGAGATGCACTAGTTTAAAAAATGAAACCAATTTGCGAAAACTGGGACAAAAACGAGTTCAATGGAAATGTGATTCATGAAAACAGTTTAAACAGTGTGATAGCGGTGAATCCAATGGTGAATCCATGTACAATAAACTAAAAGTTGATCTGAACGATCTGAAAAGTGATTTCAAACATCAATTTCAAGAACTTTCAACGGCAGTTTAATTCATGTCGGGTCAATTTGATGAAATGAAGGCGATTTTAGATGAAATAAAACAATTACGCAAAGAAAATACTGCGCTTAAACAAGTGGTTGGCCAACTAAGTGAACAAAATAATTCTCCACAGCAAGAGTTTCGTTCTACCAATTTGTGTATTGCTGGAGTGAAAGAATTTCCATCTGAAAATCTACTCCCTCCTTTCGGTGATTGAAATTACATCCAATTTTCAATCAGACATTTTTCGAATTTAGTAATTACACTTGTTACAAAGCTTGTTTATGAATTCACATATAATTGTTACAGATTTTTGTACTTTTGCAGTATTTAATTCAGTATTGTTTAGATGATATAATAAAAATTTCTTACTAAATGATTTCTGTCTTGAATGACATCAAAAACTATAATAAAGTTAGTATATACTAGACAAATTCTTATTTTAGTTAATTGATTTAATTAAATTAATTCTAAAGTGTATTTTTAAGAAGAATTATTGCATAAACTAACTTAGGGTACTAATTTGAAGAGCGCTCTTCTTCTATATTAATACTTAAACATAAAATCTAAAGTAAAATAGACGATTACATTTTTTGATTCTATTTTTATGTACTGTAAATTCTTTTTCGTTTTCATCAATTAGAGTACAATTTGAAGCATCTATTGATTTTATTTTATACGGTCCCTTGAATAGCGGGTCCAACTTATGTCTAGGTTCTTTACTTACTAATACTAGATCATTAATATTTAGATTTAATTCAATTGACCCTTTGTCATAATAACATTTGTTGGTCTCTTTTGCCGCTAATACTAAATCTCTAGCTCGTTTGTGAGCAGCTTGTAATCTAAATTTAATCTCCTTATAGTACAGATCAATATTGTATACCGGATCTATTTCACCATCAACGAAATCAAATGATAAGGGATTTTTTGCAAAAATTAATTCAATAGGACAGTAATTGTGTACAGATGAGGGCGTTGTATTATAACAATATGTAAAATATTTTAATTGAGTATCCCAATCATTATGAGCGTTATTGATATATGTTCTTAAATATTGGTTAAGTGTTCGATGGTTACGCTCTACAAGTCCCAAGGACTGATGATGATAAGGAGTAGAAGTTGAATGTTTTATGTTTAGTAATTTAAAAACTTCCTTCAAAATCTCATTCTTATATTCTGATCCACAATCTGTTAGCACACGCCGCATGGGTCCATAAACAAGAACAAAATTTTCGAATATAGCTTCAGCTATAGTGGTTGCTTTTTTATTAGGGACTGGTATTGCTACTAAATACTTAGTTAATTCACAAACGATAGTAACAGCATATTCGTTACCATACTCCGATTTTGGGAGTGGTCCAATGGTATCGATTGCTACTATATCGAACGCTCTTTGGGGCGTAGGTGTCATGATCAGTTTTTCTTTGTTTTTGACTAAGGCTTTTGAAATTTGACATTTTTCGCAGTTTTTGACGTAATTCATAATATCTTTAGTCATATTTCTCCACATATATTTTGATTTTAGTTTTTCGAGCATTCTTTTGTATCCTGAATGACCTCCAAATATTGGGTCATCATGATATTTTTCTAATAAAACACGTTTTTCTATGTCACAGTATATCCGCTTTCTGTGTGGTGTTAGAGCAATTATAACATTATCTAGAATTCTAGTTGCAACTTCTTTGAAATTTTCTACTTTTATTTTCATGAATATTTCATCGTTGAGTGAAATTTGCAATCTGTTAACCGAATGTTTACCGACTTCTTTTCTAAGTTCAGACATAACACGATTTACGTCGAGTTCGCCATTAGTAATATATTCAGATAAATAGATTGAAAATATTATTTTTGATTTTATTTTACATATACACCTAGGTTTTAGTTTTGTAAGCTCGAAATGTAAATATGGAAAATTTTTAACTTCAGCTAGTTTTAATGCTTCATAAACTTTTACTTTTGAATTACTATGAAACTGGTTGCTAGTCAAGTTTTGTTTTGAAGAATTCTTCTTTTCAGTTTCTTTTTCTTTTTTTCGAGTAGATGATCTGGTTTGTACAACAAACACCTCTTTTGACATGTTAGGTATTGCTTTGATTTCCTTGAAATCAATACGGGAAAGAGCATCTGCACCTGTATTATCAGTACCTTTTATATACTGTATCTCAAAATCGTATTCTTCTAAGTCCAAACGAACTCTTGTCAACTTTGATGATGGATTTTTCATTGAAAATAAGAAGACTAAGGGTCTGTGGTCAGTTTGTACTACGAATTTCTTCCCATATATATATGGTCGGAAGTGTTGCATGGCCCAATGAATTGCCAAAAGTTCTCGTTCTATTACAGCTTTATTTTGTTCTCCTTTAGTAAAGACTCTTGAAGCATAAGCTACTGGCATTTACTTTCCATGGTCGTTTTGCGAGAGAATGGCTCCGCAAGAAATCTTGCTAGCATCAGTGGTTATGTAAAAAGTTTTACCAAAGTCTGGATATTTCAGTATCTTCGGTGACAACAACGATTGCTTTAGGTAATTAAAAGACTCTTGGCATTTGTTAGTCCACTCAAAAGGAACATTTTTACGAGTTAATCTGGTCAAATGATATGAGTTTTCGGCAAAATTTTTTATGAATCGCCGATAATAATTTGCGAAAGCTACAAATCTTTTAACGGAATTAGCGTCTGTAGGAACTGGATAATTCAGAACAACTTTATATTTCTCATCATCCGGCCTAATGCCATTAGATGTACATTTGTGACCCAAGTATGTAACTTCATGTTTGAAGAAAAAACATTTTTCAGGGTTTAATTTAAGGTTTTTGTTGTTGCAAATTTTAAAAACCTTTTCTAAACTTTCAATCATATCCTTTTCGGATGTACCAAAAACTACTAGATCATCCATGTATATGAAAGCATGTTCAGGAGTTAGTCCTGCAAATGCTAATGTCATCATCCTTTGAAATGAGTTCGGAGCGACTTTCAGGCCAAATGGCAGTCTGCTAAATCGAAATGAACCCTCATCTGTTGAAAAAGAGGTCATATCTCTGTAGTTTTCATCTAGTTCGATCTGATGGAATCCACAAAATAAATCCAAACAGCAAAAGTACTTCGCACGACCTAAACCGTATAAAATATCATCGATCCTGGGTAGAGGATATTTGTCAGATAAAAGCTTCTGATTCAGCTTCCTGTAATCGATAACCAATCGCCAACGTTTTTTTTCTGAACCTGGCAAACTTTTTTTGGGGACCAGTAGAATTGGACTGTTGTATTCAGACACAGACGGCTCTATAATTTGACTTTGAATCATATTTTTTATTTGTTTATTAATTTCTTCTTTGTGGGAATGTGGAATCCGATAGTTTTTGACATATACTGGCGTCTCATCCTTCACACGAAGCTTCTGCCTATAAAAATTGTTCACGGTTATTTTGTCATCAGGCATAGCGAAAATGTTTGAATATTTTGTACAGAGTTCAGTTAGCTCGGTTTTTACAAACTCTGGAAATTTTGGCGTTAGTTGTTCAAGCACAAGCTTCGTTCTTTCGTTCCCTACAGTATCAAAGGTATAAATCTCATAATGTCTAAGAGATTCAGTTTTAAGCTCCGGGTATGGTATTTCGATAGTCTTGTCTTGGGTATTTAAAATTCTTACAAAAGGATTTGCCGTTGATATTATACAACGAGCTGCAAATACTCCAGGATAAATTTCTTGCTCGGGGATCAATACTTCGTCTTCGTTAGAATTTACTCGAATTCATCGTATAACCTCGCACCGAGAGGGTATTGTTAACATGCTTGTAGAATGTCCTAATGAAATTGGTACTTCTACATGAACCTGGTTGAAATTTATGATCATTTTAGGTGCTCTTCCCATGTCAAGAAGGCAGTTATATTTTTGAAAGAAATCTAAGCCTAGAATACCGTCGCATGGGATTGAGAAATCGTTTCCAACAACATGAAATGTATGTTTAAGGTCATGCTCCTCAAAGCAAATAATTGACTTTATTGTGCCGATTGTATTTTAACTATAGTGTTACTTCCTATTCCCTTAATATAACATTTATTATTTTTTAGAATTGAAGCATGCTGATTTAAAACGTTGCTTTTGATGACAGATATTCCTGCCCCTGTATCTACTAAAAATGTTGCCGTATAATTGGAATTGGATTTAAATTTAAATGTATAAACGAGCAAAGATTTAAGTCAAGTGAGTACATTTGAACCGAGACAATTTTGCGGCCAAGCCCAGGTGGACCACCTGGAGGCCTTTTTAGTTTTCCGCTTCATTAGTTTGTTGCAAACTACGGATGCTTTGACTATTATTCTGTACTCTTTGTGAAAACCTATTTCTGTTACCCCTTGAGGAGTATTGAGAGTTATTGCCGTTACCCCTTGAGGAGTATTGAAAGTTATTGCCCCTATACTTATTATTATTGCCGCGGCCAGAAGAGTTTCGTCCATATTGACGTTGATTACCACCACGCGTTTGGTTATTTGAACGATAATAATTAGACCGGTGTCCTCTATAGTGCGATATGGAGGCTGAACTCTCCCTCTCAGCCATCGTTTGTACATATTTGGTAATCGCCGCATTAACAGAATCGAACGTACCAGCTCGCATGACAGTTTTTATTTCGGAATTAGTCGAATTTGCTTTTAAAGCTGAAACGGTATGCTGTGTTGTGTATTTTTCAGCAAGGACATTTGATGCACCTTCTGCAATGTAGGCGCGTTTCAGTGAAGAAGAAAGCATTTCGATTTCTTTTATATAATCGGCGCTAGATTTGTTAAATGTTTTGGTATTCATTAATTTTCCGACGATTAGCTCAGTTGGTTCCGCTTTTATATTATTTTTCAAAGTATTTACAATTGACGCTATATCCGACTCGTTAGTTATTAGTAAAGACCAGATTTTCGTGCAGCCAAAAATCCAAAAACGTGCAGTAAAAACTTCAAATCGTGCAAAATCGTGCAATGAAAACTCCAAATCGTGCAAGATTGTGCAATTAAAATTTTAGGTGGTGCATAATAAAATCCAGATCCTTAAAATTAGGTCAGTCTATTATGGTATTGATTCAATGTCCTTCAAAATAAATAAATTCACATTTGTAGCTTACTATAAGGATTATATTATATTCTTTTAACTTATTTCAAATTTCCTAGCATGGAATTTTTGTCTCAAAACTATAATAGTGAAACACAGAACATTCACAAAGAGAAAAAGAAATTCCCTTTTTGCTTTTTCAACTTAACTTTAATTTTAACTTTTCCATAAGATTTGCCAGCAATTCAAAACTCTAAGTGTTCAAATTTGTGAGCTGGTACTGTGCATGATTTCCAACTCCAAGTATGTAGTAGTTCACGCGCTTCGGTGGGCTCGTCGCCTGAAAGGAAATCATGTACAGTAGCAGCTCGCAAATTTGGACACTCAGAGTTTTCAATTGCAGGGAAATCTAATCGGAAAGTTCAAATTTCCAAGCAAAAAAGAATTTTCTTTTCTCTTTGTGAATGTTCTGTGTTTCACTATTATAGTTTTGAGAGAAAAATTCCATGCTAGGAAATTTGAAATTTATTGGAGCCCATACAGAATTTACTTATTCGGAAAACTTTTTCCCGCGTATTTTGCTAGATGAGGGTGCGACTCCATGTGATTTACACATCAATATAGGCCTCCCTTAGTATGTATGTATCTACAACACAATGAGTGGTTGCCTGTAATCAATTTAAGAAGATAATTTGGGGCGTCTTTTTTTTTTTCAAAAGAGTTTCAATGTCGTTGGTATCCACATTAATGTTTCTATGAGTACCAGTTTACAATATGTGTGCTAATTTGGCTCGAATATTCGAAGAGCACCGAGTTATGTCGATCAGTTGCTGATTTACGTGGGGCAGTTACAAAAATATGATAAAAAACAGGTGAATATGCAATTTTGTGTATTAAAGATGAAGAATGTGCAATTTTATGCAGTAACACCTAAAACGTGCAATTTTGTGCAGTAACCCCCAAAACGTGCAATTTTGTGCAGTTACGTACAATTGCACGCGAATCCGGACTTTAGTTATTAGTGAGCGAGCATTTCCTTTAAGTTTCGTTTTTATTACGCGAATTGCCGTTTCGGTAAAGGCACTAGCATATTCTTCTCGAAGATTTTCATCCAATAACTCTAGCGCATCAATAAACCGGGTTAGCTCGGCGACTGTCCCATCAAATTCTGGTAAAATACGACAAGCAAAGCTTGTAAACTCCATTGCGGATACCATTTTAGCTTTAGATTTTCTATCGGATTGAGAAGGAACTAAAATATTTGAATCAATCAGAATTTTAGAGTTTACGACTTCAGATTCGTGATCTGACTCAAAAGTAACTGAAATATTTAAGTCAAGCAGAATTTGAGGATCAGGAGAAACAAAAACTTTTATTTTCTGCTGTGAGAAAACCCTACTTATCAAGGCATATGCCTCAGTATGAAAAGCTATCGAAATCGCCTTTTGCTCTTGACTTAGCTCGGCGGAATAACGATTATGTATAGTTTTTATGTTATTAAAATTTTCAATTAGTTTTACTACGTGTTCATTTGCTGTCTCTGTTTATGGAAGCAAAGACTTGTTTAAACATTTATACCGTCTCTTAATTTCATTTAAATGAGTGTTTAGGATTCTTTCCAAATTATTCCATTTCATATTACACACTTAATTGACGATTATCATTTCTGGAGGAAAATGTAGAAAAATGAAAACTGACTATGACACTTACGCGTAGCATAAATATGTGCGGAAAATGGGCGGATAGAGATTATTTTTGTTGTTGATTGGCTCGTGTGCTAACATTTGTGAGCCTATAACTTATAACATTATGGCACCTTATTATTTGACACTACACTAATGAATTTGAATATTTGACTTCGTTTTTTTTTTTTTTTTTAATAACTTATATAACAATAACTCGAATTGAAAATTTTAAAAATTAAAATACCTTTGCGCTTTGCAACTTATCTAATTATTCGATGTATCCAATTTGTTGATCGGGCTTGAGAGCATGCTGGAGTGGTTATGTTCTGTGCTTCAAACTGATGTCACATGTCGCTGATATAGCTGCTAGCATTGTTGAACCTTCCAGGCGGCCAAGGCACGACGTCGGGCTGTCGCGCCACCATGATGATGATTGTTGAACCTGAGTAAAAGGGCTGAATACAAGCACGTAGTTCTTGTTCCTCGCCTGGGTACTTTGTTGTATGTTTCGCTCAATGTATCAACATAAAAGTATAAAAAAGATTATTCATTCCGATGAAAATACAAACATGTGTCTGGTTAAACGGTGCGTATTTGAAGTCGATCGAATTCGTATGTTATCCATGTACGATTTTCCTTGTATACTCGGGAAAGCTGTCCACGAAAAAACCCCTGATAAAAACGACGGCAGCCTAAAGATGTCGAAGATTTCTTCAAAATTCCGCTTCCAATTAAAGATATTCGTTTATTCTTTGGCCATTCTCGATGAACGATAATTGACACTGACTATTTTTCCATGTTGTCTCTATTGGAACTGGTTTTTCAAAATGATCCAGATATTGACCGTACTTGTACGCTTCCAATTATTATTAAGTATTTCCACTATCCCGTTAGCGTATTATCGTTTGACTAATTTTATTGTTTATAGTTTGTTAGTTTCTCGGAATATTTGTTATATTCGTTATAATATTAGAATGCAAATTTTCTTGCAAATTCACGATATGAATCGCCACGTTTTTCACATCAGGTTAGGAAGTCGAAACTGGTTTTGCAACTTATGTTAGTAATTACTTCGAAACTGGTTTTGCAACTTATGTTAGAAATTACTTCGATTTTATAAAATACGAATTTTATTTTAAATTTTCTAATGAAACCGGGTACTATGTAGCGGATGAAAAGGATGGAACCACCATGTAAGGAAAGGATTCTTTCCCCTTAATAATTAAAACTATTAATCGTTTAATGATAGGGTTTATTTTAGCCTTACAACAAAGTTGTTGACCCGTCGACGGTTCAGAACGAAGTGAACGATTTGAGAGAGCATTACAGACGTAATAAAAGACATTGCAAATAAAATCGATTGTGAGTTGGATGAAAGCGACATCAGCCATGCCTACAGGCAGTTGCGTAGATCAACAACATCATTACCTTCAACTTAAACTAATGTTCATACGAGTACTATCATTTGCAAATTTACCCGGAAAGTTATTCGAGACCGTTTTCTGAAACAATATAGGAATTATGCACGGACAACTTATAGCGGAGCGGGTAGTGCAAATATGGATTCGAGTAAAATATACGTAAATGAACATTTAACGTGAGCTGCTGCTCAGCGATTGCATGAGGCTAAAACTATACTGAAACCCAAAGGATTTAAGTTTATCTGGACGAAGGATGGCAGAGTATATTCGAAGAAAGATGAAAATTCTAGAGCGACGCTAATAAAAACAAAAGAGGATGTTTCCAAACAATTGTAAGCTTGCTTAGTTTCTGTAAATTTGTTTGTTTTTGTTTTTTATCAATGATGGAAATTAACGATTTTTTGAATAGTCCAACAAATACGACAACGTATATTTTGCGCAATGCTGGCGATTGCAGACAGTTCTTGAATGATTGTGACACATTTAAAATTTTTCATATGAATATTAGAAGTCTTTCAAAACATTTTAACGAGCTAATCTTATTGGTAGATGATCTAAATTCTGAATTCGACGTATTAGTCTTATCCGAAACCTGGTTAACTGAAACACATTGTTTCAATATTAAAGGTTACCAAATGTTGAACGGGTTTGCAAAATACAATAAATGTGATGGCGTTGTTGTCTATATTAACAACAAATATAGCGTAGAAAAATTTTTACCACCAGATCGACGATGCTAATATAATCGACCTATTAATAACTAATGAGAAAATTGAAGTATGTATTACCGGGATCTACCGATCGAAGTAGAATGACTTCAATAGGAAATGATTATCTTGATACCATGATAAGCTATGGATTCGTAGAATACTTAGAAGGAAACACGCGAACAACAGGGCATGGTAAATTAACATGCTTAGACCACATTTTTTGGAAAACCTATTCAGACTTTCTTTTTTCACCGGCTGTATATGAAACATTTGTAACTGATCATTTCAGCACATTAGCTAAAATTAAAATTCCGGCATCCGAGTACAAATGCAATCCGGCAGTTGCGGTCGTTGCAAGTCGAAAAATTGATTACCAAAAAGTTGCAGACAACATAAATAATGTAAATTGGGCTCCATTAATGAATTCTAATGATGGAGAAATCGGCTGTGAGATCCTTTTCAATATTCTTAATGAAGTCTTAGTTAAATCTTCTTCTGTTATTTCTAAAAAGACTGTTAGTCCAACATTATGACCACTTAAAAATTAGGCAACACAAAGTATTGTAGCTTCTATAAGACGAAGAGACAAGCTCGCAAGGATGGCCAAAAAGCATCTATACAACGAAGAATTATTAGCAGAATACAAGTCTTACAGAAACAAATTAACAGACACCATCAGGTCAGCTAAAAATGCTTACTACTCAAATGAAATCAATAAAGTTTTAAATAAAAAATAAATAACTGGCGCAACAGTCCAATTTGAACCACGGCCTCGAGATGAGTTAGCATCATCTCATTTTCTAGATCGTGACGGTTTTTGTGCAGAGGTATGTGATCAGCAACACGCTCAACCGAGTTATTTACCCCATAATGGGTACTCATTTAACAGCTGAGTGGGCTCATAGTCCGACACGTAAATCCCCGGAATCGAACCGGGGCCCAGTGCGTTGAAGGCGAACGTGCTAACCGTTGCGCCATCCGGACTACTAAAGTTTTAGGAAATAGCAAAAAATTGTGGGAGAAAATCAACGAAATAACTTCTCGGAATAGAAATGAACCCAATCATAAATTCGTGAATGTTTATAAGGAAAACAGATCGTTAACTAGTGATAAAAAAGAAATAGCTGATGCAATGAATAATTATTTTAGTACTGTTGGCGAACAACTGTCAAAGAACTCTGATCCAACTGGCTGTTATAATTCCATCCCCGATCTAGCCACTATATCCAGTGCAACTTCATTTAACATTTTCCCTATAACAGCAAATGAGATACTTTGTCATATAAAAGATTTAGATTGTAATAAATCCGCAGGCATTGATGGATACAGTGCTCGGTTTTTAAAAACCATTGCGAATCATATTACAATACCCCTGGTTTACTTATTCAACTGTTGGATAAGGCAAGGTATCTTTCCAAGTAAGTTGAAGAGTGCAATAGTTATCCCCTTGCATAAAAGTGGTGATATTTCTGAACCCAATAACTATCGACCAATTTCGCTACTGTCAATTATTGCGAAATTATTTGAAAAGCGTCTTAAGTCCCGACTTGAAAGATTTCTTCGGGGAAATAATATTCTAGCTTCCAATCAATATGGATTTACTTCCGGGTCCAATACCTCCGATGCGCTCTATGATGTCACTGAGTTCGTTGCTTCGGCACTGAATAAAAATGAAAAGCCTTTAGGAATCTTTCTCGATTTAAGGAAAGCATTCGATACGGTAAATCATGATTTGTTGTTGATGAAACTGGAAAGGCTGGGAGTTGAAAATAAAGCGCTGGCACTTTTTAGATCCTATCTATGTATAGGCCAGTCAAATTAAGCCAATTTTGGGGCTTTTTAATAATAATGGGGGAAATATCTGGAAATAATTTTAATCCCTTCTATAGATACTGAATAAATGGAAACTGAGTTTGCACGGTCGTAGACGGTGAGCTTAACTTTTGGAGGGCGAAAATCCGAGAAATTTGAGCCCTTTTTTAATACTATCATTATAAATCCTAAACGGTGCCTCGGATTGAAAAACCTTGCAGGAGTAAATTAAAGACGGTTGAATTCTGCGTTCAATGCATTGCTCAAAGTTGAAATTCGGTTCAGTAGCGTAGTCAAAATCGATAGTCAAAAAATGACAGTTTTCGAGGCTCCCGAGAAAAATCACACTTTTTCACTTTTCAAGCTCACAGATCTTTGCAACGGATCCTCCAAATGGAAAAGCTTGTCAGTAAAAGTTGGGAACAATTTGATTGTGAGCCTAACGTGGCCAATATTTTTCAATTCGGGCCATTTTTAGAGTAGCTATGAGCAAAAACTCAAAAATAAATTATCATCGATTTATGTCTTAAAAGCTCTATCTCGGTAAGTATAACAGCTAGAAGTTTTATTTTAGTCTCAAATTGTAGATAAATTACTCCAGTTAAATAAAGTTTCACAATATTTCTTGTGAGACCAATTTAGGAGATACTGAAAAGAAACAGGGCAAACCAAACAATTAGGCACATTTTCAACATGGTGGCGGGGTCCGTGGTGTTAGGGGGGAAATAGAAAACCCGAATTTTTAAGCAATGTACCAACTCAAACAATATATCAAAAATTGAAACTACCCTAATTAAAGCAACCAGTGTTATAACAATTTGACTGACCAATGTAATTTAACCTTTGCAAAATCACCGACTTTTTTTTAATAAAAACGAAATTACTCAAAAACTATACCCGCTAGCATATTCTAGTAAAGAGTGAATGGCAGGTAATATCTTACCCTAAAAACAGAAAATAGTCTGTAGAAATCAGATAAACTGTTAATTAGATATGACCTTGGAAAATAAAATAAAAAAAGTGTGAACAAATTATTTTTTTTTTAATTTAAAAGCTCTAAATGACTCGAAATTTAAAAATTAGTATTATATAATGTTAACACAAATTGTTAACAACAAAACAGGAAGTTTTTATTTTTGATAAAATTAGTATAATATATAGGTGAAAACTCGAGAAAAATAAGATAAAACAGGAAAATGTTGATAGTGGGCTACATATCCTTCTTATTTTTTCGAGCTATATCTAATAAACAGTTTATCTGATTTCTACAGGCTATTTTCTGTTTTTAGGGTAAGATATTACCTGCGATTCACTCTTTACTAGAATATGCTAGCGGGTATAGTTTTTGAGTAATTGCGTTTTTAATAAAAAAAAGTCGGTGATTCTGCAAAAGTTAAAATACTTTGGTCAGTCAAAATGTTACAACACTGGTTGCTTTAATTAGGGTAGTTTCGATTTTTGATATATTGTTTGAGTTGGTACATTGTTTAAAAATTCGAGTTTTTATTTCCCCCCCTAACACCACGGACCCCGCCACCATGTTGAAAATGTGCCTAATTGTTTGGCTTGTCCTGTTTCTTTTCAGTATCTCCTAAATTGGTCTCACAAGAAATCTTGTAAAACTTTATTTAACTGGAGTAATTTATCTACAATTTGAGACTAAAATAAAACTTCTAGCTGTTACACTTACCGAGATAGAGATTTTAAGGCATAAATCGATGAGCATTTATTTTTGAGTTTTTGCTCATAGCTACTCTAAAAATGGCCCGAATTGAAAAATATTGGCCACGTTAGGCTCACAATCAAATTGTTCCCAACTTTTACTGACAAGCTTTTCCATTTGGAGGATCCGTTGCAAAGATCTGTGAGCTTGAAAAGTGAAAAAGTATGATTTTTCTCGGGAGCCTCGAAAACTGTCATTTTTTGACTATCGATTTTGACTACGCTACTGAACCGAATTTCAACTTTGAACAATGCATTGAACGCAGAATTCAACCGTCTTTAATTTACTCCTGCAAGGTTTTTCAATCCGAGGCACCGTTTAGGATTTATAATGATAGTATTAAAAAAGGGCTCAAATTTCTCGGATTTTCGCCCTCCAAAAGTTAAGCTCACCTTCTACGACCGTGCAAACTCAGTTTTTATGTCCTCAGTATCTATAGAAGGGATTAAAATTATTTCCAGATCTTTCCCTAATTATTATTAATAAGATTTAATTTGACTGGCCTAGTAGCAGAACTCAAGCTGTTAAAATTGAGGATACAATAAGCTCCACACAGACAGTCAACTGTGGTGTTCCTCAGGGAACAGTTTTGGGACCCATACTTTTCCTTATATATATTTATGATTTGTGCAATATGGAAAACCAAATCCTTGGTCACATTGTTTCATTTGCTGACGACACCGTATTGCTTTTCAAAAGTTCAAATTGAAAGGAAACTATTAAAAAGGCGAACAACGGTTTATTAATGGTAGACAACTGGCTAGTCAAACAGAAATTGTATTTAAATCTGGAAAAAACTAAGTATATACAGTTCACGAATTCTGCTTTAATGGAAACTGATAGGGGTAACTCCAAGGTTGCTATAAAAGGCATAACTTTGGAAAACGTAAGAAATATAAAATATTTAGGAGTAATAATTGATTACGTTTTAAAGTGGGATCTCCACATCCACATTATATCTATATGCAAAAAGTTAAGGAAAACCTTGTACATGTTTTATTTGTTGCGCGATGTGGTACATCTCCAAGTAATTAGAAATGTATATTTTGCAATTTTTCAAAGTGTCGCACAATACGGTATAATCGCATGGGGGCCAACTTATACATCTGCACTTTCGCCTCTTAACAATCTACAAAGTAAAATTGTGAAATTATGTTTGAGAAGAACCAAATTTTCATCTACAACACAGGCATTTGCTAGTTTAAATGTTATGAACATTAGGCAACTATTCACATTTTCATTATATAAATACATGTTCCAAAATCATTCAAGATTTGCTGTAAATTGCACGGGATACTTTACTCGTGGTCAAAATCAAAATAAATTACCAATGAAAAAATGCAAAAAAGCTATTATGCAAACACATGCTAGTACGTTAGGTCCCAAAGCATTTAATTTATTGCAGCCTAGTATTAAAAATAGTCTAATAGCTCAAAATTACAAAAAAAAATATTAAAGGAATTGGTCTTGGCTAGGCCAGACATATTTACGGAAATTACAAATATTGTAAAATATTTACATGAATTATGCTCGTTTTTTTAAATTATCTGTTTAATTTTTTATGATTTTATATATATATTTATACATATTTTCTATTTCTATTTTTTTTCTTTTCCTTTATTGTAAATATCAGTTTTAACTAAAAATTTAAATTTAATGTATTTTGAAGTAAACAACTGAATTTTTAAAATAACCACTACATTTCAGCTCTCACGCTCAAGCCCTTCTGGCTTTTGTGAGTTGCAATAGCTTAATTAATAGTTTATAAGTGTACAAAATATGTAGAATTTAAATTGCAATAAATATGATTACATTACATAAGTGTTCCATTTGCAAAATTCCGAACTGCCGCGCGCCCCATTTCTGGGTGGGAATCGGTATCGATTGACGTTCCGTCGATCGTTCCCAGTGTGAAATATCACAAGTAAACTGAGCGAATATGAATTCGACCGATTCACTTGTGATGGAATTTCACACAAGTAAACGGCCGGCAGCACCTCAACTGGTACTCGTTACAGGACAGATATCTTTTCACTGCATGCACGGAAAAGAGATCTGGGTATAATGCGGATGGTGGTGCAGTGCCCCGAATACTGCGCGGACGGCCGACGGAACCACCCACAGGTTCTGCTGGAGGGCCATCGTTGTTGTGAGTTCTGCCTACAGTAACTTTGGTTAGCGACGCAGATCTTTGGCGTGGAAGATGCCAATTGTCTTACCTTGTAGGTCCGACAGCAAGTAACGACTGTTGCCAACCTTCTTGACAACCCGGCTCTTGACAAATTTGAAGTCCAGCTTGGAGTTGTAGTGGGCGGCGGCATTGCTTTGAGCAAAGTTCCGCCTGAACACTTCATCTCCAGGCTGGAATTCAATTTGTCGAGAGCGCAGATTGTAGTGGCTGGCATGCTTACTGAAGGCGACATGCAGGTTCTGTTGTACCTGCTGCCGGATAAGCACCAGTTTGTCGCTAGGCTTCAAAGGAGTGTGGTCGTCTCCGAGGAGGTGGAGGTTCCGGAGGAGGGCGTAAGTGCTCCCGTGAGTGACCATGTGTTGACCAAAGACAACAAAGTAAGGCGACGCTTTAATCGATGTGTGGTGGGACGATCGGAGTGCGCAATTTATATGGGGGATACATTTGTCCCAGTCCCGCTGAGATGGATGTACGTACGCTCTGGCGGCCACGATGGTTGACTCGCTCGGAGACTCGGAAGACACGATCGGAGACAACGCAATTTTCGATAGGCGGTCGGAGGCATTGGTTAGTAGCTTTCGACTGCTTGCATACCTCGCAGGAAGTAACATAGTCGCTGACTTGTTTAGTCATCCTAGGCCAAAAGAATAAGATCCTAAGACGCTGAAGTGTTTTAGCGACTGCTCCGTGCGCGCAAAGCGGATGTTCATGGGCGCGCTTAATCAAGTCAGTCGAAAGCTCGGCCGGAACCCATAACTTCCAAGCCTGCTGCTCTTGTGCTTCGTCACCGCTCGCGTACTCACTACGTCTGTATACGAATCCATTGAGCGTTTTCAGATCGGTGTTGGTGTGTTGGTTTTTGTCGACTCGATCTGCCAATTCTCTGTATTCGGAAGCGTGGAAATATGGAGAATTCAGATCAATATCGACTGAACTCCCAAAAGGATCTTGTACCGACAGGGATTCTGCACAGTAGACTCGAGATAGAGTGTCTGGTACCACATGTTGGAAGCCCTTCCGATGAAGGATGTGAAATCGGAAGCCCTGCAGTTTTAAGGCCCATCGAGCCAATCGTCCATGCAAGTCCGACTGGCTCATCAGCCACTTAAGGGAGGCATGATCCGTAATAATGGTGAATTCTTGCCCTTCCACGTAGGCTCTAAACTTCTTAACCGCTGTCACCGCCGCTAGGCATTCCTGCTCGGTCACCGTATAGTTTCACTGGGCTGAATTCAGCTTCTTGGACATGTAGGCAATGGGCACTTCGGTGCCGGTATCGGTTGTCTGTGTTAGCACTGCGCCGATGCCATGTTGACTTGCGTCACATTGGATGGCAAACGGTCGCGAGAAGTTGGGACTGTGCAACACAGGAGCCCGGGTAAGGCAATCCTTCAATGCGTGAAATGCCAAGAGGCCTCTTCAGTCCAGACGAAACCACGGCCTGTCCGTAGCATGTCTGTCAGCGGGGTGGAAACAGAAGCATAGTTGGGTACAAATCTATGGTACCACCCGCACATCCCCAAAAAGCGGCGGAGTTGTTTCGCAATTGATGGACGCGGGAAATCAACAATCGCTTCAACCTTGCTGGGATCGGTCATGATGGTGCCATGACCGATTATGTGCCCCAAATAGTGAAATTGTGTCATCATAAACATACTCTTCTCGATGTTAATAGTCATCCCTGCCTTACGAGTGCATAGAGCGACCTCTTGAAGCAACAACAAGTGCTCTTCGAAAGAGCTCGTGACCAGCAACAAGTGATCCAGGTATACAAACACACGGTCACGTAAGTGTGCCGGAATCACGCGGTCCATCAGGCGTTGCATCGTTTGTGTTGCGTTGCACAGTCCAAAAGGCATGGTCACAAACTGATACAACGGCCTTCCAGGGACGGTGAAGGCGGTCTTATCCTTTGACGCTTCATCGAGAGGAATTTGCCAGAACGCATCCTTCAAGTCTAAGCTCGTGAAGAACTCAGCCTTGGGGAGGCGGCTCAAAATCCCACCGACGAGCGGCAAAGGATAAGCATCCTTCAAGGTCACCTCGTTAACCTTACGTGCATCCAGACACATACGAACCTTGTTTGGCTTGACCACCAGGGTGACTGGTGATGACCACGAGCTCTGCGATTCCTCAATGACACCCAGTTCGAGCATACGACCGATTTCTTTGTAGGCAAAAAGGTCTCAGCAAAGTTAGAAGCGGTTACGCTGCACGAAGCCCCAGTGAATATATGAATATCCTTTGTCGTATTGCCAAGTAGTCCTTTTGTCGCTCGTGGAGTGGCCGAAAACTGTAATGAGTAGGCTTCGGAGTTGGTACCGCTAGATTTGACGATGGTGCAGAAGCGGTGGATGGACAAGGCTTCAAAATCGTGACTGAAGGTGCTTGAGTGATCGGAGAGCCAGGGGAATGGCAGTGGACTGACTCGGAAAGAAGACTGGTCTGCGTTGCAACCTCCACATTCACGGGCCTAGTTAAATTAAATGTATGAGGTAAGTCTGTGGGAAACAGTCTATTAATGACCGCGAACCAGGAGATTCTGACACGGACTGTGAGAGAGGCTCGAGGGTGCTCTGCTCTGGATGCGAATTCCTGGCGTACCTAGCACGATTTAGGGCGGCGTCTCGGGGGAGGTCATTTCCGTTTGGACCTCCTTGGTTGACCTCGCCTGGTAAGGAGGTCTCTGGCGCTGGGAGTTTTTTGGCAGCGCACATCGCTCGCACTGTGGCTTAATTGTGCCAGGAGTTCCGCATCCATAGCAGAACAATCTGCGGACCGTATCAAAATAGTCCGCGTAAGAATGTCCTGGCTGGCGGCAGTTTTAGCAGATTGAATGGGGACTCAGTTCGGCTATATCGGCCTCTTTCTCAAATGGCGAATGAGGCGCAGGATCATTAGCCTCCAATTCCGCGATGTTCGAACGCGAGAATTGACGAGGATTCTGCGGAGGTCGTCGTGATGCAATTCGCTCCTTGTAATTCTCAATCCGACGGACATAATGTCGCAAATCTCGTAAGGATGTGAAATCGGTGACTATTAGGTGATTTCCTATGTCCTCACGGACATTCCACCGCACAATGCTCATCAATTCCCGGTCCGATAGGTTATCGCGCATACGATCATTGATTTCTTGGACTTCCTCCAAGAAATCATCAAACAGTTGGCCAGACCCTTGAATTCGGTGATGTATCTCTCCTACTAGATACTCATCGCTGTAACGGTCCCCGAAGTGTTCTCCAAGAGCGCATCGCAGGGACTCCCAAGTGTATCGGTTCGACGAGCTGGACGCGAAGCGCCGGAACCAGGCAGCTGCTGGACCATCGAACAGAAGGTGGGCGAATAAGCATACACTCTCAAAATTGCCTCCGAGGGTACGGTCTGTGAACAATTCAACTTGACGAATGAATTCGTCAACCGCCGTCCCTATAAATTTTATTCCCCAGTATACGATGGTCCTAAGGACTTGACCTGGAGGCGTGTGTGACTGCCTACGTGGCGTCTGATTCCGGGGCTCCGCGGGAACAGCTCGCGGAATCGATACCTCGTGGTCGTCCCGCAGAAAGAGTGCCGAGAGGCGTTTAGCGCATTCTTCTTCAACCAACTTTTGGATAGATACATACTTCATATCCCTGTGGGAGTGGTGTCGTGTCAAGTCGCGCTTGTGAGGCGACCGTTTGACCTGGTGTTATCCCTCCGAAAGTTCCTTGCTCTAAGTGTGGCGGCTGAGGTTGTTGATGTGATGGGTCCCATCCTGTGGCGGAGTGGCGACCCCCAGTCGTCACAGCCTGTAAGTGGTGTGGAGAGGGCATCAGCAGCTGGGATGGCTGTTGTTGGTCTGGCTGACCCCATCCTGTATTGGAGTGGCGACCCTCCATGGTCTCGCTCTGCGTTGCCCCATAATCTGCCCTTGGTGCTGGGAGCTCTAATGAGTTGGGGTTTAATGCAGCTTGCGACCGTGCACGGGTCATGATATGGCTTGATTGAGGTAATGTTAACCTGCCCGAACGGCGGCGGAGTGTGGTTAAGCGGCATTGTGATAAAAATGAATAGCTTCGAAAACATGGCAATATAAGATAGTACAAAAAAAACTAATTATACGAAAAAAAAACTAATTATACGATAATCTGAAGATACATGGTTATACGAGTTAGCACTAGTAATGTGAGCTTTTATGTACTTGTTTGCTTCCTGAGTCTCTTCGGACTCTTCTCTCCTCCACTCTCAGTAGTATACATTCTCATCAAACAAAACGTGCCAGTCCCAGAGACGAAAAGGAATTCCGTCGGCCGAGAGAAAATAAAAGTTCTATCAAAAATGCGGGAATAAGTTCGGAGTCAGTTCCCGTCGATACGCTACATATTCCGTTCCTAGGTTTCTGGAGGTTAGAGTCATTTTACAGGCGTAAACGCCTATAAAATGCAATTCTCTTACTCCCTTGACCGTCGAAACAGGATAGGCAGTGCAAAGACGAGTCATGACTTCCGACTTGTTATAAGAGAAAGAGCCAGGTACGGTCAGTGCCTACACACAAAGCTGGGAAGACGAACTAGGGACCCGGATTAGAGATCGGGAGTAAACTCCCGATTCCGGCAGTTCCAAAGAGTCCCTTTAGTCGAACGTCTTGCCCACGAAATGCAAAAGCATCCTTTGACAAAACACAACGTAAGCACTGCCTGTTGGGGGATAGGTGGGGATAGGAAAACCTACTCTACAGGGATAAGGTACTCTACATGGATGGGATAAGGATTTAAGCGAAAAAAAGAGCTAAAAAAATATATAGCCGGAGTCCCTGTGTGCGTGCAGCACTAAGGTGAGGATGAAACCTCAAAAGCTGTGAAACTCCGGCAGTGGGACCGCTGATGGGACCTCAAGGTGGAATGAGGTCCTAGGGTGACCGAAATCAACCGTAACGGTAAATTATTGGGCCCCACGTTGGGCGCCATTGTAGTCAGTTGTGGGCGTTGAGGTGACCCTCAACCGAGGACGAAGATCGAGGCTGGTTGTTCAAACCCGCCAGGACATCTAAGTGCCAATATCTTCTCAAACTTGACCCAGTTTGACGCGCGCTCGACGCTAGCTCAGCTGTCGGCAGTGTGGGCGGGGTTGTGGTGAGTTAGTCTGCATCCCATCGCTACAAAAAAAATCACGCGTCTACCCGATTGACGAAACAATGCTGAAGTCCCTCAAGGGATATATAAAAAAATTTGGCCGCGAAAATCCTCAAAGTCCCTGCCTCTAGCTCGGGAGCCCCCTGATGGCGGTGGGGCTCCGCGCTCCCTCCCCTTACCTTGAGTTGAGCTGCGCGAAATTGCCCAACCCCCTTAGCGAAACGGATGACTACAACGCGGTGAGAGTGGAGCAGAGAAGGGCCCTTAAGGGCTCAGGAAGCAAAAGATGTTTTTAATTTGACTTCATTACGGTATAATTTCTTTTATTTGCGGTTTTATTCTGATTTGACAAATGTAGAATCATGCTTCAGAAGAATTGATACGTTTAAACTAATTCGTATTACAATTCAAGATTAAAATATATAAAGAAAGCTTTTTTTGTTATACAATGGATTCATATCCAAATAAATAGAACATCTCTATATGTAGAGAAAAGAGAAAATTAAAACTTTCAATGATGGTACGGGTCTATCTGCCAAGCGAATTAACAATCAACTGGACGAGAGACGTGTGTACATTGATGATCACCTCACAACTAGAACAGCAGCTTCGTTGAGAGAAACTAAAAATTTCGCTAAATCAAATGCGTATAAATATGTATGGGTGAGAAATGGCAATATATTTCTAAGGAAAGAGGATACTTCCAGGCCAATTAAAATAAAAAATGAAGACGTATTAAATTCACTTTAACGAAAAAAAAGATAATTGTTAATGATAATTGCGTATATAATAATACTTTTGCTATGGGAGATTTTATAGAATTATTAAATGAGGAAAAATATATGGATGCGAATAGCGAATACTAACTGACATAAAAGAATGCAGAGAATTCGTTTTAACGAACTCTACTAAATCTCTCACAGTACTCCATATGAATATAAGGAGTCTGGAAAAGAATTTAGATGAGTTTTTAATTACATTAATTACATTACAAGTATTGATATTATAGTATTAACTGAAACATGGATGTCGAGTGGTAAATGCTTCAATTTAGACGGTTACAACTATTTCGTGAGACCCAATAAGTACAACAAATGCGATGGAATAGTAGCTTTCGTAAAAAAATCACATTCGGTAGAACTCATAGAAGCAGAAATTGATCAGGCAAACGTTTTAAATCTGACTACCAAGGAAAAAAGCAAAACATGCATTGACCACATATTTTATAAAGTTTCAAATGATTTAATTTTTATACCCTAGACTTTTAGTATAGGGTATATTGTTTTTGTCACGACGGAAATATGTAACACCTTAAAGGAGGCTCCGGAGGTATAACAATGTATATATATAAATGATCAGGGTCACCTCCTGATTCGATTTAGCCATGTCTGTCTGTCTGTCTGTCCGTCTGTCTGTCTGTCTGTCTGTCTGTCTGTCTGTCTGTGTGTCTGTCTGTCTGTCTGTCTGTCTGTCTGTCTGTCTGTCTGTCTGTCTGTCTGTCTGTCCGTCTGTCTGTCCGTTCGCACGATAACTTTCGATAGAATGAAGCTAGGCCCTTGAAATTTTGGTCAAATGTTGCAAGTATAATCTAGTTGGTTGGTATTGAAAATGGGCATGATCAGGCCAAGAGAACGCCTGCCTCCCCTACATATGTAAAATAATTAAATATATTAATAACTCCCGATTAAATAAACTTGAAAGGCTCTAGCTCTGGTAAGTTGCTCGTGAAGGTAATCTGATACTCTCCTGGAAAAATAAAACCGATCAGTTGAAAACTAATGGTAATTTTCTTACAAAGAGCCCCTACTACTACTACCCTACTTTTCAGGTTTTTTGTCTATAACTCTTGAACCAATTGACGTAGACATCTGATTTTTGGCATGTAACTCTAAGGTGAGAAGCTGCTCGAGTTTTAGTAAGTTGGACATAATCAGATCAAAGGAACGCCTACCTCCCCTACAACTTTCAAAAAATTAAATATTACTTTAATTACGATAACTTTCGATAGAATGACACTAGCGAGTTGAAAATTTGGCAGAATATTGATAATAAGATCTAGTTAGTCGTTGTTGAAAATGGGTAAGATCCGACCCAAGGAACCACTTACCTCCCCTACAAATGAAACTTCAAATAAGTAATAAAGTTTGGTTGAATGAAGCCAGCGACTTGGAATTTTGGTCAAATGTTTGAAGTGAGATTGAGTTAGTTGGCATTAAAGATGGGTTATATCCGACCTAAGGAACCCCTACCTCTCCTAGAAATGAAACTTAAAATAAGCGATAACTTACGACAAAATAAACCTAGCGTCTTGAAATTTTGGCCAAATGTTTGCAGCAGGATCCAGTTGGCTAATATTGAAAATACATAAAATCCGACCAATGAAACCCCTACTTCCCCTACAAATGGAGCTTCAAATAAGCGATAACTTTCGATAGAGTGAAGCTAGAGACTTGAAATTTTTTTTAAATGTTTGTAGGGTGATCTTGTTGGTGATGGGTGATACTGATGGGCAAGTTTCGACCCACGGAACCTCTACCTCCCCTACAGGTGAAACTTCAAATAAGCAATAACTTTCGATAGAATGAAGCTAGCGACTTGCAAAATTCGACAAATATTTGTAGAATGGGTTAGTTAATTGATTTTGAGAATGGTCAAGGTCCTCCTGAATGATCGCCAACCTCCCCTATAAACTGGTCGTATAGGAAACTCAATTTTAATGCATATGGTCGTTGCCAATTGATACTTTCGGTTTCACCACTAGGTCTGTACAAGTCTATGGTATATACGCTTCGGACAGAGGCAGGTAGGCAGAACCAGTTCTGCCTGCGATTTTTCAATCATATATTACTGATCATTTCTCCACTATAGCAAAAATTGTTTTTCCTCTACCTATAAATAAAATTAATGAACAAGTAAGTTCCTACAGAAAAATTAATTATTATGCTGTCAGATCACTCTGTCAGAGTCAAAATTGGGAGACAGTTTTCAACGAGAATGACCCAAATAAATGTGTTGCTTGTCTACTTTAAATCTTAAATGAAATAATAGAAAAATCGACAAAGGAAGTTCAAGTTAAATTGAAAAAGAGAGATTCACCAACCAAACTCTGGTGTACGAAAGGTATAGTTTCTTCAATACGTCATAAAAATCTTCTTGCCAGGAAAATTAAAAAACAACCTTTTAATACTACTTTGATAGCCCAATACAAAAATTATAGGAACATCTTACATAACACAATCAAATTGGCAAAATCAAACTATTATATAGCTGAGACACGAAAATATAAGGACAGCCCAAAAAAGCTATGGGAAAAAGTAAACGAGATCATTTCAGCAAATCAAAGACCTAAACCGACAGTTACAGAAATATTGAGTCAGTACGGTGTTACCCTCAGAAATCACAGTGAAATTGGCATCGAGTTTAACAACTTTTTCGCAACAATCGTCACAATAAGTCACCTGGAGAAGATGGCATAACCGCTAGATTTCTTAAGGTTGCAGGACAATTTATCGTTCTACCTTTACAACATATTTATAACGCCAGTCTTCTTACGGGAACTTTTCCAGATAAATTTAAAAATGCCATTGTAGTTCCTATATTCAAATCTGGTGATAAAACCAATACAAACAATTATCGACCAATTTCACTGATTTCAAACTTAGCGAAAATAATGGCAAAATGTATTAAAGCGCGTCTAGTTAAAATTTTAACTTCTCAAAATATAATTAGCTCAAATCAGTTTGGGTTCATGGGGGGCAAGAGTACCGAGGATGCAGTATACAATGTTACAAATTTCATTGCCCGGGCTATAGACAATAATGAGAAAATTATAGCTGTTTTCCTAGATATTAAAAAGGCATTCGACACCGTAAATCATGAGATTCTATTAAAGAAAATAAAAGCCCTTGGCCTTCCAAACAATTTATACTCCTTACTTTGTCCTTATTTGAAAAGGCGTACACAGAAAGTTAAAATAGGTGAATATGTAAGTGAAAACATGGAAATAAAATGTGGAGTTCCACAAGGTACAGTTTTGGGACCAATCCTTTTCAACATTTATATAAATGATCTATGCAAAATGCAAACAGATAATTTATTATTTAAGGGAGACATAACAGCATATGCCGATGACACTGTATTATTGTTTAAGGGATATAATTGGAACAATGTGCTATCTTATGCTAATGAGGGTTGTGAGATAGTTCAAAGATGGTTATGTGGTCACAAACTACGTCTTAACATTGATAAAACAAACTTCATGGTTTTTGGGAATAAGACAAATCTTTGTTCAATACAGCTTACATTGAAAATAAATGAAGAATTTATAAACCGCGTTAGTGAGACCAAATACTTAGGGGTTATAATAGATGACACTCTCAGCTGGAAGAACCATATTATTTACACAATCCAAAAACTACGTAGAACAATATATGCATTTGTTAAATTAAGACATAACGTCGACCAAACAACGATTAGAATGGTATATTTCTCCTTTGTGCAATCAATTTATTCAATATGCTATTACTGCATGGGGTGCGACACTCACTTCTTATATTTCACCTTTACAAAACCTGCAACCTTCAACGTCCATTTAATACAATACGGTGTAAGAAAACTATTACCACAAGGCATTTGAGTATATTGGGTCCACGACTTTTTAACGGTTTGCCTGCAGAGTTAAAACAAGATTTGAGTGAAATAAATTTTAAACGCTTACTCAAAAAATTTACCTTCGATAATCCTGATTATTTAAATTCTTTTCTAACTAACCCATAGTATTCATCATTTGTACCTATATAAATATACTATTGTTTGTTTGTTTGTTTACTACTATTCAATTTATTTCATTTTAATTACATTGTATGAAAAGAAAACAAAAACGAATTGTCTGTAGCTTAACTTATGTTTACTAGTATACTTTTGTTTCATACTTTCAACTGAGATTTTGTTTTCCAACTGTCACATATTAAAAAAAACGTAATTTTTAAGTCTTTTACACATTGTTCTTCTAGTTAACTGATTTTTGAATAAAAAATCAGTTATTCGACCCTCCCTCGATAACGAGTTTTGACCCCGGAGTTGGTTTTCTTTACGTTTCATGACCCCAGGAATCGATTGGCATCATTAGATTTTTTTAGTGTCCTATATATATATATATAGTATATATCCGCAAAATGTTGTGGACACGATAACAGTCGAACGGAAGTCGTAAGCGAGGTGAAACTTTCCCAGTTGGTAGATGTTAGTGGGGAACCGGCTGACATCCAGCACTATCGATCATCATCGTCATCATCGTGGCGCGACAGCCCGACGTCGGGCCTTGGCACTATCGATAAAGCGGTTAAAAAGTTACAGCTATGTAACGGCAAAAGAATCTGAGCCTTATAACTATATAACGGAAACAGCTAGCTCGTCGAAACTTGTCCAGCTGGTAGAAGTTAACGAGGACTACTTTCCGAGTGAATTCCAGCAAAATCCCCAAAATGGTTAAAAATATACCGCTATAAAACTGCAAAATTTTGAATACAAAATTACTCTATAACGGAAACTCGGCAAACTAAACGAAATTTGTCAAATTGGTGGAAGTAAATGAAGAAGAGGTTTTTACTGAATTTAAAAAAAACATATATATATACCTATATATATATAAATATATCAGCAAAAATATGTAAGGAATGCAACACTCGTAACTAAAAAGCATGCCAGGCGAAACTTATCGATAGTGGGAAAGAAGTCTACGTCCCGTCAAATTCCATTTCCATTTTCTACAGGAATCACCAGAATGGAATGACACATTCATGTTTCACAATGTACCGTCTTTGAGGAAACATCTTCTAGACATACTAGCCGATATAACCTTCCTTTCAGCCAGTTGATTATTTTTTGTAGAGACTTGGTTACTACCAAGCGATAATGTTGTCATCGCTAACTATTTGGTCTACAACTTAATAATGAGACTTTTTTTAGAGATGGCAACACCGATAAACCAATGGTAGTCCATCTTTGACATACATACCATTTGAAGTTTGTATTCATAAGCTGTCAATGTCAGTATAAACATTTCGTGTTGATTGTTGACAACGTATTTTACCGGACCATGGAAAGTTTCGAAAATTCACGAAAAAAACAGCATTTGCGGGAAGTTTTACTTGGACATTATTTTGCTAAGAAGACTGCAGCTCAGAGTCATAAATTGCTCGTGGAAGTTTACGGTGACGATGCTTTTTCGCGTGCACAGTGTTTTCGGTGGTTTCATCGGTTCAAAAATGATATTTCGACATTACCGACGAAGAGCGACCTGGCCAGCCAAAAAAGTTTGAAGACGAAGAATTGACGAAATTACTCGAAGAAGATTCGTGCCAAACTCAAAAAGAGTTGGCAATTTCGTTGGAAGTGACTCAGCAAGCCATATCGAAGCGGTTAAAATCACTGGGAATGATCCAAAAGCAAGGCCACTGGGTTCCGTACGAGTTGAAGCCAAGAGATGTTGAGAGGCGCTTTTGCATGTGCGAACAACTGCTTCAAAGGCAAAGACGGAAGGGTTTTTTGCATCGTATTGTGACCGGCGATGAAAAGTGGATTCATTATGATAACCCAAAGCGAAAGAAATCATGGGGACCGCCCGGGCACCAATCAACATCGACCGCGAAGCCAAATATTCATGGTTCCAAGCTTATGCTCTGCATTTGGTGGGACCAGATCGGTGTTCTTTATTATGAGCTGCTAAAACCGAATGAAACCATTGACGGGCAGCGCTATCGACTGCAATTGATGCGTTTGAGTCGAGCATTGCGTGAAAAACGGCAACAATTTGCTGAAAGGCACGACAAAATAATTCTTCAGCATGACAATGTTCGCCCTCATGTTGCGCAAGTCGTGAAAACGTACCTGGAAACAACCAAATGGGAAGTGCTACCCCACCCGCCGTATAGCCCTGACATTGCTCCATCCGATTAATATTTGTTCGCTTCGATGACTCATGCGTTGGCTGATCAGCACTTCACTTCATATGAGGATACTAAGAACTGGCTCGATTCATGGATAGCCTCGAAACCCCAAGATTTTTTTCGCGACGGAATTCGTAGACTTCCCGAAAGATGGGAGAAAGTTATCGCTGCTGATGGCCAATATTTTGAATAATTTAGTTATATGAATAAATCTATGAATAAATGCCCAAAATTCCAAAAAAAGTCTCATTATTAAGTTGTAGACCAAATATAATTTGATTTATAAATACAACTGTCTTACTAGGCGAAAAGTATTGGCTTTTCTTTATATTGAAGCTCAACAAAGGAACAATTTCAGGTTTTGCTTCGAATATATGACGAGAGCAAGTCTACGAATTTCGTTGCAATATAACGAATTTGGTATATGCATATGTTATAAATCACCTTGTACTTCTTATAGTGAAGTAAAAGATAAATTTATAGAAAAAGAAATGCTTCATTTTGTAAGCTCTCTGAGGCCAAAGTTAATTGTTATAGGCGATCTCAACATAGATTTTTTTGCCAAGCCGAATCATACCTTCCTTAGAGAACTGCAAAGTTTCGATTTCCGGTATGGTATGCCAGAGGGATTTTCAACAAATAGCTCCACAAAGATTAATGTTACATTTTGTAACTTCAGTGAGAATGTTCAATTTCATTTTTATGAATTCCATTTCAGCCATCGCTAGCCAATAGCTTGTGTATTCATTAACGGAAATGAGATGAAGCAATGCGTAAATGATAACTCGGCAATCATGCCGCCTTTGAATAGTCAAAATTTACAAACAAGAAGAACCACATATTATGTTCCTACAGGCTTTGAAAACGGAGACGGTGTATTTTGTTATGAAAATACCGTATGCCCAATCCTACTAAACAATAGAACCATATACATACTAAATAAATGTAGTCAATCTACCCAAGCGGATAATAAACATATATAAAATGTTTATTGACGACAAATTAATTTATTTTTCATTCCCTGAAAGTGGATTACTCACTTCCCGAGAATTAAGGAATATGGTAGGCGGTTATTGTATGCAGCAGCAGCAGCAAGACGCACATGAGTTTCTTTTTGCTATCATTAACGGATCACTCGTCCTCAATGAAAACTTAAGTTTCGATATTCAACATACTATGCGATGTTTTCGCTGTTTTACTGAAACGACAACTACCGAGCTTGCCTTATGGTTGTCCATTAAAATCAACAAAGATACATATGGTGTGGACTCATTCGATGAACTATTCAGCCAATTTTGCAGCTGGTGCCCGATTCCTGATTCGCAGTGTGATAAGTGTTTCGTAATCGGAGAAAGAAAGCGGCATTCTCAAATTGTTAGATTTCCCAATATAATGATTGTCCAACTCATTCCGTTGGGACAACAAATTGGCAATGTTATGCGCAAATGTAAGGTAAACTTTAAAAGTAAAATTGAAAGAATTCCATTAGATTTTTTTCGATTCCATGTGAAGTAAACTCTTTAATTTGTCATTTCGGAGAAACATTCAATTCTGGGCATTATATATTTTCGTTGAAATCATTTCAAAATGGTATGTGGTATGCGGCAAATCACAAGGAAATTACAATTTACAACAAACGATTGCCTAAGGTAATTAAAGACCCCACTATTTTCATTTTATTATACAATACATAAACTTACAGATAATCCAGAGTAAATACACATCAAAAATCAGTTTCTCTGGCGTCACTGCGCCAGATGTCTTTTTTTTTCTTTTTGAATTCAAAAAATACTAATACAAAACGTAATTAATATCACTGTTAAACATAACTAGATGTACGGAGATATATACCGTACTCGCACTCAAGTTAACCTTTTGCGAGAAGCGAGCTTAATTTTTATTGTGAAATTAATTATATATTGTATGAAGAATAAGCTGAATAAATAAATAATAATAATGTAGGTTATGTAGTAAACAAGTTCATCTACGTAAGTACGCATTTAAATTTATGCAATTGAAAATACAAATCAGAAGAAAAAGATAAACTATTCTCTAGTTTTTGTTTAATGATAATGACGTGAAATGTTGTGAATTATGCTACATATTCTTATTATTTATTACAGTATTAGATTTTATGTGGAATAAAAATAAATTCCCATGTATAAAATAGCTGCATTACGAATTTGAATATAGATGCCTCTAGATAAAATATTGCACCATATTATCAAATTTTAAAATTACCTGTTAGTAACAAATATATCATCTCGTCATTGAGTACATATTTTAAAGAACGACGATGTTTGCAAATATATAAAATACTCAATTCAATTCGAAGCTAGTCTCGACTATCCGTCGACTAACCTAGAGTCTTGGACAAGCTTAATTTCGATTATTTTTCTTGGTTTTACGGGTAAAACTTGTTGACAATATAGGCGCTTTCGTAGCGTTGTATGTTTTGTGTATTTCTTGCCGTTTTATTTTTTTTCCGACCGGTAGTACAAAATGATTTGTAGTAGAAGACAACGGTCAATTTTCGAAATACTTATTATTAAATGTATAATGGAATCACAAAAAAAAAAGTTTTCAAGGCAATTCGTTTAGTGCGAATACGAGCCAGCCGGCCCGGCCCTCTATTAGTCCGGTCTGCTTGAAACCTTAAAATATTCGCGCGGCACTCCCGTAGTTTGTCGTTTAATTTTAAATTCTAACGTGCAATCAGGTCACGGTAGAAGTATCTCCCCGCGCGGACCTCGGATAAATTGACCAAAGTGTCCTTTCTACCCCGCTTCTTGGGGGTCGTTGAGGTTACCACCAGATCCTGCAAATCGACCACCCCTCCGCCCGATCGGAAACGATTTTCGTACCGTCGTCTATACTACAACCCGTCACAACGAATCCTTCCCGATAGCCCGATCCATTCAATTCAGGGGGGCAAAGACCTTTTCCATAGTCCTCCGCGTGGTCGCCCCCTGGTAACGGCAGTGTATCAATTCGCTGACGGCCAATGTCTTAGCGATAAGACAGTTTGGAAAAGGCAGATAGCTGTAGCCTGAATGGCTGACGAACACCTAAGCGTCTCAGGTCTAGTAGGATGGAATGACTTACATACGTAGTTGGACCTGCTACATAGTTGTGTGGGCCCCAGCACGTTTATTAAACCATCTGAAGCAGCTACCTCCGAGGCCATCCCCTGAATGGGGTTAGGCGACGTGCTGACAACTCGTCCTTGCAAAAACCACTCCATGTCAAGAAACCTGGAACAAAAGCCTCGGATTGGATTTCCAGGCGGCCAAGGCCCGACGTCGGGCTGTCGCGCCACGATGATGATGATGATTCAGTTCAGATGCAATTGCGTTATTAGCGGTAATTGGGATTCAGTTTAGAATCAGGACAAAAGCAAAAACTCTATAGCAGTTTTACATCAATTATAACTCGGTTTTGCTAAGCGGGTATTGATGGTTTGACCGCCTCGTAAATGTACCCAGCAATAACCGTACAGCAGAGAGGACAAAGCGAGCTTAATTGTGTTAAATAACGCGGCGGGTCCCACGCCAACTATCTGCAGCGCTATTTCGACAGCTCACTAGCTCAGAAATTATCTTGCGGATGAACGATTCGAACATACCTGTATTATACTAGGAATAGGGGGTGAATGTGCTGTGGCGGTGGTCCGTGCTGGTGTTGAATTGTTGGGGGGTATCGTTACCGGGCGGTTTGTTGCCTTTTTTAGTAGTTTTTAGTAGTGTTGATGCCGACTGCTGTTCGCAATGCGGGGCGAGGGGCTGCTGGTGACGAGTGCCCGCTCCTCGTGGTTGTTGGTTGGTGGCGACGACTCTTCCCAAATGCGGTGGCTGGCGTTCTTCCCTAAGGTGTTGGCTGCGTTCTTCCCTTTCCTGCCTTTCTAGCACGATCTGTGGTACGGAAGCGTTAATATCTTCCCTTTTGTTTTTTTTTTTACTTACCGGAATCCACTTTGACAACCGACCACTTTTGGAAATGGCCGACGTCGAGTCGCACTAGAGCACTAAATAGGAAGGTACACTCGACGCCATTTTGTTGACAACGAATGGAGAGTGGCAGGCATGTTCAAGGCATGTACACATGACAGTTCCCAGCTGTCAACACTAGTGCTGTCCGCTGTAGTCAATCTCCATTCGATGTCAACAAAATGGCCGAGCCGGAAACCGAAACCGGAACACTTGCATGGCCCCGCTCAGAAGATGCAACCGTTGCGGAGCGGTCGTGTGATGGCACAGCATGCCTTTTGCCTTTTCCACGTCTGCCACATAGCGAAATCAAGCATTCTCAGCAAATTGCAAAAATATTTTCGATTCGGTGGAATGTTCTAATCGTGGATTTATATGTCAGCGCAATAAGCTGTCTAACCGCTCCGAATCGATTGCGTCTTCCCGGCGCAGTCAATGTCATAAGTGTTCCATTTGCAAAATTCCGAACTGCCGCGTGCACCATCTCTGGGTGGGAATCGGTATCAATTGACGTTCCGTCGATCGCTCCCAGTGTGAAATTCCATCACAAGTAAACTGAGCGAATATGAATTCGACCGATTCAGTTGCGATGGAATTTCACACAAGTAAACGGCCGGCAGCACCTCAACTGGTACTCGTTACAGGGCAGATATCTTTTCACTGCATGCACGGAAAAGAGATCTGGGTAAATGCGGATGGTGGTGCAGTGCCCCGAATACTGCCCGGACGGTCGACGGAACCACCCACAGGTTCTGCTGGAGGGCCCTCGTTGTTGTAAGTTCTGCCTACAGTAACTTTGGTTAGCGACGCAGATCCTTGGCGTGGAAGATGCCAATTGTCTTACCTTGTAGGTCCGACAGCAAGTAACGACTGTTGCCAAGCTTCTTGACAACCCGGCTCTTGACAAATTTGAAGTCCAGCTTGGAGTTGTAGTGGGCGGCGGCATTGCTTTGAGCAAAGTTCCGCCTGAACACTTCATCTCCAGGCTGGAATTCAATTTGTCGAGAGCGCAGATTGTAGTGGCTGGCATGCTTACTGAAGGCGACATGCAGGTTCTGTTGTACCTGCTGCCGGATAAGCGCCAGTTTGTCGCTAGGGTTCAAAGGAGTGTGGTCGTCTCCGAGGAGGTGGAGGTTCCGGAGGAGGGCGTAAGTGCTTCCGTGAGTGACCATGTGTTAAAACAAAACGACTGGCAACGTTTAATTAGGCTTTATTTGTAATTAATTAACAAGAGGCGCGTTTTTGCCGGTATTTCGACTGCTCTGTTGACTGGAAATTTTCGAACTCAACTGTTTTTAGGGTTTTGTAGTAAAACAAAACCCTTATGAAATCGGTCATGCGTCCGTCTGTCCGTCTGTCCATGAAATATCTCATGAACCGCTGAAGCTACATATATGAAATTTTGTGGTTATATGTAGAATTATTATAATTGGCCGGAGAAAGCGATTCGTTGTAATAGGCTGACTTTAAGGGGAGGTCCCCATAGAGGGGAAATGAAGGTCAAATTTTTTTTTTTTGATCCGAGTTTGTCCCCCCCCCCCCCTTGCATTTCGAGACCGTTATACTTATAAATATAAAAATTTGCAGGAAAGCGGCATTTAACCAGCATAGAAAGCCAAAAATCGTAGAATTTTGATATCTTATCAAAAAAGGTTAATAATAGTACATTTCTATAGTTGCAGTTAGCACATCCCTGCACCCTTTAAACGCATCACAGGTCAAAAATATTGATGGCCAATGATAACCAACACTATAGGCAATAATGTCTCGAAGTTTCATTACAATCACATAATATTTAATAATAGTACATTCATTTAAAGTTAGGCATTTTGACACTATCCATACAAAAAATACACCTACCGGCCTCATAGGTGTGAGTATTACTTTCATGTTGTTTTTCGTAGTACGAATTGCAGTTATTTAATTAATCATTTTTGAAAGGGTAAAGATTGGTTAGGGCGCTGACTAATACAACTTAAGCGGGTGGAGGGAGGCGGGGGTGGGGGGGGGGGGGGGGTGGCGGTGTCCACATAGAGGCGAAATTAAGGTTAATTTTTTTTATCGACTGGTATAGCCAAGTGAGGTGTCGTGAGAAAGGTAATGTTGAGTACATTCTATTTTTTCGCAATTTCTTGAAATTTGTAGAAAGGGGAACATTGGGGGAGGAGAAAATATTAGTTCGTAACTTGTTCCCTTCCCCTTGCAGTTCGAGACCGTTATACTTATTGTAGAATTATGAAAACTTACAGGAAGGTGGGTTCCGAAAAAAATGGAAAATAATGGAATCTGTATATCTTCTCAGAATAGGTCAATAATAGTTTATTTCCATAGTTACAGTTAGCACACCCCTGCATGCCTTAACCACGCTCGAGGTCAAAAGTACTGATGGCCAACGATAACCAACACCTTAGGCAATAATATGTTCTAAGTTTCGTTACAATCACGTAATATGAATTGGCATGTAAAATGTAAGCGAGTAAGACATTTTAATTATGTTTTTTTATGCATCTGAATGGTATCCAGAAGAGCAAGGAGCCGATATTTATATACCCAAATAAGCGCTTGCTACAAAACCCTCGTATTGTGGGCATAGCCCTCTATATTCCGGTTTCATTTCGGTTGAATTACATTTATATAAAGTTTGACGTTGAAGCGTAGTTGGCCATGATTCCACGCCTACGTAAAATTTGTAACATCCTGGGGGCCCGGTGAATCCTGCTGAGCACTGGATTCGCAATATTCCAGGGCGGCTAGCCTTACTGCTGGACGTCGAAGAATTCCCTGTCGTGTAGTTACTTTGGCTGTTCGAACTTGTCCATCCTTGGCTGGAAATACTTGGCTTACTCTTCCTTTGAGCCACTGACCTCGTGGCAGGTTGGGATCGCAGACGATGACTAAGTCTCCTGATTTTAATGGGGTTACATCTTGTCTCCATTTAGGGCGGCGGGGGTAAATATTCGAGTACCCAACGTTTCCATAGTCGATCCTTTAGATTTTGGGCAATGCGCCATTGCTTGCGAAGGCACACATTCTCGTCATCGGTACCAGGTGTCTGCGTAGAGTTCAAGCAACCTAGAAGAAAATGATTAGGCGTTAGAGGTTCGTCTTCTTCTAATGTTGTTGGCACATTTGTCAGTGGTCGACTATTCACGATGTTTTCCGCTTCTATAAGCGCACTTCTCAACGTTTCCAGTCGCGGGGCTTGCTCTTTCAGCACCGACCGAGTAGGCGTTTGACACATTGTATAAGTCTTTCCCAACATCCACCAGCATGTGGATTAGCCGGGCAGTTAAAACTCCATTCTATATTTTCCATCGACAATGTCTGTTGGATTCGATCCAGGTCGAATGTCTTATTTTCCTTCCGAAGTTCCTTTTGTGCACCAATGAAGTTCGTCCCGTTATCACTACGTATCCGTTTAGGTATACCTCGCCGGTTCATAAAATTTCTTAGGCAGAGCAGGAACGAATCAGTTGAAAGGTCATCCGCTATCTCGAGGTGAACAGCACGAGTTGTCAGGCACGTAAAGAGAGCAACCCATTTCTTTTCTCGCCGACGTCCAACGGATACATAGAATGAGCCACAGTAGTCTACTCCACTATAGGTGAACGGACGTACAAAAGGTGTAAGTCGGTCTGGTGGTAATTGTCCCATGAGAGGTGCTTCCGGTTTAGCCCTTAAGTAACGGCACGTCGGGCACTCTTTTTTGATTCTTTTTAAAACCGACCGGATGCGGGGTATCCAAAATTTTTGGCGAATCTCGTTGATGACCAAAAAATCATTTTGATGATGTCGTTTCTTGTGGTAATGATCCACAATAAGTCGGGTGATGTGGTGGTCCTGGGGCAATATTATGGGATTTCGTGCGCTTAATGGCCGGCAACTAGCAGCGTCAATTCGTCCCCTTAATTTCAGCACTCCATCGATGTCCAAATATGGTGTTAAACGAAATATGTTACTAGATTTTGAGACACATTTCTTATGATTCAACGTGGCAATCTCCTCAGAAAACGTGGTAGCTTGAACCTGGCCACAAATAGTAGTCTCTGCATACGATATTTCGTTGTCAGTTAATTCGTTTGCTTTTCGCTGGCTGGCATTTCTTGTGTTAAAGACGAAGCGTAACATCCAAGCTGTAATCCGTAACGCTTTGATGAAGGAGGAGTACTTAGTATAGTTGATGCTGAATTGTCTGGAATTCGTATTCACGAACAGGAATGGCTTGACTATATCTTCATCTGTGTATTCGTCGCAATGACTTACAGTTCCAGATGGCCACAACTCCTCGTCCAAATGCAGAAACTCGGGTCCTTGGATCCATCTGGAGCTACAATCTTCCGATGTTGGAAGTTTAGCTCTCGTAGCTTCGTCCGCAACGTTCAATTTAGTTGGAATCCATCTCCACTGGTTCGGTGTTGAAACTGATAAGATTTCTGCTATTCTACACGAAACGAACTGCTTGTATTGTCTGGTAGTTGACTGGATCTATTGAACGACTGTTTTAGAATCGCACCAAAATACAATATTCTTCACTTCGACTTCCAGGCACTCCTTAATCGTTTCGGCAAGGCGACCTCCTAACATGGCGGCTTGAAGTTCTAATCTGGGTATGGTCATTCCTTTTAGAGGAGCACATCTGCTCTTGGCGGCGATTAGAGCGATCTGGACTTGCGTCCCTTTTTTAATTCTCAAATAAGCGATCGTGGCATAAGCGACAGAACTGGCGTCGGAGAATACAGGTAATTGAATATCCTCGGCGTGGAAGAGTAATGTTGAATAGCATCGTGGTACGGCAAGTTGCTTCACGTCTTGGAATTTCTTCCACCAATTTTTCCATTGTAAATCACGAATCGTTTCGTCTTGCCTCCCTTCTCTCCATAGAAATCTCTGCGCGTTCTGGTCTGCTTCCCTAATCTTTACTTGTGGAAACATTTCCATGATGTCTCCGGCGATGGCTATCTTCCCTTGGCGAAATTGAAATAATATGTTCATCAGAGGCTTCGCATGTTCGGGTCCTTTGAGTAAAGCTGAGTTGAGCGAGATATTAGAGGTTGTGGCTGCAGCATCGAAAACGATACGAAGCTTCTCCGGTTTATTCGGATTGATGACGCCAAAATGTGGGAGGTACCAAGTCCGGTTATTTTCCAACATCGCTTCATCGGCCGTAAGAAGTCGTGCATATCCCTTCTGGATATACTTGTCTATTTCATTCTTATATCTTTCAGCATACTGGCTGTCATTAATCATTCGTTTCTCGACCTTTAGTAGACGTTGTTTGGCCATGTCATAACTTCGGGGCAAACAGATTTCGTCGCTGCGCCAAAGTAATCCGGTCTCATAACGATCTCTAATCCTCTTGGTAGTCGCTTCGAGGATATTCATTGCACGACGGTCTTCATCTGATTTCATATCGACGTTGGAACTACGAACTCCGAAGCTCTCGATTGAAAAGTACTGGTTTACAAGATTGTGAATTTCCTTCATTGACTGTGATTCGCGGATGTGTAGAATACTAGGAGCACGTTCAGAATGTTGGCCACTTGGTCCATAAGCGATCCATCCTAATTTGGTTTTGACTGCAACTGGCAGATGCCGTCCATTTTCGACCACTTTTTCACTGACCCCAAGAAAGGCATTGTCCAATCCCAATAGGACTGTGGGTTGCACCTGGTGGTAATTCGAAATTGGCAATGTGGACATATGTTTATATTTCTCCTTGCATAGAGTCTGGGCTGGCAAATTCAGGCTTCCAATCGTACACACGTTCTTCAGACTGAATATGGGTGCGGATATAAAGTCTCCTCTGATATCAATATTGACTTTGCACGACTTCTCGGTTCTTTGTTCGCCACCAAACCATTGCTAAGTTAGTGGAATGGCTTGTCCTCTAATTCCTAGTGTTCGCGCAATATCGGCTTCAATCAACGATATTGAAGAGCCTTCGTCTAACATGGCGTAGGCAGAAACACTTCCCGAAGGGCCAGATAGAACTACTGGTACAATTTTAAACCAGTGAGTGTCTTCGTAGTTTGGGCGGCAGTTCAGTATATGGGCATTCGATTCAGGGTGTATAGGTTTAACTGCATCTCCGGCATGCAACAAGTTGTGATGCATATGTTGGCATCCATTGACTGCACAACGCTGCTTCTTTTTGCAATTGAATACACTATGTCCTTTCTTCAGACACCCGAAACACAGTTGGTTGTTTTTTACGGCTTTCCATTTGTCCTCTGTTGGCAGAGCCAAAAACACTTTACAGTCAGTGATGCTATGTTCCTGATCACAATGTATGCAGGTGAATATTTGTTTTGCCACCGTAGCATTCGAACTATGCATCACTCTACGCGTTGTCGGGCCCGGAGGTGCTTGTTGACGAAAACGAGGAGTGGTGGCTGCGTTCGTTTGCATGAGACTGACGACGTTTGCTAAGTCCCTTATGCCCGGTTCACATTATTCCAGTCCAGTAATCCAGTCCAGCGATCCAGTCCAGTGCTGGACTGGATCATATCGTCTACATGATTCCAGTCCAGTAGTCTGGCGAGTGTGTTGTTGATTCGGTAACTATAGTAACAATGATTTCTGGGCGAGCTGGAATCAAAAAGTAGACCGACAATCCAGTCACTGGACTGGATTGCTGGACTGGATTGCTGGATTGAATTGCTGTCCAGTGCCGGTTCACATTATTCCAGTAGCAGTCCAGCGCTGGACTGGATTACTGGACTGGATTGGTTACTGGAATAATGTGAACCGGGCATTAGCCAATCCGAAAATTTATCCACAGTTGGAAAGGACGGCAGCTGAGTAGCGTATCTTGCCCACTCGTACTGCTTGGATGGCGGTAATTTTTGAATTAAACTGTCCAAAAGCGTCGCATTCGTAAGATGGTGTTCGCAAGCGGCGGATTTAAAGAGCGCAACCATATTTCGAACTTGCTTTGAAAGTGTTAACACTCCGTCAATACGGTTCTCGTTCATTATAGGTAATTGGTTTACCTTGTCTATTTGCGACCGCACTAGTATATCCGATCGACCGAAATTAAACTCGAGCTCATCATAAACTTTTGACACGTCGTCCCGGAACAACAAGAGCGAAGTTACGGCACTTTTCGCGACACCATACAAGGCTTTATTAAGTCTTATTAAGTTTTGTCTGTTACTATAGTTTAATTCACGGGTATTGTCAATACATATATGATGCTGACTTAAATAATGGCCAATCTTCTGGTTTACCATCAAACTTAGGCAAATCAAACAGTCTTTGACGGTCGGCCACATATCCAAACATTTGTTGTGGTGGCAGCAATTCAGAATTGTTGTCACCTTGTTTCCATGGCGGTGGTTGTGCAGTATACTGCATTTCGATATTGTGTGAATGCAGCTGAACTGATGACGATACGAATTGCAGTGCAGTTTCAGGCTCGGCAATTGCTTGCATGTTTGAAAATGCAAATTCGTTGACTGTGTTCGATGGCTTTGGGGCGAGCGATGGCTTGGGCGGCGAGGCGAATGGTAGATCGGGTGGCGGTGCAAACAATAGCTTGGGCGGCGGGGCAAATGATGGATCGATCGGCTGGCGGTGCAAACGATGGCTTGGGCGGCGGGGCGAATGATGGATTGGTTGACGGTGCAAGTTTTTCGGAAATTTGAGCACGCAAACTTTCCATATTTAACGTCGTCTCCATACGAATATTTTCTAGAGCGGATTGGAGAGCCGACATACCCGACACTAGTTTTATCTGTTCGTCCATTTGGCTCAATGGAGACGGAATAATTGGTGTGCTGATCTCGGATTCCGAGCCAAAGGCTTCATGCTCGGAGGCGTCCGTAACGGCGTTAACCTCAGCAACTTTCCTGGTTCTTCTTTTCGACATTTTATGTTCAGATATCAACGTACGAGTTACGAACGGCAAAAAACAATGTTAAAACAAAACGACTGGCAACGTTTAATTAGGCTTTATTTGTAATTAATTAACAAGAGGCGCGTTTTTGCCGGTATTTCGACTGCTCTGTTGACTGGGAATTTTCGAACTCAACTGTTTTTTCGGTTGAATTACATTTATATAAAGTTTGACGTTGAAGCGTAGTTGGCCATGATTCCACGCCTACGTAAAATTTGTAACACCATGTGTTGACCAAAGACAACAAAGTAAGGCGACGCTTTAATCGTCCCACCACACGGACGATCGGAGTGCGCAATTTATATGGGGGATACATTTGTCCCAGTCCCGCTGAGATGGATGTACGTACGCTCTGGCGGCAACGATGGTTGACTCGCTCGGAGGCGTTAGCCTGGGGTGAATATACGGCTGTATATAAATGCTGCACCCCGTATCTTCCAACCTCGAATTGAAGACGTTCGCCCTAAAAAACCGAACTTTGACGTTTGACTACTCACACGCATCGAGTGCCGCTGATCAAAAATAAGAATTTTCAATTTTAATCCGAATTTTCCGTCTGAAAACGACTTACCACCGAGTATCCGAATATACAATCTTTGTTTTCCGAGATAAGTATTCAATTTTTTAAATCGGTGAAAGTGACAAATTAAAATTGTTTGTTTTAATATTTTTGCCCTCGCTATTCGTTTTTCTATTCGTTTTCTTTTTGTTTTCATTTTGTCTATTCAAGGACAGGTGAAAGCATTTTAGTTAACATATAGTATATCAATTCGTATAGTACCCACAGCGCAGTGGTTAGCGTGAACGACGTACAATCGTTGAGTCCCGTGTTCAAATCAAAATTTTTTCTTTGTTTTTTTTTTCCTTTTTTTATTATTATTGAATTTGAATTGAATAAAATCAATATGAATTGTGTTTGTCAGCAATTTTATCAAATTCAAATTGACGGACTTTCGCAAGTAGTTTCATCGTTACAAAGCCAACTTAGCAAGTTGAAATCCTTAATGAATACAAGTCTTTGTAATGATAATTCGAAACTTTCAATTAATAATAATAAATCGAAGAAAAGTGAAGGCAAATCTAAGAAAAAGGTTAAAAATTCAAGAGTGACACCGCGCCGCGAAAATCCTTCTAAGAGGAGAGAGACTGAGACCGAAACAATTGTTGTTTCTAACTCGGCTTCTCGAAACACTTCTCCTTCTAACGCTGATAAAAACCAATCTCCGATTGACAAATTTGTTACAGTGCGTAAGAAAAGGAGAAGTGTTAAACACCCCTCTGCTGTTGGTGAGGGAACGTCTGTCGGGGGTGGTAAAGGGCAAAGTAGGCGATACAGGAGAGTTTTTGGTATTGATGAGACCAACAATTCTCTTAAAAGTGTACCTAGTTTCAAAGTATTCCATATTTCCAAACTTCATACTTCTGTAAAGGCGGATAATTTAAAGGATTACGTAGTCAAAAAGCTTAATTTATCGGATACGACTTTTGTTTCCGTTTATCCTTTACTTAAAAAAGATTGCGATATTTCAAAACTAACTTCAATCAGTTTTTCTTTGAAAATTCCTCAAGAACACTCAAAGCAAGTGTTTTGCGCCAACTTCTGGCCCAAGGGTGTTTGTTAAGATATCACCATTTAATTTTTCAAAAAACGCGAAACGCGAAAACAATGCCCAGCAGAAGACCTGAATTTAACAAATTTGTTTTCGGTTTACTACCAAAAAGTAGGTGGTCTTCGTTCTAGGACGAATGACTTTTATCTTGCAGTTTCACAAGAAGATTATCCTGTCATATGTTTAACCGAAACATGGCTTCATGCTGATATTTCAAATGAGGAGCTTTTTATAAGGAACTATCATGTTTATCGTCGCGATCGTTATGAAAATTCAACTAGAAGAGGGGGTGGTGTTTTGACTGCTGTTAAGACAGTATTCCCATCTCACAAAGTTGAGCTTTTCCATAAGGACGTGGAACAGATATGTGTGACTATAAATATTTCTCGTAGTGAAACAGGTCATATTTTTAATAGCTATTTACCACCCCTTAGTCCGATTAACGTTTTTGAAAAACATGTTGAAAATATCTCTAAAATTTTTGCATCTTTTAAAGAAAATGACAAATTGGTCATTGTTGGGGATTTCAATCTTGGTAATATAAGTTGGTATTGGAATGATGAAGAGAAGAAGTTGTTGCCGCGCGATCTACATCTCGAGTGTGAATCTTTTCTAACAGATTGTCTCTCTGCAATGGATTTAATGCAGGTTAATTTTGTTAAAAACTCCATTGGTAGAATTTTAGATCTATTTTTTGTCAGTTCTAGCTTGAATGCTTCAGTAAAACGAGTTGATAGCCCATTTTTGCCAAACTCTATACACCACAATGCTCTTCTTCTCGAGTTTTTATTTTATGATTACATTCAAGAGGAGTTGGTTGTCACTCCTAGTAAAAAATTTCAAAAAGCCGGATATGCTGATTTGAATGCATACTTTTCTAATATTGAATGGGGATCTATTTTATCAAATGGAAGTCTTTTTGAATGCTATGGTATTTTTAAATCAGTATTATTGATTTATTTATTTATTTTTATTTTATTCTGAGGCAATTCAAAAATATGTTCCTCTGAAACATTGTAAAATGAAACAAAGAAATTCTTGGGTTACCAAGGAACTAAACAAACTTAAAAGAGCAAAAAATAAAGCACATAAATTATTTAAGAATTCATCCTCTCTTGCCAACAAAACTAACTTTTTTAGATTGAGGAAAGAGTATGACTTGTTGAATAAATATCTTTACAAACAATATATTGCTCTAGCAGAACATAACATTAAAACTGACAGCAAAGCTTTTTGGAATTTTCTAAATAGCAAACGTAAGAATATAGGCATTCCGAAAAATTTACAATTTAATAACAATTATTATAGTGATGTTCAATCGGTATGTGATGGTTTTGCAAGTTTTTTCAATTCCGTTTATGATATGCCAGGCTCGGCTTCGCCGGAATTGAATATTGATATTGATGAGAGACTTCCAGTTGCTCAAATATATCATGAGCACCTTAGCAGTGCTCTTCAGATCTCTGAAGATGACCTGTTGGGTGCTATGGCTGAGCTTGATATTAGTATTCAAGCCGGACCTGATTGCATTCCTAATATTTTTCTAAAGAATTGCATGCAGTCCTTATGTCGTCCGCTAATGAAAATTTTTAATATGTCTTTGTCTACAGGTGTTTTTCTCGATGAATGGAAGGTCTCGTTTATTACTCCTGTTCATAAAAAGGGTCCAAAACAACATATAGACAATTATCGGCCTATAGCAAAATTATCCGCTATCCCGAAGTTTTTTGAAATGATTGTTAAGAATAAAATATATGTTTTGGTCAGCCGGTTGATATCGCCATGTCAGCATGGCTTCCTTAAAGGTAGATCAACTACAACAAATTTAGTTTCTTTTACTAAATTTGTTGCTGATTCTATTGAACAAGGAATGCAGGTTGATGTGGTGTATACCGACTTTTCGAAGGCTTTCGATAAAGTTGATCACAACAACTTCGCAAATTAGAAAATTTAGGTATACAGTCGACTTTTTTAAGCTGGGTGAGATCCTACTTAACTGATAGGACTCAGTTGGTGAAGGTAAATGGTTGTACATCGCGCTGTCTGATAAGATGTACATCGGGAGTACCGCAAGGAAGTCATTTAGGACCACTATTCTTTTTAGTTTTTGTAAACGATATCATCCAAAATTTCCAATACGTGCGAGTATGGCAGTACGCAGATGATATGAAAATTGCTATGAAAATTGGCGACATAAGCGACTGCCAAAAATTGCAATGCGATTTAGAAAAAATGCAAAATTGGTGCCGCGATAATAATTTAAATTTAAATGTAAGTAAATGTAAAGTTTTGAGCGCGTATAGCAATGTATATATATAAATAATCAGGGTCACCTCCTGATTCGATTTAGCCATGTCTATCTGTCTGTCTGTCTGTCCGTCTGCCTGTCCGTTCGCACGTTAACTTTCGATAGAATGAAGCTAGAGCCTTGAAATTTTGGTCAAATGTTGGCAGTGTGATCTAGTTGGATGGTATTGAAAATGAGCATGATCAGGCCAAGAGAACGCCTACCTCCCCTACATATGTAAAATACATAAATGTATCTATAACTCCCGATTAAAGAAACATGAAAAGCTCTAGCTTTGGTAGATTACTCATGAGGGTAATCTTATACTCTCCTGGGAAAATAAAATCGATCAGTTGAAAACTAATGGTAATTTTCTTACAAAGAACCCCGTACTACCCTACTTTTCACGTTTTTTGTCTATAACTCCTGAACCAATTGACGTAGACACCTGATTTTTTGCATGTAACCTTGAGGTGAGAAGCTGCTTAAGGTTTTGTAAGTTGGGCATAATCAGATCAAAGGAACGCCTACCTCTCCTACAAATTTCCAAAAATTAAATATTCCTTTAATTACGATAAATTTCGAAAAAATGATACTAGTAAGTTGAAAATTTGACAGAATGTTGCTTGTAAGACCTACTTTGTTGGTATTGAAAATGGGCAATCCGACCCAACGAACCCCCACCTCCACTACAAGTGAAACTTCAAATAAGTGTTAACTTTCGATAGAATGAAGCTAGCGACTTGAAAAATTCGACAAATATTTGTAGAATGGGTAAGTTAATCGATTTTGAGAATGGTCAAGATCCCACTGAATGAGTGCCAACCTCCCCTATGAACTGGCCATACAGGAGACCCACTTTTAATGCATATGGTGCCAATTGGGACTTTTGGTATCATCACTAGGTCTGTACAAGTCTAGGGTATATACCCTTCGGACTCCAGGCGAAGCTTCGGCCTGGTTATTATTTATTTTATATCTGGTATTAGTGCAAGGGTACTATACGATCGTGGTTGTACCGAGTGCTCCGCTGATCGATAAAATGTGTAGGGCTCCGTGACAAAATAAAATTTGTAGCGCTCCGTGGCAAAAATGGATAGCGCTCCGAGGCAAAAATGTGTAGCGCTCCGCGGCAAAAATGTATTACGCTCCGTGGTAAAAATATGTGGCGCTCCGTGGCCTAAATGTATTGCGCTCCGTGGCCTCTGTACGGTATACGAAAAATGTGCAATAAAAACCGGCCAGTTGAATCGAACTTCGTCCCAATTGTGGCGGCTCCGTGGCTGAAATGCACCGCCGCTGCAGGGCGGCAGCCACGCTGTCCACGTTGGAGGTTATGTCCTGTTCGTCTTCCTCTCGGTATAGTGGGGGGCGTTTCTGCCGGCTGCGAAATAATTTGACGTCCCTACAATGCAAATGATGAAAAAGACCGTCCACACAAGAAAAGATTTAATTTAACTTACTGTAACGGACGGGTTGGTGGGCATCCGGAGATGCCGCTGGGGACGGAGCCAAAGGTAACATAAGGACCGTTAAGGTCGGGTCGTGCTATCCGGCGAAGAAAAAGGCCCCTCAATGAGCTAAGCAGCGGCCTATGCTTGCTGTAGCCCATTTTCGGTGACGTTTGCGGGGTTTTCGCCGCTGGTTGCCCCTGTCCTTTACGTATTAGTACAAATTTGTAGACCTTGGGAACAGGGGAGGCGAAAATGGGGAGTGTAGAAATCAATGTGAACACGATGACGTCTGGTTGGCAAGTGGTCTTTATTGCTTAATATTATAAGTGGTATAATTGTGGTTACATGGTGTCTTAGCTAGTAGTGCCATATGCATAATAGTATAATGGTGTCTTAGCTAGTAGTACCATATGCATAATAGTATTTTATAATAGTGGTTACGTTAAGTCTCACTATAATATATGCTACAGGGAGTAATAAAAAAAAATGACAAAAACAATATACCCTATACCTTATAAAGTTTAGTTTTATAAGGCTTGGGAGGAGTTCCCGTCATAAAATTCTCATATGAAATTTGTTAGCTTATTAATATAAAGAAATCGTCGGCCAAATATAGTATTTATTTGGTGTGTATCTTTTTTAAATGGCTATACCTATCAATAGAGCCGAGCCGTATAGAAAGATGCAAATATTTCTCTATGCTGTTCGCCATAAAGCGAACTCTATGTCACCAGGAAAGGACTTGCTATAAGAATGCGATTTTACCATATACATGAACCGAACTGAAGCTCAAAACGACTTTTTTTCTTCACACAGAGAGCCGGTTGCTCAATATTCGATTAAAATTTATCTTAACAATAAACTGCCATTTAACACATTTTGATTTTCTTAGGCCCGTTTTCTCAATATCCGATTAAACTGCTTGTTAACTAACAGGGGCATGAGCTTATCCAAACTATAAACTGCCCGTTAAATATTTCCATTGTCTCGTACGTCAGTTAAATTACCAATCCAAAATGTGTGGAACGCATCTCAAAGCTCAAATTATGGCAAAATCAGCTGATTTTCTTAGCGGAATTCTACCGTCCATCATTCTATTCTACTCGTACTCGTATATTACTACGGTCTCTCAGCATATTCAATTGCGACTGAGTTCAGTCCAAATTCTCTTTTATCGAATGAATTTCCAGGAACTATGTTCTTTCTGGCCAGTTGTATTGTCTTCATTTGGATTTGCAAAAGTGAACAGTGCTAGCTGTCAAAATCTCAGCATCCGGTATCAGATGTCGCTCTTTTGTTTAGGATAAACTTTCAACCGGAAACCACCAGGCGTTGAGTTTTGTTTGAGATAAAAGATTAATCAGATGATAGGGGACGGTTAGCGTTCATCCGATTAATAAGGCTAGGCCCGTTTTCTCAATGTCTGATTAACCTCTTTGTTAACTAACAGGAACACAAATTAATTGAAACTATAAACAGCCCGATAAGCATTTTCGTTTTCTCATACGTCTCATACAAATTACCAAGCCATAAAGTGTGGAACTTATCTCAGACCACAATTATGGCAAAATCAGCTGATTTTCTTGGCGGAATTCTACCGTCCACGAATCTATATTGTATTAGTATGGTCTCTCAGCATATTCATTTGCAGCTGAATTTGTTGCAAATTCTCTTCTATCGAATGAATTTCCAGGAACTCTGTTTTTTGTGGCCACTTTCATTGTTTTCATTTGAATTTGAAAAAGTCAACAGTTCTAGCTGTCAAAATCTCAGCATCCGGTATCAGGTGTTGGCTTTTTGTTTAGGATAAATTTTCAACCGGAAACCAGGGGTTGGGTTTTGTTTTGGATAAAAGATTAATCGTAGGCTAGGGGACGGTTAGCGTTTTTCCGATTAATAAGGCTAAACAGATATTGTGAAAATCAAATTGTGCTAAAGGGCAGTTTATTCTTAAGAAAAATTTAATCAGACATTGAGCAACGGGCCCTTTAGAGAAAAATAAATTGTGCTTAATGGCAATTAATTGTTAAGACCCGCCATAGACGGTCCGATCCATCGTCAGATTGATCTGACGATCATCATCATCATCGTGGCGCGACAGCCCGACGTCGGGCCTTGGCCGCCTGGATCATTGTCCTCCAATTATCTCGGTCACGTGACCGCGTCCTCCAATTTCAGAAGCCCAGTAGCTGCGCGGCGTCCACACCTACTGAGCTCTCCCAACGAGATCTCGGTCGTCCTCGCAGTCTCGCTCTGTCGACTCGTTCTGTATTCATTACTCTCTTAGGCATGCGATTATAGTCCATTCTTTGTACATGCCCTGCCCATTGAAGTCGTTGTAGTTTGACGATTTTCGAGACTTGCAGCTCATCGTACAGTTCATACAACTCATGGTTGTATCGGATGCGCCATCCATCTCGATCGCAAACAGCCCGGAAAATTCGCCGTAGAACCTTACGTTCAAATGTATCTAGCATGTTTTCGGAGGCCTGAGTTAGGGTCCATGCTTCGCAGCCATAGCATAGCACTGGTCGTATAATGGTTTTGTACACGCGGAGCTTCGTATTTCTGTTCCCTATTAATCCTACTTTATTAGGTCCTTTACAAATTTGAATATAACCTAATATTTTCCGTTCTAAAAGAGTTAAAAAAGCAATACTTAAAATTACACAAATAGCTAATGGTAACCTACAAAAGATAATAATAATTCAACTCAATTCATATACTACTTGCTGGGACTGCCGCCGTTGGACTTATTTATAAAGAAAACGGCGGCGCTTTCGGCAATACGCATGGAAAGGGATGCCATGTGGCATCGCTTTGGAACTAGCAGCGGTCATAAGAGCATCTTAGACATTATTCATGATGAGGTCAGGGAGACTCTAATGCCGGTAGAAGGCATGAGTAGACGTAGGGTAGTTGAAATACTATACAAGACTCACATTGCAGATGGAAACATACATAATGAGTGTATGTACAATGACATCAGCATTTTTACTGATGGCTCTTTAATGGACGGTAAAGCGGGGGCGGGGGTTTACTCTGAAGAGCTAAACCTAGCATGTGCGCTTAGTCTAGGAGAGTATGTGTCCGTATACCAGGCAGAAATGCTTGGCTTGTTGCGTGCGTTGGACCACTTGCTTGAAGGTCAGGTGCGGGGGAAGAAAATCCTTATTGCACTGGACAACCAATCGGTGATCAGACGCATGCAGCAGACGAACATAAACTCTAAACTGGTACTAGAGTGTGTCCGGAAGCTCAACACGTGTGCCTCAGAAAATGAGGTTACGCTGATGTGGGTAAAAGGACACATAGGTACAACAGGAAATGAGGCGGCGGATGCCCTAGCAAAACAGGGATCTGCGGCAACTTTCATTGGCCCAGAACCCAGAGTTGCTCTGGGGAACGCCATGATTGGAGCGAAGGTTGGGAAGTGGATGGACTCCATGCATCAACAAAGATGGCAGGAGCTAGTCACTTGCAAACAAGCTCGGAATGCAATGACCAGCCCTTTAGGCAGGGAAGCGAGGAAGGTACTTAGTTATAAACGGAGTACCCTAAGCTAGATAACTGCCTTGGTCACAGGGCATGGTAATTTTAAGGCTCATCTGGCCAAGATGAAAATCGGGGAAGATGGCGTTTGCAGGCTATGCCTGGAGGAGGCCGAGACGGCAGCACACATTGTGTGCGAATGTCCAGCACTGGCTAGCACGAGGTTGAGGATCACAGGCAGGCACACGATAAGTGTAGAAGCCATGAGTGAACTCAGCTTCAAACAAATGCTAGCGATAACACGGGACTCAGTGATGAAGAAAGAGGTCGACAATTATCAGTCGACATCTGGAAGCCACTGATGACCGGGAGGGGGCGAAAAGGGACCCAAACGTTAGTGGTCTGCTTCGGCTATCCCCCAGAGTATATAATAATAATAATATACTACTTGTAATTATCAATTACATATATAAATTCTAAATTTATTGCACTTGTCTGCCAAAATAGTAATAATATTCTAATTGATAAAAAATTTTTTAAATACTTGATCCTTTCGTACTAAAGTATTTTAATAAATTAAAGATAGAAACCAACCTGGCTCACGCCGGTTTGAACTCAGATCATATAAAAATTTAAAAGTCGAACAGACTTTTTTCTCTGAACTGCTACACCCAGAAATATATTTTAATCCAACATCGAGGTCGCAATCTTTTTTATCGATATGAACTCTCTAAAAAATTACGCTGTTATCCCTAAGGTAACTTAATCTCTTTTAGGTTTTATTGTATGAGCTCATCATATATTTACAGTAGGAATAGACGTAGATACTCGAGCATACTTTACTTCTGCAACTATAATTATTGCTGTTCCAACAAGAATTATTAACATTTTCAGTCGATTAGCAGCTTTACACGGAACTCACGATGGCCGGACTGACGATGGTTCGCCACAAAATATCTGACGATCGAAATTATGTATATGGAACTGTCAAAAAAATCGTCGATAGTCACATACACTGTGCGATCGATCTGACGATCACAATATCGTCAGATCGATCTGACGACGGATTGCATCGTATAAGGGGGCTATTTGATAAATTTTAGTCGGACATTGAGCAACCGACCCTTAATGTCTGTTAGCTTTAATATTCGAATAAACGATAACCGTCCCCTAGCCTCCGATTAATCTTTTATCCAAAACAAAACCCAATCACTGGGTTCCGGTTGAAAGTTTATCCAAAACAAAAAACCAACACCTAATACCGAATGCTGAGATTTTGACAGCTAGAACTGTTCACTTTTGAAAATTCAAATGAAAACAGTGAAATTGGTCATAAAGAATAGAGTTCCTGGAAATTCATTCGATAGAAGAGAATTTGCAACAAACAAACTCAGCCGCAATTGAATATGCTGAGAGACTGTACTGATACCGAATAGATTTGTGGACGGTAGAATTCCGCCAAGAAAATCAGCTGATTATGGTTTAGTAATTTAACCCGCGTATGAGAAAATGGAAATATTTAACGGGTAGCTTATAGCTTGGATCAGCTTATGTCCCTGTTAGTTAACGAGCAGTTTAACCGGGCACATTGAGAAAACGAGCCAGAGTGATCACCAGAAAATATAATATAAACCTAAGTTTATGGCACCAGGTTATGCCATATAGATCAACTGACCCGAAGCTCAAAACGTTCAAATCCCGCAGCGGATATATGGACTCCCACCACGGGGTCAAGCTTGGAGTCTAAGAAAGCTTGCAATATTTTTCGCGGATTACACTTAAACTAATTATCAGATTTTAATAAAATATAGTTGTTGCTCTGAAAGAATACCTTTATAATGGTGTAAAAGTCATTAAAATCGGTTCAGTAGTTTGGGAGGAGTTCCCGTCACAAAATTCCCATACAAAAATTGTTAGTCTATTAATACTTAAGATACTGTAGTGTGTTCATAAACTGTTTTCCTAAAACCCGTTCGACAGCGGTTTAACTGCTTCAACTGTTTTGAATATTTTTTTATCTTTCTGTGTGTTATATTTTTTTTAGGGCCGAACTAATCGCGAGGCGTCAATTCTTGCTCTTCGAGATCATGTCAAACATTCCTACTTGAAAAGTGGGAAGAAGTGGATAGTGCTGTTTCCAGAAGGTGGATTTTTGAGAAAACGCGGGGAGATAAGTAAAAATTTTGCCATTAAAAACAACCTGCCTATTTTGGAATATGTTACAATACCGCGCGTAGGGGCGTTTCAAGCAATATTAGATACATTGCGTCCACAGCATCCAATTGATTCTTCGAAGTCGTGTCAGTTATCCAATTCATCGTTAAGTAACAATGTTGAAAACCCTATATTGGAGTATGTGCTAGATGTTACGGTGGCCTATCCAGAGCAAAATCCGTTAGATCTATTAAATATTCTCCATGGGCTTCGAAAACCTTGCGACACACACATGTTTTACCGCATTTACAAAGTTAACAACGTAAGTCTTACTTTTGTTGCATCTGATTTTCGGAATTTATGATTAATTGAACTTTGTTATTTTTTTCAGTTACCTAGAGAGGAAAATGCTTTAACAAAATGGCTTTATGATCGCTTTATAGAAAAAAATTTATTATTGGAGAACTTCTATAAACGTGGGAGTTTTCGTCCAGGTGAATATCTCCATGAACACTTGATTCAACAAGATGTACTTCGTTTTGTTCTAATAAACGTGTTCTTCGTTATATCCTCATATTTTCATCTTAAATTAATGCTGAAATTTTATGCTCAATGTGTGTACTACATGAACCATGTATCGTCCTAATACAAGATCACAACACTTTTTAAAGAAAATCCAATAGGCGAATAACGTTTTTATATTAAATAACAATAAATGTCAAATATTGAAAACACTGCAAAGTGTGCTGTTATTTTATTATTCATCACCGCATGGCCCGCGTATTCTCGGCTAATTGACCGGTTTTTAACGAACGCCGCAATTTAAAAAAAAATTAAATGCGTGCTGAGATTACCGCGCGTCTAAAGTGTAACTTTTAACAATCTTGTTAAGGCTGCCAGGATACTGGATTTTGTAGTTAAAGACTTAGCTTTTTATCCCCTCCCTCTCACCCATGAAGATGATGGAAAATGCGCCATCAAGAGTATTCATCTCATAAACACCAAAAACTGTAAATGTAACACTAACATTTACGATTTTTATTTAACATTACCCCCACGCCTCCACTACCCTAGGGATTGTGGTAATGTCTTGACAACCCTACAGTATTTTTTTTAACAGAACGCAGGCGATTGACCTAGTATTTCTAAAATTGAGGTACTACTTTGCCTTAACCCCTAGCGGGGCATAGCGCGCCATGGTACTCTGTTCTGGGCAATGGGACGCAACTCCCCAAAAGACTTACCCATTGCCTGACACTCCTTTGCCACAGATCGACGCCATGTGATTCGAGGACCCCCTCTTGGTCGGCCTTGGTTGGAAATGGGGTTCCATTTCATGGCATACAAAGCAATGCAGTTATCACTCTTCCGCAATGTGTGACCTATCCACTGCCATTTTCGCCTGCGTATCAATTCGTCGATTGGCATCTGACCCGTACGCCGACTAAGCTCTTCATTTGATATTGTTTCGGGGCAGAAAATTCTTAAAATTCGACGAAGATATGAGTTGACGAAAACTTGCAGCTTTCTGGTAACTCCTACGGAAACTTTCCATGTACTGCTCCCATACAAAAGCACTGATAGTACCAGCGAGCGAAACAGGCCCAGCTTGGTCTTGATGCTGAGATAACTGCTCTGCCAGATTTTGGACAGCATGCCGTATGCGCGTTTAGCCTGGTTGATACGACGAGCGATGTCCTGCTCCGTACCACCATTTTCGGCAACAATGCTACCCAGGTAGACGAAGTCGTCCACCTTCTCCACAGGCTGCCCATTAATATTGATGGCAATAAGTGTCGGATTTCTTTTTCGCAACGGCGGGCTAAGAACCTTCGTCTTGTTGGTGTTAATCTTTAGCCCAACCTTGCTTGCCTCCCTCTCGAGATCTAACGCCATTGCGGACAGATCCATGATTTTGTGGGAGAGTAGGCAGATGTCGTCGGCATAGTCAAGATGTTGTAGATAAGATGTCAAAGTCCATTGAATTCCTCTGTCGAGTCCGGATAGGGCTGCATGTAACACATCGCCGATCACAATGAGGAATAGGATCGATGAGAGAATGCACCCCTGCCGAACTCCACTACAAATCTCAAAGTCCCCCGACACCTTACCTTTATGCAGAACGCATTTCGCGCCGTCATAGGTTGCCTTAATAATAGCCACAAGCTTCTCAGGGATGCCTCTCCTGCGCAAGGCCGCCCATATAAAATCCCGGTTCACACTATCGAAAACCTTTTCGAAATCGATGAAAAGCAAGTGAAGCGGAGAATCGTATTCAGCGCATTGCTCGATGATGATTCGCAAGGTGTTAATGTGATCGACACAGGAGAATCCGGATCGAAAATCAGCCTGCTCTTCATCAATTGTGCTTTCTAAGTGGGCCTTTAGTCTTTCCAGGACGATTTTAGCTATTATCTTGGCAACGGCAGGAAGCACACAAATGCCTCTCCAATTATTACAGTCTGTGAGGCTACCCTTCTTTGGAAGTTTGATGATCAAACCTTCTTTCCACTCAGTGGGAAAGGTCTCTGTATTCCGCGCTTTATCAACAAGTGGGTGCAGCAAATCGGCAGTTACGCTTGGCACTGCTTGATAAAGTTCGGCAGGGATACCGTCAAGTCCGGCGGCCTTTCCTCGTTTTAGTGCAATAATTGCAGTGACTATTTCCTCTTTAGTCGGGGCAGTGGACCGTATACGCACATTTTGATGGTTAGCTAAATTATCTATCTGAGGGGGAACTTCACCAGAGGTTACACGGTTCGAGACCGCGGCGAAGTGTTCTTTCCACCGCCTCATTTGATCTTCTTCCAAGATAAGTAGCTTTCCATCACTATCCTTCACCGGATGTTGGCAGGAGTTACGACCACCTGTAAACTCCTTGATGACACCGTTTACGGCGTTTAAGTTGTTATTTCTTGCGGCTTCTTCTGCTGAGGCTAAAAGAGAATTCGCATAAACTCTTCTATCGCGTCGCACACTACGGTGAACTTCTCGTGCTTTCTGACGGTAAAGGAGTTCGATGCTGCTTCGATTGTCGTCTGATGATGCTGCCAAACGAACTTTCAGCTCCTTTCTTTCAACAATCCGCTGCCATGAAGCGTCGGACATCCAGGGCTTATTCCGCCAATCCGGGTTTGTGCCAAGGATGGTATCTGCGCTATCAATGTACGCATTTTTTATGGCATCCCAGTTTTCGTTTATGTCACTATCTGGGTGACTAGTTATCTCAGCTGCTTTTTGCGCAAGATGGTAATTATATTGTTGTAAAACAGCTGGATTTTTTAATCGAGCGGTGTTGAATTTGCGGCGCCTGGATCTTTCGTCGCTGGGGCGGCGGACGGCTGCAATACGCAATCGAACGTTAGCGATCATAAGATAATCGTCTCTTCCCATCCCAATATCGACACCCTTCTTGTTTCGCACGTCCAGGAGGCAACTCTTGAATCTTTTACTAATGGCAAAATGGTCGATCTGATTTTGTGTTCTGCGCCGATCAACAGAGGACCAACTGATTTTGTGGTGGTCCTTATCCTCAAACATAGTACCACCGATGAAGAGACTGTGAAAGTTGCAGAAGTCTACAAATCTTTCACCGTTGTCATTACGATCACCAAGACCGTGTTTCCCCATCACATGTTTGAGCCCATAGTTATCAGCGCCAACTTTCGCATTCAAATCACCCATAACCATTATAATGTCACCTTTAGGTGTTCTGAACGGCGTTTAATTCTTCGTAGAAGGAGTCTTTTGCCAAGACATTGTCGGGTTCAGTAGGGGCATAACATTGTATTATTGAGATGTTCCTCATTTTGGCCCGGAACCTGGCGTTCAAGATTCTGTCAGAGACCGGCTCCCAGGATAAGAGACAGTTTCGCGCGGCTCTGGTTAAAAGGAGCCCCACGCCTGACTCACGACAACTACCGGTAGCTTTACCGGAGTACAACATTACAGTGCTGCCCGTTGGAGAGATAAATTCTCCGCTGTTCCACCATCTTATCTCACTAACTCCTAAGATATTTAATTTGTACCTCAGAAATTCACTCTCTAATTGAAGAAATCATGCGTTCTGGGGACCTTCTGATCCATTGTCCAGGAGAGTACGCACATTCCAGAATCCAATCTTTGTTATTGTACGATAGCCAAAAGTCGTAACCATTGAGTCAGTCCTTATCCGAGGCATAGTTGACGTTTCGTTAGCATATAAAGATTTGGGATAGTGCAAGTTGCTGGCATACACATCCTGTCCTTTGATTGTCGGTTTTAACAACAGGCCCTCTGGATCTTATCATATGGCACGGTCTTCGGATCTCCTTAAGATAGGACCGACAAGTAAATGTTGATCCTTGTGCGTGAGAATTAATTTTATGTGCGTTGCTGTGGTCTTAAGTCACCAGTAATAAAAATATGATGGCTTAGGATTTGTATGTATGGCAATAAAATTGATGTGCACGTGCAAGGATCTTAGCGTGCGTTTACACGTGAACATCTCGCCGAATTTGAACATTACCGCGGTAATGTTCTTGAACATTAGGACTAATATTCCAACAACTACCAAGGAAATTTCGATGCCGACACACACGGAAGGAATGAAAAATGATGGGTTGCTAGAAAGATGCATATTTGCCCATGGACCCGTAAACTGAAAATTACCCTTCGTCTGTTTGTTGTCATTTGGTAATAATATGCGTATTGTTGATTCGTAGTGTTGTTGTTTTAGTTATGAGACCTTTTTTTGAAATCATTGTCTTTATTGAAGAGATCAGTAGATATCGGGTATGCATTTTTCTACCGCAAGTGTATATTACTGGGTTATGGTTTTTGACTTGTTATTGTTTTGCATTGGGAAATCAATTTGATGATGAAATTTATGGATGAAAGCAATGATCACACGAAAGCAAAGTTTAATTTAGATTGTTTGGAACTCTATCTCTCTCTCTCTCAATTGCCCTAACCCCTTGTGGGACATAGCGCGTCAACTGTTCCATGTGGCCCAGTTGACGTTTCTACGGCATAAGCTGGTTTCAGAGAATGCAGTTGCCAGCATGCATCTCCTGCACATCCATGGCCACGAACGTCGTCGTGGACGGGAACTCTATCTAAATGCTGTAAATCAATTAATTTGTACGTATGTCACGTACATTGTATGGATTTTTTTTTATTTTAGTTTAAGTGAATAAAGTACAAGTAATATGCAAATACGAGTATGTACCAACATGGAATTGTGGTTTTGTGAAGGAATACATTATATGCAGCCTAGAATTATAGGCACGTACATACATACATCCACATTTTTGTGTAGCGGGGAAAATTTCTTGTTTATGGCCCGTCGCATATAAAATTAGATTAGACGGGAATAAAGTGCGATGCATGTTGTTTGTTCAGTGTAGAGACAAATAAAATAGACTACTGCTGAAGGCTTTTTGAGGCTCTGTATCTACCTGTTTCTCAGTAGATACTTTATCTGTTGCTCGATAGGGGCTGTATCTTTTGGTCAATAGATAATGAGCCTGTTGCTCAGCATATACTGTGTCTGTTAGCCAATATATATTGCATCTGTCGCTCAGTAGATACTGTATCTGTTGGTCAGTTGGTACTGTATCTGTTCTTTGTAGACACTGTATCTGTTAATCAGTAGATAGAAAATGAGAGATCAATTTTCATCCAGGTCTTGTATGGGATCACATCTGGATCAGGGTTGAAAATGAATTAGCTGAAATAAACTTCTTTCTCTGCCATCCGCCTCTAAACCTTTCTATACTGAGCCCGTAATTCGGCCCCATGCGGCGAAGTGTCTATATGATGGCTGTTTAAGTTCGCTCGTCGCAGATCCGTGTCGTTTTTTTTTCATCTGACACCGAAATCAAAATCACTCCCAAAATGAATAATTATACCATTGCCTAGGTTCAGGATTCTCAACGTTGCAATTACGTTTAAACTATTTAGCAAATGCATGTCAAACGATAAAAAGGGAAATCAACCAGAACAATTTTCTGACTCATTTCACTAGTTTGTATTTTACATGCCATCTCCACCTGAAATTGAACTGAGTTCAAAGCAACTTGGAACGTTTAGGGTTTTCACGGAACGCACCCATTGAAAATATTGATCATACGGCAGAGATTAATAAGATCTTTTTTGTAGTAAAATTTTACGTTTTATTGTAGAATAAATTGCCTACCTAAATGTATACATCGATAAGCAAATTATACGAAAATATGGGTTAAAGAATATACCTACATCTTTATATTAATATATCTATCTAATATACCTACATAGCTCAAACAGTTACATTTTAATCAATCAGACTTACATCTGATTGCATTTCGATCTAACACCTCACAAAAAAATATCCATTTGTCCTTATTTCATTATTTTCTGACCTGGTGTCATAAAATCGAAAACAAACCAAAAAAACTCAAACAAACATCAACTCAACTCAAATTACCCATCGTCTACCTGCTGGCAATTTGTGTGAAACGCAAGACGATTGAAATAGATTCGTAGCATATACATTTTCTCTCAATGGTTGACCCTCGTTTGAAAACATACCTCCATAGGAAAAGGTACATTTCCATTAAATTCGGCGAACATTTTCGCCCGTTCCCATTACTCATGGGAACAGCTCTGAACATATTCGCCGAATGCACCTTTTGTCGTCTTAATGCTTTTTCCATAAGACGCGCAGCAACATTCGGCGAAAAAGTTATCGGGAAATGGATAGATGGGAACATTGCCTGTTCCGTTCGGCGAATATAATGCTATTGTTATTGTATTCACATTCAAATTCGGTGAGATGTTCACGTGTAAACGCAGCATTAGATCGTAAATTTATTAAATAGAAGATAGATTTTTTATACATAAGGTTGTTGTATAGTTTTAAGTATATATAGATACGAAATAAACGCACTGTGTGTCAGTGTCCGTTTAGATCAGAACCGTGCTGCTTATTATTTCAAGAATCCATTCCCCCCTTTCAGATTAAACATTGGTGACCCCTAATTTTGATCACGCGCGTAGTAAAGTAAAAGTTTTGCGTACCTAAAAGTGTAACGAACCACCTGCAATGAACCATATTATGGTCTGGTAGTGCTGCTTCCACCGGCAGATCTATGGCAGCACCTGATGAGTAAGGATCTGTCGGTGGTACGAAACCAGAGGCCGAGGGTCCCATTACACCTGGATCTCAATACGAGCGCGAGGGCAAGCGAGCCATCGCCCAACCATTTCATCCTTATCGCCTCGTTTTTTTTATTCCCCATTTTTACCTCCCTTGTTTGTGTTGTCTTCCCCAGGCCTATGAATTTTTGTTAATACGTAAAGGACAGGGGCAACGAGCGGCGAAAACCCCGCCCACGTCTCCCGAACTGAGCTACAGCAAGCATAGGCCGCTGCTTAGCTCGTTGAGGGGCCTTTTTCTTCGCCAGATGGCACGGCCCGACCTTCACGGTCATTATGCTACCTTAGGCTTCGTCCCCACGGGCATCTTCGGATGCCCGCCAAACCGTCCGTTACAAAAGTTGAATAAAATTATCTGTAGTGCGTTGATTGATTGTAGTGGTTAGTGAATCTTCAAATCATTTTAAGAAAAAGCAGAGTAAGTGTGAAGTGCAGTGTAGTGCTTGTGAATTTCTGCCGAAAAACCAAAAACGAAGTTCGTTTTGCGTATTGGTAAGCCAGTAAATAAGTGCAGTACTTTAAATTACTGTTCTGAGAAAATCTTTTTGGTCCTAATAAAAATGTCAAAGGATATTTTAAAAAGACAAGAAGAAATTGGAAACTTTTTCCAATGTATAGCAAAGCTTGTCCAAGAAAGGCAAGCTTTAATAGATGATCCGAAGGATTTAAAAGTGAAGTGGAGAAAAGGTTTGAAGAATTCAAATTAAACCACTACACTTTACTTCCTAAGATCGCACTGAGATATTTTGATAACGTCAAATCTCTCAGTGCAAATCTTTTAATAAATTTAAACAAATTGATTGAAGAAAAGTCAGTTAAATCTTGCAGGCATAGAAAAACCTCAAGAAACTGAAAAAACTCCTGAAGGAAAAAAAGAAGTTGACGCCGCCGTCAGATGGAATCATTATCGATCCATGAAACCCCAAAGGCTCACTTTAAAGTAAAGGGGGAAAAATGTTCAGGAATGGCGAATAAAGCCTCCTCAACTTATAGAAAATTCTTGTGTACTTTACAAGATTTAAGAAGGTGTCATGAGCGTGTAAGCTCAGGGAACATCGATACCCTATACTATAAGTCTAGGGTATAAAAAGTTGTAGTGGTTTTTTTTCTAGTTAATACTTGGTACACAGAACGAATAGTGTTTGAGTGGTTTTAGGTTAGAGGTTAAGATGGAAGAGCCGGATCCCCCGGACACCCGAGTAGAAAGTAAAACCAGTCCGAAGCGTATATACCCTAGACTTGTACAGACCTAGTGGTGATACCGAAAGTACCAATTGGCAACGAACATATGCATTAAAAGTGAGTTTCCTATACGTCCAGGCCAGGGGAGGTTGGCACTCATTCAGGAGGACCTTGACCATTCTCAAACTCAATGAACTAACCCATTCTACAAATATTTGTCGAATTCTTCAAGTCGCTAGCTTCATTCTATCGAAAGTTATTGCTTATTTGAAGTTTCACTTGTAGGGGAGGTAGAGGATCCTTGGGTCGGATCTTGCCCATCATTATCATCCATCACCAATTAGATCCCCTACAAATATTTTAAAAAAAAATTCGAGTCTCTAGCTTCACTCTATCGAAAGTTATCGCTTATTTTAAGTTTCATTTGTAGGGGAAGTAGGGGTTTCGTTGGTTGGATTTAACGTATTTTCAATATTAGCCAACTGGATCCTGCTGCAAACATTTGGCCAAAATTTCAAGTCGGTAGCTTTATTTTGTCGTTAGTTATCGCTTATTTTAAGTTTCATTTCTAGGGGAGGTAGGGGTTCCTTAGGTCGGATATAACCCATCTTTAATGCCAACTAACTCAATCTTACTTCAAACATTTGACCAAAATTTCAAGTCGCTGGCTTCATTCAATCAAACGTTATCGCTTATTTGAAGGTTCATTTGTAGGGGAGGTAGGGGTTCCTTGGGTCGGATCCTACCCATTTTCAATATCAACTAACTAGATCTTATTGCCAACATCCTACTAAATTTTCGGCAAGTGTTTAGTTTCCGTGGCCCGGGAAAGAAAATCACTTTCTTACTAAAACGTACCTGAAATGCACGAATCTGGTGGAATTTTTGACCAAATCGCAATGGTTTGCGAGATATCAGCTCTTAAAGTTTCCTCAATAATTTTTAAAATTGACCGAAACTACGGGAAAAATGTTCCCTTCTTCCTTATTTCCGCCGATGGAAAATAAATGTTTGAGGACAATTGATCTTCGGCAAACACCTCTTTGGTTCCGGACTTTGCTGTCTTTCGGGTATTTGTTCCCAGGGAAATTGGATCTTGCCGGTGGAGGCATAGTGGAGACAAGAACCACAAAGAAAATTAGACTGACAGCTATTTGCCGGCCAATCAGCCAGCCACCCGATAATTATGCTAAGCTGAGCATGATAAAAAGTTAGAAAAAGGCGAAACTTTGAAAAAAGGTGTGCAAAAGATTCGAATGATTATCTGAATTAATTACAAAGCATAACTTTGCGGTAGTCTCCCGAACTGCATTACCACAGGAAAGAATCCCACCGTAGACACGGCGGTAAACAACGCGAAGACAATCACCGCAGCGAAATTATCGGTAATAAGCTTTCACATTCTTTTCACTGCCGAGCAGAACAGCACAAGGCAAAAACGGACAATTACACTAGCAACTACTGCGTGGAGTGGTCCTGCACTGCTCTGCTCGGCTGCTAAAAACAGCACATATTAAGTGCGGGAATAGGAAGAAGAAATTGGCGAAAATGTTAAGTTTTCGAAGTCGAACTTCTGGCTAATTCTGTATTTTTGGTAGAGCCCCCAGATGGACGAAACTGAAGTCCCTTTTCAAAAAGCTGCTTCCGTTTCCAGGATATGGGGGTTGAAAGGTGTCCCTTTGTATGGGGGGTACTCACGGAAATGAAAATGTTTAGTTTCCGTGGCCCCACTTCTGGTTAATTTTGTATTTTTTGTAGAGCCCCCAGATGGACTGAGCCGAAGTCCCTTTTCAAAAATCTGTTCCCGTTCCCAGGATATGGGGGTTGAAAGGTGTCCCTTTGTATGGGGGGTACTCACGGAAATGAAAATGTTTAGTTTCCGTGGCCCCACTTCAGGTTAATTTTGTATTTTTGGTAGAGCCCCCAGATGGAAGAAACCTAAGTTAAAGAATTTTTCGCTTTTTAGTTCGTTTGGCCCACTGGTTTCTGAGGATGTGGAATCCATTAAATTTTTAGAAGAAGTCGGCTTAGTTCCCGCCTCTACTTCTGTTCCGCCAAAGTGTTGTGGAATGCCGATGAACGTCGAACGTTGTGCTGAAAAGAAGCTTGGATGGACTTGGCGCTGTTCTTCTGCTGTCGGTAAAAGAAAAAGCCAGAAAACATGCCGAAAGTCCATAAACCCTTGCACCGGAACTATTGTGGCAGGATTTAAATGCCGCATTAAGGTCAAGGAGATACTTGCTTTATTAATCAGCTTCGTATTGAAAATGCGCGTGTCGGAAGTTGAGGAGCATTTCATACAATGGCGGCGGCAACAGGAAGCAGAGGATATTAGTAGACCGACAATAAGCGCTTATTTCAGTCACTGGCGGAAGGTTACAGAAATAATCGCATCCCATCGTATGTCACGTCTCGGAGGTCCAGGAAAAACCGTCCGCATTGACGCGACATTTTTGACGAAAAAAAAATACAATAAAGGCCGAGACACGCCACCAATGAAAACGATCCTTCTCGGTCTTTATTGTAAAGAAGATAAATGCGCGATGTTTTTCCCGGTGCAATCGTGCAAAAAACATGATCTATGGCCCTATATCAAAGCTTTCGTGGATCCGAATACAAGCGTGGTTTGTACGGACTCAGCAAGCCACTATAGAAATTTAAAATTAATTTTTTCTTCAAGTACGGAACATTTGACGGCTAACCATAGAATTGGGCAATACGTTGATGCCCAGGATCCACGGAATACCATAAATGATTTAGAAAATCAAAACAAATTAGTAAAGAAGGCTATAAAAAGCCACCGGTCTGCCCAAATTCTTCGAAGATACCTTGCCGAACATGTTTATAGGCAACAATTTTTAGATAAAAAATACAAGCATGATATGGGGTCACAGATTATGCAGTTTCGACTTACGAACTGTGTACCCTGGCTACGTCAATGGGGAACTGTTGTCCTCCCTGGAGCTCCGAGACATCAATGAAATAGTACGGGGAACTGCCGATCTATAAATTAATTGTAGAGTAAAGAATATCTAATTTCAAAGCTAGGTTTTTCGTGTTTCGTTTTTTCATTTAATCAATATATTTCGGGCGGCATTCGGAAGTAATAATTATAAAAGTAAAACCAGCAATGTTAATATAAAATTGTGAATTCCGCAACTATGTGATTCGGATGAGGATTTTAAAGTAAAAGTAGTAAAGATAATGTAGAATTCGATTAGTGACTTATGTTCAAATTCAGTCGATTTTATTTTCATCCAGAGAGGGTTTGGAGTCACAAATTACTTCGGAAGTGACGAGCCGAGGGGTCCCTCTCTGGAGCGGAATGCCAGCTGATTCTACCTCCACGTGGTGCATTCTGGGTAACGCTAAAGGAATCTGAAACATAAATTATAAAAAAAAAACAAGTTAACCTTTGACTAGCTTCGCGTCATTATTTACTATAACTCTAACATCTCATATAAAACAATCTAGCCTTCGGCTAGCTTGCCAAAGTATGACACCCTTCATGCGATGCGTGAAGGGTATGACTCCTTCAATAGTCTGTGTTGTTATAAATGGTAAATGCAGAAAGGATCAACCGTTCTGTATTTACCACTTTGAAATTAGTAGTAAAATTTACTCCAATTCTACTGTTCCTATGAGAGGTATATGAAATGGTGGTCCAATTCCACCTAAATTACTTCAACCAATTTCGGGAATGTTTTTTGGCATTGAAAAATATGAAATTTAGTTACGACGTATTTGAAAACAAAAAAAGTTTTTTCAGAAACACAGACTTTTGGACCGGTCGTTCTTAAAGTACCTATATGGCGCAGTGGTCCGACTCCGTTGGTTTGACGACAGATTTATGTTTGATTACTTTGAAAATTGGTAAGAATACATTAAAAAATAAAAAGTTTCTCTGACAAAAACTAGCTATTGCACCGGTCGTTCGTATGACAGCTATATGATATAGTAGGACACAGAAAATTGAAATAAATGAGACATGGAAATTTAGAGATTTGAATTAAAAGAGACTGAACCCAAAAACTATAAATTTAAAAATTCAATTTGGAAAATCCTGTAAAATGCAATTTGTAAAATCCATATTCGAAAATTAATTGCGTACAGCGTCATCCCAGCTGCATCGTTACTGAGGGTAAAAATTTAAGTAATGATTCAACTTTTTTCTTAATCTCAACATCAGTAGTAGGTGAAAAATAATATTCAATGTTTACGCGCCCTTCTATAAACTTTGAACTTAACAATAGTTCGGTCGCATCTGCTACTACAAATACGTAAAATAAAGGTGCCCACATGTCTTTTGAACCCCCATATCCTGGGAACGGGAGCAGATTTTTGAAAAGGGACTTCGGCTCAGTCCATCAAGGGGCTCTACCAAAAATACAAAATTAACCAGAAGTGGGGCCACGGAAACTAAACATTTTCATTTCCGTGAGTACCCCCCATACAAAGGGACACCTTTCAACCCCCATATCCTGGGAACGGGAGCAGATTTTTGAAAAGGGACTTCGGTTTCTTCCATCTGGGGGCTCTACAAAAAATACGAAATTAACCAGAAGTGGGGCCACGGAAACTAAACATTTTCATTTCCGTGAGTACCCCCCATACAAAGGGACACTTTTCATCCCCCATATCCTGGGAACGGGAGCAGATTTTTGAAAAGGGACTTCGGCTCAGTCCATCTGGGGGCTCTACAAAATATACAAAATTAACCAGAAGTGGGGCCACGGAAACTAAACATTTTCATTTCCGTGAGTACCCCCCATACAAAGAGACACCTTTCATCCCCCATATCCTGGGAACGGGAGCAGATTTTTGAAAAGGGACTTCGGTTTCTTCCATCTGGGGGCTCTACCAAAAATACAAAATTAACCACAAGTGGGGCCACGGAAACTAAACATTTTCATTTCCGTGAGTACCCCCCATACAAAGGGACACCTTTCATCCCCCATATCCTGGGAACGGGAGCAGATTTTTGAAAACGGACTTCGGTTTCTTCCATCTGGGGGCCCTACCAAAAATACAAAATTAACCAGAAGTGGGGCCACGGAAACTAAACATTTTCATTTTCGTGAGTACCCCCCATACAAAGGGACACCTTTCAACCCCCATATCCTGGGAACGGGAGCAGATTTTTGAAGAGGGACTTCGGCTCAGTCCATCTGGGGGCTCTACAAAAAATACAAAATTAACCAGAAGTGGGGCCCCGGAAACTAAACATTTTCATTTCCGTGAGTACCCCCCATACAAAGGGACACCTTTCAACCCCCATATCCTGGGAACGGGAGCAGATTTTTGAAGAGGGACTTCGGCTTAGTCCATCTGGGGGCTCTACAAAAAATACAAAATTAACCAGAAGTGGGGCCCCGGAAACTAAACATTTTCATTTCCGTGAGTACCCCCCATACAAAGGGACACCTTTCAACCCCCATATCCTGGGAACGGGAGCAGATTTTTGAAAAGGGACTTCGGTTTCTTCCATCTGGGGGCCCTACCAAAAATACAAAATTAACCAGAAGTGGGGCCACGGAAACTAAACATTTTCATTTTCGTGAGTACCCCCCATACAAAGGGACACCTTTCAACCCCCATATCCTGGGAACGGGAGCAGATTTTTGAAAACGGACTTCGGTTTCTTCCATCTGGGGGCTCTACCAAAAATACAAAATTAACCAGAAGTGGGGCCACGGAAACTAAACATTTTTATTTCCGTGAGTACCCCCCATACAAAGGGACACCTTTCATCCCCCATATCCTGGGAACGGGAGCAGATTTTTGAAAAGGGACTTCGGTTTCTTCCATCTAGGGGCTCTACCAAAAATACAAAATTAATCAGAAGTGGGGCCACGGAAACTAAACATTTTCATTTCCGTGAGTACCCCCCATACAAAGGGACACCTTTCATCCCCCATATCCTGGGAACGGGAGCAGATTTTTGAAAAGGGACTTCGGTTTCTTCCATCTGGGGGCTCTACCAAAAATACAAAATTAATCAGAAGTGGGGCCACGGAAACTAAACATTTTCATTTCCGTGAGTACCCCCCATGCAAAGGGACACCTTTCATCCCCCATATCTTGGGAACGGGAGCAGATTTTTGAAAAGGGACTTCGGTTTCTTCCATCTGGGGGCTCTACCCAAAATACAAAATTAACCAGAAGTGGGGCCACGGAAACTAAACATTTTCATTTCCGTGAGTACCCCCCATACAAAGGGACACCTTTCAACCCCCATATCCTGGGAACAGGAGCAGATTTTTGAAGAGGGACTTCGGCTCAGTCCATCTGGGGGCTCTACAAAAAATACAAAATTAACCAGAAGTGGGGCCACGGAAACTAAACATTTTCATTTCCGTGAGTACCCCCCATACAAAGGGACACCTTTCAACCCCCATATCCTGGAAACGGAAGCAGATTTTTGAAAAGGGACTTCAGTTTCTTCCATCTGGGGGCTCTACCAAAAATACAAAATTAGCCAGAAGTTCGACTTCGAAAACTTAAGATTTTCGCCAATTTCTTCTTCCTCTTCCCGCACTTAATATGTGCTGTTTTTAGCAGCCGAGCAGAGCAGTGCAGGACCACTCCACGCAGTAGTTGCTAGTGTAATTGTCCGTTTTTGCTTTGTGCTGTTCTGCTCGGCAGTGAAAAGAATGTGAAAGCTTATTACCGATAATTTCCCTGCGGTGATTGTCTTCGCAATGTTTACCGCCGTGTCTACGGTGGGATTCTTTCCTGTGGTAATGCAGTTCGGGAGACTACCGCAAAGTTATGCTTTGTAATTAATTCAGATAATCATTTGAATCATCTTTTGCACACCTTTTTTCAAAGTTTCGCCTTTTTCCAACTTTTTATCATGCTCAGCTTAGGATAATTATCGGGTGGCTGGCTGATTGGCCGGCAAATAGCTGCCAGTCTAATTTTCTTTGTGGTTCTTGTCTCCACTATGCCTCCACCGGCAAGATCCAATTTCCCTGGGAACAAATACCCGAAAGACAGCAAAGTCCGGAACCAAAGAGGTGTTTGCCGAAGATCAATTGTCCTCAAACATTTATTTTCCATCTGCGGAAATAAGGAAGAAGGGAACATTTTTCCCGTAGTTTCGGTCAATTTTAAAAATTATTGAGGAAACTTTAAGAGCCGATATCTCGCAAACCATTGCGATTTGGTCAAAAATTCCACCAGATTCGTGCATTTCAGGTACGTTTTAGTAAGAAAGTGATTTTCTTTCCCGGGGCCACGGAAACTAAACACTTGCCACGGTCACGAAGGCGATCGCCACCAACGCTACAGCAACGGTCACGAAGGCAACCGCCACCAACGCTACAGCAACGGTCACGAAGGTAACTGCCACCAACGCTACGGCAACGGATACAAGGGCGACCGCCACGCATACGTCAACAACCGCTAACGTTACGGCAACGGCCACAACTTCCACGTCAACTGCAACAAGTGCAACGGCATCTGCCACGCGCATTACGGCAAATGCAACAGCAACTGTCATACATCCGTTGGCACGAGCCACGGACATTGCAACGGCTGGCCAATGCATCATCCCTTCAAGGACCTTCGTCAAGAGGCTTTTGCTTCTGTCCACGGACTTGCTCACCCGAGCGGCAAAGCCACCCTCAGTCAGCTGCGTCTAGGATACGTCTGGCCCAGCATTTGAAGGGACTCAATGGGATGGACACGCAACTGTATATCTTGTCAACGGTCCAAGATCCAACGACACAGCAGAAGCCAGCATACATTGCGATTGCGAAGGATGACGGCGAAAAACATCATCAGGACGCCCCCTCAGAACGTACGGTCGTACCATTGATATACAAGAGAAGGATAGAGACAAAAGCTATACGTGACTGTCTGTGAAAGTAACCAAACTGTTGTTTTCCTTTTTTTAGCTGCGATCAGCTGTTCTTAGTTTCGATTTCGTGGGATGACATTTCTCGCCGGTCATTTTGTGCTGAACACGAGATTGCAGTGAAAAATTACATTTTTTCAAGTGAAAACTCTGTTAGTTTTGTGAAAATTACATCAAGAACTGTAAAGTGTTGTTTATGTGTTCACTTAGTGGCCTATTTTAAGTGAGACAAGCTACTAATCCCATTAATTTTGGAAAATGGAGTGTGCTATGGAACATTGCCACAACAGATGGATTTCCAGGAAAAGTGGAGTTTCATTTCACAGGTAAGTGTCCTGATTTTGTATCGCTATTAAGTGCATCGTCGCTCTACGTAGCTGAAATGCTTTTAGAACAAAGATATTCCCCGGTAAGTAAGTGTTTTTGTTCGTGGTCCGCGGGTAATTAAAATCTGAACACTTGGGTTATCAGCTGCTTAGTTTTGATTCAGTAGCGCAGCCTTGAAAGTGCAATGTGTGGGTGACCTCTTGAGAGAAGTTGCATAAAACGCAAACGCCACTGGAAAGATGTGATAGTGGTCGTGTAACAACCACATCTAAGCGAATGGTTACCAAAATTTTCCCTTTGTCTACTTCCTGGTCTCCCTATTCCAAGGGTCGTACGTCAACACAAAACGTCAATACTGGGAAGGGGGTGACTATGGCGATTATGGACACCACTTTTGCCACGGAGTGGCGCTGACATCGACACAAAGAAGACATCGTATGATCTTAGAAAATGTACATCTGGCAATTAGTACTAGTATACACACTTCTGTCACACGAGTTTCACAAACTCCTGTGAAATCTAAAATTAAATAAAGTTTTGTTAGTTATTCAAGACTCAGTATTATTCTTAAAAGCGCTTGATATCTTGGACAAAGGAAATCTCCAAAACCAAGGTATCTTTCCGCTTTAGTTATAATACCCTTAGGGACATCTATTATCGATAATAATCGAAATAGTGGAAATAATAAAAGAAGAGGGCGAATGGTTTCACACCTTTGCAATAGATGGCTAGAGGGTAGTTATGAGGAATGTTGTATGTGCTAAAATGTTGGGTAGGTGAAAGTGTTGGATAGATGGAAATAATTCACATTCATTTGAAATAGATGGCGGTGATGCATGATTTTTGGGAACATAATGAGTGCATTCACCACGCTCGTTTTATCCGGATCGCTACGGAGCGCTACGGAGCGCTCCGTAGAGCTACAACCCCTCCCGGTCGTGATTGCAACCGCTCCTTCCATCCGCTCCGGAGCGGTTACTTCCCCTTGGTAGCAGAAATTTTTTACGCTCTCTGGGCATGTAGCGCTACATTTGACAATTCGCAGCTGGTATGTGTGTTGTGACGTTTGTGTACATCAAAAGCGCAAATAGAATCCCCGTCTATGTAAATTCACTGTCTTCTCGTCTTCGATTTGATATTTCCTTGTTTCGTGATGTGCCAAAGAAATGTTTTGCGATGGAAAATTGGCAATTGTCAAATATTTGCGTTGTCTCCTGTTTGTCAGACATTTCATATGTAGCGGTTCAATCACGAAAGAAATGTTGACAGGTAGCGTCTCCTCAAATGTGTAGTGGAGGGGATGTAGCGTTCTGTAGCGAAAATTTTTCACATGAATGCAGGCAATGGTTTTAGCCTTTTTAGGAGAATTCTCTCTATTAAATTAGGGAGAATTTTCACAAAACTCAGGAAATTTCCGCTTTAGGACCGACGAATCCCCCCGGATGGGTTCTAGGTTCTTACCAACTAAAGCGGGAATAGACTACCTAACGCGAAAATGCCGGAAATTAAGGAATTAAAAAAATTCTCCCTAATTTAATAGAGAGAATTCTCCTAAAAAGGCTAAAACCTTTATGTTCCGAGACACGGTATTTGTATGTATATAGAACGATATACACGGTCGGTGTTGTTGGAACAGGTTTCTTGCAACGATTACATGCATCAGCTATAATCAATTGCGAAAATTTCGCGCAATTGAGTTCAAATTGAAGTATGTAGAAAATTTAGGGAATCCGGATGACAATATTTGAGCTAATGCGTGAAAATAGAAATACATACGTATATGTTGCATGCGACTTGTCAGGCGAATGCCGTTTAATTTATTTTTATGTGGTATGGTAGGAAGGTTACGATAAAGATTTAAAATTTTGATAACGGTAGGTGGATATACATGCTTGACATGCTCGGGGACATGCCTACTATTGCATTCGGCATAATAATTCAGGCAAAGAACGAAAACTAGGAAAAAAATCTTGTAATTTTGAAAATTTGCACAATTGTTGAGAACAGTTCTCAAAATGTAAGATGTAGTGCAATTGAAGGTCTGTTTTCCTCTTTTCCTTGAATATTTCAAAAAGTAAGAGTCGTAAAAAAATATGGATATAGGAACACATAATTATTTGCGGTCCATATCAATTAACTTCAAACAATTGGCTAATTTTCTGTTTACATGTTCGTAAGAAAGCATGTTCCTTTTGCAAGAGCCCATCTTTCCTTATTGCTGTCAGTGGTGATGCAAGGAAACGCGAATTTAACTTGTCTCTGGCTCGGCACAGGCGGGGCAGGCCGGCAGGGCAGGTGTTTATTTCTATAAACGTAATTCTTACATATGTAGATACATTTCATTTCAATAATTCAAAGGCAAACACTTACCGCAGTCTTTGTTCCCTGGCGTCGTCCTCACCCGGTGGAATGCAATCACCAACTGCGACCAGAGTTGTTCCGGTTTTTTACTTTACATTCTTTACAAGATTTTTTACATGTAAAAAATCATTTTTTTGCGTTAATGTTTTTTTACGCCACGTAAAAAAATAAAATGTAAAAAACATATTTGAATGAGGAATTCCGATTTCTAATACTTCTGATTTCTTTTTATATTCTATTTATACAACTCTTTCCATATTAAAAATATATAAAGTCTTAGCATAAAATAAAATAATAACCAATGACCAGGCTTATACCGTGGAACTAAAAAGAGTATTAACTAGATCATAATAGATTTACGTAGTTCTAATTCGTGGAGTGTTTATACCGGCCGGTACTAAATATGGCAAATGTCAGATGTTAGCCTATTCGCTTGGATTTAAGGAGAATTTTAGAAACGAAAAGAGCCAGTAACTTCTAATGAAAAGCGCTTTTATACCGCCAACTCAAACAAAACATACACAGAGAAAAGCAACCGTCAACAACGGAAATGCAAACCCAATCCAAATCGTTTAGTCCAATACCGCATCGCAAGTAGAGATAAGAGCTAATCCAATCAACTAATCCGACATGCTTAGATCATGCAGAGTTAGCTGGGATTAATTAATACTGAAACATAGTCCCGCGATATAAACGTAGTGAATGGAAAATTTACCTGTGTACAGCCAGCCGTACACTTGCCGTATTTTGAAGCGTCTTGGAACGAAAGTTGCAAAATGCATTATATTTTTTCCCCTCTTTTCTGAGAGTGAAATTCAATTGTTGAAATTGAGTTGTGGACGGCCTACCGCTACTCATTTTATCACTGAAACACAACACGAACTGCTTAAGCGAACATTTAAATAGCAACTGATTGACAGTTCTGAAGAAGAAGAAGACAATTTTTACAAATTTTACATTTTTTTACATTTTTTACCTATTTTTTACATTATTTACCACTTTTTTACTTATTTTACCGGAAAAATGTAAAAACAAATATTTTTTTACATGAAAATGAACAACTCTGACCGCGACTGCGACTAGATCACGACGACAGATCAGAACAAAGATGGCGGTAAGTTTGCAGTGTAGGAAACTTAACCGAAAATAAAATCGTTACAATTCAAATTCAAACATACGTGAAGATGCCGGTAAGCGATATCCCCACCCCCGTGGATCGCTCCGATTCACTACTCTATATCCAGTACGGCTAGCTTCGATACGGGTCTTCTTAGTATTCCAGTATTCGTTCGTACGTCAGCTCGTCTTATCACATCGTCACGTCCCTTGAAGATGTTCACCACTCGACCACGCTCCCAATACCTACGTGGAACGGACAGATCACAGATGAGAATCAGATCACCAATTTGCACAGGCTTCGTGCGCTGACACCATTTCGAACGTCTGGTCAAGGTCGGAAGATACTCGGCTATCCACCTCTTCCAGAACCGATCTCGTAGTTGACGCGATATCCGCCATTGTTTGCGAAGCACTACCGGCTGATCCAATGAAACTCCGGGCGATGTTCGCGCAGTATTGGCAGACCCAAGTAAGAAACCGTTGGGTGTAAGCGGCTCGTCCTCTTCGCAGCTTACCGGCAAATGTGTCAATGGTCGAGAATTGACAACGTTCTCGGCTTCAATCAGAAAACTGTACAATGTGTGTTCCTTAGGCGCGGCTTCCTTGAGTGTTTGGCGCAACACCCTTTTCACACACTGCACCATCCTCTCCCATGCTCCACCTTTGGCGGGATTGTGCGGACAATTAAACTCCCAGTCAACTCCCTTTGATGAAAGCTCGCCCTGAACTTGCTCGACGTCGAACACATCCGAAGCGCCTTGCTTCTTGATTAGCACCAATAAAGTTCTTGCCGTTGTCACTGCGTATTTTGACGGGAACACCTCGGCGATTGATAAAATTCCGAATCGCCAATATGCAGGCGTCCGTAGACAGGTCAAAGGCGATTTCCAAATGAATGGCTCGAACGGTAAGGCAAGTAAATAATGCGACCCATCGTTTTTCGTGATGGCGGCCAATAGTCACGGTGATCGGCCCAAAATAGTCCAGTCCAGTGTAAAAGAAAGGCCTTACATAAGGCGTTAACCGATCCTCCGGCAAAGATCCCATCAGTGGAGGTACTGGTTGAGCTCGAAAAATTTGCAAATGCTGCACCGACCAATAACTTCTCGAAGAACTCTGCGTTGCCTCGGAATCCAAAAATTTCGCCGAATCTCGCAGATAGTGGCTTCGAAGTTCTGATGCTTCATTCTCTTGTGATAGTAGGCAACAATTAATCGTGTCAACGGATGGCCTGGCGACAACATTATTGGGCGCTTGGCATCTAATGGCAACCAAGTAGCCGCATCAATACGGCCGTATACACGAAGAACATTGCGACTATCGACATACGGCAACAAATTGTATAGTTCGTTTGACTTCAACAAACTATCTCCGGCTTTCAGTTGAGATATTTCCTCCGCAAACGACTCCTCCTGACTTATTTGGCAAAGTAAGAGTTCAGCCTGCCTTAACTCTTCGGCACTTAATCCATAAGACTCTTCCAGACTATGGATTCTTCGGCAATGACGAACAAATCGTAGCATCGAGGCAGTTGTTCGTCTAAGTTTTTCATACGAAGCATATTCAGGCTCTAGAAGAAAGCTCGGTCCTTGGAACCACCTTGACGAAACATCGAAGTCCATCTGACATTTCATCCTGGTTGCATCGTCGGCTGCATTACATGATGATGGTACCCATCTCCAATTCGAGGGACTAGTCGACTCCAAAATTTCGGTGATGCGATGGGCGACAAAGGGTTTGTATCGGCGGCTTTCTGATCCAATCCATCTAATGACTGTGGTAGAGTCACTCCAAAGGATGCAGTTAGCGACAACTAAATTGTGTTCCTTCATGACCGTGCACATGAGACGAGTTCAATACAGCGGCCTGGAGCTCCAGTCGTGGTATGGTCATCGGCGGCTTGGGGGGAGCGCATTTCGTTTTGGCACAAACGAAACTTATTTCCACCTTTCCATTGGCATGAATCGATCTCCAGTAAAACGCGGCGGCGAATGCTTCAGTACTGGCGTCGACGAACGTATGAAGTTCCAGGACATTTGGGCGAGTATTGCGGATGGCTTTTCGAGTCCTTCGGTGGCGAAAAGGACATTCAAGAAAGTCAATTGAAATATGGGCAATATGGGTGTCATATGAACCGGGGTGAGGAGGCGAATGCCTAGGAGTACTATGGATGGCATTCCGGATCCTTCGGTGGCGACAAGGATATTCGATAAAGGATACTTTTGGCAGTGAAGCGAAATACGGTCACTATGGGTGTCATATGAATCGGGGTGAACACCCGAATATCCAGGAATAGTGCAGATGGCATTTCGAGTCCTTTGGAGCGAAAAGGACATTCACGAAAATCGAGTGAAAAATGGGCAATATGGGTGTCATATGAACCGGGGTGAAGAGGCGAATGTCCGGGAACACTATAAATGGCACTTAGAGTCCTTCGGTGGCGACAAGGACATTCGAAAAAGGATATTTTTGCTGGTAAGGCGAAATATGGGCAATATGGGTGTCGTATGAATCGGGGTGAAAAGACGAATGTCCAGGAGTAGTGTAGATGGCATTTCAACTCCTTCGGTGGCGAAAAGAACATTCATGAAAGTCAATTGAAAAATGGGCAATATGGGTGTCTCATGAACCGGGGTGAAGAGGCGAATGTCCAGGAGTACTGTAGAAGGCATTCCGGATCCTTCGGTGGCGACAAGGATATTCGAAAAAGGATGTTTTTGGCAGTAAAGCGAAATATGGGCAATATGGGTGTCAAATGGACCGGTGTGAAGAGGCGAATATCCAGGAGTACTATAGATGGCATTCCGGATCCTTCGAAGGCGACAAGGATATCCGAAGACTTTTTGCAAGTAAGGCAAATATAGGTAATATGAGTGTCATATGAATCGGGGTGAAGAGGCGTAGATGTAGATGGCATTTCGATTATTTCGTCTGGTGCGGACCAGGACAACGCTCGTTCTATTAACCAGGCTAAATGCGCATACGCCATGCTGTCGAAAATCTGGCAGAGTAGTTGTCTCAGCATCAACATCAAGCTGATAATTTTCGCTCTCTGGTACTGCCTGTAGTTTTGTATGGGTGTAGTACATGGAAAATTTCCGTAGGAGTTACCAGAAAGCTGCATATACGTTGTATGGTGTCGATGGCCGTCGACCGCAACAAAAAAACTTACATATAAGAAATTTCGCATTTTTGACACCATTTTCACCCCCCTTAAGAACCCCCATGCGGGCTGAGGAGCATCCACCCCACTACTTTTTTTTTCAAAATTAATTGTTAATTGTAGTAGTAGTAGTAGTAGTAGTAGTCAGCGAATTGTAGTAATTGTGGACATTCTCACCAAATTCCATCAAAATCGGTTCAGCCATTCTGGAGATACAGAACAGACGGACACAAAATCGATTATATACTCTGAAACAAGGGTGAGGGGTCTAACACTGTATCATTTCGGTGATAAAAGGATACACTTTTTTGGTTCTCTAAATTCGAGAGAAACAGTGAACACTATCTATTTCTCGTACGTAACGAAATGGGTTTTTTAGAGTTTTTTCCCCATAAGCTTTCAGGTTTTAAAAAGTTATTTTACATCGTCAAAATAGAATAATAGCCGCATGTATGCTTCCACGAATTGAGAAATATTCAAATTCATATACCAAAAATCAGGCAAGGTCATTTTCACTTTTCAACATCCGCCAAATACAAATTATCGCCGATATTTACAAGTTACAGTTCATTTTATTATTTATTCTAGAAACATCCTGCAAACATCAGAAAAATTTGTTTCTTATAGTGTTACTATTGAAGGAACGTTGCCGGTTTGTTTTTACTATAAAAAAAAGTAACGAAAGTAACGAAATAAAAGTAAGTGTTACTTTCAAAGAAGTAACTAATCGTTACTTGTTACTTAAAAGTAACGATATTGCCCATCCTTAGTTCACACTACGCCCAAATTAATCTTATTTTTGTGTTACTTATGATCCGACCAAGCATCATGATCAAGGAATCTGCCTGGTCAAGTGATAAATGTAAAAAAGAAACGACGCATGACAAATTTAAATTAAACATAGTCGGATATTTGCTGTTCAAAGCAATGATTCAATCCGTTTGACAGAAAACAGGTGAACGCGATATCCTTAATGGTACATAAAACGCGATAGCCTTAATGATACATAAGAATAAATCATTTTAAACGTACATTTCCATGGTTTCCATTTGGAGAAAATCACACCATAATTTATGGTTCAGTTCGTTGATCATGTTTTGTCAATCAATTATGCCAAATTCAGATTTTTCTAAAATGATTTGTGACTTATCTTCATAGAGAATACCTATGGAGGAGCAATCCGCACATACTCAACACTAAACTATTTGAAGCAATTCCAGTCGTAAAAAGTAGAGAGAGAGAGACACACGCCCTCCACTGCGCAACACCCGCGCAGTCTATATAAAAGCACAGGACGCACGCAAGATGTCATCCCCTCTCCTACTTTTCCAATTGGAACAATAACATTCCAGTCTGTCTCTCTGCCGCGGAACACCCGCCCGGTCCATATAGAGCAAAAGAGATGTCAAATTTCCATGAACCTGACAAATCAGCTACGCCAATGTGTTTTTTTACCGGTGTGTGAAAATTGTCACAATGTGGGTAATGGGCACCGAAATTTTTGCTTATGCCCACTCTTTATCCAAAACCAAAATTCAAAGCCTGGAAGCAGACCTGGTCACGCACACAACAATAGCTCAAAGGAGGCCGATGTCAGTCGAAAATTTGTATGGCGGTGTATGGACGGCGAGTGCTTCCGCGCGATATTTTAATCGAAAAATGTCGGTTCTCGGTCGGTTTGCGGCGTGAAAGTGGAATATGTTATGCAGTGAAGTGTTGGTGATGTGCTCAAATGAAAAAAATATGTAAAATCGGTGAATTTAGTGTTCGTTTTTGCGTTTGAAGTGACTGTGGAAATTGTTTGTTTACTTTTTGTGTCGCGTGTGGCAAGTGCGGATAAAAAGCAATATGGCGATTTGTGCGGGTGAATAATTTTTTGTCGCACCAAATATATTTTTTTGTTTCTCTGATTATGTTACTTGTGAAAGTGAAGTGCGAGGTGCGAGAAGTGAATATCGAATCAAATTGAAGTTCCAGGCATGTCATCTTTTGGTTGTGATAATAATCAATCAATAGATGTACATGTTTGAACAATTTCAATTTGAGACACCACCATGTTCGTGCCGAAGTGAAGTCGGAGCCACTCGTAACTTGGTCATCGGAGCTAGTGCCGGTTGTCAGTTTGAAAGGAGGCCGACTCACACACTCTCAGCGACCTGCTTCCAGGCTTTGTATGTAGATGATTTTGCTTTATCACACATGACCAATGAAGAAGCACATGACAGTTGCTCGGACCAACGAATATGATTGCTATATGGATGGGCAAGGATATAAAAGTCGATGCCATGTACATGATCACACACTCGATATCATAGCGTCCTGGGAGTGACAAATATTTATTCTATATGTACAAATGTTCAATATTTTAAAATAAATTATTTTGTTAGAAATTCAATAATAAGTATTAATATCTACAGTGAGTTTCTACACAAATCGGAACATAATGGTTTTAGCCTTTTTAGGAGAATTCTCTCTATTAAATTAGGGAGAATTTTTTTAATTCCTTAATTTCCGGCATTTTCGCGTTAGGTAGTCTATTCCCGCTTTAGTTGGTAAGAACCTAGAACCCATCCGGGGGGATTCGTCGGTCCTAAAGCAGAAATTTCCTGAGTTTTGTGAAAATTCTCCCTAATTTAATAGAGAGAATTCTCCTAAAAAGGCTAAAACCATTATGTTCCCTTTATTCCCATAATGCACCTTCAATGAGGCTGGTGCGTATGCGTTGAAGAAAAACACAATGCACACAATTGTTTTCAGTTATAATACCCTTAGGGACATCTATTATCGATAATAATCGAAATAGTGGAAATAATAAAAGAAGAGGGCGAATGGTTTCACACCTTTGCAATAGATGGCTAGAGGGTAGTTATGAGGAATGTTGCATGTGCTAAAATGTTGGGTAGGTGGAAGTGTTGGATAGATGGAAATAATTCACATTCATTTGAAATAGATGGCGGTGCTGCATGATTTTTGTAGAAACTCACTGTAAATATCTTATTATTGAATTTCTAACAAAATAATTTATTTTAAAATATTGAACATTTGTACATATAGAATAAATATTTATTTATTTATTTATTCAAGAATTATTGAACGGGGATAGATCCCATGAATACAATAATACAAAGATATACATACATATATGAGAAATAAAGAGAATTCAGAAAATTAAAAATACAAATCATAACACAAAATTTCAAAGTAAGAATGTCAAGGAGAAATTAAGCACTAAACTAAAATTATGGATGCACTAGTTAAAGAAAGAAAGAGAAAAAGAAGATGAAAATTAAAGGAAAAAAAAAGAAAAAAAAAAGAAAAAAAAATTAACAAAGATTTTAAAGAAAGTAATGAAAACAAAAGATATAAATGATATGACATAAGAAAAGGAGAAATATACAAAGAGTAAAGAAATTAAAGTTATATATCAGTTAACATGATCCTTTGAAGAAGGATCTTTTTAAAGCGATAAAATGAGGTAGCTAACGGACCAAGCTCCAGTCTGTCGTAGTTGTGCATAATTCTGGGGAGTGGTGAATTCATATATACAGAAAGATCAGCGGCAGGAGGATAGAAGACTGCACCTGTGCGTGTATAGTGATGGGGGTTTCTGAAAACAATGTCATTAGAAAGGGAAGAACATAATAATTGACGACACAACTTATATAAGAAGCATTCGTCAAGAAAAATCCTTCTCTTTCGCAACGACATCATGTCCAGAAAGCTGAGGCGTTCAGGGTAAGGTACGTAAGCAAATTTGAATTTGAAAAAGATGGCTCGGGTGAATTTACGTTGCACAGATTCTAAAGCATCAGAGCCCGAGGAAGTAGATGGGGACCAAACAATTGAGGCGTATTCAAGGGTGCTACGTACAAGGGATGCAAAGTGGTTCAAGGAAGTAGCAAAAGACTGAAAGTCACTGCAACAACGTAGTACAAAGCCTGATAATTTAGAAGCTTTGTTAATTATAAAAGACAAATGATCAGAAAAGCTAAGTTTGGGGTCGAAAACGACCCCAAGATCATTGATCGTGGAAACAGTAACAAGCGGCAGTAAGTTAATATGATAAGTGAAAGACAGAGGAGAAGGCTTAAGAGAGTAGATCATGACGGAACATTTGGATATATTAAGAGGTAATTCGTTCAACCTGCACCAAGAGGATAACAGATTTAAGTCAGATTGAAGTGCTACGCAATCAGAAAGACAAGAGATAGATGTAAATAACTTACAATCGTCAGCATAAAGTAAAGAGGAACATTGCAGAAGCTGAGGGAGATCATTAACGAAGAATAGGAAAAGTAATGGTCCGAGAATGGATCCCTGAGGCACACCAGAGGATGGGCAGAAGGCTGAGGAAAGAACATTATTAAACACAACTTGCGATGACCGATCCACGAGGTAAGAGGAAATCCAGGTGATAAGCAGGGAAGGAAAGTTGAGCCCAGTTAACTTATCTAGTAGAATTCTATGATCAACTGAGTCAAACGCTTTGGAAAAATCTGTATAGACAACATGAACATCTTGATGCTTATTGAAGGAGTTAGCAACGAAATCCACGAATTCAACCAAATTGGTGACAGTAGATTTTTTCTTACAAAAACCGTGTTGGTTAGGGCAGATGAGAAATCCGAAGTTGTCGTAGATGTAATTGTAAACAATTCTTTCCAGTAATTTAGAAGCGGAGGAAAGGAGACAAATGGGGCGGTAATTAGAGGCAAGGTTAGGGTCACCCTTTTTGGGAATCGGTACAACAAAGGAAGATTTCCATTGCGACGGGAAAATTCCTTGACGAATACTCCTATTGAACAGGATGGAAAGAGGAACAGATATGCTACTGTAGGTACCTTTTAGGAAAATGTTAGGGAAACCATCAGGACCAGCGGAGGAGCTCCCAGGACGCTATGATATCGAGTGTGTGATCATATATCATATCATATCGACTTTTATATCCTTGCCGATCCATATAGCAATCATATTCGTTGGTCCGAGCAACTGTCATGTGCTTCTTCATTGGTCATGTGTGATAAAGCAAAATCATCTACATACAAAGCCTGGAAGCAGGTCGCTGAGAGTGTGTGAGTCGGCCTCCTTTCAAACTGACAACCGGCACTAGCTCCGATGACCAAGTTCCAAATGGCTCCGACTTCACTTCGGCACGAACATGGTGGTGTCTCAAATTGAAATTGTTCAAACATGTACATCTATTGATTGATTATTATCACAACCAAAAGATGACATGCCTGAAACTTCAATTTGATTCGATATTCACTTCCCGCACTTCACTTTCACAAGTAACATAATCAGAGAAACAAAAAAATATATTTGGTGCGACAAAAAATTATTCACCCGCACAAATCGCCATATTGCTTTTTATCCGCACTTGCCACACGCGACACAAAAAGTAAACAAACAATTTCCACATTCACTTCAAACGCAAAAACGAACACTAAATTCACCGATTTTACATATTTTTATCATTTGAGTACATTACCAACACTTCACTGCATAACATATTCCACTTTCACGCCGCAAACCGACCGAGAAGCGACATTTTTCGATTAAAATGTCGCGCGGAATCACTCGCCGTCCATACACCGCCATACAAATTTTCGACTGACATCGGCCTCCTTTGAGCTATTGTTGTGTGCGAGACCAGGTCTGCTTCCAGGCTTTGAATGTAGATGGTTTTGCCATTACCCACATTGTGACAATTTTCACACACCGGTAAAACAACACATTGGCGTAGCTGATTTGTCAGTTTTGGGGGCAACAATTTGGCGCGCGAATTCAAATCAAATTATTGACGAATTATTTCGTACCAAAATATGTACGAGTATTGGTGATCATCACAATATTACATATTCATAGTTTCTGCGACCGTTTAATGTTTACACAAGATAAGCTTTGAAGAGAGAGTATATGAGGAAGTGAAAAAGAGCGAGAGAAACGAAGCAATTCGGCACAAGTGAGGAAGTAGGAAGGGGCATGGAAATTTGACATCTCTTTTGCTCTATATGGACCGGGCGGGTGTTCCGCGGCAGAGAGACAGACTGGAATGTTATTGTTCCAATTGGAAAAGTAGGAGAGGGGATGACATCTTGCGTGCGTCCTGTGCTTTTATATAGACTGCGCGGGTGTTGTGTAGTGGAGGACGTGTGTCTCTCTCTCTACTTTTTACGACTGGAATTGCTTCAAATAGTTTAGTGTTGAGTATATGCGGATTGCTCCTCCATAGGTATTCTCCATGAAGATAAGTCACAAATCATTTTAGAAAAATCTGAATTTGGCATAATTGATTGACAAAACATGATCAACGAACTGAACCATAAATTATGGTGTGATTTTCTCCAAATGGAAACCATGGAAATGTACGTTTAAAATGATTTATTCTTATGTATCATTAAGGCTATCGCGTTTTATGTACCATTAAGGATATCGCGTTCACCTGTTTTTTGTCAAACGGATTGAATCATTGCTTTGAACAGCAAATATCCGACTATGTTAATTTAAATTTGTCATGCGTCGTTTCTTTTTTACATTTATCACTTGACCAGGCAGATTTCTTGATCATGATGCTTGGTCGGATCATAAGTAACACAAAAATAAGGTTAATTTGGGCGTAGTGTGAACTAAGGATGGGCAATATCGTTACTTTTAAGTAACAAGTAACGATTAGTTACTTCTTTGAAAGTAACACTTACTTTTATTTCGTTACTTTCGTTACTTTTTTTTATAGTAAAAACAAACCGGCAACGTTCTTTCAATAGTAACACTATAAGAAACAACGAATTCATGACAAATTTTTCTGATGTTTGCAGAATGTTTCTAGAATAAATAATAAAATGAACTGTAACTTGTAAATATCGGCGATATATTTGTATTTGGCGAATGTTGAAAAGTGAAAATGACCTTGCCTGATTTTTGGTATATGAATTTGAATATTTCTCAATTCGTGGAAGCATACATGCGGCTATTATTCTATTTTGACGATGTAACTTTTTAAAACCTGAAAGCTTATGGGGAAAAAACTATCAAAAACCCGTTTCGTTACATACGCAAAAGAGATAGTGTTCACTGTTTCTCTCGAATTTAGAGAACCAAAAAGTAGATCCTTTTATCGCCGAAATGATACAGTGTTAGACCCCTCACCCTTGTTTCAGAGTATATAATCGATTTTGTGTCCGTCTGTTCTGTATCTCCAGAATGGCTGAACCGATTTTGATGGAATTTGGTGAGAATGTCCACAATTACTACAATTCGCTGACTACTACTACTACTACTACTACTACAATTAACAATTAATTTTGAAAAAAAAAGTAGTGTGGTGGATGCTCCTCAGCCCGCATGGGTGTTCTTAAGTGGGGTGAAAATGGTGTCAAAAATGCGAAATTCCTTATATGTAAGTTTTTTTGTTGCGGACGACGGCCATCGACACCATACAACGTATATGCAGCTTTCTGGTAACTCCTACGGAAATTTTCCATGTACTACACCCATACAAAACTACAGGCAGTACCAGAGAGCGAAAATTATCAGCTTGATGTTGATGCTGAGACAACTACTCTGCCAGATTTTCGACAGCATGGCGTATGCGCATTTAGCCTGGTTAATAGAACGAGCGTTGTACTGGTCCGCACCACCATTTTCGAGACAATGCTGCGCAAGTAGACGAAATAATCGAAATGCCATCTACATCTACGCCTCTTCACCCCGATTCATATGACACTCATATTACCTATATTTGCCTTACTTGCAAAAAGTCTTCTTCGGATATCCTTGTCGCCTCCGAAGGATCCGGAATGCCATCTATAGTACTCCTGGATATTCGCCTCTTCACACCGGTCCATTTGACACCCATATTGCCAATATTTCACTTTACTGCCAAAAACATCCTTTTTCGAATATCCTTGTCGCCACCGAAGGATCCGGAATGCCTTCTACAGTACTCCTGGACATTCGCCTCTTCACCCCGGTTCAAATGACACCCATATTGCCCATTTTTCAATTGACTTTCATGAATGTTCTTTTCGCCACCGAAGGAGGTGAAATGCCATCTACACTACTCCTGGACATTCGTCTTTTCACCCCGATTCATACGACACCCATTTTGCCCATATTTCGCCTTACCAGCAAAAATATCCTTTTTAGAATACCCTTGTCGCCACCGAAGGACTCTAAGTGCCATTTATAGTGTTCCCGGACATTCGCCTCTTCACCCCGGTTCATATGACACCCATATTGCCCATTTTTCACTCGACTTTCGTGAATGTCCTTTTCGCTCCAAAGGACTCGAAATGCCATCTGCACTATTCCTGGATATTCGGGTGTTCACCCTGATTCATATGACACCCATAGTGACCGTATTTCGCTTCACTGCCAAAAGTATCCTTTATCGAATATCCTTGTCGCCACCGAAGGATCCGGAATGCCATCCATAGTACTCCTAGGCATTCGCCTCCTCACCGCGGTTCATATGACGACGAAGTAGACCACCAATGTAGGGCGAGGGTACTGCAACAGATTAGATCAGAGGTGGGAGAACGTTTGAAGGAAGCAAGCAAAATAAGCAGTGCTCGTTATAATCTACGGAAGCGAGATATTACATTTAATGTCGGAGATGAAGTATGGCGCAAGAACTATGTTTTGTCGGATGCAACGAAATTCTTTTCGGCAAAACCAGCCCCCGAATTTGTCGGTCCATTTATAATACACAAGCAGATGTCGCCGTGGACTTTCGAGTTGAGGAATAGCCATGGGAAAGTAGCGGGTGTTTGGCACGCGAAAGACCTAAAACCGTATGTGCAGTGACACTACGTTACGTCATTACTGCATATATTGAATAGTGTATTTTCTTGAGTAGTGTAGTTTCGTGAAAAACAATAGTTTCGGGGGTATTGATTAATGTAGGTTAAGTAGAAATAGTTTTTGTTATTACATGGATTTTAAAGTTTAAATTGTTGTTGTTGTTGTTTAAATAAAAAAAAGGAAAAAAATGGTTAGTGATGTGAATTTAGTGAATTCTAGTATTATAGTATAATTTTTAAGTTAGTTTTAATAGTGTATGGTAGAGAAACAAGAATATAATTATAACGTTGAGAGTTTGTGCATTCTTAGTTATTAATAATAATTCCAACGAAAACAGTTCGGATGAAGGATTCTGCAAGGTAGGCAGATTCGTATTCAATTTCCGCGTTGGTCAGAACTATCCACATGAGCCACCAAAGGTCAAATGTGAAATACAAGTATATCATCCGAACATTGGTCTCGAGGGCAATGTGTGTCTTAACATCTTGCGGGAGGACTGGAAACCAGTTTTGACAATAAATTCAATTGTATGTTGATTGCAATATTTGTTTCTGGTACGTATTGGCGCTTGTTAATTTGAAAATTCCTGCTTTATCAATATTTGTTCTTTTATTTTTTCTCTAGGAACCCAACCCCGAAGATCCACTCAACAAAGAAGCAGCCGGTGTCCTGCAAACAAATCGACGATTATTTGAGCACAACGTGGCTAAGGCGATGCGTGGCAATTATATTGGCTCCACATTCTTTGAACGTTGCCTCAAGTGATATATAAAATCAAAATTAACTATTAGGTATTGCGTCTATCTTATCATTTTAACGTTGGGTGGACGTATCTACATTAATTTATTATAAACTGAAAAATTTTCTTTTCTCAAAACACATTTGCATGCAAAACAAAAAAAAAATCGAAAATAAATGAGTTGATAATGTGAAAATAAAATAAACATGCTGGAATTAAAATATGATATATTTAACAGAAAATAAAACAGATTTAAAATCGAACAATTCAAACATAAAAAAGAGGGAAGTTTTGAAGTTAAGTTTTGAAGGCTGCTTCAGTATAAATTGAAAGGATAAAGCAAAAAAAAATCAAGATAATTATAACTATAAGTAATATTTCGAGTAATATTTGAAGTACAATTGTTTTTGTCTTTACCACTGTTTTTATTACTATTCCTTACGCGTTTCGTTTTTTCAAACATCTTCAGAGGAATAGTAATAAAAACAGTGGTAAAGACAAAAACAATTGTACTTCAAATATGAATATCAATTACCACAAAGTTGAAAAATCGTCAATTGAATACATATTTCGAGTAATTAACAGTAATTTTTTCTTGAGCTTAATATGTATCACTAGTGCGGACATGTACATAATACTAACGATGACTCTTTTCAAAAACCTAATAAAAAAGCAAATCATAAAAGAAAGAAATTCAACATGTCTCTTAAGCATCGTCTCGATTTGAGATGATGATAGAAAGACTTGTATATTTTATCACAAAAAAAGTACTTTTTTTAAAGACGTCATTAGGGGTGATATATAAAATGTAATATGAACGTTGTTTTAATTTTATTTTTTATATAGTCTCGTTTTTGCAAATGTCTCTTTCGGAAACGAAAGCTGTGCAAACAGTCAACGCGGAGAATACCGATGAAAAGATAAGGATGAAACAAGAACATGTTAAACCAATCATTTTTCATTATTTCAAAAATGTTCAGTGTAAAACTTTGTATGTATTTAATTATAAAATAATGTCAGTACTGATCTTACATAAAGAAAATAAATAAAAAGTGTTTAATCCATCGATATAAAAATGTCTCCATACTCAGAAGCTCATTATAATATTGTTTTTTATGCAGTAAACGTAGATTTCCTGGAATGAGAGAATGGAGAAGACTCAATAGACTTGCCATCTCAGGGAGGGGCACAGTTGGACCAATTGCGGAAAAATTCAATATATTTTGAACTAGTGCAGGGGACAATGATTTTTTTACTGTGTCGGTACATAAGCTCTGACTCTCTCCACTAAGTCATTTAAAAAGAGTCATTCAAAGAGTCAGAAACTTAGTTAACAACATACATATTCAATAAAATATGTAGTTTTAAAGAAATTAAATTTATTCCCTTTTTTGACCCCCGATTCGAAGCTGATGACTCCCCAATGCCCATAGGTTGAGCCAGCCAGATCGGACCATTATTTACCATGAAAACGGGGATGCCAATCTGGGATGCCCAACCCCATTTTATTTTTTTACCCTAGACTTATAGTATAGGGTATATTGTTTGTTTTTGTCACGACGAAAATATGTAACACCTTAAAGGAGGCTCCGGAGGTATAGCAACGTGTATATATAAATGATCAGGGTCGCCTTCTGATTCGATTAAGCCATGTTTATCTGTCTGTCCGTCTGTCTGTCTGTCCGTTCGCACAATAACTTTCGATAGAATGAAGCTAGAGCCTTGAAATTTTGGTCAAATGTTGGAAGTATGATCTAGTTGGTTGGTATTGAAAATAGGCATGATCAGGCCAAGAGTGCGCCTACCTCCCCTTCATATGTAAAAAATTAAATGTACGTATCTATAACTCCCGCTTAAATAAACATGAAAACTCTAGCTTTGGCAGATTGCTCGTGAGGGTAATCTTATACTCTCCTGGAAAGGCAGCAAGTAGCTGCCGAAATAGGTATGTATATAGGAAAATAAATATAAACATCAAAATCAAATATAAATAAATATAAAATTGTTTTTCTTCAAAATGGAACATACAATTGAATTTATTGTCAAAACTGGTTTCCAGTCCTCCCGCAAGATGTTAAGACACACATTGCCCTAGAGATCAATGTTCAGATGATATACTTGTATTTCACATTTGATCTTTGGTGGCTCATGTAGATAGTTCTGACCAACGCGGAAATTGAATATGAATCTGCCTCGCTTGCCGAATCCTTCATCCGGACAGATCGACAGGACATCGGCTGCTTCTTTGTTGAGTGGATATTCGGGGTTGGGTTCCTAGAGAAAAAAAATATAAGAATGAATATTGATAAAACATGAATATTCAAATTAACAAGCGCCAATACGTACCAGAAACAAATATTGCAATCCATATACAATTGAATCTATTGTCAAAACTGGTTTCCAGTCCTCCCGCAAGATGTTAAGACAGGAGTGTATTCCAAATTGGGGCATTTCTCGAAACAACTGAATTACACCCGGTAATTAAACTATCTTTATATTTCAAGTATGCCGCGACAATTGTTAATTTTGGTTGGACGGCCAACGACTTCCGAAATATTAACACGACCCATTACGACAAGTACAGACTCCAATCGGCCCAGACTCCAGCCACAATAACGGCCAGAAAAATGACTAAATATTTATTTAACGAACTTCACTTGATCTACTCAATAAGAACTCGCGTGTTTTACTTTCCTACTCAATGGAAAAATGACAATAGTACGTTAAAGGCCAAGCGAAACTCCGTGCCCGTGGAAAACACAACTTTCTTGGCACGTGGCTAGCGAATATGCTGCGCGCACAGTTGTCAAACTTGTGCTGGCTGGAGGGGCACCGAAATAATGCATACCGAAAGTGTGCATATGAATTAAAACATATGCATACTTTCACTTAAGTCGAAAGTGTGCATGTTGACAGTTGTGTGAGTTGCCGCTCTTGGATGCAAGAGACTGTGACAAGTTAGAAAGCATGCATTTCCTTAAGCGACCTAGATTGAACGCAGCGGCAGCGACAGCGGTGAAAGCAAATCTGCATGTCGTTGTTATTGTTGCTGCCACTGCTGCTGCTTTCTGTGTTCATTTTGGTTCGGGTATTAGGCCGGCCGCATCTAGGACGCAGGCAGGGCAGCACAGCGCAGCACGCACATAGCATTGTTGTTGTGAAATCAGATTTTGGCAATTGTTACAACAACAATGCCATGTGCGCGCTGCGCTGCGCTGCCCTGCCTACGTCCAAGATGCGGCCAGCCTTAGACTTGAACTGGCAGAGCCCAAGAAATTATTGAATTTCGGACTGCCGCTGCTGCTGCATTCATTCTGGTTCGGGCATTATGCCGGAATAAATACAATATGCCGGGCGCACAGTTGTCCAACTTGTGCTGGCTGGAGGGGCACCGAAATAATGCATAACGAAAGTGTGCATACGAATTAAAACATATACACTTTCGCTTAAATCGAAAGTGTCCATGTTGACAGTTGTGTGGGTTGCCGCTCATGTATGCAAGAGACTGTGACAAGTTAGAAAGCATGCATTTCCCTTAAGCGACCTAGATTGAACAGCGGTGAAAGCAAATCTCCATGTCGTTGTTATTGTTGCTGCCGCTGCTGCTGCATTCATTCTGGTTCGGGCATTATGCCGGAACCTTGCATCCTAACGTCACCTTTGTTGTATGCAATTGCTGCAACGAATGGTGCCACCTGCGTAGGTGCTCGGGACTGACTCATCACAGGCAGTGGAATTCCTCGTTTATAGCTACCCGGTGTAGAAATAATGGAAAACACTCAACCAGCCTGCCCAATTCTGCAATCCCAGCTACCTACGCGACCTTGGACGCGCAGTTGTCCCCAAAAACTCCGATAAACAAAATCCAGCATCGATGCAGCATAACCTTACTCGGGACAAAGTATGTAGTTGCAAACTATAGTATCCTCTCACCGGTGACGTGCAGTGACTTTTTAATCTGGTCAAGCGTTAGGAAATTAAAAAAAAAATACAAGGCCCTAAAAGTGCTATTTTTTACATTTTGAAATCTTTTGCGAATTTTTGAAAGTAAAACGATTATTTCCCCAAGAAAATCTCCTAAATTAGTTTTCGGCTCAAACTCAGTGCATCACCATTCATGAATGAATGAATGTATTTCATCAAACAACTACACTGTAAAATCATTTTCACACCAATTTTTAAACAGAACTGCAAAATATTTGTTTTAGAAAAAATGCTAGTAAGTACAGGAGATGGGCGAAAGACGGAACAAATTTTACCAACGGATATTTCTCCCGGACTAGAGATTGAATTCCTCGAATTTCGGAATTTATTACAGCTACTTATTAAGGGTAATCCAAAGTCAAAAAACGTCACAAATATAGCTCTCGTGATAAGTTCAGGTTTTACCATTTTTGGCTCTTTTTTCAGAAACAATAAAGTGTAAATTTTAAATACTAGTCCAGGTTTTTCCCTTACGATTTTTTTATTCGTGTTTATAGAAAACAGTTGTTTCGGAAGTAACGCACTCCCTTCAGTTCTAAGATCTAAAAACCTGGACTATTATTTAAAATTTATGTAATAATACGAGAAACCACCAGAAAAAAGCAAACGAAAACTATAAATTTGATTTGATGAATTCCTCACTGGTTATCGTTATTATTGATTCTTGATGTTAATTACTCAACTTCCAGCGGATAAATAAAAAGTTTGTTTGATATTTTTTCACGACGTTTCGCCTTTATTCTATCGGCATCATCAGGTTAAATTTACACTGGAATTGTTATTTACATTGGCATAAGTATATGTTCTTATAATTTCAATATATATACATTATTATTAACTTACTATAATTGTTTATCTTAGTATTTTATTAAAACTATCCCTGCCTCTACACATCAAACCACCCACACCATATGAAAATTAATGTGGCTTCAAACTACATTTACCGTAGACTAAAACTTACAGATATTGACAAATGGAAATACCAAAAACAAGACATACGAAAAATATTAATAACTAATAACTATCCTATAAAAATTATTAACAAATTAATAAGAAACAACCATTACAAAATAGTTAACAAAAATACTAACCATAGTGATAATAGAACAATTAATAATATTAAATACCAATCCATAACATATGTACCCCAGTTAACAGAACGGATTAGTAAGATATTACCAAAACAAATCAACTATGATAATGGTATAACAACAAAAATAATAACAACATACAAACCAAATCACAAATTGAACAACACATTATACTCGAACACTAAACATAAATTCGAAAAAGATAAGCAAAATAACATAATATATAGCATACCATGCAAAACATGTAAGGATAATAATATAAACACAGCATACTATGGATCAACAACAAGACAACTATCAACTAGACTAACTGAACATCAAAACAAAAATAGAATGATACTTAATAAACATACTAAATTAGTGAAACACCAGTTAGAAGATAAACATGTAATGGATTTTAGCAACACTAGAATAGTGGATAAAGAAACAAACAAAAATAAACTACTAACCAAAGAAGCATGTTATATAAATATAAATTTCAAAAATTCCCTCAATACCAGAACAGAGTTAGATAACACCATTAACAAATATAACCCAATATTTCGACACATATAAAAGAGCGGGAAAATATAACAAAATGACAAACGATAGTAGTAGCATTAGTTGACAACTAAACTGACATAACCCAGAGGCAGGGATAGTTTTAATAAAATACTAAGATAAACAATTATAGTAAGTTAATAATAATGTATATATATTGAAATTATAAGAACATATACTTATGCCAATGTAAATAACAATTCCAGTGTAAATTTAACCTGATGATGCCGATAGAATAAAGGCGAAACGTCGTGAAAAAATATCAAACAAACTTTTTATTTATCCGCTGGAAGTTGAGTAATTAACATCAAGAATCAATGAAAACTATAAAGTTTAGCTAACTGTATATTCTTCACCATTACTACCATTACTACCACCAATTAGCTTCCTGTTGACTAAAAGTTATTTTCCTAACATTGATATACGTCGAAATATAAATTAATTATTGAAATATTGTTTTTATCAGCCGAGAAAAGATATAGCAATTATCATTTTTGTAATCTTTGATCAGAAGAAAGTTCGAGTAAACTTTTATAATTTGCAAAAAGAATAAAGTTTCTAGCATGTGTAGTATCCGAAAAAAAAGTAAGGAAAAATTACACTTTTTCAACATATGATAAATGAGAAGACTTCCCAATATGCATAGATACATTTATTTCATATGCCTATATCCACCGTCATCTTTCTTCAGGTATAAAGAATCAGGCTACAAATGTTTCAGACAGTTGTTGCTGATTCATCATACTCGTACAAGCTGAAAATGTAGCGCTTGCATATTACCTATTAAATCGAAAATGCATTTTAAAGCAATATAAGAAAATTGTATTGACCGATTCCAGCAGTCTAAACCAATTATGAGAAATTTTGTTTCGCAACAAAACAACCCCAACCAACTGGTTGGCTTTGATGCGTTGCACCGAGCGAGTTCAAATATCGAATTGAAGTGAAGGAGAATAAACCGCTCTGTTCCCCAACAGAAACATATTAACAACTCGGTTGGCTTTGATACGTTGTAGCTCGCAAGAAGATAGGGGTAAAAATGGATGCGAATTGCGTTGAAGGAGAGCAATGCACTATGTATTGGCATTGTACTGTATTGAATGCTTATGTTATGCTATGTCTTGTATAAAAAGAGAGTACTGTGTAAAATGTATAGTTTTAATGAAATGTTGAGATATATTTTTGCAATTGTTAAGTCAAGCGGCGCTTGACTCGCTTGTATGGAGTGCACGTCACCGCCTCTCACTAGTCCAACTTAACTGCAAAGGGCTACAACACGAGATTGCCGAAGTGACAGCATTTATGGACAGACATCAGATTATGCTTGATGCCATTCAAGAGACCAAACTGACCTTCAACTCGTCTCTCAATTCCCATGGCATTTATAATGTCGTTCGTAGGGTTCTGTGTGACCAACACCGGCAGTGGACTCGCACTTTTACTTCATCAGTCAGTACCATATCGTGAACTAGCTTTATCTGTGGCCGTTGACGACGTCTTTGCAGGCAATAGCCGTACAATCTGGTAATGTAGAGATTGAAATCCTCAACATCGGACATGCCACCGATGTCCAGCTGTCCCTCAGGCTACAAGGCCAACATTAGTTCCCTACTCACTAGTCAGCACCGTCTAGTGCTAGGAGATTTTAACCCTCATCATGAGGTATGGCACTCAAATCTCGATAATGGTGCCAAAGGAATGTCTTTAGCGGAACAAATTGAATCATCCGAATTAAGCCTATTAAATTATGACGCATCCACTCGTATTGCCGGTATATGTTCTAGCTCTCCTGACATCTCGATTGCTAGTGCCTGCCTTATTAATAACACGAATTGGGAACCCGTCCTCACGCTGTCCTCTGACCATTTGCCGATCATCATCACACTCGACCGGCCTCCAATCTACTTCCTAAAGAGCACCGCATTTTCATGAACTATAATAAAGCTGACTGGTACAGCTTGAGAAGCAACACCAATGCAACCTTTGCTGCCCTCCCAAAACCTTCAGAAGTACGTGCTGCTGAATCGACCTTCAAGCGAGTACTGGTCAAAACAGCTTCCAGATGTATTCCTGCAGGACGTATACCAACACTCATGCCTACATCAGCAGCCAGATTAGCCGACGAGTGAAACCGCATCCGCAGCGAAGGAAGGACATCCAGATAAACATGCAAGTAGCTGAGCACAAACGCTCAAAATGGGGTGTCCATCTTAGCAGCTGCAATCTCAAATCCTGAGTTTTCAAGCTCTGGTCAACAGTCAGAGCCTTCACTAATCTATCGAATAACAGAGAGAATTTTGCCATCGAATTCGGTACCAAAACGATTAGAGACCCCACCCGCCCACTATTTCAACAGGCAGTTTGTCGATCATCCTCCTCCTGATAAACTTAAGCGCACAATTCGTCATAGGATCCATAACCTTACTGACCAGACGCTCCAATTTAGTCTGGCATTACACTTTGCGTTTTTCTGCAGAAAGAGCAATCCCGCAAAAAAAACGCAATATAATTACACATTGCGTTTTTTGCGGGAAAAGCTTGTGAAAGAAATAAATATATCCCAGTGAGGATATTGACGGTTTTATTTTTGTGGCAATATAGTAGGTAAAAGTCGGGAGGCCGATACAATTTCAGCCAGTCATCAATGGATGCACTGCATGAATTTCGTACTGGGTGCATGAGTTTCTAGTTTGTCGTTGAACCAAAAAACGGAAGGTGTAATGCTTTTCATATACCACCGTGTGTTTATCTTCTCAATGCGTTTTATTGCGGGAGAAGTCTTCCCACTGTCGTTGGACTTGCTGCTGCAAATCGATTCCAGCAAACTGCAGCATTGTCGTTACGCATAAGTGTAAAGCGTTCCATTTAAATGTACACGTTCCTCTTCTTGGATGACAATGCGTTTTTTTGCGGGATTGCTGTTCCTGCAGAAAAACGCAAAGTGTAGTGCCAGACTTAGTCCTGATTAAGTTCCAGCAACCACCAAAAAAGCAAAAGGCTCAAAAGCCTTATGTCCTGATGTAATATCGATGTTGATGCACAAGAATCTCGGCGTGCCGGGCATAGAATACCTATCAACCACTATTAATCTTTCGCTTTCGTCGTTAGTTGTTCCCGAGTTATATGGATACGGATATATGGATACGTACAAAGCCAATGGAAGATCGGTGGCAAATTACGCAGCACCTACCTGGTCTGAGAACCTGAGTGACATACACTGGAAATTGTCAAGATGACAATGACAGAATGACTGTGAGTGGATAATCAATTCAATGTTTTTTTCACTCAGAAGTGGAGAGTAGTTTTATGCATACGAATTTTTCACTCGACTCACTGAACATCGCAGACTCAGAAATGCACTCAGTAGTCTCCACTCTTGAGTATATCCTCATTATTAATGCATACCACCCAATGTATTTCAGATGGCGATAGGTATACTCTGCGCGAACAACACATCGCTCACGTCGCGAAAGTTGAGACAAGTTCAACTTTGTCGCAATCAACGAGCCGCGAAGTTTCAATTCACATATGCATGTGTTTTAAAACAGTGGGTGCTCATTTGTTTTGTTGTAAGTTACTATTATGCGCTTGGAAGTGCATGTTTCTATTCTTGATTCAAAAAAGTTTTTCAAGTTTGTTAGGAAGCCAGTTTTTCACAGCTCAAATGTGTCAAACGAACGCGAACAAGAGATTTAACTAGGACACTAAATAGGAAGGTATACTCGACGCCATTTTGTTGACGACGAATGGAGAGAGGTAGGCATGTACACATGACAGTTCCCAGCTGTCAACAGTAGTGCTGTCTGCTGTAGTAAATCTCCATTCGATGTCAACAAATTGGCCGCATGAGCGTACTCTCCTTTTTAGAGCCTTAATTTAACTATAACAGGCTGAACAGCTGATTTTCGTTGACTGTGACTTGTGGACGTAATTCGAGCACAGTATAATTCCGGGGTTACGGCTGGTATTCAGATCGCGTGAAATGAAAAAATTGACAGCACCACTTTTCATCGGCGAAATGGCTCGTGGAAAAGATTGAATGGAAATTTCGCATTTTTTGTTAATTGCACAACAAAAAAAAACCTAAACTTACGCTATGAAATCCGATGGAAAGGCCAGAAAATACCTGGAATGTTGTCATTTGACAACCACTTTGCATTCACTTTTTGGGGCACTTCCGGGAGTTTTCGCTGAACTTACCGACCCGAGGATTCGTCCCAGGGTAGTGCTGCACCATTCACATTAGCCAGATTGCCGGAAAATTAACGAAAAATACGAAATTTTTCGGTTCGCACTTATTATAACCACACTCATGCCTCGCACACTTTCGAGCAGTCCATTTTGGTCGGTAGCTCGCGACACCTTGCATTTTTTTCACTTTTAAATATCAGTGACAAGCACTACTTTCAATTGCACTTAAAATCGCGACACTAGAATCACTTTTACGTACGAAAATCGCCAAATTTCAAGAGGTCGACTGCAAGCGTTCTTCACTTTGTTTACATATGGTTCACTTCTCGTCATGACGTCATTGCTTTGAAAATCCGGCCTGAGAGTAAAGATGGCGGTGATACAACGCCATCTATATAGACAGGCCTGCGCTCAGCTGGTTTTGACGCAATTATTTCCTTTGATGACACCATCGTATCCACAATCCAGTGGTCGGCGACTGATGGCGGCGAGTCCCCGGTATTTGTGCGTTCCGTGATTAGTTTTCGTTTTCCGCGTTTAGTGTTTCTTTGTTAGTTAAATTTCATCTAGTTTTTTTTTTATAATAGTTGCTTTATTGAATAACATATAAATATAAAAATATAATATAATTTAAGGCAGCAACTCACATGAGCGTATGCTTGTGTGTGAGAGCTGCAACTGTTGCTTTAGGATAATTACGTTATATATTCTCTTCTTGTATTTTTAAATGTGAATTATTTATCTTGATTTCTACTATTTATAATCCAATACCAGTTAAATTCCAGTTTAATTAAATAATTGATTGAAGGTTTGTCTGTTTTGTAATATGTACATTTTAAGTTTAAATTTATAATTAAGACTATTTAATTCATTCCTAAAATTATATGGAAGTTTATTGTAGATTTTAGGACCAGCTATACTTAAATGGCGCCAGTTATTTCCTTTTTAAATCGTTTGACTACAAGTGTACGTTCAATATTAGGTCGAGTGCTGTAGTTTGATGAGATCGTCGGGAACTTATCATGGTTTTTAGAAATATATTTTAATAGGTTGAAATTATATAACTGTCTTATGGTCATAACGTTTAAATCCAAAAAGGCTTGCGTTGTAGAAGAATATTTTGACCTTTTCAAACACAACTTAACTATCGTTGATTGTATATTAACTAAAGGGGCCATAACACTACTGAAGGAACCTCCCCAAATAATAATGGCATACTCGACTATCGACTGGAATAATCCAAAATATACTTTCCTAATAAAATCAATTGTAAAAAATCTACGTAATATTAATATGCGGTGAATCATTTTACGTAACCGTTTAACTAAGAATGTAATGTGCGCTGACCACTTAAGCCTATTATCAATTATTACTCCAAGATATTTTATTTCGTTTACTTCCTTGATAGACTGGTTTTGGAGAAGTAGATGATAGCGTGAATCGAAATTATTCAAAGCGGAACCGAATTTAAGACAATATGTTTTTTCTAGGTTTAGGATTAACTTATTCGAACACAGCCATTGATTTACCATGTAAAGACTATTATTTGCTAAGGAATATACATCATCCCTTTAAACAATAGTACCGTATCATCAGCAAACGATACAATTTTGCAATTTTCTTCGTTAAGGAACAAGTTGCAGAGATCATTTAAGTAGACCTTGAACAAGAGTGGACCCAAAACTGTTCCCTGCGGAATGCCATGCTGAATGACTTTTTCTTCGCTACAGACACCATCAATAACCACTCGTTGATATCTCGAAAGATACGATTTTAGAAGATCATGTTCGGTTCCCCGCAAACAAATGTCAAATAATTTATTAAGTAAAATTGAATGGTCAACCGTGTCGAATGCTTTCTTTAAATCCAGAAAAATAGCTAGAACCTTATGACTATCATGCAGATTATCATAAATAAATTTCGTAACATCTGCGATGGCATCGGTTGTACTAAAGTTATTTTTAAATCCGTATTGATTTTGCGCTTTATGTATTAATGTTCTTGCAAATGTACAAGTGCGAATCATTTTCAATTTAAATTGGAATTGTTTGTGACACTTGGTTTCATTCTGCACACCAACTTAGTATGCGTCTGTAGCTTAGCTCGGTAACGCATCGGGCATTTTTCGCTACTCGAAACACGGTCTCTGCGGTTCGCGCCCCGCAACGGGACCAACTATTTTTATACCCTAGACTTATAGTATAGGGTATATTGTTTTTGTCACGACGGAAATATGTAACACCTTAAAGGAGGCTCCGGAGGTATAGCAATGTATATATATAAATGATCAGAGTCACCTCCTGATTCGATTTAGCCATGTCTGTCTGTCTGTCTGTCCGTCTGTCTGTCTGTCTGTCTGTCCGTCTGTCTGTCCGTTCGCAAGATAACTTTCGACAAAATGAAGCTAGAGCCTTGAAATTTTGGTCAGATGTTGGAAGTGTGATCTAGTTGGATGGTATTGAAAATGGGCATGATCAGGCCAAGAGAACGCCTACCTCCCCTACATATGTAAAATACATAAATGTATCTATAACTCCCGATTAAAGAAACAAGAAAAGCTCTAGCTTTGGTAGATTACTCATGACGGTAATCTCATACTCTCCTGGGAAAATAAAACTGATAAGTTGAAAACTAACGGTAATTTTCTTACAAAAAACCCCGTACTACCCTACTTTTCAGGTTTTTTGTCTATAACTCCTGAACCAATTGACTTAGACACCTTATTTTTGGCGTGTAACCTTGAAGTGAGAAGCTGCTTAAGATTATGTAAGTTTGGCATAATCAGATCAAAGGAACGCCCACCTCCCCTACAAATTTCCAAAAATTAAATATTCCTTTAATTACGATAAATTTCGAAAAAATGATACTAGCAAGTTGAAAATTTGAAAGAATGTTGCTAATAAGACCTACTTTGTTGGTATTGAAAATGGGCAAGATCCGACTCAAGGAACCCCCACCTCCCCTACAAATGAAACTTCAAATAAGCGATAACTTTTGATAGAATGAAGCCAGCAACTTAAAATTTTGGTCAAATGTTGAAAGTGAGATGGGGCTAGTTGGCATTAAAGATGGGTAAGATCCGACCTAAGGAACCCCTACCTCCCCTAGAAACGAAACTCAAAATAAGCGATAACTTACGACGAAATAAAGCTAGCGGCTTGAAATTTTGGTCAAATGTTTGTAGTATGATCCAGTTGACTAATATTGAAAATACGTAAAATCCGACCATCGGAACCCCTACTTCCCCTACAAAAGAAACTTCAAATAAAAGATAACTTTCGATAGAATGAAGCTAGAGACTTAAAATTTTGTTTAAATGTTTGTAGGGGGATCTAATTGGTTGATGGAAATGCTGGGCAAGATCCGACTCAAGGAACCCCCACCTCCCCTACAAGTGAAACTTCAAATAAGCGTTAATTTTCGATAGAATGAAGCTTGCGACTTGAAAAATTGGATAAATATTTGTAGAATGGGTTAGTTAATTGATTTTGAGAATGGTCAAGATCCCACTGAATGAGTGCCAACCTCCCCTATGAACTGGCCATATAAGAGACCCACTTTTAATGCATATGGTCGTTGCCAATTGGGACTTTTGGTATCACCACTAGGTCTGTACAAGTCTAGGGTATATACGCTTCGGACTGCGGGCCTGGTTTATTCTCAAATTCCCTCTGAATTAATTTCTCCGAGCTTAGTGGTTTCGTGTGGATAGTAGCACTCATCAGGTCTCTCCACGCCTCTAGTGAGTTAATATAAGTGCTTCACACCATCTAAACCTCCACGGTCGAGTGTTCAAGTAAAATCACGCCTTCACCGCTTATACAAACAGAATTCTCACACTTTCGTGGTCGTCTTGCACATGGATAGCTGCAAAGATGCAAGACCTGATGAGTGCTACTATCCATACGAAACCACTAAGCTCGGAGAAATTAATTCAGAGGGAATTTGAGAATAAAAAATAGTTGGTCCCGTTGCGGGGCGCGAACCGCAGAGACCGTGTTTCGAGTAGCAAAAAATGCCCGGTGCGTTACCGAGCTAAGCTACAGACGCATACTAAGTTGGTGTGCAGAATGAAACCAAGTGTCACAAACAATTCCAATTTAAATTGAAAATGATTCGCACTTGTACATTTGCAAGAACATTAATATATAAAGTAAAATTGCCAGGGAGCAAATATCTCCACTTCTCACCCTCTCTCCACCCCTCTAGTGAGTTAATATAAGTGCTTCACACCATCTAGACCTCCACGGTCGAGTTTTCAAGTAAAATCACGCCTTCACCGCTTATACAAACAGAATTCTCACACTTTCGTGGTCGTCTTGCACATGGATAGCTGCAAAGATGCAAGACCTGATGAGTGCTACTATCCATACGAAACCACTAAGCTCGGAGAAATTAATTCAGAGGGAATTTGAGAATAAACCGGGCCGAAGCGTATATACCCTAGACTTGTACAGACCTAGTGGTGATACCAAAAGTCCCAATTGGCAACGAGCATATGCATTAAAAGTGGGTCTCTTATATGGCCAGTTCATAGGGGAGGTTGGCACTCATTCAGTGGGATCTTGACCATTCTCAAAATCAATTGACTAACCCATTCTACAAATATTTATCCAATTTTTCAAGTCGCTAGCTTCATTCTATCGAAAATTAACGCTTATTTGAAGTTTCACTTGTAGGGGAGGTGGGGGTTCCTTGAGTCGGATCTTGCCCAGCATTTCCATCAACCAATTAGATCCCCCTACAAACATTTAAACAAAATTTTAAGTCTCTAGCTTCATTCTATCGAAAGTTATCTTTTATTTGAAGTTTCTTTTGTAGGGAAGTAGGGGTTCCGATGGTCGGATTTTACGTATTTTCAATATTGGTCAACTGGATCATACTACAAACATTTGACCAAAATTTCAAGCCGCTAGCTTTATTTCGTCGTAAGTTATCGCTTATTTTGAGTTTCGTTTCTAGGGGAGGTAGGGGTTCCTTAGGTCGGATCTTACCCATCTTTAATGCCAACTAACCCCATCTCACTTTCAACATTTGACCAAAATTTTAAGTTGCTGGCTTCATTCTATCAAAAGTTATCGCTTATTTGAAGTTTCATTTGTAGGGGAGGTGGGGGTTCCTTGAGTCGGATCTTGCCCATTTTCAATACCAACAAAGTAGGTCTTATTAGCAACATTCTTTCAAATTTTCAACTTGCTAGTATCATTTTTCCGAAAGTTATCGTAATTAAAGTAATATTTAATTTTTGGAAATTTGTAGGGGAGGTAGGCGTTCCTTTGATCTGATTATGCTCAACTTACATAATCTTAAGCAGCTTCTCACTTCAAGGTTACACGCCAAAAATCAGGTGTCTAAGTCAATTGGTTCAGGAGTTATAGACAAAAAACCTTGAAAGTAGGGTAGTACGGGGCTCTTTGTAAGAAAATTACCGTTAGTTTTCAACTTATCAGTTTTATTTTCCCAGGAAAGTGTGAGATTACCGTCATGAGTAATCTACCGAAGCTAAAGCTTTTCATGTTTCTTTAATCGGGAGTTATAGATACATTTATGTATTTTACATATGTAGGGGAGGTAGGCGTTCTCTTGGCCTGATCATGCCCATTTTCAATACCATCTAACTAGATCACACTTCCAACATTTGACCAAAATTTCAAGGCTCTAGCTTTATTTTATCGAAAGTTATCGTGCGAACGGGCAGACAGACGGACAGACAGACCGACAGACAGACAGACAGACAGACAGACGGACAGACAGACAGACATGGCTAAATCGAATCAGGAGGTGACCCTGATCATTTATATATATATACATTGCTATACCTCCGGAGCCTCCTTTAAGGTGTTACATATTTCCGTCGTGACAAAAACAATATACCCTATACTATAAGGCGGCTATTACAATATAAAAGTTCTTTTACAAACATCTTTGACGAACGATATTTAAAAAGAACTTTTATGAATGACATTAGCTGCTTAAGGGAGAAGGGGTGCAAGCTTGTAAGAAAAGTACTTGAAACAAGCAATGTTCATGTGGCAAATCTTTTGTTAGGCGGCTATTACGCTAGAAAAGTTCTTTGAAAATATCTTTTATAACAGATATTTGTAAAAGAACTTTTATAGTGTAATAGCCGCCTAAGTCTAGGGTATAAAAATAGTTGGTCCCGTTGCGGGGCGCGAACCGCAGAGACCGTGTTTCGAGTAGCAAAAAATGCCCGGTGCGTTACCGAGCTAAGCTACAGACGCATACTAAGTTGGTGTGCAGAATGAAACCAAGTGTCACAAACAATTCCAATTTAAATTGAAAATGATTCGCACTTGTACATTTGCAAGAACATTAATATATAAAGTAAAATTGCCAGGGAGCAAATATCTCCACTTCTCACCCTCTCTCCACCCCTCTAGTGAGTTAATATAAGTGCTTCACACCATCTAGACCTCCACGGTCGAGTTTTCAAGTAAAATCACGCCTTCACCGCTTATACAAACAGAATTCTCACACTTTCGTAGTCGTCTTGCACATGGATAGCTGCAAAGATGCAAGACCTGATGAGTGCTACTATCCATACGAAACCACTAAGCTCGGAGAAATTAATTCAGAGGGAATTTGAGAATAAACCGGGCCGAAGCGTATATACCCTAGACTTGTACAGACCTAGTGGTGATACCAAAAGTCCCAATTGGCAACGAGCATATGCATTAAAAGTGGGTCTCTTATATGGCCAGTTCATAGGGGAGGTTGGCACTCATTCAGTGGGATCTTGACCATTCTCAAAATCAATTGACTAACCCATTCTACAAATATTTATCCAATTTTTCAAGTCGCTAGCTTCATTCTATCGAAAATTAACGCTTATTTGATGTTTCACTTGTAGGGGAGGTGGGGGTTCCTTGAGTCGGATCTTGCCCAGCATTTCCATCAACCAATTAGATCCCCCTACAAACATTTAAACAAAATTTTAAGTCTCTAGCTTCATTCTATCGAAAGTTATCTTTTATTTGAAGTTTCTTTTGTAGGGGAAGTAGGGGTTCCGATGGTCGGATTTTACGTATTTTCAATATTAGTCAACTGGATCATACTACAAACATTTGACCAAAATTTCAAGCCGCTAGCTTTATTTCGTCGTAAGTTATCGCTTATTTTGAGTTTCGTTTCTAGGGGAGGTAGGGGTTCCTTAGGTCGGATCTTACCCATCTTTAATGCCAACTAACCCCATCTCACTTTCAACATTTGACCAAAATTTTAAGTTGCTGGCTTCATTCTATCAAAAGTTATCGCTTATTTGAAGTTTCATTTGTAGGGGAGGTGGGGGTTCCTTGAGTCGGATCTTGCCCATTTTCAATACCAACAAAGTAGGTCTTATTAGCAACATTCTTTCAAATTTTCAACTTGCTAGTATCATTTTTCCGAAAGTTATCGTAATTAAAGTAATATTTAATTTTTGGAAATTTGTAGGGGAGGTAGGCGTTCCTTTGATCTGATTATGCTCAACTTACATAATCTTAAGCAGCTTCTCACTTCAAGGTTACACGCCAAAAATCAGGTGTCTAAGTCAATTGGTTCAGGAGTTATAGACAAAAAACCTTGAAAGTAGGGTAGTACGGGGCTCTTTGTAAGAAAATTACCGTTAGTTTTCAACTTATCAGTTTTATTTTCCCAGGAAAGTGTGAGATTACCGTCATGAGTAATCTACCGAAGCTAGAGCTTTTCATGTTTCTTTAATCGGGAGTTATAGATACATTTATGTATTTTACATATGTAGGGGAGGTAGGCGTTCTCTTGGCCTGATCATGCCCATTTTCAATACCATCCAACTAGATCACACTTCCAACATTTGACCAAAATTTCAAGGCTCTAGCTTTATTTTATCGAAAGTTATCGTGCGAACGGGCAGACAGACGGACAGACAGACCGACAGACAGACAGACAGACAGACAGACAGACAGACGGACAGACAGACAGACATGGCTAAATCGAATCAGGAGGTGACCCTGATCATTTATATATATATACATTGCTATACCTCCGGAGCCTCCTTTAAGGTGTTACATATTTCCGTCGTGACAAAAACAATATACCCTATACTATAAGGCGGCTATTACAATATAAAAGTTCTTTTACAAACATCTTTGACGAACGATATTTAAAAAGAACTTTTATGAATGACATTAGCTGCTTAAGGGAGAAGGGGTGCAAGCTTGTAAGAAAAGTACTTGAAACAAGCAATGTTCATGTGGCAAATCTTTTGTTAGGCGGCTATTACGCTAGAAAAGTTCTTTGAAAATATCTTTTATAACAGATATTTGTAAAAGAACTTTTATAGTGTAATAGCCGCCTAAGTCTAGGGTATAAAAATAGTTGGTCCCGTTGCGGGGCGCGAACCGCAGAGACCGTGTTTCGAGTAGCAAAAAATGCCCGGTGCGTTACCGAGCTAAGTTGGTGTGCAGAATGAAACCAAGTGTCACAAACAATTCCAATTTAAATTGAAAATGATTCGCACTTGTACATTTGCAAGAACATTAATACATAAAATAAAATTGCCATGGAACAAATATCTCCACTTCTCACCCCTCTAGTGAGTTAATATAAGTGCTTTACACCATCTAGACCTCCACGGTCGAGTTTTCAAGTAAAATCACGCCTTCACGGCTTATACAAACAGAATTCTCACACTTTCGTGGTCGTCTTGCACATGGATAGCTGCAAACATGCAAGACCTGATGAGTGCTACTATCCATACGAAACCACTAAGCTCGGAGAAATTAATTCAGAGGGAATTTGAGAATAAAAAATAGTTGGTCCCGTTGCGGGGCGCGAACCGCAGAGACCGTGTTTCGAGTAGCAAAAAATGCCCGGTGCGTTACCGAGCTAAGCTACAGACGCATACTAAGTTGGTGTGCAGAATGAAACCAAGTGTCACAAACAATTCCGATTTTGCGCTATTAAATTATTGGCACTAAGGTGGTTTTCAATGCGACTCTTAAGGCATTTTTCAAAGATTTTTGATATATTTCATACTACAGGTATTGGTCTATAACAGATGAGTTAAAGGAGAAACAAAGGTTCCTTACCACAAAATATATTTATTTCCGCATATACGTATTTCGGGAGTTACTTACTCCCTTCTTCAGTGCTTTTTTGTTTCTAAAGATGACAAGGCTTACAATCGGTCTTATATAGTAAAATTTTTTTAAATTACATCATTATACATTCCACTTTTATACTAATTACAATTATACCTAAGTTACATTGCGTGTTTTACCTAACATTTTTATTAAGGACGATGGGCAATTCCCTTCATCTTCGTTTGGGCGTTGATTACTTGGCAGCTTCATGATCTCCAAACTTTCCCATGCGTCTAATTTTGATATTCTGTTTACCTGCTTCACCGCTTGTACATTATCCCAATCGATTGTGTGTCCTTGTTCGATTATATGTGCCGCGATTGATGACCTCACAGTGGAATTTCCCCTTCGTTCCGCATTTTCAGCTTCTCTTTTGTGCTCCTTAAATCGTACTTTGATTAGTCTTTTTGTTTGACCGACGTACTTCATATTGCATTCTGGACATTCCACTTTGTAAATGCCACTTTTTTCTTCCTTGTTTAGTGGGTCCTTTTCGCTTGCGAGGTGGGCCTTCAGTCGGGAGCTATAGCTGTTTCCAACAGCTTCTATGTCGAATTTTTTCAGGCAATTTTTCAGCCTATAGAATTTTGTTGACGTTGGAAGGCTCAATCTCGTTACACTCGCCTTATTTTCGCCTACATGGTCAAATAATGTGGAATACGTCCTTCTCTGTATGCGTGCATCCTTTCGTCGTAAAATTCGCAGAATTTCAGGTTCCTTGTATCCATTAATTTTCGCCGTGTCTAGAATGTACTGCTTTTCTCTCTCGTATCCTGCTGGTGTTAACGGATATGTCGTAAGTCGGTGGATCATACTGTTGTACGCAGCCATCTTTTGTGGGTAGGTGTGACTCGACGAACTTGGGATCGTTCTTTGTGTTGCCGTCTTCTTCCTATAGATGTCGACATTGAGTATTTGTTGTTCTTTCTTAATGATAATGTCCAGGAAAGGTAGGGACCATTTTCTTCTATTTCGACGGTAAATTGAATGTTCTTGTGGATTTTATTTATGGCTGTTTTCAGTTCTTCAAGCTTATCCTTTTCCACTATAGCGAACACATCGTCTACATATCTATACCAAATTCTTGGCATTATTCCCTTGTCCTCAATCGTCTTTTCTATGTATGTCATGAACATTTCCGTCAACAATGGTGATAACGGGTTACCCATAGCTACTCCTGCCGTCGTTTTGAAGAATTGATTGCGGAAAGTAAAATAATTCTCATTCATACATAGTGCCGCTAGTTTTATATAATGTCTAGTTTTTTTAAGCCATTCCACGGTTGCATCGAATTTTTTCAGCCATTCTTCCAATTGAAATATCGCTTGTTTCACTGGGGTGTTCGGAAACAGAGCCTTAACGTCAATGATACCATCATTTCGTTATTTTTGAGTGGTTCGATGTTCTGCAATTTCTTCATTATTTCAACCGAATTTTGCACTGAATGTTTGCTCTGTGTGTCGCCCAATTCCTGGAATTATTGTATTAACCACTTCGCGATCTTGTAAGTGGGTGAATTCATGTCTGCAATGATCTCTCTCAACTCGCTACCTTCTTTGTGCACTTTTGGTTGACATCGTATCCTTGGCAGCGATGGGTTGGGCATACGTAGTTTAGTCATATTATCGAAAACCACACTAGCTTCCTTTAGAGCCTTATCTACTCGTTTAATGGATTCTGGTAACGGATCTGTGCGTAATTTGAAGAAGATGAAGCAAATTATGGCAAGAACAAGCGAAAATATTAGATTTCTACAACAGTGTAAAAGAATGGGACTAACTCCTAAAAGTTATCGAGTCAAAATATTGGCTGGAAAACCAGTCACCAATAAGGACAAGAAGGACTTCGAACTGAAGCTGATTGACAACTCAATAAAAAATGCATATTGTATGAATGAGAATTATTTTACTTTCCGCAATCAATTCTTCAAAACGACGGCAGGAGTAGCTATGGGCAACCCGTTATCACCATTGTTGACGGAAATGTTCATGACATACATAGAAAAGACGATCGAGGACAAGGGAATAATGCCAAGAATTTGGTATAGATATGTAGACGATATGTTCGCCATAGTGGAAAAGGATAAGCTTGAAGAACTGAAAACAGCCATAAATAAAATCCACAAGAACATTCAATTTACCGTCGAAATAGAAGAAAATGGTCCCTACCTTTCCTGGACATTATCATTAAGAAAGAACAACAAATACTCAATTTCGACATCTATAGGAAGAAGACGGCAACACAAAGAACGATCCCAAGTTCGTCGAGTCACACCTACCCACAAAAGATGGCTGCGTACAACAGTATGATCCACTGACTTACGACATATCCGTTAACACCAGCAGGATACGAGAGAGAAAAGCAGTACATTCTAGACACGGCGAAAATTAATGGATACAAGGAACCTGAAATTCTGCGAATTTTACGACGAAAGGAAGCACGCATACAGAGAAGGACGTATTCCACATTATTTGACCATGCAGGCGAAAATAAGCCGAGTGTAACGAGATTGAGCCTTCCAACGTCAACAAAATTCTATAGGCTGAAAAATTGCCTGAAAAAATTCGACATATAAGCTGTTGGAAACAGCTATAGCTCCCGCCTGAAGGCCCACCTCGCAAGCGAAAAGGACCCACTAACCAAGGAAGAAAAAAGTGGCATTTACAAAGTGGAATGTCCAGAATGCAATATGAAGTACGTCGGTCAAACAAAAAGACTAATCAAAGTACGATTTAAGGAGCACAAAAGAGAAGCTGAAAATGCGGAACGAAGGGGAAATTCCACTGTGAGGTCATCAATCGCGGCACATATCATCGAACAAGGACACACAATCGATTGTGACAATGTACAAGCGATGAAGCAGGTAAACAGAATATCAAAATTAGACGCATGGGAAAGTTTGGAGATCATGAAGCTGCCAAGTAATCAACGCCTAAACGAAGATGAAGGGAATTGCCCATCGTCCTTAATAAAAATGTTAGGTAAAACACGCAATGTAACTTAGGTATAATTGTAATTAGTATAAAAGTGGAATGTATAATGATGTAATTTAAAAATTTTTAGTATATAAGACCGATTGTAAGCCTTGTCATCTTTAGAATCGAAAAAGCACTGAAGAAGGGAGTAAGTAACTCCCGAAATACGTATATGCGGAAACAAATATGTTTTGTAGTAAGGAACCTTTGTTTCTCCTTTAACTCATCTGTTAATAACGACTACAAACAACGGTAATCCAAGATAAGCGATTGGTCTATAATTTTCCATTTTCTCTTTGCTATTCTTTTTGTGTACAGGGTAAATAAGAGAGGATTTCAATTTTTTAGGATAGGCTCCGCAGCTTATGCAGAAATTGAATATGTCACAGCAATTGCTGAACTACCTAAGCATTATAATATTTTGGTAGATATTCCATCAGGACCATTTGCTTTGTGTTTTAGATTCTTTATATGAAACCTAATCTCATTTTCCGTTACAAAATTAAAAGATAACTGCTGAATATTTAAAGAATCGCCAGTCTGCAGTTTGGGGGAATGGTCATAATCAACGGAGTTCGATAATTGTTCTCCTATTTTTATGAAGTAGCTATTCATCTCATTTGCTATTAAGCTTGTGTCTTTTATTAATTCTCCATCACTGTTATTAATCGAATTTATTCTGCTGGTATCTCTTTTCCCATATACTAATTCCTTAGTTAACTTCCATAGTTTGTTTTGATCATCAGCATAAGACTGAATTAAATTAAAATAATAAGTTTCTTTGACCAATCTGATAAGATGGGTGACATAATTTCTGTATTTTTTATATTGCGTCAATAGTTCATTGTTTTCTGGATGTTTCTTTACTAGAAGGGCCATTTTATCTCGTTGCCTAATAGAGACTATGATTCCCGATGTAATCCATGGTTTAAGTCGTTTCAGTTTTGGTTTTATTTTATTTTTTTTAGTTGCTTTATGGATGATTTGTAGCACAATTTCTAAAAATTCCTCAAACATATAGTCAATATTAATCTGCATGTAGATAGTTTCCCATGAGACCTGGTTTAGTAACTGTTCCACTTTCTGATAATCTACTACGGTTTTTTCATAGACATCCTTATTCACTAACTTAGTTTCTCCCACGCCAGTATTATTATCTATAATGCATGCTACTGTTGCATAGTGATCAGTTATTTGTGTTTGAATGATACTAGGGTGAAGTGTAGTATTAGAATCTTACTTTGCAAAAACATGATCCAAGCAAGCTTTAGAAGCTGGTCTAGTTACACCTTTCAGTGATTCCGTAAAACCAAAAACATGCATCACATCTAAGTATTCGTTAACTATTTGTGAATGTTCATTAAAGATATTGATATTGAATGCGTTCAGAAGGTGGCAAAAGAGCAGAAACCGCTCGCGAGCTGTTCCGCAACTGCTCGCGAGCAGCTCCGGAGCAGCTCGGTTTGGAGTCTGCACCTGCTGAACGCTACTTCACCAGCTGAGAAATCGACCAGCTGAAAGCTGACGATGACAATTTTAGACGTCAAGTGCCGAAAAGTGGAAAATACATGAATCCCACGCTGTCCATTACAAAAATCACGAACAACGAGAAAACAAATTCAAAAGCACCCGAAAACCAAAGAACTAGAAGCCGAAAGCGGCGAAAACACAACAACCAATTTGATAACTGTCAAAACTCGGAAACTCGCAACATGAGCGTGAGGTTGAAAAGAAGAAGAAGAACCTGAGCACTGATCAGTGAGCAGAAATATTTCTTGCTCGGTGAAATTTGATCATGCTCACCCGAGCAGAAGTTGCTCAGTCACTTCTGAACCCGCTCGTTCTGAACATGTTCGCTGAGCGGAAGTTGCTCAGTTCCTTCTGAACGCACACATTGATATCACCTAATATAATGTCGTTATTTAGTGAAGCACGGTCAGACAGAAAGCTGTACAGAGATTGTGAGAGTGATTCGAGAAAACAAACACGTGCGCGATGAAAGTGTGTCGTGCGGTCCAAAGATGTATTTTGTCAAGTGTGAACTGTTCCACGATACTTTGCGACTGATCCCCGGAGCTGCGGCTTCGACCAAATTGCTGCAAGTGTCCAGAAAGTGTGTTTTTGGAGGACTAAAATGCCGTCTGACCCAATTCCGATTGTAAACATATGTTGTGCCGGGAACATCGTCGTGTGCAGTCACTGCCTTGGCAAAGGAATTAATGACGTACACGATCAGCTGAGCGCATTCCTGTACTTTCAGATGGCAACGACCTGACCAGGCCTGCGCTCAGCTGATCGTTACGTCATTATTTCCTTCGCCAAGGCCATTCCAAGGCAGTGACTGCACACGACGATGTTCCCGGCACGACATATGTTTACAATTGGAATTGCGCCAGACGGCATTTTAGTCCTCCAAAAACACAGTTTCTGAACACTTGCACCAATTTGGTTGAAGCCGCAGCCCCGGGGGTCAGTCGCAGAGCACCGTGGAACAGTTCACACTTGACAAAATACATCTTTTGACCGCACGACACACTTTCATCGCGCACGTGTTTCTTTTCCCGGATCACTAGATGAAATTTTACTAACAAATAAACACACTGGGGCGCATCAATCCACTAAAATTTTAGCACAACAAAAAATGTATACTTACCCTATGAATTCCGATGAAAAGGCCGGAAATCACCTGTAATGTTGTCATTTGACAACCACTTTGAATTCACATTTTGGGACACTTCCGGGAGTTTCCGCTGAACTCACCGGCCCGAGGATTCGACCCGAGGTAGTGCTGCACCATTCACACTAGCCAAATTGCCGGAAAATTAACGAAAAATGCGAAATTTCCCGTGTCGCACTTTCCTAACCTCGCACTTTTCGATATACCATTTTACTCGATATTTCCCGGCACTTCACGTTTTTTTCACTTTCACACGGCACTGATAGCCACTTCTTTTATTTTCACTTAAAATCCCGACACTAAACTCACTTTTACGCACAAATATCGCGAAATTTTACCGGGCGACCGCCCGAGTTCACACTTGGTTGACTGCTTGTCATGTCGTTAGTGCTTTGACAATCAGCTGACACTCCGGCCTGAGAGTAAAGATGGCAGTGATCAACGCTATCTACCTATAGATATACAGACCTCCGCTCAGCTCATTTTGACGGCTAAATTAGTGCTTAGTTTTTGTTTTCCGCGTTCAGTATTTATTTGTTAGACCCTAACCAGATTGAACACAGCAGCAGCAGCGGTTGCAGCAACAACAACAACAGGTAGATCTGTCACGATGACACAGCGATCTGTCATCACCGCTGTGTCATTGCGACATCGGCAGCAGCAGCGATGGCAGCAACAACAACAACAGGTAGATCTGTCGCGATGACACAGCGATCTGTCATCACCGCTGTGTCATCGCGACAGATCAACCTGTTGTTGTTGTTGCTGCCACCGCTGCTGCTGCGTTCAATCTGGTTAGGGCCTTAGTAAAATTTCATCTAGTGATCCGGAAAACAAACACGTGCGCGATGAAAGTGTGTCATGCGGTCAAAAGATGTATTTTGTCAAGTGTGAACTACTCCACGATGCTCTGCGACAGATCCCCGGAGCTGCGGCTTCGACCAAATTGCTTGAAGTGTCCAGAAAATGTGTTTTTAGAGGACTAAAATGCCGTCTGGCGCAATTCCAATTGTAAACATACATATGTCGTGTCGGGGACATTGTCGTGTGCAGTCACTGCCTTGGGAAAGGAATTAATGACGTAGACGAACAGCTGAGCGGAGACCTGTCTATTAGGCCGGCCACATCTTGGCCGTAGGCAGATTAGGGCGGCGCAGCGCGCACATGGCATTGTTGTTGTAACAATTGTCAATATATGATTTTACAACAACAATGCCATGTGCGTGCTGCGCTGCGCTGCCCTGCCTACGTCCAAGATGCGGCCGGCCTTAACGTGTCAATGGGTCGGCGCGGTAGGTTCAATCAACGCCATCTATATATACAGGCCGGTGCTCAGCTGATTTGACGGCTAAATTACGCAATCATTTCCTTCGATTACGTCATCGTATCCACAATCCAGTGGTGGCGACTGCTGGCGTTTGTTGGATTTGTTGCATATGTATTGAACTCCACTGTCGGTACACAATGGAATTGCGGAAAGCAGATAGCAAAACCACCGCGCCATATGTTTCCGTTTACCAGAAAGAGATAAGACTATCACAGCAGATCGATCGGGTAATACCAAAAGTGCGTTCATTCTCTTGTTTTTCGATTCTGGCAATACTAAATATCTGTCAAATCGCACGCATACAGGGAAATCTAACCAAAACCATGCACGTACCAACGTAACCTATCCAGCGTGTTACTTATACAAACGCAAATAAAACTGATTGGACCCAATTTGACTTTTGAGCAGCTGTTCGGAATTGGTTTTGTCCATATCGCTCTTAAGGGCTATTTCTTCCTAATTGTAGCCGTCGTTTTCAGCTCAACGGGGTAAGTTGGTGTGCGTTGGAGTAAGTGCGTCCCTGTCTACAAAATTATTTGAACTGAGTTCCATCTCTTACCTAGTTCCTCTATGACGTTTATATCAACGAGAGTTAGAGTGCGTTGACACGATCAAACTACGGTTTGACAAACCACCTACTTGAACGTGTCAACCCCTTGTCAAACTGGTTTGATGTCTTGTGCTTCTGTCAAACCGTAGTTGGACGGTGCTCAACTTTTCATCAAATGCTAGTTTGTCAAATCGTAGTTTGATCATGTCAACGCGCTCTTAGATTGATTTAGTTCATAGATTTAAATAAAACAGATCGGTAATAGTACTATCCCCACTTTGTGCTACTGCTTATTTTCGAACCAAGCCGCGCATGCGCACTGCTACCCATTTGCACGCGGTCGCCATACGTTCGGTAAATGTCGTTACGCCATCGGCCACTCAGCCACAATTTTGGCACTTGCTACCGCCACCTTTATTCTCAGGCCGGAGTGTCAAAGTAATGACGTCATGACAAGCAGTGAACCATATGCAAACAAAGTGAAGAACGCGTGCAGTCGACCTCTTGAAATCTGGCGATTTTCGTGGATAAAAGTGATTTTTGTGACGGGATTTTAAGTGCAATTGAAAATAGTGGGTGGTATGCATAAAAATGAGCAAATACTCAAGAGTGGAGTCTATTGAGAACATTCCTGAGTCTGCGATGTTCTGTGAGTTGAGTGAAAAATTCGTATGTATAAAATTAAACTCTACTCAGAGGAAATAAAAACATCGAATTAATTGTTCACTCAGTCATTCTATCGTTTTGACAGCTGTTCCTGTTATCGTCTTGCGAGGTAAATTTTTTGAGCAAAGAAAAAAGTCCTTCTTGCTAATCGTTTTGTGGGTGTTTTAGATATGGCAACTGTGAAGGAAGTGTGTAGCTCTTTTGATTTGAAAGGCGTTGCCATGAAGTTCACCGACATATAAATTATTCCAAAAAATGTCCGGTCAATTTAGCGAAAAGAAAACCCAAAGGTAATTTATATCTATTTTCACCCTTCCGAATGCACTTGATTGACGTAATAAACGTTCTTACAGGTTCCACGGGCGGTTCGGAAAGTGAATCGGATGCAGAATTTGAGAATAAGCTTCAAAAGTCCCAGGAAGCAAGGAGGCGGAGAAGAATATCAAGACTCTCAATGACAGCCAGCTAATGGTCAAGAAACCCAAAGCAAAAATCGTCATAAAGCTCAAGAAGAAGATGAAGACAAGCCACTTTCCGGGGGGGGGGGGGGGGGGCGAGGATGGTGAACACGGACACCAAAACTATTGTGTGTATCAGCAAGGTGGTGAAATTATCCTTTATGATATTTATCCGCAAGTCTATCACTTGGTTTGTTTGTAGCCAGAGGGAAAGTGCGAGGCTGACGGTCCGGCCGAACAAGAAGAGTTCTGTCGTATTTAAAAGGATGGTGGTGAATAATTTTGCTGCGATTCGTGTCCGTCCACCTATCATATTCTGTCTGAATCCGCCGCTCACTACAATACCGGACGGTGACTTGCTGTGGTTGCCCCGAGCCACCGGGCAAGGTCTATAGAATTCACACCTGGCGATGGACCAGAGTTAAAACCAACGATCCGTCGACTTAGTAGAAGAGACTGGTGAGCCGCGTTCGTGAATATTTCGATCTGTCGGTAGGTCAGTCGTCCTGGGCGCTGTAGCTGGATAAGTGAATTGCCACTTGAGGTCTATCATCCGCTCCTGATTCTAATTCGCACAGCAAAGGATGGCACCGTCTACTTCTTGGTACGGGGAGGATAAAAAAAAAAGACGATATTCCGAGCCTGAAACAGGCTATTGAATACTACTTGGAACTGCGCGCCAATTGCTTCGGCAACGGAAGCCTTAAGAAAAATGAGCGGAAGCCCAAGCGGGATTTGGAGATTGGTGAAGGCAGCAGAGAACGAAGAAGAGGATACGGAAATCATCAAGCAGGTCGCTGAGGACTCCGATCCAGCATACTGGGTCAAGTTGCTTCGGCACCACTACGACGAACAGCACCAAGAAGGCAAAAGCAACTGTGTCCACAAACAAGTTAATTACAATGCCGGTGGTGTTATCGCTCCACATCCCTGCGACGATTCCAACTGTTTGTGACTATTCGGGTGGATATTTGGAAAACCCAAAAAATGGTAGCGATTTTTAGAAGAAGATACGACATAAGAATGAAATGATTATAATTTTACAAATTAATTAAAATTATCAATTAAACTTCTAAATACACATTTGTTTTACTTGTAAATGAAATGGAGATTGATTGGTTTGTATAATGCTTCGTCCAGACATGAACATTTACTTGTTTGAAGAATGATATGAGTTACGAGCTGCGAGGATAAATAGGATATGCTCAACATCGACTAGAGGATGACTGAAAACGAACAAAGTCTCTGACGGACGATTTGTTTCAGTTCGTCATAGTAGTCACTACGAGAGAACGTTATAGTACTGATGAAAATTGATAAGTGCTCATACACCCACCTTAAATCCTATTTAGGGGCAGTGTTTAATATGATGTATTCCATCTTGAGGTCCTCTTTAACTATGACAAGTACAATGCCGACGAACTACTAATGACTAAATAAATTAAAGCTCGTTTCAATTCTGTCGTCTGACATCAGACTTGTATCAGTCTCTTCCAGGGAAGCTCCGGGGTCACTGCTGACTCATTTCAAATCAGGCGTCAAAGCCATCTTGTCTTGCCATGGAGTAGGAGAAGTCCTGATCATTAGAATCCGGTGTCAGTTTTTGTGAATGCGGTTTGCAGGCCTTCTTAGGAGTCCTGTGATAATTCAATCCATCGAGTAGCTCTTTACGGGGCGAACTTCTTAAGGTCATAGTGGTGGACGACGATTTAGCTCGAGTTGGTATATTTTCCACATCGAAATCGTCCTCCGCATCTTCGCGCATGAAATCGCCATCGCCAAAGTTGATTTTTACTATCCTCATTTGCCATTATCCAACTAGGGGACATTCTGCAAAGACTACAAAGCCGCCACTGATCCGACCTCCTACAAATGCCTTTCTTCTGATCGACATCGTCCTGCGGGGATTCCTGCAAACAGTCAGAACTTAGGTAGTTCTCACAGCCAATACGCGAATTTGCTTACCACTCTATATTCCACATCAGTTTCGCACAAGAAATCGTCATCGTTGTGGGATGTTTCTCATGTCGCGTTGGTTGAATTGACCAATTTCCGAGACTAACACAAAACATGCTAATAAAGTAAATCACCGCATATCTAATTGTTATGAGAATGTGACAACTTTCATGACGTGCGCCAACTGTCATGAAGAATATGTTTACCAAAAATGTTGAACGACTGCCGCTTGAGTGTGCATATTTGTAGACTCAGCTTTTCTTGACTCAACTCAGATATTATGCATATGAAATTGAGTGGCTTATCATATGCGATGATTTTTTCAAACGTCAGACCGATTTTCACTCAAGATGGCGGCTGCTGGTGAGTGGAGTGGAGTTTTTCGCATATGTTATGCATCCCAAATTGAGTGAAATTCTGCCAACTCATCTTTACTCCACTCGACTCACTTTATGCATACCACCCAGTGTTTATCACTGATATTTAAAAGTGAAAAAAAAAACGCAAGGTGCCGCGAACTTCCGACCAAAATGAACTGCTCGAAAGTGCGCGAGACATGAGTGTGGTTATGAAAGTGCGACACGGAAAATTTCGCATTTTTCGTTGATTTTCCGCCAATTTGGCTAGTGTGAATGGTGCAGCACTACCATAGCCCGAATCCTTGGGCCGGTGAGCTCAGCGGAAACCCCCGGAAGTGCCCCAAAAAGTGAATTCAAAGTGGTTGTCAAATGACAACATTACAGGTGATTTCCGGCCTTTTCATCGGAATTCATAGAGTAAGTATACGTTTTTTGTTGTGCTAAAATTTTAGTGGATTGATGCGCCCCAAAATACGGGTCCTGCACGTGTTGTTGACGAGCCAGACGAAAGTTTCACTGCAGCTGACAGGACTAGATGCCTGGCGGTGAAACATTCGTCCGGTTCGTCAACAACGCGTTCAAGACCCTTATTTTGGAGCGCAGCCATCCACTCAAATGTTAGCACAACAAAGAACGTATACTTACCCTATGAATTCCGATGAAAAGGCCGGAAATCACCTGTAATGTTGTCATTTGACAACCACTTTGAATTCACTTTTTGGGCACTTCCGGGAGTTTCCGCTGAACTCACCGGCCCGTGGATTCGACCCAAGGTAGTGCTGGACCATTCACACTAGCCAAATTGGCGGAAAATTAACGAAAAATCCAAAATTCCCGTGCCGCACTTTCCTAACCTCGCACTTTTCAATATACCATTTTACTCGATATTTCCCGGCACTTCACGTTTTTTCCACTTTCACACGGCACTGATAGCCACTCCTTTTATTTTCACTTAAAATCTCAATGGGTGGTATAACTGCCATCTTTACTCTCAGGCCGGAGTGTCAGCTGATTGTCAAAGCACTAACGACATGACAAGCAGTCAACCAAGTGTGAACTCGCGCGGTCGCCCGGTAAAATTTCGCGATATTTGTGCGTAAAAGTGAGTTTAGTGTCGGGATTTTAAGTGAAAACTAAAAGAAGTGGCTATCAGTGCCGTGTGAAAGTGAAAAAACGTGAAGTGCCGGGAAATATCGAGTAAAATGGTATATTGAAAATTGCGAGGTTAGGAAAGTGCGACACGGAAAATTTCGGATTTTTCGTTAATTTTCCGCCAATTTGGCTAGTGTGAATGGTGCAGCACTACCTTGGGTCGAATCTTTGGGCCGGTGAGTTCAGCGGAAACTCCCGGAAGTGCCCCAAAATGTGAATTCAAAGTGGTTGTCAAATGACAACATTACAGGTGATTTCCGGCCTTTTCATCGGAATTCATAGGGTAAGTATACGTTTTTTATTGTGCTAAAATCTTAGTGGATTGATGCACCCCAAAATGCGAATTTTGACGACGATGTTGACAAACCGGACGAAAGTTTCACCGCCAGGCATCTAGTCCTGTCAGCTGCAGTGAAACTTTCGTCTGGCTCGTCAACAACGCGTGTAAGACCCGTATTTTGGGGCGCATCAATCCACTAAAATTTTAGCACAACAAAAAACGTATACTTACCCTATGAATTCCGATGAAAAGGCCGGAAATCACCTGTAATGTTGTCATTTGACAACCACTTTGAATTCACTTTTTGGAGCACTTCCGGAAGTTTCCGCTAAACTCACCGGCCCAAGGATTCGTCCCATGGTAGTGCTGCACCATTCACACTAGCCAAATTGGCGGAAAATTAACGAAAAATGCGAAATTTTCCGTGTCGCACTTTCATAACCACACTCATGTCTCGCGCACTTTCTAGCAGTTCATTTTGGTCGGAATTTAGCGGCACCCTGCGTTTTTTTTTCACTTTCAAATATCAGTGAGAAGTGTAGCGTGTTCGTTAATGAAAAGCCGGAATTAACACGAATTATAAATACTTTATTGGTCGAGAAAAATATATAACGTCGTACTTCTTCGAATTTCACAATCAACCTCTGGTGTTTCGTTTCGTCTCCTTCTAAAAACCTTCTTGCGATCTCCACGCCATTCATTCCATATGCGGGGAAAAATGTCATTATCCAGCTGTCATGTCGCCACAGTCGCTACACAGCCCCCTTCCGAGCGACGAAACTGCAAGTTGAAAATTGCGGTTGAGAAGCGAATTGAACCTTCTTGGGTGTTTTCGAAAGCGACTCGGATGGTGATTGGGTTGATGGCGATTTTCCTGCGGCATGGTTTCGATTGTTTGCTGCACTCGTTTGAGAAGTCTGAGGGCGTTTGTTTACTTCACTTGTTGGCTCGTTTTCGAAGAATGCTGGTTTCAGCCTCTCGGTCGAAATCGTTGTAGGTTGTCCTTTCACATTCACCTTGTATACTCTGTCGGAAATCCTCTCAAGTATTTCGTACGGTCCTTCGTATGGCTGTTCGCAAGGTTTTTGTGTCGCATCGATTCTGATGAAAACATGGGAACAGGTTGGAAGCTCTTTGAAGACGAAATGTTTCGACTTTCGATGATGCGCTGTAGGAGTCGGTTTAATCCTTTGTACGTGCGCACGGAGTTTTTGTATGAACAAAAATGGATCGATCGGTGGCTCTACGTCAGTGACGATATCCCCTGGAATTCGAAGGGGTGTACCATACACTAAATCTGCTGCAGATGCTTTAATATCGTCCTTAAAACTCGTGCGAGGTCCAAGTAACACAGTTGGCAGGATGTCGACCCATTCGTAGTTCTCGTGGCATTTGATGGCTGCCTTAAGCGATCTGTGCCATCGCTCGACCATCCCATTGGATGCTGGATGGTATGCCGTTGACTTCGTTCGTTTACTGCCGATAAATCTCGCTAACGCTTCGAAGAGTTGCGATTCAAACTGGCTGCCTCTATCTGTTGTGATAGTCTCTGGTGAGCCGAACCTCGTGATCCAACCATTCCAAAACTCGGTTGCGATTGTGTCGGCAGTAATATTTTTTAGCGGAAATACCTCTGGCCAACGTGTAAATCGGTCAATTGCCGTTAGACAGTAGCGATATCCTTTATATTGCGGCATGACTATGATGTCGATGTGGACGTGTCGGAAACGGGTCTGCGGAATCGGAATGGACTCTGGGATATTCTTCACATGTCGGTGTACTTTGCTACGCTGACAAGGTAGGCAACATCGTGCCCATTGTTTGATATCCGAATTCATGCGTGGCCAAACATATTTCGCGGCAATTGCTTTTCGTGTTGTTCGGCCGCTTGGATGCGACAACTCGTGGAACGCGTTAAAAACTTTCTTACGAAGAGTTTTTGGAACGTATGGTCGTATTTGTCCTGTTGACACGTCGCAAAAAATGGCTGTATTGCCGTTGTCGAGCTGTTTCGATTGTAACTTGAGCGAGGATTCGTTTTTCAATAAAAATGCCAGCTCATCGTCGATCTCCTGCTGTTGTGCCAATTCGGTTGTATCGATCACTGATGGCATCGAGATAGCGTTGAGACGGGAAAATGCATCGGCAACGAAATTCCATTGGCCGGGTACATATACGATGTCGGTGCAAATTTGAGCGATGTAGTCGAGCTGCGATTGCTGTCGTGGCGAAGCCTTAGATGCTTTTTGCTGAAAAGCGAACGTAAGAGGCTTGTGATCCGTCAGAATTTGAATTTTTCGTCCTTCGATAATGTGACGGAAAAATTTCACTGCTTGATAAATTGCAAGCAGTTCGCGGTCGTAGGCACAGTACCGGCTTTGCGTTTTGTTGAGCTTGCGCGAAAAAAATCCTAGTGGTGTTATTACGTCTCCGACTTGTTGGTCTAGACTCGCTCCTATTGCAAAGTCCGAAGCGTCGCAGCGTAAAATGAGTGGGGCATTGGCCACAGGATGTGCTAACAATACTGCTTCTCGTATCAAGGATTTGCACTTGTCGAACGCTTCCTCAGCTTCACTTGTCCATAGTATTAGTCGTTTGTCACGTTTTCGGTTACCTTTGATTAGCCTTAACAACGGCACTTGAATGTCTGCCGCTTTCGGAAGGCAGTTCCGATAGAAGTTTATGTCGCCGATGAATCTACGTAGTTCTTCGATGGTTCTTGGCTTTTCGTAATTGTTAATAGCGTCGATGCGGGCTTGCGGCGGACGAATGCCTTGACTGTTGACGAGGTGACCAAGATATGTGACCTCTTGTTGTCCGAAAATGCATTTCGCTACGTTAATAGTTAGTCCGAATCGTTGCAGTCTTTCGAAGACGATTTCAAGATGTTTTCGATGCTCCTCTTCCGATTTCGATGCGATTATAATATCGTCGATATAACAGTGGCAGAAATCAAGGCCACGCAGAACGTTGTCCATAGGCCGCTGGAACGTTTGTGCGGCGTTTCGCAGACCAAACGTCATCACTTTGAACTGAAATAAACCGAAAGGCGTGATGATGGCCGTTTTGTGCTGGTCTCGAAGTGCGATTCGTATCTGGTGATATGCACGCACTAAATCCAGTGTACTGAAGATTGTGCAACCAGCAATTTTATGCGTGAAATCGGAAAGCAGCGGTATCGGGTATTGTTCCGGGACTGTTTTGGAATTGAGTCCTCTATAGTCACCGCAGGTGCGCCAACCTGAGGGTTTTTTCGGCACGAGGTGTATGGGCGATGCCCAGTCGCTGCTTGAGGGCTCACAGATGCCTTGCTCGATGAGGAAATCGATTTCCTGTTTCGCTGCAATGAGTCGTTCGCCTGCTAGTTTACGAGCTTTTTCTCGTACGGGTGGGCCTTCGGTATGTATTTCGTGTTCGATGGGTGCTTCGACGGGCGGTTTCGTTTTCGTGAAATTAGTGATTTCGCCAAATTTTTTAAGTAAGAAAGCGTATTTGCAAGCATTGTCTATGGTGTCTAACGCTACTCCGTTGTATTTCACTACTTCTGCTCCGATTTCCATCTGAGTTTTAGCGTCCACAAGTCGACGGCCGCGTAAATCAACAAGGAGGTCGTGATGGCGCAAAAAATCAGCACCAATTATTGGCTGCTGTACGTTAGCCAGCGTGAATTGCCAACGGTACGGACGCCGTAGTCCAAGGTTTAGGTCGAGCAAACGGGTTCCATAGGTATCGATCGTTGAACCATTTGCGGCGTACAAACGGAATTCGCTTTTCGCATTGGGCTTAGTGGCTGAGATGGGGACAACGGAGACATCGGCTCCCGTATCGATAAGAAACACTAGCCCAGATTTTCGGTCACGGATTTTGAGTCGGCTGTTGGTCGAGTTGCTGCAATCGTTTGCCGAAAACGATGCAGCCGAAACTAGTTTTTTTTTGTATGTGCATGGATCTCGACATTTACGCGCTTTAGCACCAAAGCGTGCATGATAAAAGCATAGACCAGGGGTTGTATCGCTACCTTTATCTCGTGATGGGGATCTACTCCGACTGCGCACCTTTATTTGCTGGATTTCGCGCGAAAGCCTTTCAATCGTGTCTCTCATCTCTCGAATCTCAGGAGACACGCTCGTTGCATTAATGGTGGCGTTCGCATCGGAAATTTCGTTATGGGCTGCGACTGGAGCTAAAGCTTGGAAGGACGAGACTTCGAGTATTTTGTCCGCCTGCGCTGCAAGTTTGGATAAATCATCGCTGTCCGATATTGCAAGAATACTTTGCACTGATTCGGGAAGTTGCTCTAAAAACAAAACTCTTATGACTTTGTCGGGGATTTGGCCGGTACACAACTGCTTCATTTTCCAGAGCTTCGCTGAGGGTTTCTCATCGCTTAAGTTAAGACCGCGTAAGAGCTTCCTGATCTTCGACTCCTCCGATTCCGAAAAAATCTTTATAATTCGATTACGTAAAGTTGCGTACTTATCAGTTGCGGGAGGTGATACAATGAGATCGCTCACGAATGCGCACACATCCTGGCTCAGATGGACAATAATATGCCGGAACTTCGTAGCGTCGCTGGAAATGCGTGCTAGCTCGAATGCTATCTCGGCCTGTGCGAACCACAGGGCAGGGTTTTCTCTCCAAAACGGCGGAAGTTGCACCTTCCGTACCGTGCACAGGCTGTCGCCGTCATCGATGGCGTCGCTAAAGACTTCGTTGTCTTTGGTTTTCGGGCTAGCGCCAGGGTTTTCACCACCGTCGGTCATCACGATGATTGTAACGTCGCTATATTTCAACGGCAGGTTCGCGATTTAACTCCGGCGTCGTCGGGGTCACCAATTTGTAGCGTGTTCGTTAATGAAAAGCCGGAATTAACACGAATTATAAATACTTTATTGGTCGAGAAAAATATATAACGTCGTACTTCTTCGAATTTCACAATCAACCTCTGGTATTTCGTTTCGTCTCCTTCTAAAAACCTTCTTGCGATCTCCACGCCATTCATTCCATATGCGGGGAAAAATGTCATTAACCAGCTGTCATGTCGCCACAGTCGCTACATAAGCACTACTTTCTATTGCACTTAATATCGCGACACTAAAATCACTTTTATGCACGAAAATCGCCAGATTTCAAGAGGTCGACTGCACAGGTTCTTCACTTTGTTTGCATATGGTTCACTGCTTGTCATGACGTCATTGCTTTGACACTCCGGCCTGAGAGTAAAGATGGCGGTGATATTAGTCCTCTAAAAATACACTTTCTGGACACTTTCAGCAATTTGGTCGAAGCTGCAGCCCCCGGGGATCAGTCGCAGAGTATCGTGGAACAGTTCACACTTGACAAAATACATCTTTTGACCGCACGACACACTTTCATCGCGTACGTGTTCTTTTTTCTCGAATCACTAGATGACATTTTGCTAACAAATAAACACTGAACGCGGAAAACGAAAACTAAACACGAAACGCACAAATACCGGGGACTCGCCGCCAGCAGTCGCCGACCACTGGATTATGGATACGATGGCGTCATCAAAGGAAATAATTGTGTAATTTAGCCGTCAAAATCAGCTGAGCGCAGGCTTGTATATCTAGATGGCGTTGGTGGTATGCATAAAGTAAGTCGAGTGAAGTAAAGCTGAGTTGACCGAATTTCACTCAATTTGGTATGCATTACATATGCGAAAAACCACCGCCATCTTTATCCTCAGGCCGGAGTGTCAAAGTAGTGACGTCATGACAAGCAGTGAACCATATGTAAACAAAGTGAAAAACGCGTGCAGTCGACCTATTGAAATCTGGCGATTTTCGTGCGTAAAAGTGATTTTAGTGTCGCGATTTGAAGTGCAATTGAAAGTAGTGCTTGTCACTGATATTTAGAAGTGAAAAAAACGCAAGGTGCCGCGAACTTCCGAACAAAATGAACTGCTCGAAAGTGCGCGAGACATGAGTGTGGTTATGAAAGTGCGACACGAAAAATTTCGCATTTTTCGTTAATTTCCCGGTAATTTGGCTAGTGTGAATGGTACAGCACTACTCTGGGACGAATCCTTGGGCCGGTGAGTTCAGCGGAAACTACCGGAAGTGCCCCAAAAAGTGAATTCAAAGTGGTTGTCAAATGACAACATTACAGGTGATTTCCGGCCTTTTCATCGGAATTCATAGGGTAATTATACGTTTTTTGTTGTGCAAAAATTTTAGTGAATTGATGCGCCCCAAAATACGGGTTTTAAACGCGTTGTTGACGAGCCAGACGAAAGTTTCACTGCAGCTGACAGGACTAGATGCCTAGCAGTGAAACTTTCGTCCGGTTCGTCAACATCGTGGTCAAAATCCACACTTTGGGGCGCATCAATCCACTTAAATTCTACCACAACAAAAAACGCATACTTACCCTATGAATTCCGATGAAAAGGCCGGAAATCACCTGTAATGTTGTCATTTGACAACCACTTGAAATTCACTTTTTGGGGCACTTCCGGGAGTTTCCGCTAAACTCACCGGCCCGAGGATTCGTCCCAGAGTAGTGCTGTACCATTCACACTTCCCGAATTGCCGGAAAATAAACGAAAAATGCGAAATTTCCCGTGTCGCACTTTCCTAACCTCGCACTTTTCAATACACCATTTCACTCGATATTTCCCGGCACTTCACGTTTTTTTTTACTTTCACACGGCACTGATAGCCACCTCTTTTAGTTACACTTAAAATTCCGGCACTAAACTCACTTTTACACACAATTATCGCGATATTTCACCGGGCGACCGCACGCGTTCACACTTCGTTGACTGCTTGTCATGTCGTTAGTGCTTTGACAATCAGCTGACACTCCGGCCTGAGAGTAAAGATGGCAGTGGAAAAACTCCACTCCGCTCACCAGCAGGCGCCATCTTGAGTGAAAATCAGCCTGACATGTAAAGAAATCATCGCATAGGATAATTTACTCAATTTCGTATGCATAATGGGTGGCATGAATAAAAATGAGGATATACTCCAGAGTGGAGACTATTGAGTGCATTTCTGAGTCTGCGATGTTCAGTGAGTTGAGTGGGAAATTGGTATGTATAAAAGTACACTCTATTCAGAGGACATAAAAACATCGAATTAATTGTTCACTCAGTCATTCGGTACATTCCTAGTTTAGATTTCGGTTTGTGTCTAAATAGATACTGGGTTGGTGCCAAGGGTTTGACAACTACATATTCACCACTTATTAACTGAACTCGAGGGGCACCGAAATAAGCCATAGCGAAATAAGGCATACGAAATAATCCATATGGATACTTTCGTTTGGAACCGAAAGTATTTATCGGAAAATTAACGAAATAATCTCTGCATGGATAATTTCGATTACAAATCGAAGTAATATTACGTTTACACTATCCCCAGATTACTTCATCTGCGCCGGCCGATTTAATCAGGAACTATCAAATGCATACAATTTTAAATTCACCACACCCAGATTAGGCAGCAGATGAAGTAATCTGGAGATAGTGTAAACGTAATATAAAGTATGCGAACGAAAGCGAGAATAGCCATATATTTGAATATATAACTAACAAAGGAATGGGTATATGCCTGTCAAACCATACAAATTGACAGCTTGAAAATGGGACGATCTTCTTCTTGAAAAAGTCGAGAGCTGGGAGAGTAAAGTTAACGGTTTTAAGATCACGTTGTGCATATGGCTGTCAAACGCTTTGTGCAAAAAGTGGCAAAAAGTAAATACGGTTGAATTCGCGAAAGTTTGGAGCCGGTTTTTGAGTGTAAAGAGCCGCGATTATGTAGAGAAGACACTAGTGAAATTTCCGGTAGGACAAATTGGTGCGGTAGTGAGTTGTGGTAAATTGAAATGCCTCGTCGGTGACTGCAAAAATAACCAGCGTATCCCTAAGACGGGGGTGTCTGTTTATAGGTAAAACATTAAATATTTAGATGTGATGTGCGCGTTACTTGTTTTTGTGAGTTTTCTGTCAGAAAACCGATATTAAAATGTTTGTTTTCGTTTCTGACTCCCCGCTGTATATATAGCTGTCAAATATCCGCGCCCTATTGGTGGTTGGCACTAATAGTCCCGTTCTTTCTCTCTCCCATGAAAAATTAAACGCGCTCTTCTCTCGTCCCATAAATTGAGCCTATGGGCCACTCCAGAAGTTCCTCTGAGAGCCATATACTACGATGAAAGAATACAGGATGTAATATAAGCGAGAATTTTGGGAACCATTTTCTTCATGTGGTTGTGCGCACCAACACTATCTCATTTTCAATGGGCTCATTCACCAAACATGAGCAACAACCCGTCAACTACTGCCGCTCCGGAGCATTCGTTCTGGAACGACTACCTCGCTTTGTTATTGTGTGTGCTATCGGAATCCACATGGCACATGATCCGAACATACAGAAGGTCTTATCAAGACAAATCTTTCTTTCTCTACGAATTTGTGAAATTTATCCTGAAATACAACGCGAAAACCACGAAACTAGTACGAAATTTTTTTTATTTCCGGGACTCTCGCACTTTTCGCTACGGAGGTGAAGTAGCGACTCAGCAATATGAATGAGCCCAATGGAGAAAATGACAGACAGACATCTGTTTACCTTGCGACTGGCGAGAAATGGCCCGCGAAAGAAAACAATTGTTTTATTAAGAACACAATTGTATTCTATTTATTCCAACGCCACATCACGGTCCCGCACATCTTAAAGGACGCGTTCAACACTTTTACGTGTGTAATGAGATTCTCATTTTCCGGAAATTCTACTTGTTTCGGCGGACTTTTACGACGCGCGCTGTTTTTGTAAAATTTGGGTGTTTCGCACTATATTTTACATTTACAAGCCCACAAATAGAATGTAAGATTCGAATCTCGCAAGACTACGAAAAAATTTCACCAAATAAACTTAATTTTCTCTTATTAAACCGCACTTGAAAATTCCGCTGCGCCAATTCACTTCTTTAAAACAAGGAACTGTCAACCAAACAATTGTCATCCAGTCTAAACTACCAAAACAGCTGTTAAAGTTTGGTTCCCCACACACGTAGTGTATACGTGCGTTAGATCTCATCCATATAGATCGTTGGCCATATACTTACTTTCGTTTCTAAACGAAATTAGGCATTGAGTGTGGAACCGAAAGAATCCATGCATAGACATTTTCTGTTTCAAGCCGAAACAAAATATGCGGCAGAAAGTGAAATAATATATGCATCTTTCACATAAGTAGGGACGGCGCGATTGCAATTTTTTGTATGGGATCGTTGTGATAAGGATGGTTGTGGAGGATAATGGCTTGCTGTTGCTGTTGATCAATGAATTATCATGAAAAGGACATTCTTTGCAGTGAACTGGGATATAGGCGATATGGGTGTCATATGAATCGGGGTGATGAGGCGGATGCTATGGAGTACTAATGAGGGCGTTTCGAGTCCTTCGGTCAGCAGAAAAGGACATTCTTTCTTTACAGGCGATATGGGTGTCATATGAATCGGGGTGATGAGGCGGATGCTATGGAGTACTAATGAGGGCGTCCCGAGTCCTCTGGTCAGGAGAAAAGGACATTATTCGCGATGAACTGGGATATAGACGATATGGGTGTCATATGAATCGGGGTGATGAGGCGGATGCTATGGAGTACTAATGAGGACATCTCGAGTCCTCTGGTCAGGAGAAAAGGACATTAATCGCGATGAACTGGGATATAGGCGATATGGGTGTCATATGAATCGGGGTGATGAGGCGGATGCTATGGAGTACTAATGAGGGCGTCTCGAGTCCTCTGGTCAGGAGAAAAGGACATTATTCGCGATGAACTGGGATATAGGCGATATGGGTGTCATATGAATCGGGGTGATGAGGCGGATGCTATGGAGTACTAATGAGGGCGTCTCGAGTCCTCTGGTCAGGAGAAAAGGACATTATTCGCGATGAACTGGTATATAGGCGATATGGGTGTCATATGAATCGGGGTGATGAGGCGGATGCTATGGAGTACTAATGAGGGCGTCTCGAGTCCTCTGGTCAGGAGAAAAGGACATTATTCGCGATGAACTGGGATATAGGCGATATGGGTGTCATATGAATCGGGGTGATGAGGCGGATGCTATGGAGTACTAATGAGGACATCTCGAGTCCTCTGGTCAGGAGAAAAGGACATTATTCGCGATGAACTGGGATATAGGCGATATGGGTGTCATATGAATCTGGGTGATGAGGCGGATGCTATGGAGTACTAATGAGGGCGTCTCGAGTCCTCTGGTCAGCAGAAAAGGACATTATTCGCGATGAACTGGGATATAGGCGATATGGGTGTCATATGAATCGGGGTGATGAGGCGGATGCTATGGAGTACTAATGAGGGCGTCTCGAGTCCTCTGGTCAGGAGAAAAGGACATTATTCGCGATGAACTGGGATATAGGCGATATGGGTGTCATATGAATCGGGGTGATGAGGCGGATGCTATGGAGTACTAATGAGGACATCTCGAGTCCTCTGGTCAGGAGAAAAGGACATTATTCGCGATGAACTGGGATATAGGCGATATGGGTGTCATATGAATCTGGGTGATGAGGCGGATGCTATGGAGTACTAATGAGGGCGTCTCGAGTCCTCTGGTCAGCAGAAAAGGACATTATTCGCGATGAACTGGGATATAGGCGATATGGGTGTCATATGAATCGGGGTGATGAGGCGGATGCTATGGAGTACTAATGAGGGCGTCTCGAGTCCTCTGGTCAGGAGAAAAGGACATTATTCGCGATGAACTGGGATATAGGCGATATGGGTGTCAAATGAATCGGGGTGATGAGGCGGATGCTATGGAGTACTAATGAGGGCGTTTCGAGTCCTTCGGTCAGCAGAAAAGGACATTCTTTCTTTACAGGCGATATGGGTGTCATATGAATCTGGGTGATGAGGGGGATGGGAATTTGACATCCCATGTGCTTCTATATGGACCGGGCGGGTGTTCCGCGGCGGAGAGACAAAATGGAATGTTATTGCTCACAATGGAGAAGTATGGGAGGGGTTGACATCTCATGTGCTTCCTGTGCTTCTATATGGACTGCGCGGGTGTTACGCAGTGGAGGGCTTATGTCTTTCTCTTTACTTTTTACTAGTTCGTATGTGGTGGAGTTACGTCCAGAATTTTGTGTGCAGTAAATGGTGGATTCATCTCCTATATATCTCTGTGCTACCAGTGCAAGTTGTTGTTTTGAGTTGTGTGAAAATAGCAAAAAGATAGGGCGATCTTCTTCACCGGCTTTTCATGCTGGTATCTGGTATGCCGATAACTGTGCCGGCTGCAAAGGGCGGCTGTTCGACAAAATTTTTGAATACATTTTCAGTGTTCACATACTATGAAAGGCCACGTTTATCCGTGGAACTAAACGGCGATTTAACTAAATCGTTTTAGTGTTAGTACTTGTTGGTGGAGTGTTTATACCGACCATACGGAGAGGTATTTCTTCTTCTTTCTCCATTGACAGCACAGATAAATTTGACAGATATAAATGTTACGACTGAAAAAGACTTTTTCTTGCCCGTGATCACGCACTGCTTTCCTGAAATTGCAAACAAAACAAGCGCCGGACAAAAAACAACGACAACAGAGGAAACGTCAACCACCGCGTCAACATTAGCGATGACAGAAACATAGTCCCAATTTTTTTTAGTCCAGTTCCGCATCGCAAGTGGAGATAAGCCAAAATCAAAACTAACTAAACCGATACGTTTATATCGTCGAGAGCTAGATCGATTTAGTCAGATCTTGAAGATAGTCCCGCGATATAAACGTAGTGAAAGATGCTACCGCCGCCATCTTTACTGACAGGCCGTAGTGTCAAAGCAATGACGTCATGACAAGCAGTGAACCATATATGTAAACAAAGTGAAGAACGCGTGTGGTCACTGCCATCTTTACTCTCAGGCCGGAGTGTCAGCTGATTGTCAAAGCACTAACGACATGACAAGCAGTCAACCAAGTGTGAACTCGCGCGGTCGCCCGGTAAAATTTCGCGATATTTGTGCGTAAAAGTGAGTTTAGTGTCGGGGTTTTAAGTGAAAATAAAAGAAGTGGCTATCAGTGCCGTGTGAAAGTGCAAAAAAACGTAAAGTGCCGGGAAATATCGAGTAAAATGAACTGCTCGAAAGTGCGCGAGACATGAGTGTGATTATGAAAGTGCGACACGGAAAATTTCGCACTTTTCGTTAATTTTCCGGCAATTTGGCTGGTGTGAATGGTACAGCACTACTATGGGACGAATCCTTGGGCCGGTGAGTTCAGCGGAAACTCCCGGAAGTGCTCCAAAAAGTGAATCCAAAATGGTTGTCAAATGACAACATTACAGGTGATTTCCGGCCTTTTCATCGGAATTCATAGGGTAAGTATACGTTTTTTGTTGTGCTAAAATTTTAGTGGATTGATGCACCCCAAAATACGGGTCTTGCACGCGTTGTTGACGAGCTAGGCGAAAGTTTCCCTGCAGCTGACAGGACTAGATGCCTGGCGGTGAAACTTTCGTCCGGTTCGTCAACATCGTCGTCAAAATCCGCATTTTGGGGCGCTTCAATCCACTAAGATTTTAGCACAACAAAAAACGTATACTTACCCTATGAATTCCGATGAAAAGGCCGGAAATCACCTGTAATGTTGTCATTTGACAACCATTTTGAATTCACTTTTTGGAGCACTTCCGGGAGTTTCCGCTGAACTCACCGGCCCAAGGATTCGTCCCATGGTAGTGCTGTACCATTCACACCAGCCAAATTGCCAGAAAATTAACGAAAAGTGCGAAATTTTCCGTGTCGCACTTTCATAATCACACTCATGTCTCGCGCACTTTCGAGCAGTTCATTTTACTCGATATTTCCCGGCACTTCACGTTTTTTTGCACTTTCACACGGCACTGATAGCCACTTCTTTTATTTTCACTTAAAACCCCGACACTAAACTCACTTTTACGCACAAATATCGCGAAATTTTACCGGGCGACCGCGCGAGTTCACACTTGGTTGACTGCTTGTCATGTCGTTAGTGCTTTGACAATCAGCTGACACTCCGGCCTGAGAGTAAAGATGGCAGTGACCACACGCGTTCTTCACTTTGTTTACATATATGGTTCACTGCTTGTCATGACGTCATTGCTTTGACACTACGGCCTGTCAGTAAAGATGGCGGCGGTAGCATCTTTCACTACGTTTATATCGCGGGACTATCTTCGAGATCTGACTAAATCGATCTAGCTCTCGACGATATAAACGTATCGGTTTAGTTAGTTTTGATTTTGGCTTATCTCCACTTGCGATGCGGAACTGGACTAAAAAAAATTGGGACTATGTTTCTGTCATCGCTAATGTTGACGCGGTGGTTGACGTTTCCTCTGTTGTCGTTGTTTTTTGTCCGGCGCTTGTTTTGTTTGCAATTTCAGGAAAGCAGTGCGTGATCACGGGCAAGAAAAAGTCTTTTTCAGTCGTAACATTTATATCTGTCAAATTTATCTGTGCTGTCAATGGAGAAAGAAGAAGAAATACCTCTCCGTATGGTCGGTATAAACACTCCACCAACAAGTACTAACACTAAAACGATTTAGTTAAATCGCCGTTTAGTTCCACGGATAAACGTGGCCTTTCATAGTATGTGAACACTGAAAATGTATTCAAAAATTTTGTCGAACAGCCGCCCTTTGCAGCCGGCACAGTTATCGGCATACCAGATACCAGCATGAAAAGCCGGTGAAGAAGATCGCCCTATCTTTTTGCTATTTTCACACAACTCAAAACAACAACTTGCACTGGTAGCACAGAGATATATAGGAGATGAATCCACCATTTACTGCACAAAAAAATTCTGGACGTAACTCCACCACATACGAACTAGTAAAAAGTAAAGAGAAAGACATAAGCCCTCCACTGCGTAACACCCGCGCAGTCCATATAGAAGCACAGGAAGCACATGAGATGTCAACCCCTCCCATACTTCTCCATTGTGAGCAATAACATTCCATTTTGTCTCTCCGCCGCGGAACACCCGCCCGGTCCATATAGAAGCACATGGGATGTCAAATTCCCATCCCCCTCATCACCCAGATTCATATGACACCCATATCGCCTGTAAAGAAAGAATGTCCTTTTCTGCTGACCGAAGGACTCGAAACGCCCTCATTAGTACTCCATAGCATCCGCCTCATCACCCCGATTCATTTGACACCCATATCGCCTATATCCCAGTTCATCGCGAATAATGTCCTTTTCTCCTGACCAGAGGACTCGAGACGCCCTCATTAGTACTCCATAGCATCCGCCTCATCACCCCGATTCATATGACACCCATATCGCCTATATCCCAGTTCATCGCGAATAATGTCCTTTTCTGCTGACCAGAGGACTCGAGACGCCCTCATTAGTACTCCATAGCATCCGCCTCATCACCCAGATTCATATGACACCCATATCGCCTATATCCCAGTTCATCGCGAATAATGTCCTTTTCTCCTGACCAGAGGACTCGAGATGTCCTCATTAGTACTCCATAGCATCCGCCTCATCACCCCGATTCATATGACACCCATATCGCCTATATCCCAGTTCATCGCGAATAATGTCCTTTTCTCCTGACCAGAGGACTCGAGACGCCCTCATTAGTACTCCATAGCATCCGCCTCATCACCCCGATTCATATGACACCCATATCGCCTATATCCCAGTTCATCGCGAATAATGTCCTTTTCTCCTGACCAGAGGACTCGAGACGCCCTCATTAGTACTCCATAGCATCCGCCTCATCACCCCGATTCATATGACACCCATATCGCCTATATCCCAGTTCACTGCAAAGAATGTCCTTTTCATGATAATTCATTGATCAACAGCAACAGCAAGCCATTATGCTCCACAACCATCCTTATCACAACGATCCCACACACAAAATTGCAATCGCGCCGTCCCTACTTATGTGAAAGATCTATATATTATTTCACTTTCTGCCGCATATTTTGTTTCGGCTTGAAACAGAAAATGTCTATGCATGGATTCTTTCGGTTCCACACTCAATGCCTAATTTCGTTTAGAAACGAAAGTAAGTATATGGCTATTCTCGCTTTCGTTCGCATACTTTACTTCGATTTGAAATCGAAATTATCCATGCAGAGATTATTTCGTTAATTTTCCGATAAATACTTTCGGTTCCAAACGAAAGTATCCATATGGATTATTTCGTATGCCTTATTTCGCTATGGCTTATTTGGGTGCCCCTCGAGTTCAGTTAATATGTGGTGAATATGTGGTTGTCAAACCCTTGGCACCAACCCAGTATCTATTTAGACACAAACCGAAATCTAAACTAGGAATGTACCGCTCTTTTGATTTGAACGGTGTTGCCATGAAGTTCACCGACATCGTGTAAATTATTGGCAAAAAATGTCCGGCCAATTTAGCGAAAATTTATGTCTTATATGTTAACCTTCCGAATGGAGTTGATTGACGTAATACACGTGCTTACAGGTTCTAATATCCAAGCTTATGATGCTGGTGAAAGATAAATGACGAGAATTCGGTGAGGTCAATTCAAATTAACAGAGCGAGCAACAGTCCAATCTATCCTCTTTGGTCCAATGATGATGACTATAAGCCCGAATACCAACTTAAAAGATGCCGCACCCAACACGAGAAAGTATAAAGCTGGGTAAATATCCGTCAAATATGCACAACAAATAATTTCATTCTATTCTAAATCCCAATTAAAGATCGAAGAAGTCTATGATGAATAAGAAGATATCGAAGCTGCCCCCTGCCGTCGTTCAAAGTGGCTTCCCATGCGACGAAAGAAAAGAACGAAGAAGGGGACACGGAGATCTTCAAGCAGGTCGCTGATGACTACGATCCAGTGTATTGGGTCAAGTTGCTTCGGCAGCACAACGAACGGCACCAATAAGGCATTGGGCAAAGGCAACCGTGTCCGCAAACAAGTTAATTACAACGACGGTGGCAGAACCCTACGCCGATTCCAACTGTTTCTGACTATTCGGGTGGATATTTGGAAAACCCCAAAAATGGTGGCGATTTTTAAGAGAAGATACGACAAAGAAGGAAAAGATGAGCCAATAGAAATAAAATCGTATGCGCTATATTTTTCTTTTATAATTTTACAAATTAATAAAAATTATCAGTTAAACTTCTAAATGCATATATGTTTTACTTGTAAATGAAATGGAGATTGATTGGTTTACATAATGATTAGTCCACACATGAACATTTACCTGTTTGTCATATGGTATGAGCCACTATGCGAGGATAAATAGGATATATTCAACATCAACTAAAGAATGACTTTGGAAACGAACAAAGTATCTGATGTACGATTTGTTTCAGACGACAGAATTGAAACAAGGTTGAATTTACTTAGTCACTAGCAGTTGATCTTGTACATGCCATAGTTAAGGAGGACCTCAAGATGGAGTCCTTCATATTAAACACTGCCCCTAAACAGGATTAAAAGTGGGTGAATGAGTACTTATCAATCGTTCCCACGGCAGCCGGTTCTTCGTACCGGAACGACCCGTTTTTCGACGGCCAAGAGCTGCCAAAAACCCTCGATGCAAGAAGAACTGCAGTATTTGAAGCATCGCTGCAACAACAACAACAATAACAGTACTTATCAATTTTTATTAAAACGTTCTCTCCCGTAGTGGCTACTATGACGAACTGGAACAAATCGTACATCAGATACTTTGTTCGTTTCCAAAGTCATCCTTTAGTTGATGTTGAACATATCCTATTTATCCTCGCATAGTGGCTCATACCATATGACAAACAGGTAAATGTCCATGTGTGGACTTATCATTATGTAAACCAATCAATCTCCATTTTATTTACAAGTAAAACAAATATGTATTTAAAAGTTTAACTGATGATTTTTATTAATTTGTTTATAAAAGATGAATATGGCGCAACATTACGATTTTGTTTCTATTCGCTCATCTTTTCCTTCTTTGTCGTATCTTCTCTTAAAAATCGCCACCATTTTTTGGGTTTTCCAAATATCCACCCGAATAGTCCGAAACAGCTTGCATCGGCGTAGGGTTCTGCCACCGTCGTTGTAATTAACTCGTTTGAGGACACGGTTGCCTTTGCCCAATGCCTTAGGCCACCCGCATCTTGGACGTAGGCAGGGCAGCGCAGCGCAGCGCGCGCATGGCATTGTTGCTGTAAAAATTGTCGAAATCTGACTTTACAACAACAATGCCATGTGCTGCCCTGCCTACGTCCAAGATGCGGCCGGCCTTACTGGTGCTGTTCGTTGTGGTGCCGAAGCAACTTGACCCAGTACGCTGCATCGTAGTCCTCAGCGACCTGCTTGATGATCTCCGTGTCCCCTTCTTCGTTCTTTTCTTTCGTCGCATAGGAAGCCACTTTGAACGATGGCAGGGGGCGATTTTGTTCTGAAATGAATGAATCTGAAGTCCATTTTCGCGAACTCATAAGCGTTTTGGAGATATTTACCTTTAAATTTGGATCTTTTGTATGGGAAAATCCAGTACTAGAATTGTGTATCAAATAAATCTCCGCTTTAGGTAGTTGCAAACCTGCTATGATACATCATCATTTAATTTTTTATATTTACAGGTCATTCGCAATTTAGATTTAGCGTTAATGATTTTACCTCGCAAGAGAAGACGATGACAGGAACAGCTAACAAAATGTCAAAACGATAAAATGACTGAGCGAACAATTAATTTGATGTTTTTATGTCCTCTGAATAGTGTACTTTTATACATACCAATTTTCCTTTCAACTCACAGAACATCGCAGACTCAGAAATGCACTCAATAGTCTCCACTCATTTTTATGCATACCATTTAGTTAGATCTCGAAGATAGTCCCGCGATATAAACATAGACTACGTTTAGACCGCGGTAAGAATCATAGTACTGACTGTGATGTATTCGAGTTAGTACAAGTTCTTGGTACGTTTATACCGACGGGTGCACCAAGTATTACCGATGTCAGCTGCGGTTTTATTGTCTTTTCGGTCATTTCGGGATTGCTCATAATTCAGGCGAATTGCTAACTTTGAGCCAGACGCTCGGATTCGAGTTCACAGTAGAAAACGCAAACGTTACACGCGATGACAGCTGTAGTCAGCTCCGTACCGCATGGTGAATGGAGTTAAAGTTAGTCGTAGCACTAACTAATCTGGTACGTTTAGACCGCGGTAAGTTTCTTCGTATTAGTTAATCCTCCAAGTAGTTCGCACGGTCTAAACGTACTCATAGAGTAAGTAGATAAGAAGTGGAACTCAGTACAACTGAGACGATGGTTGCATAGAGGAACTAGATAAGAGGTGGAACTCAGTACAACTGAGACGATGACTGTTCCTATTGGATTTGTTGCATATGCATTGAATTCCAGTGTCGGTACATTTGAATATATAACATTTGAATATATAACTAACAAAGGAATGGGTATATGCCTGTCAAACCATACAAATTGACAGCTTGAAAATGGGACGATCTTCTTCTTGAAAAAGTCGAGAGCTGGGAGAGTAAAGTTAACGGTTTTAAGATCACGTTGTGCATATGGCTGTCAAACGCTTTGTGCAAAAAGTGGCAAAAAGTAAATACGGTTGAATTCGCGAAAGTTTGGAGCCGGTTTTTGAGTGTAAAGAGCCGCGATTATGTAGAGAAGACACTAGTGAAATTTCCGGTAGGACAAATTGGTGCGGTAGTGAGTTGTGGTAAATTGAAATGCCTCATCGGTGACTGCAAAAATAACCAGCGTATCCCTAAGACGGGGGTGTCTGTTTATAGGTAAAACATTAAGTATTTAGATGTAATGTGCGCGTTACTGGTTTTTGTGAGTTTTCTGTCAGAAAACCGATATTAAAATGTTTGTTTTCGTTTCTGACTCCCCGCTGTATATATAGCTGTCAAATATCCGCGCCCTATTGGTGGTTGGCACTAATAGTCCCGTTCTTTCTCTCTCCCATGAAAAATTAAACGCGCTCTTCTCTCGTCCTATAAATTGAGCCTATGGGCCACTCCAGATGTTCCTCTGAGTATATAACTAACAAAGGAATGGGTATATGCCTGTCAAACCATACAAATTGACAGCTTGAAAATGGGACGATCTTCTTCTTGAAAAAGTCGAGAGCTGGGAGAGTAAAGTTAACGGTTTTAAGATCACGTTGTGCATATGGCTGTCAAACGCTTTGTGCAAAAAGTGGCAAAAAGTAAATACGGTTGAATTCGCGAAAGTTTGGAGCCGGTTTTTGAGTGTAAAGAGTCGCGATTATGTAGAGAAGACACTAGTGAAATTTCCGGTAGGACAAATTGGTGCGGTAGTGAGTTGTGGTAAATTGAAATGCCTCGTCGGTGACTGCAAAAATAACCAGCGTATCCCTAAGACGGGGGTGTCTGTTTATAGGTAAAACATTAAATATTTAGATGTGATGTGCGCGTTACTGGTTTTTGTGAGTTTTCTGTCAGAAAACCGATATTATAATGTTTGTTTTCGTTTCTGACTCCCCGCTGTATATATAGCTGTCAAATATCCGCGCCCTATTGGTGGTTGGCATTAATAGTCCCGTTCTTTCTCTCTCCGATGAAAAATTAAACGCGCTCTTCTCTCGTCCCATAAATTGAGCCTATGGGCCACTCCAGAAGTTCCTCTGAGGTCGGTACACAATGGAATTGCGGAAAGCAGATAGCAAAACCACCGCGTCATATGTTTCCGTTTAGAGCGCGTTGACATGATCAAACTACGATTTGACAAACTAGCATTTGATGAAAAGTTGAGCACCGTCCAACCACGGTTTGACAGGAGGACAAGACATCAAACCAGTTTGACAAGGGGTTGACACGTTCAAGTAGGTGGTTTGTCAAACCGTAGTTTGATCGTGTCAACGCGCTCTTACCAGAAAGAGATAAGACTGTCACAGCAGATCGATCGGGTAATAAAAAAAATTTGTTCATTCTCATGTTTTTCGATTCTGGCAATACTAAATATCTGGCAAATCGCACGCATACAGGGAAATCTAACCAAAACCATGCACGCAAACATACATACGTAACCTATCCACCGTGTTACTTATACAATCGCAACTAAAACTGATTGGGCCCAATTTGACTTTTGAAGGCCGGGTGACACGTTCAAAGTATACTTTGACAAAGCAGCATTTGACGCGAGTCTGTACTTTTCTAGGTAGTTGACACATTCAAAGTACACTTTGATGTTTACTTTTGTCAAATGTCTTTTCTGACGTTTCACTTTCGCGTTTGACATAAGTAAACAGGAAATATACATATTAGCAATTTCAAAATAATGTCCGATTATGTTCGTCAATATGCGCCCGTCGGTATCGTAGACACCGAAGATACAGTTGGTTTGTGGAGGCTGTTCCTTGGCAAAATCGTGCAATACACTAAGGCGGCTATTACACTATAAAAGTTCTTTTACAAATATATTTGAAGCACGATATTTTAAAAGAGCTTTTATGAATGATATTAGCCGCCTAAGGGGGAAGGAGTGCAAGCTTGTAAGAAAAGTACTTGAAACAAGCAACATTCATGTCGCAAATCTTTTCTCAGGCGGCTATTACACTATAAAAGTCCTTTGAAAATGTATTTTATAAAAGATATTTGTAAAAGAACTTTTATAGTGTAATAGCCGCCTAAATGTACACTACAAAAATGTGAATATGTTATCATTACGATTTAAACATGTATTTCTTTTATTGGCCATTTGAATATTTTTAATAAAACATTGAATTATCAATCGGTACTTTGTATATTCGCTCGGTCAAATAAGTTGGACACGTTTAGTTTTAACAATATTAGAAAAGTACTACGCAAAAGATAGATAGTTGCAATTTTAGTATACCGATAGGCACAGCAGATATTAAGGTATATTTCTATTTCACTAGCCAATGCATCTTGATTCATTCAGCTTTCGAAATTTGAGAACGCGGCCACATGGCCGAGACAATTGGAATACAATGTTGCAGACAACCAAGGTCCAACTCCGAGTTATCATGCCACAATGATGATGATTCTGAATAAGTAAAATAGATGAAAAATAAAAACTGCCGACATAACCAGTGGAAAATAAAAATTAATAACTGTTTAATTCGAAGAAAATATATTTTGGAATTGTCCAGTTACATGACAGACGTATGCACTTATTTAATATTTAAAGGTCGCCACCCACGGCATGCATTTTGGTCGCGAGCATGCATCGAACCACGTCAAACTCTATAGAAAAAAATCTCCTCGTTTCCACCGTTCTATGATATTTAATGGTTCGATGGAAGTTTGGTCGTGGTTGTGCTCGTCCATGGGTGGTGACCTTAACACTTCATTGAACATGCTTAAGTACAGACGCATTTCATTGAACTACAAATCTAATTACATTTCGCATTGATCCTTGGCCTCACATTTAGACGAGGTATCGAAGATGGCATGCGTTCTCCTGGAACTTAACCTTGATCAAGTTAGTGGGTATGGTATATTTTTCCTAGAAGCGAAGAAGAAGATTTATTTGAGAAACATTGACAGCCGGATGGGTATTGCACATAATTTACCTGCAATTGTCAACAAGTTTTCACTATGGTCGGCCATCCACTTACATTTTGGTCAATTGCCGTCACGATGAGGTCAAAGATCAATCTGGAAACAATGGCTCATCAATAAGCATGAATCTGTTCCACAACACGCGGCGGTATCTTGCAGCTTCGAAAATAGGAAAACAAGGATTTCCAGGCAGTATTTTCCGCAGCACGCAGCGGGGTTCCGCAGCTTGGAAAACGAGGCTTTACTTCGCCGAAAGAACTTACTGTAATCCAAATACACATACCTAAACTCGTAGAAGTCGCAAAACACTTTTTTTTCTCCAATAAAACAAAACTAACACGTACGCGATAACTTGAAATCCGCAAAGTCAAAATAAACACACTTGACACTTTAGAAATGTCTTATGACAATTCGCAAAACTTCGCTCTCATCAAAATTTTGAAGGAAAGTTGATCAAAATTTTGATGGAAAGTTGAGCATCGTCCTACTACACTTTGAAAGGATAGTAAGACGTCAAACAGCTTTGAAAAGGGGTTGACACGATCAAAGTAACTTCAAAGTAGGTTGTCAACGTACTTTGTCAAAGTGTACTTTGAACGTGTCAACCGGCCTTGAGCAGCTGTTCGAAATTGCTTTTGTCCTTATCGCTCTAAAGGGCGATTTCCTCCTAAGAGCGCGTTGACACGATCAAACTACGATTTGACAAACTAGCATTTGATGAAAAGTTGAGCACCGTCCAACTACGGTTTGACAGAAGCACAAGACATCAAACCAGTTTGACAAGGGGTTGATACGTTCAAATAGGTGGTTTGTCAAACTGTAGTTTGATCGTGTCAACGCGCTCTAATTGTAGCTGTCGCTTTGAGCTCAACGGGGTAAGTTTGTGTGTGTTGGAGTAAGTGCGTCCCTGTCATAGAGGAACTAGATAAGAGGTGGAACTCAATACAACTGAGACGATGTTCCTATTGGATTTGTTGCATATGTTTTGATTTCCACTTTCGGTAAACAATGGAATTGCGGAAAGCAGATAGCAAAAAAACCGCGTCATATGTTTCCGTTTACCAGAAAGAGATAAGACAATCACAGCAGATCGATCGGGTAATACCAAAAGTGCGTTCATTCCCTTGTTTTTCGATTCTGGCAATACTAAATATCCATCAAATCGCACGCATACATTACTCTCAGGCCGGAGTGTCAGCTGATTGTCAAAGCACTAACGACATGACAAGCAGTCAACCAAGTGTGAACTCGCGCGGTCGCCCGGTAAAATTTTACGATATTTGTGCGTAAAAGTGAGTTTAGTGTCGGGATTTTAAGTGAAAATAAAAGAAGTGGCTATCAGTGCCGTGTGAAAGTGAAAAAACGTGAAGTGCCGGGAAATATCGAGTAAAATGGTATATTGAAAAGTGCGAGGTTAGGAAAGTGCGACACGGGAAATTTCGCATTTTTCGTTAATTTTCCGGCAATTAGGCTAGTGTGAATCGTTCGGCAATACCCCGGGACGAATCCTCGGGCCGGTGAGTGCAGCGGAAACTCCCGAAAGTGCCCCAAAAAGTGAATTCAAAGTAGTCGTCAAATGACAACATTACAGGTGATTTCCGGCCTTTTCATCGGAATTCATAGGGTAAGTATACGCTTTTTGTTGCGCTAAAGCCTTAAACGTGCCATACACACACCGATCGATCGGCCGATCCGTCGCCCGAAATCGATATCGGCCGATGGATCGGCCTGTGTATGTGGAAATCGCACCGATCGGCCGATCAATTTTGATCTGCCGATATTTTTGTGCGATTTTCGTGCGATCGATCGGTGACGATCGATTGGATAGTGTATGTGATTATCGCAAGTGAATGTCAAATTACCAAATTATTAAATTATGAAATTTCAAGGATTCTTATGATTTAAATGGCACTGCAATTGAAATATCAAATATGTGGTTTACGAAAATACCACACACATCCAAATAGTTAACAAAAATGAATCTAGGTTGGATTGGGAGTGAATCATAACCTATTTTTTGAATTGTCATTCGTTATCGCATCGCACGAAAATCGCTCAGTGTGTGTGCAGTGGAGATCGGCAGATATTTTGTGGCGATCCATCGGCCGATCGATCGGGCGACGGATCGGATAATGTATGGCGGCTATTAGTGGATTGATGCGCCCCAAAATGCGGATTTTGACCACGATATTGACGAACCGGACGAAAGTTTCACCGCCAGGCATCTACTCCTGTCAGCTGCAGTGAAACTTTCGTCTGGCTCGTTAACAGCGCGTGCAAGACCCGTATTTTAGGGCGCATCAATCCACTAAAATTTTAGCACAACAAAAACGTATACTTACCCTATGAATACCGATGAAAAGGCCGGAAATCACCTGTAATGTTGTCATTTGACAACCATTTTGAATTCACTTTTTGAAGCACTTCCGGGAGCTTCCGCTAAACTCACCGGCCCAAGGATTCGTCCCATGGTAGTGCTGCACCATTCACACAAGCCAAATTGGCGGAAAATTAACGAAAAATGCGTAATTTTCCGTATCGCACTTTCATAACCACACTCATGTCTCGCGCACTTTCGAGCAGTTCATTTTGGTCGGAAGTTCGCGGCACTTTGCGTTTTTTTTTTACTTTTAAATATCAGTGATAAGCACTACTTTCAATTGCACTTATAATCGCGACACTAAAATCACTTTTACGCACGAAAATCGCCAGATTTCAAGAGGTCGACTGCACGCGTTCTTCACTTTGTTTACATATGGTTCACTGCTTGTCATGACGTCATTACTTTGACACTCCGGCCTGAGAATAAAGATGGCGGTGATTGAGTGCATTCCTGAGTCTGCTATGTTCGGTGAGTCGAGTGAAAAATTCGTATGCATATTTGAGTATATAACTTAGACACGCCATAGACAGTGCGATCCATCGTCAGATCGATCTGACGATGGATCGCCACAAAATATCTGACGATCGAAATTAAATGGAACTATCAAAAAAAATTGTCAACGATAGTCACATACACGGTGCGATCGTCAGATATGCATCGTATATGGGGGTTATAACAACAGGAGTGGTTATATGTCTGTCAAATCATACAAATTGACAGCTTGAAAATGGGACAATCTTCTTCTTGAAAAAGACGAGAGCTGGAAGAGTAAAGTTAACGGTTTTAAGATTGCCATTCCCCAGTTGTGCACAACGCTGTCAAGCACTTCGTGAAAATAGTGAATACAGTTTAATTCGCGAAAGTTTGGAGCCGGTTTTTGTCTGTAAAGAGCCGCGATTATGTAAAGAAGACACTAGTGAAATTTCCGGTAGAACAAATTGGTGCGGTAGTGAGTTGTGGTAAATCGAAATGCCTCGTCGGTGGCTTCAAAAATAACCAGCGTATCCCTAAGGCGGCTATTACACTATAAAAGTTATTTTACAAATATGTTTGTAAAAAACATTTTCAAAGGACTTTTATAGTGTATTAGCTGCCTGAGAAAAGATTTGTGACATGAACGTTGCGTGTTTCAAGTACTTTTCTTACAAGCTTGCACTCCTTCCCCCTTAGGTGGCTAATATCATTCATAAAAGTTCTTTTAAAATATCGTGCTTCTAAGATATTTGTAAAAGAACTTTTATAGTGTAATAGCCGCCTAAGACGGGGGTGTCATTTTCTTGGTAAAACATTAAATATTTAGATATGATGTGCGCGTTACTTGTTTTTGTGAGTTTTCTGTCAGAAAACCGATATTAAAATGTTTGTTTTGGTTTCTGACTCCGCGCTGTATATAAAGCCGTCAAATATCCGCCTTCTATTGGTGGTTGTCATTAAGGCCGCAATTACATTATAATATTTATAGTATAATAGCTATGATATTAGGTATTATAATATTTCTGGGATGAAAGGGCTATTACATAGCATATTACACTACGTGATATCTAGTATAATAGATCTGCTAATTTCACAATGGATGCAGGAAAATTTTTTTCAATTGGTGCAGCTTTAAGTGCAATTGTCACATTGTGTTTAATAATGAAAAAAATAAAAAACCAAAGCGCCTTTGGGTTCGACCATGGGTCGAGAGACGTAATATTCGCAGCATTCAAACAAATCTAGTGAGAGAATTGCAACAAGAAGACGTGAGGAGTTACCAAAATTACTTCCGTCTAGATGAAGAGACATTTAAATTCATTTTGATGAAAGTATATCCGCTCACCAGGAGGGAGGATACTCATTTCAGAAAAAGGATAAGCGTCGAAGATCGCTTAATGGTAACTCTTCGATTTCTGGCAACGGGAGAAAATTACACCAGCTTACAGTATAGCTACCGAATCCCCGAATCTACTTTTTCGGGAATCATTCCAGAGATGTGTGATGCTATATATCAAACAATTAAAGATGAATTTCTACGTGTAAGTAAACGTTTATTAAATATAACGTAAATAAAAGTAATATAAAAATAAAACACATCCATAAACAAAAAAACTTCTATTCAAAAAATTATTCGATTCAGAAAATCAGTCGTCCAGCTCTGAGTATTCAATAATATCGGAAGGGAAATTTGTCTTCTGTATTTCCACTGTTTCCTCGCTACATGAACTGGAAGGCATAGTCTCCTGAGCCCCAGTCGGCAGAGGATCGACTAAATACCATGAGTTCATGATAACTTGCTGCACTCTCCTCTGCATCTGCCTTGCGATACGTTCATTGCCTTCTGCAAAGAGGCTCCTCAGTTCATTGCCGATGAATTTACCAAATATATCCCATTCATCTTGGTTTGGCTCCGTGTAAGAGTAGGTAGAAGCAATTTTCGACATGTTGTCCATTGTCTGTGATGCGCGCAAAATCATGGAGTCATAATTCGGCTTTTTTTGCCGGTTTTTTTGGATGCGTGGATGGGTATTTTCTTCGTTTTCATCAACATCAGGTTGACTGCTGCTAGTAGTGAGAATCTGAAAATTATAGTTCAATATAAGTCCAACAAGTTTCGTAAATTAGTTACTACTTTTCTACAATTTTCTAAACGATTTATTAACAAGAAGTTAAGTGAAAAACTACTCTTATCTATCTATCAACAGGTTCCCACAAATCAAGAAGAATGGTTAAATATTGCCAAAGAATACGAGGAAAAGTGGAATGTGTTCAACACAATCGGGGCTATGGAAGGAAAACACATACGAATTACTTGCCCCAAGGAAGGCGGATCTCACTTTTTCTACTACAAATTGTACAACAGTATTGTGCTTTTCGCTTTGGTAGATGCGAACTACAAATTTTTATACGTGGAAGTGGGCACTAATGGACGAATAGGCGATGCAGGAATATACGCTAAAAGTAAAATAGGGCAATGTCTTTTAAACCCATCTATATTGAACATTCCCAACTCCCAAAAACTTCCCAATTCAAACATAGAAACACTTTTTGTTGTACTGGCGGATGATGCATTCCCGTTAAGTTGCAATGTTATGAAACCTTATCCTTTGCGAAATATAACGGAGGAAGAAAAAATTTTTAATTATCGCCTATCTCGTGGAAGGAGAATGGTCGAGAGTTCATTTGGGATTTTCGTAGCCCGGTTTCGTGTTTTCCTAACTTCAATGTACTTACATCCCTCAAAAGTTAAGAAGTTGATTCTTGCCGCTTGTACTTTACACAATTTATTAACATCAAAAAGGAAGCATTTATACACTCAAAGTCAAACGCATGAACTTACAGAAGGTAATATGCAATACTTAGAAATAGTGAGTAGTGAGAACTCAAATGAAATGGAGCCGCTTGTGCCCCAAAAAGTTATTGGACATATTCGACATGGGCGAGAAGTAAGGGATGACTTTAAAGAATTTTACAATGGGCCAGGAAAAGTGCCCTGGCAAGATAAATACATCGCTTGAAAACACCAAACTTACATTTTTCTCAGCCTCAATTTCACCTGCATCTTCGTTCAATGCACAATGTTGCAGATTATCTTCTGATTCGTCAGCCTGTGTTGCTCCATCAAGAAATTTCAGAAGTGGGTACCAGTATGCAGTTGGAATATATACATCTATGTCGTCTGATCCGCTTTTACCGCTTTTCTTTATCTGTAATTTTATTTTTATTTGGATTAATATTTTGAACTTCAAATTTAAACAAAAACTTTTATAAACTTTTGCCACTAATTTACTCACTTTCATTTTCTCGGCCAAATATTGCGACCGCAGATTGTTAATTTTCCTTTTGATATCGTTTACCGTGCAACCGCCACCAATACTGTCCGCAATATCTCTATAAATTTGATTGCGAAGATTCCGGTTTCTGTATTCTTTGCTTTTATTATTCCAAAGAACTTCTCTTTCCTCGTATTCACTGACTAAAATTTTCGTAGCTTGCATATTCCAAGTAAAAGCTTTTGAATTCATACTGATATAACACGATTTACGGTTATCACTCACGTTTGGCAGATATCGAACAGGAAAACAAAAAGTACCGTTCGCTGTTGACGTTTGCCGGCAAAGCTAGTATAATCGGTAGTATGAAGGAGAACCTATTATAATATCTATTATGATATCTATGATAAATGTCATTACACTATAATATATATGCAATATATATGAGCTATTATACTATAAATATTATAATGTAATTGTGGCCTAAGGCCGGCCGCATCTTGGACGTAGGCAGGGCAGCGCATCGCGCACATGGCATTGTTGTAACAATTGTCAAAATCTAATTTTACAACAACAATGCCATGTGCGCGCTGGCCTGCCTACGTCCAAGATGCGGCCGGCCTAATAGTCCCGTTCTTTCTCTCTCCCATGGAAAATTAAACTCGCTCTTCTCTCGTCCCATAAATTTTACTGGCTATGTTGCTTTGGTGACAGAGGCGCCGGTGACATCTGAGAGCTGTCAAAATTGCTGATTTTAGAAATCGACCGGAAAAATATTCAGATCCAGGGGGGAAATTGTCAGATCCAAAAGTGACAGTTGTCTGTACTAAATTTACCGGAGTGGAAAGCAAATGGAGGAGAATTTGAGAATTGTCAAACCCTGATCCGCTCGCAGGAACGCAGCCAATGGTATGCATAAAATTACTCTCCGCTCCAGAGTGAAAATAAACATCGAATTGATTATTCACCCACGGTCATGTTTTAATTGTCATTTTGACATTTCGCATCAGTTCTCGTTAGATTCTTCGTTTTTGTCACGTATTAAAAGATTCTTCTGGTTCTTTCGTGTCTGTTACGTAGCTAGTGCATGGAAAATTAGTTTAAATAGGAGCACATCTCAACGCTGAAGTGCCCGATGCACATGAAGTGATTTTCGTATGTTCTTGCGAGCGCTAGTGGTGACGGAGAGTGTGACTTGCATGTATCTTGGTTATTCCTGGCGGGCATCCGGAGGCTCCTTATTCAAGAACATCCCCCAAGGAATGCGGCAATGCGAGCGTGTTGTGAATTGGTCGGTGAAGTTGGTGCCGGACATTTTGTGAATTGATCACATCGTTTGGATGCGGCATTTTTATGATGCATACGATCTTATGAACGACGGTAACTGTCTTCATTTGTGCCGTAAATCCTGACGTGGTGAAATGCATACCGGATCGGCGATAGTAAACACAGATTTACACCAATTTTAGGTAATTCCGTGGTTGAACTCTGCAATTGAATTGCACTAGACCGTGGTATAATACTAATTTTAAATATTACTTTTCAAACATCCTAGAAGATCGGTCGACTGGGACCCGAAACACCTCACGCGCTTTCCAAAATGATTCCTCTCGCGTATGTTTGCCTGTCCGCGACCAGTGGTCAACGAATGGCACCAGGAATACTTCCACAACAATACGTAAGAAATCCTGTGCAGTGCATTTCTACTGTTTTTTTCCATAATTGTTATCGTATTCGAAGATGTTTTAGATTAACGCGCTATCCTCTCCATTTGCAGAAATATCAGCAGGTGCCCATACAGCACATTCTCAAAGATTAGTTCGTGCAACATGTGCATTTTCAGCAAGCCGGTGGCGCGGTGTTTCGCAACCACTACCACAACAGCAACATAATCAACAACAAGTTTACCACGAACAACAACAGCAGCCCCATCACCGACATGTATAACAAGTGCCTCACCGGTAGATTTATCAATAAATATGAAACTGTGTACCCGCCTAGTTACCTACATATATATCCATGCACCATTCCACTCTGCCTGCCAATCACAGTTCGCCAGAGAAGATCAACAAGTCCGTATCGCTCTTGGATCGACATGCCGCCGAAAACAAGATAAGAAAAAAGAAGAAGAGGAAAGAGAGTTACGCAACCTCTTTGAATAGGTAGATAGTTTTATAGTTCTTTGCGCAACCTGCATCTACAAAGTATTGAAGCAACTCCATCCAAATACTGATATTTCATCAAAGTCCATGGGTATCATGAACAGTTTTGTTAATGATATCCACAAGGGAGGATTCGTCGATTATTGAAAAAAAAACAGTAACGCGACTGTCCGGAAAAATACCGCATAGAAAATACAGAAGCTTGCCATTGGCCGGGTAGGTAGTGGATGATTTTTTTAATTGTTGTACCTAACCTTATTTTCTTTTAGGTTCCGGATAGAGGTGGTAGGGCGTACGAATATGCACCACCACTACCTGAAATATTAGGGCAACAATTCAATCAGGAACACAACCAGTTCAATCAATAATATGGAATATAACCAAAATCAGCAATGAGAATCAGTAACCATATGATCCAAGGTCATAATATAACAATCAGGGCAGTTGTGGCAATGGAAATCTGGTTCAGGGTGGTTGGTCGCAAAGAGGTATTTTTTAGTGATTCTATCTCAGAGACGGAATTGCATACAACCATGTATCCTGAACATATACATATATTGGCTCTTTGGATACAATTTTTTCTTTATATGAAGGTCCAAGCAGACAACTATGGTGGTGGGACTAGTCCAATAATAATCAGAGGAAATTATGCTGGCAAGGCGGAGCTGGCGATCGCAGAGGCAGAAGACGAACGAATTATAATCGTGGTGGCAGCAATCGCAGTGATTATTGGCGTTAATATTACGAAATCTTAGAACAGCGATTTTGACGAACTCTATCAAGCACTTGTACTCTACATAACTCTCAAGTAATTTAATTTAATTTATCATTAAGAATAATATTATCCAATTTGCTGAAGTGCTAAATTACAAATCCGAAATCAACCGGTCAAGTTAACTTTTCGTTGGTTTTCAGTTTATATCATGAATAAAACAACTCATTTTTATGCACTTTTGAGCCTTTCATAACATAAATAATTAAGTTCCTTATACTTATTATCTATGAAAGGTACAGTTGATTTTTTTTCTCACTGGAAATTGTTGCCTTCACATCTTCAACATCGAGTGTTTCGTATTTAAGTAAAGCTTCGGAATTGCTTTGTATTCCTTTGAATATGCCTTTAGAATGGCTTTCGTTCGTTCGTAGCTATCATTCAGAATCTTTCTGATTTCAGCATTAACGGTTTCGACTGTGTTTGGTCACTGGGCACTTGACCCTTGGCTCCTTCAATTGTGCGTACGCCTACTTTTTTACGACATACCCCAGTCTTTGACCATATGTGATGCAATCGATGTTGCCTGTTTAAGATCACTGCTGGCGCCTGTTGTGAGAGCAAGAGATTACCATTAGAAACAAATCTATTTTGTCATGAATGCAAAATATACCGGATGTTATTTTGTCGGCACCAAAAATCAACTCTTCCGCAGCTCGACCTCCACCATGATATGTGATTTCGTCACGTAGTATCTTTTTTTCGGGAAATACGCTATACGGCCTAGTGAAGGACCGTACGGAATAATTGTCACCTTATGCATCGGATGGGCTTCTTTTGTAGGTATAAAACGATAGCATGTCCATCCTCATGATAAGCGGTAATTTGGTTTGCTTCCTCATCGGGCAGCCGTAACTTCCTTTCTGGTCCCATTAGTACTTTATCACCGGCAGCTTCTAACTCTTTCGTTGTGACCATCTCTGCGCCATCAATTCCGACTCTGCCCAATGAGAAGTATATTTTTTTGTAGCAAACAGGATATTTTAAGTGAATAATGCCGGCCGCATCTTGGACGTAGGCAGCGCAGCGCAGCGCGCACATGGCATTGTTGTTGTAAAATCAGATGTTGACAATTGTTACAGCAACAATGTCATGTGCGCGCTGTGCTGCGCTGCCCTGCCTACGTTCAAGATGCGGCCGGCCTAAGGCGGCTATTACACTATAAAAGTTCTTTTACAAATATCTTTGAAGTACGATATTTTAAAAGAACTTTTATGAATGATATTAGCCGCCTAATAGCCCCCATATACGATCCAATCCATCGTCAGATCGATCTGACGATATTTTCATCGTCAGATCGATGGCACCGTCTATGTGACTATCGTTGACGATTTCACCGATCTGACGATCAAATTTTATCTGACGATTTTTTGGTGCGATTTTACTGCAATCCGTCGGTCTGACGATCGATTGGACGGTGTATGTGATTATCGCCAGTAAATGTCAAATTATCAAATTGTTCAATTGTGAAATTTGACGGATTCTGGTGATTTTAATGGGTCTGTAATGCAAATGTAAAATATGTAGTGTACGAAAATGCCTCACAAATCCAAATAGTTAACGAAAATCAATTTTGATTATATTGGGAGTGAATCATAACCCATATTTTTTGAATTGTCATCCGTTATCGCATCGCACGAAAATCGTACCGTGTATGTGCAGCGGAGATCGTCAGATGTTTTGTGGCGATCCATCGTCAGATCGATCTGACGACGGATTGCATCGTATATGGGGGCTATAAGGGGGAATTAGTGCAAGCTTGTAAGAAAGGTACTTGAAACAAGCAACGTTCATGTCGCAAATCTTTTCTCAGGCGGCTTTTAGGCGGCTATTACACTATAAAAGTTCTTTTACAAATATCGTTTGTAAAATATATTTTCGAAGAACTTTTCTAGTGTAATAGCCGCCTAAGAAAAGATTTGCGACGTGAACGTTGCTTGTTTCAAGTGCTTTTCTTACATGCTTGCACACTTTCCCCCTTAGGCGGCTAATATCATTTATAAAAGTTCTTTTAAAATATCGTGAGTCAAAGATATTTGTAAAAGAACTTTTATAGTGTAATAGCCGCCTTACACTATAAAAGTCCTTTGAAAATGTCTTTCATAAAAGATATTTGTAAAAGAACTTTCATGGTGTAATAGCCGCCTAAGAGCGTTACCTTAAAGCAGCAGCATATTTTCCAGCTCCGCACCAGTAAAACCAGTAGTTGCTAATTAATTTCCGAGAAGGAAACAGAACATTTTAATGGAAACCACCACGACCACGTATCTAATAAAATAAATAACTGGCGCAACAGTCCAATTTGAACCACGGCCTCGAGATGAGTTAGCATCATCTCATTTTCTAGATCGTGACGGTTTTTTGTGCAGAGGTATGTGATCAGCAACACGCTCAACCGAGTTATTTACCCCATAATGGGTACTCATTTAACAACTGAGTGGGCTCATAGTCCGACACGTAAATCCCCGGAATCGAACCGGGGCCCAGTGCTTTGAAGGCGAACGTGCTAACCGTTGCGCCATCCGGACTACAACTACGGACTACGTATCTAATAGCCGCCATACATTATGCGATTCGTCGCCCGATCGATCGGCCGATGGATCACCACAAATGTCAGGTGATCAAAAATTATACGGAACTGTCAAAAAAATCTTCAACGATAAGCGCATACACAGGCCGATCCATCGGCCGATATCGATATCGGGCGACGGATCGGCCGATCGATCGGTGTGTGTATGGCACGTTTAAGGCGGCTATTACACTATAAAAGTTCTTTTACAAATATATTTGGCGAACGATATTTCAAAAGAACTTTTATGAATGATATTAGCCGCTAAAGGGTGAAGGTGTGCAAGCATATAAGAAAAGTATTCGAAATAAGCAACGTCCATGTCGCAAATCTTTTCTTAGGCGGCTATTACACTATAAAAGTTCTTTGAAAATAGCTTTCATAAAAGATATTTGTAAAAGAACTTTTATAGTGTAATAGCCGCCTAAGGCCGGCCGCATCTTGGACGTAGGCAGGGCAGGGCAGCGCGCACATGACATTGTTGTTGTAAAATCAGATTTTGACAATTGTTACAACAACAATGCCATGTGCGCGCTGCGATGCGCTGCCCTGCCTACGTCCAAGATGTGGCCGGCCTAATTGTTATGACAATGTGACAACTTTCATGAGGTCATGACAACTGTCATGAAGAATATGTATATCAAAAATGTTGAACGACTGCCGCTTGAGTGTGCATATTTGTAGACTCAGCTTTTCTTGACTCAACTCAGATATTATCAGAGGTTGGACAATTATTTTAAAATCAATAATTATTATTAATTATTATTTGTGCTTCGAACTTTAAAATAATAATTATTTATTATTTTAACATTTTCCATCTGAAAAAGTAATTATTACAATTATAATTATTTCCTCAAATTAGTAATAAATATTTATTAATAATTATTATTTTTACCTACGCGATACGAGTGATTATTTCGATAGGAAGAATAGGAAGAGCTAAGCCTGAAATGAATCTTCCAATCGAACTCTCAAACTCTCATATGAATGACACCTACTACTCATATCCAAAAAATAAAACTGATCTTTTTGAAGAAAGGCCCACAAATAAGGGAGCTTATGAAGGACCAAGGCTTTGAAGAAACTTTAAATGAGGTCTTAAAAGCTGTATGGACGTCTTTCAAAATAGTCGTAACTGGATTTCTTGGTAATAGAAAAGCTGAGAACTCTGCAGAACTATGTAGTTTCAGAACTCCTTCAAAATTATAAAGCTCTGGGATGTAACATGTCCCTAAAAGTACATTTCCTATGCTAACACTTGGACTTTTTCACCGAAAATCTCGGTGCTGTGAGTGACGAACATGGTGAGCCATTCCGTCAAGATATCCCAACAATGGAAAAACGTTATTCAGGAAAGTTGAATTCAAATATGCTTGCTATTGCTGGACATTAAAAAGAGATGCTCCTCAAGCAAAATAAAGAATAAAAACGACATTTTGATTTTTTAAATTATTATAATTAGATTAATGAATAAAACATTCAATAAATAAGTCATTTATCGTTTTAATTGTTTATTACAAAAAAAAGAAAACCTTGCTCGTTACAAAAAAATGCTATGCAGATTTGAAATCAGAACACAATATTGAAGAAAAATCATAAACAAAACCGATACAGGCTCTCCCCGACTGCGAATTTGCTGCCATGATGCAACCTGAAAAATATGTGCTTCAAGAGTTCTCAATTTTTCAAAAATGTGATTTTTTCGATAGTTACCTTATATTGGAAGGAAGTTTTAAAAAAAATCCATAAACAGAAAATAAGAAATATTGATGATCGAGATCAGAGTTGATTGGCCCTAAATAGGGTGAGTTTCTCAAACTTTTCGTCCGTCAGTTGGCTTCGTTTTGCTGTCAAAACGAGCCCAGCATAGCTGAATAAACGTTCTACGGAAGCTGATGACGGAATGCCTATATAGAAGAGGAGAAATCAGTTTTAATCAGTTTTAAAATTTATTAGAGAAACATCAACTAAGTTTGAATATTTTTATATTTACCTGCATTGTATTTCAAAAACAGTTTCTCGAAATGGCATATTTCCCTAATGATGCCATTGTTCTATTTTCGTCGTTAAGGTATTGTACGACTTGCAAATTTGCCATTCCTTTTTTATGATCGCAGGTTGTTTCATCAGAAGCCATAAATTCATAGACATTGTGATTTACCGCTGGTTCGTCAAGTGTATTCTGGATCAACTGGGATTCTATAATATTTCGGATTCCATTAACTGGGCTTCTGCCAGTAGCCAATCAGTTGCTAGGGCTTTGTGCTTGGAGTCCGATATCCACAAAAGTTTATATTTGGGATTTGTTACAGTCGCCATAACAAATGGCAACGATTGGTCTTTTGCGGAATACCAAGAGAAGACATGTTCAAAACGTTTTACGAGAGAAGTTTCGATTGTTCTAATTATTTGCACGCAATATGCAATATCGGTTCGATTTTCAAGTTTCTGCAACATGTGGCGTGCGTTCATTATGCATGGAATCAGCTCCGCCATCCAAACGCTATGGTCTCCTTGTAATGTATCCAATGCTGACGCAATAGGTCGCAAGCATTCAATGTATTCTTTTATAAACGCCATGTGCTCATCCGAAAATGTCGGTAAATTATTCGCTAACGAGAATTCACGAAGCTTAACAGGGTCTAATTTTGATATGTCCAATAAGGAGTCGAAAAGCGAATCCCAGCGGGTGGGGCATGGCAACCGTATGAATTTCCCAAATATTGACGATGATGTATCATTGTTAGCGACGGTGAATTCATTAAACGATTTAACGATATTCGCGGCATTATCAGTCACGGTGTATATAATGTTTCGCGGAGACAATCCATACTTCTGGTGAACATCATAAAGATGTTTGGCAATCGCCTTATGGTCATGTTTGCCTCTGAACCGAACACATGCAATTGCGTATGACATTCGTTGATATTTTTTGTTCGGCCAGTGGCAGGTCACACCAAGGAAGGACCGGTGACGACTGCTCCACAGGTGGGCGGTAGTACAAACATACGAAGTTTCCTTAAGTTGGCTGTTTATAATTTCCACCATTGCAAGGAACCGATCGTCAATGCAAGCACTTAATTTTTTAACAGTCATACTTTTGACTGGGCAAGGCATTTTACTAGTTTCGACTATCAGTTCTTTAAATTCGTCAGATTCGACCAATGATAACGGAAGTGCATTATTGACTACGAGCTTACAAATGAGCATTTCAACCCGTTTTTGGAAGCCTTTCCGAAACATTAAGTTCGATGAGCAATTGTCATTTAGATTTAATATATCCCCATCTTTTTCAGCCTGTAATTCGTTAAAAAAAAGGATCAGGATTGTAAGCATGATTTTAGCTATTTATTAACAAAAATAACGAGTTCTACACGCGGTGACTGTCTACCTGGCAAATTATCCTAAAGAAAGATATTTGAAAATATTCCATGACACGTGCTAGCGAAAAATAGAGAACACTGACGTGTGCTATTCGCCACCTCTAGCGTCTCAGAAACTGTTAGTTACGATGGTATATAGTAAGTACCAAGGCTACAACTTTCACCATCGTTTCCTTGCAATGCTTGAATATAAGAATGGGAGGTCTGCAAGCCCCCGATGGTGGGTTTGGCGTATGTAGAGGGTTAAAGTTCGCAAAACACGCGTAGATTACGTCAATTTAATAAAGTTGACGCTTTGTAGTGTGAAAATTATTTCCAAAAAATCAAAACCGTTTTTTGTTATAGTACGTTTACGCTGGACTCGAAATCTCGTAAAATAGGATTTCGGCGAAATCTCCGCGAAATTCGACGGATTTCGCATACATTTTATTGTCAAACGAAATCTTGATACTTAGCAAGGACACCATGAAATCCTCCTGAAATCGCGATTGAAATCCTGATTTGACATGGTAATGCTTAAAATTCTATCGTGGTGAATATTCGAGTGACAGTTAAAAATAAATATTTAATTGTCAACTGTCAAGCAAAGTTAAAATTTGACTATTAATTGACGTAAAAACCCAACACACTTTCGGGATTTCGGAGCCAACTATTCGAAATCCGCGATTTCAAGTCCAGCGTAAACGTACTATTACGTGATTTCAGTTTCAAGCGATTATAAACGATTTCAGATATGAAACCAGGCCGAAGCGTATATACCCTAGACTTGTACAGACCTAGTGGTGATACCAAAAGTACCAATTGGCAACGACCAATTGCATTAAAAGTGATTTTCCTATATGGCCAGTTTATAAGGGAGGTTGGCACACATTCATGAGGATGTTGGCCATTCTAAAAATCAATTAACTAACCCATTCTACAAATACTGTCGAATTTTTCAAGTCGCTAGCTTGATTCTATCGAAAGTTATTGCTTATATGAAGTCTCACTTGTAGGGGTGGTAGAAGTTCCTTGGATCGGATCTTGCCCATCATAGCCACCAACCAATTAGATCACCCTACAAACATTAAAAAAAAGATGTCAGGTGTCTAGCTTCACTCTATCGAAAGTTATCACTTATTTGAAGTTTCATTTGAAGGGGAAGCAGCCCCGCATTGATCGGATTTTACGTATTTTCAATATTAGCCAACTGGATCCTACTACAAATACGGATATTTGACCGAAATTTCAAGTCGCTAGCTTTATTTTGTCGTAAGTTCTCGCTTATTTAAAATTTAATTTCTAGGGGAGGTAGGGGTTTCTTAGGTCGGATCTAACGCATCTTTAATGCCAACTAACCCAATCTCACTTCAAACATTCGACCAAAATTTCAAGTCGCTGGCTTCATTCTATCAAAAGTTATCGCTTATTTGAAGTTTCATTTGTAGGGGAAGTACGGGCTCCTTAGGTCGGATCTGGCCCATTTTCAATGCCAACTAACAGGATGTTACTACCAACGTTCTGCCAAATTTTCAACACGCTAATGTTATTCTATCGAAAGTTATCGTAATTAAAGATTTAATTTTTTAAATTTTGTAGGGGAAGTAGGCGTTTAGGGTTACATACCAAAAACCAGATGTCTACGTCAATTTGTTCAAGAGTTATGGACAAAAAACCCGAAAAGTAGGGTAGTACGGGGCTGTTTGTAAGAAAATTACCGTTAGTTTTCAACTGATCGATTTTATTTTTCCAGGGGAGTATAAGATTACCCCCACGAGCAATCTACCAAAGCTAGAGCTTTTCATGTTTCTTTAATCGGGAGTTATGAATACATTTAATTATTTTACAAATGTAGGGGAGGTAGGCGTTCTCTTGGCCTGATCATGCCCATTTTCAATACCAACCAACTAGATCATACTTCCAATATCTGACCAAAAATTCAAGGCTCTAGCTTCATTCTATCGAAAGTTATCGTGCGAACGGACAGACAGACAGACAGACATGGCTAAATCGAATCAGGAGGTGACCCTGATCATTTATATATGTACATTGCTATACCTCCGGAGCCTCCTTTAAGGTGTTACATATTTCCGTCGTGACAAAAACAATATACCCTATACTAAAAGTCTAGGGTATAAGAATATGTGGCACATTTTTATGAATTTTTTTTAGTGATTTCTCATTTTGTATGCGTATATTTTTCGTCTCCAAAATATTTGAGACAAGCTAAAATTGTCCTTTTTGGCATTATTTACCGAGATTCTGAAGAAAATTCACATACTATTCGCGTGCACTTTCACCATAAACTTCCCTGAATCTCAATATAAAGATAGACCAGATAGACCGGAGTCCGAAGCGTATATACCCTAGACTTGTACAAACCTAGTGGTGATACCAAAAGTACCAATTGGCAACGACCACATGCATTAAGAATGGGTCTCCTATATGGCCAGTTCATAGGGGAGGTTGGCACTCATTCAGTAGGATCTTGACCATTCTCAAAATCAACCAGGCCGAAGCTTCGCTTTGGCCCGGAGTCCGAAGCGTATATACCCTAGACTTGTACAGACCTAGTGGTGATACCAAAAGTCCCAATTGGCAACGACCATATGCATTAAAAGTGGGTCTGTTATGTGGCCAGTTCATAGGGGAGGTTGGCACTCATTCAGTGGGATCTTGACCATTCTCAAAATCAATTAACTAACCCATTCTACAAATATTTATCCAATTTTTCAAGTCGCTAGCTTCATTCTATCGAAAATTAAGGCTTATTTAAAGTTTCACTTGTAGGGGCGGTAGGGGTTCCTTGAGTCGAATCTTGCCCAGCATTTCCATCAACCAATTAGATCCCCCTACAAACATTTAAACAAAAAAAAAACAAGTCTCTAGCTTCATTCTATCGAAAGTTATCGCTTATTTGAAGTTTCTTTTGTAGGGGAAGTAGGGGTTTCGATGGTCGGATTTTACGTATTTTCAATATTAGCTGACTGGATCATACTACAAACATTTGACCAAAATTTCAAGTCGCTAGCTTTATTTTGTCGTAAGTTATCGCTTATTTTAAGTTTCATTTCTAGGGGAGGTAGGGGTTGCTTAGGTCGGATCTTACCCATCTTTAATGCCAACTAACTCAATCTCACTTTCAATATTTGACCAAAATTTCAAGTTGCTGGCTTCATTCTATCAAAAGTTATCGCTTATTTGAAGTTTCATTTGTAGGGGAGGTGATGGTTCCTTGAGTCGGATCTTGCCCATTTTCAATACCAACAAAGTAGGTCTTATTAGCAACATTCTTTCAAATTATCAACTTGCTAGTATCATTTTTTCGAAATTTATCGTAATTAAAGGAACATTTAATTTTTGGAAATTTGTAGGGGAGGTGGGCGTTCCTTTGATCTGATTATGCCCAACTTACATAATCTTAAGCAGTTTCTCACTTCAAAATTACACGCCAAAAATCAGGTGTCTACGTCAATTGGTTCAGGAGTTATAGACAAAAAACCTGAAAAGTAGGGTGGTACGGGGTTCTTTGTAAGAAAATTACCGTTAGTTTTCAACTTATCAGTTTTATTTTCCCAGGAGAGTATGAGATTACCCTCATGAGTAATCTACCAAAGCTAGAGCTTTTCATGTTTCTTTAATCGGGAGTTATAGATACATTTATGTATTTTACATATGTAGGGGAGGTAGGCGTTCTCTTGGCCTGATCATGCCCATTTTCAATACCATCCAACTAGATCGCACTTCCAACATTTCACCAAAATTTCAAGGATCGTGCGAACGGACAGACAGACGGACAGACAGACAGACATGGCTAAATCGAATCAGGAGGTGACCCTGATCATTTATATACATACATTGCTATACCTCCGGAGCCTCCTTTAAGGTGTTACATATTTTCGTCGTGACAAAAACAATATACCCTATACTATAAGTCTAGGGTACACACGAACGGGACACGCGAAAGCGGCTACGAACACGACACACGAACGCAACACAAGAACGCGGCTAAGAACGAGGCACAATAACGAGGCACACGAACGCGATACACGAACGCAACACACGACAGCGACACACGAACGCGACACGCGAACGCGACACGCGAACGCGACACGCGAACGCGACACGCGAACGCGACACGCGAACGCGACATGCGAACGCGACACACGAACACGACACAAGAGCGCGGCCACGAACGCGGCTTAGAACGAGACACACGAACGCGACACACGACAGTGACACGACCGCGAATCACGAACGCGACACACGAATGCGGCACACGAACACGACACAAGAACGCGGCCACGAACGCGACACAAGAACGCGGATAAGAACGAGACACACGAACGCGACACACGACAGCGACACACGACCGCGAAACACGAACGCGACACACGAACGCGGCACATGAACACGACACAAGAACGCGGCCACGAACGCGGCCACGAACGCGACACAAGAACGAGGCACACGAACGAGACACACGAACGCGATACTCGAACGCGACACACGAACGCGACACACGACAGCGACACACGACCGCGAAACACGAACGCGACACGCCAACGCGACACGCGAACGCGACACACGAACACGACACAAGAACGCGGCTAAGAACGAGACACACGAACGCGACATACGACCGCGACACGCGAACCCGACATACGACACAAGAACGCGGCAACGAACGCGACACACGAACGCGACACAAGAACGCGGCTAAGAACGAGGCACACGAACGCGACACACGAACGCGACACACGGATGCAACACACGGATGCAACACACGAACGCGACACATGAACGCGAAATTTACACGTACACGCGGATGAGATAAGACGACCGGCGAGTCGATGGAAAAGTATGTGTCATGAAAATGAAAAGAGCAGCTAGGCACATAGGAAGCAATAATTATTATTCCAAAAAAGTAATTATTATCCAAATAATAATTATTTTCGAGAAAATAATAATTTTTTATTAATTTTTCTTGTCGTTTTTCATTTGTAATTATTATATAATTATTGTTTTTGCTCGAAATGAATTTGTAATAATTATATAATTATTACGTTTTTTTGTAATAAATTTTTATTATTTAATTATTGTAATTATTATTTCCAACCTCTGGATATTATGCATATGAAATTGAGTGGATTATCATATGCGATGATTTTTTCAAACGTCAGACTGATTTTCACTCAAGCTGGCGGCTCCTGGTGAGTGGAGTGGAGTTGGAGCCGCAACCTCGGGGATCAGTCCCAGAGCATCGTGGAACAGTTCACACTTGAAAAATACATCTTTTGACCGCACGACACACTTCCATCGCGCACGTGTTTGTTTTCCCGGATCGCTAGATGAAATTTTACTAACAAATAAACACTGAACGCGGAAAACGAAAACTAAACACGAAACGCACAAATACCGGGGACTCGCCGCCAGCAGTAGCTGACCACTGGAATGTGGATACGATGGCGTCATCAAAGGAAATAATTGTGTCATTTTCCGTCAAAATCAGCTGAGCGCAGGCTTGTATATCTAGCAAAGAACTTGAAGATAATGGGTGGTATGCATAAAGTGAGTCGAGTGGAGTAAAGCTGAGTTGACAGAATTCCACTCAATTTTCACTGTGGAGCGGAGAGTAGTTTTATGCATACAAATTTTTCACTCGATTCACCGAACATAGCAGACTCAGGAATGTCCTCAATAGACTTCACTCTTGAGTATATCCTCATTATTATGCATACCACCCAATATGGAACGAGGGTTTTCACACAGAGCCCATACGTGTTTGAAACATAAATGTAATCCCGTCACTCTCCCCCTCTTTGAGTTTGTAGAACGATTGTGTCAGTTTGGACACAAACGTCATTGGACGATAGTGTCACTTTGGACAGAAACGTCATTCCAAAGCCATCTGATCAAAAGTTTTTGTCGTATCGTCAGTTTCGCGACTAAATACCAGTGCTCTCGCCCTGTGTTTAGCCGATTTGACATTAATTACTCGATTCCAAACGAATTTAAAAGTGATTGTGCCGATAATTAGCGCGTGTCATTGCCGTGAACTTTTATAAAACTAATAATGAAGTGCGTTGTACCGGGTCGCGAAAACACCACGTATTTACGTCCAAATTGCGTATCGTTTCACATGTAAGTAAATATTTATATGATTTGTGATGAAGTCTCCTTAAAATCAACTGGTAATTTTCACGGCGTTCATTTACAATTTGCATTTTTTACGAATTCGGTCCAGTGTAAGCAAACAAGAATCGCCGACTTGCTTTTGTCATCCAAATGACTTTTGTCTTTTGTTGAGTGCCATTGGCGTAGTCTAAAATATTTTTTTTTTAGGGGGGCTGGTAAATTTAATATTGAAATTAAATTTTTAATTTACATTATATTTTATATTTATAGTTTTCCGTAAGATAGTACCACAAGGTCGTTGTGGTTAAACAATTTTAATTGAAGGAGTTTGAAAATACGCAAAAACAGTCGGTAAATGACGGTAAGTACTAATTCACTCACAATTTAAAAGTAATCATGTTTTTTTCTAATTTATTGTATATTCTAGGTTTCTGCCATTCTAAAATCGAAAACACGTTCGAACGGAAAGTCCTTCGGCAAATTTTCGGAGCAATTTACGACCGAGATGGCTGGCGCATCCATTACAACCATGAGTTGTATGAACGCTACGATGGACTGGAAGTTTCCAAAATCGTCAAACTACAACGTCTTCAATGGGCATTACATGTACAACGAACGAACGATGTTCGCATGCCTACACAAGTAACGAACGGACGACGCGTCGACGGAGCGAGTCTGCCAGGAAGATCGAGAGCTCATTGGGAGAGCTCAGTATATGCTGACGCCGAGCAACTACTGGGCTTCTAAGATTGGAGGATGCGGTCACGTGACCGAGATAATTGGAGGACAACGATCAAGGCGGCCAGAACCCGACGTCTGACTGTTGCGTCACGATGATGATGATATGCAAAATGCAGAAACATTGATGACATCGTTCATCAAATCAGCATCGAAGCAAATGGTAGTAGCATGTATGTGCATTTGTACTCATCATCATCGTGGCGCGACAGCTCGACGTCGGGCCTTAGATGCAGGTGGTGGTGCATTTGTACTAAATACATGGAATTTTCAAACTAGTAAATATAATTAAGAACGGCTACCAACCCAGGACTAGCCTTTGTAAGGACAAGGATGGAAACATCATCAGCGACACCGATGGTATTAACAAACGATGGGCCTCTTATTTTGAAGAGCTTCTAAACCGACCATCTAACATCCCCACACAGGAAGCTCTCGACGATATTGTTGATCTAGGCCCACCCATTCAACCCCCGACAGTGGAGGAAGTTGATCTCGCGTTGCGGTCACTAAAACGAAATAAAGCGCCGGGCGCTGACGAGATTCCAGCTGAACTGCTAAGATTCGGTGGAACGAGTCTAGTTGATGCCATACATCAGTTACTCCTGCGAGTATGGGAGACCGAGGAGATCCCAGACGATTGGCGCAGAAGCATCATCTGTCCAATTCATAAAAAGGGAGATAAACTGCGGTGTGAGAATTACAGGGGCATCTCACTAGTTTGTACGTCCTATAAAATTTTGACGAAAATTCTGGAAAATAGAATAAAACCGTACGCAGAACGAGTCATTGGCGAAAATCAAAGCGGTTTCAGACCTGGTCGCTCCACAACCGATCAGCTCTTCTCAGTCAAACTGATACTCCAGAGGTGCTGGGAATACAACGTAAACGTATACCAAATCTTTGTCGACTTCAAGCAGGCATACGACAGTATCGATCGTGGAGTACTGTACAACATCATGCTGCAATTTGGTATACCAGCAAAATTAGTGCGACTGACAAAGATGACGATGACCAACTCCGTCTCACAAGTCAGGATCCAGAATTGACTTACTGATCTATTTGAAACACGCACTGGTTTGAAACAGGGCGATGGACTGGCTCCGACGCTCTTCAACCTAGCACTGGAATACGTTATTCGGGCCATGAATTTGGACAACAGCAAGACGCTACTCATCAAGTCGACACAATTAGCAGCGTACGCCGACGACATCAACATCATGTCCCGAAGATTGGCTGACGCAGAAGAACTTCTGCATACGCTTGATACCGCTGCAAAGGAAGTTGGATTACGTATTAACGAGGGTAAAACTAAAATAATGATGCAATCGGTGACAAGGACACCTGCACAACCAAGCATCAATGTGGGGGACCTCAACATCGAGTTCGTGAACAACTTCATTTACCTGGGTTGCAACCTGTCAAGGGACGCCAACGAAACTGACGAAATCAAGCGACGGATACAGTTAGCTAATAAGACTTTTTTCTCGGTTCTCCCCATAATGAAATCGAAACATGTGCACAGAAACACGAAGCTCCGCGTGTACAAAACCATTATACGACCAGTGGTATGCTATGGCTGCGAAGCATGGACCCTAGCTCAAGCCTCCGAAAACATGCTATACACTTTCGAACGTAAGGTTCTACGGCGAATTTTCGAGGCTGTTTGCGATCGAGATGGATGGCTCATCCGGTACAACCATGAGTTGTATGAAATGTACGATGAGCTGCAAGTCTCGAAAATCGTCAAACTACAACGGCTTCAATGGGCAGGGCATGTACAAAGAATGGACGATGATCGCATGCCTAAGAGAGTAATGAATGCAGAACGAGTCGACGGAGCGAGACTGCGAGGACGACCGAGATCTCGTTGGGAGAGCTCAGTAGGTGTGGACGCCGCGCAGCTGCTGGGCTCCCAAAATTGGAGGACGCGGTCACGTGACCGAGATAATTGGAGGACAATGATCCAGGCGGCCAAGGCCCGACGTCGGGCTGTCGCGCCACGATGATGATGATGATGACATGGAATTTTCATTGCAATAAAATATCAGTCAATATCTTCAAAACATTTTGTATGTAAATCATTTGGGTTATATTATTATACGTTCACACTACACCTACATTATTTCATCTGTGCCAGCTGAAATGAATCTGAAACTGTCAAATCCATACGATTTTAAATTCACAACACCCAGATTAAGCCGCTGGTGAAGCAATCTGGCTATAGTGTAGACGTAATATAATTTCTTCTCGTCAGGTGCTTTGGAAGCTCAGAATATGATTGCGGTTTTCTACGTTTCAATCCCCGCAACTGGACCAAATATTTTTTTATTCTCAAATTCTCTCCCGAGCTAAGCTACAGAACAGATGCATACCAAGTTGGTGTGCAGAATGAAACCAAGTGTCACAAAAAAATCCAATTAACACTGAAATAATTCGCATTTGCACATTGCAAGAACATTGAATACATAAAAGTAAAATTTTTGCCGATAATCTAATTCAAATTTACGTGCCAAATCAATGCCCCCAATACAGAAAAGTTGCCTACGCCGTTTAGATCTTTGTTGGTGTACAGCATCTTTCATAGTATGTGTGAAAATCACTATAAATGTATTCAAAAATTTTGCAGAACAGCCGCCCTTTGGGTTTAACAGGCATATAACCCCTCCTGCTGGTTAGTTCTGTACTCAAAGACCCCCATCTCTTGGTCCAAACCAAAACCATCTATAGAACAAGCCTGGAACCAGGATTTCAGTTCAGTGCACCGGCCTACTATTTGACGGCTGTTACCAAAACCATCTATAGAACAAGCCTGGAACCAGGATTTCAGTTCAGTGCACCGGCCTACTATTTGACGGCTGTTACGCTCCCAGTCTACTTTTTGGCAGCTCTCACAAAGAGCAGAGAGCACTGTCATATTTCTTGACGTCTGTGTCTTGTGTATGGTGGATTCGCAAAAGTTTTTCAAACGTTCTCAAGAAAATATCCGACCTGTCGCAAGGATTGTTGCTTGGTGGCTTGAAACTACTCTACGACAATGCTGTTCGTGATATGAAAGTGGAGCGTAGTAAGCTGGGCTGGCGATTCGATCATTTCGACAAGAATTTGGCTGCAATGCAAAAGTCATTAGTAGTTTGGGTGCGCCAAAAGTGCCGAAGTTCTTTGGTCCGATATTGGCGGTTTGGCAAAGTTGAAGGATGAAATTCAGAGCAGTGTACATAAGTTTGCCATTGAAACACGTTAATCTGTTGGGTAAGTATCTAAGGCGATCCGGCATGTTACTTTATGGACCGCCAAGAACTGGAAAAACTGTTTGCTAAAGCGGTTGCGACTGAATGTTAGTTTCCTGTCGGTCCAGGGGCCGGAACTTTTGAACATGTACGTCGGTCAAAGTGAGCACAACATCCGGGAATTGTTCTCACGGGCACGATCTGCAGCTCTGTGTGTCCTGTTTTTGGACAAATTGGATTCACTGGCTCCGAATCGTGGTGTTGCTGGCGACTCAGGCGGTTTTATGGATTGGTTGGTTAGTCAACTGTTGGCCGAAATGGACGGCATGAACGATCCATCGAAACAAATTTTCATCCTAGCCGCGACCAATCGACCTGATCTTATTGATCCGGTTCTCTTGCGACCCGGACGTTTTGATAAGCTGTTCTTTGTTGGACCGTGCACAACGAAAGGGAAAGCTACCTACTAGAACGATCAACAAGATATCTGCCCTCTTGAAGTAAGTTCTCAATCGGAAAATACCATTTGTTTCACGTCGTATGCCCGTTTGCCGGTAGCGTCCCCTAACCTAACTGCCTTCGTATTTTTCAGGTTCTTTTAGTTCCAATCAGTCAATCGGGAAAACCAAAAATTGCCAAAGAACAAGAGAGTTTCCAGCGATAGCGACAGCGATTCTGGCCCCGAAGACGTAAGTAATCTGCCTATTAACTTTCTAATTAAATTACAATGTACTCCTTCGTCGGATCTTTCAGAGAAATCCACCGGCAAAGAAGTTGAAGGACACCTCGGATGATAGCAAGAAGAGCAGCAGCGCTTCCGGCAACAGCGGTGAAAAGGAGTGGGTGCTGGAGAAGATGCGTCTGGTGCGTATAAACGAGTTCCGCGGTCGCAAGATGGTCGACATTTGCGAGCATTATGAAAAAGATGGCAAAATTCTTCCCGGGCGCAAGTGGATCTCGCTGCCTGCTGCTCAGTGGCGGAAACTGCTCGAGCATGCTGACGCAATTACCAAGGCGCTGGACTAGTTTCGCCGCGCTATGCGCATAACCGGCTGCCGCTGGAACGAGGTAAAATTCTCCAATGTGAATTGTGCTTTACAGCTTGTGAAACGTTTGCTGATGTCAAAAGACATTACCGCACAACACACAATAGACGGGGCTATGTAGTGTGTTGCACAACGAGAAAATTCTATAAACGTGTTTTCCTTTACGAACACTTACAAAAACATAAAAATCCGGACACATTTAAGTAAGTTTTCCATTAGTTTGCCGTGTAATATGCTTCTAATTATTAGGTGCCATTTTTTCGACAAAGTCTACTGCAGCGCATCTGTTCTGAGAAGTCATTTATTAACGCATGACGCCTCTTTCGAGAAATTGTACCAGTGCGATAAGTGCCCGCGACGATTTGCCAAACTATCCGTTCTAATCACCACAAAATTATACATATTCCCAAGGAGGAACATTCTTTCTCCTGTGATATCTGTGGTAAATCGTAAGTGGTTTGCTAAATAGCAGTATCATTGGCTAGCGCGCTCAACAAAATTTGTTTCAGGTTTCCTTCCAAAAACACAATGCAGACACATAGGAAATCGGTTCACGAAAAGGCTTATTCGAAAATGTGTCACATTTGTGCTAAAGTCATTAACGGCAAAACACTTTTCGCCAAACATCAGTTAGAACACGTTGGCATTGTTGATCCAAAGATGCAATGCGAACAGTGTGTCATGTGGCTAAAAAATGCATTCCGCTTGAAAATCCATACGAAAAAGCATCACAGCGAGGAGAATTTGGGCGAACATATCTGCCATATTTGTCAGAAAGTTTCAAGTTCGAGTGTTGGACTAAAGAGTCATATCCGCTATGTGCATTCGGCTCAGCGTAAATTCGTATGTAGTGTTTGCGAAAAAGGCTTCAAGACAGCGTTAAATTTGAAGGTAAGATTTGCAATATTGCACTCATTTGAATACGGAGTCGCAGTGGAGAAATTGAATTGTTTCGTTTTAGGAACACATGACAACGCACACGGGCGACATCTTGTATACATGTCCGCACTGTCCGAAAACGTTCAATTCAAGTGCTAACATGCATTCACATCGAAAGAAAATTCATCGTCAAGAGTGGGAGGACAGTAAAAGAAGTCGCGGACTTCCCGTCAACACAAAGGGTAAGAGGGTTATACAAATCATCCAACCAGAGGATGGAGTCTTACAATTGGCGAAGAACAGAGTTCCGAAGATGCCGAAGACGGACCACCGGAATTGCTCTTCATTCATGGTGGACACACGGCCAAGATCTCTGACTTTTCGTGGAATCCCAGCGAGCCGTGCATTATTTGGAGAATATTCACAATGACGATGGCATGCCGGCAACTGATGTTGAAGCAGGAACAGCCTAAATTATCAAGTTATTTGGAGAGAGAGAGATGAAAACAGAGTTTTTTTGTATTGTATTCCATTTATTTATGAAACGATGCGGATCACTTAGACATTAAATAAAACACAAAATTGAAATTCCGACCGGTAGGTATTCCTTATGAACGCTCGTATATTTTTATACTATCCAGCAACAATGCCTTGCATATTACAGATGCTGAAAAAGTCGGCGTTGGGAATATTTGCGAACCGATAGCCGGTTTTAGTGGCTTCCCGGAACGCACTAAATTGAATTTGGTCGATGCCATACACAAGGCACGAATTGAAGTTGACGAGGAAGGATCAAAAGCCGTGGCAGCGACCGCGACAAATTTGAAGAAAACAATGTTATTTCGTTCGCCAGGAAGTCTAATGAAAAAGAATGCTTTTTATGTATGTTTTCCAAAACGTAGAAAAACCTTCCGTTTTGGCGATGTATTTTCCCAAATATTAAAAATTACTCATCCCGCGTTAGTAAAATTAAGAATAAATTTGTTATCTGGTTCTCGAGATAAAATCAAATTTTCTAATAAATGGACTCCGAGGAAAATATGTTAATATCCTAATACGCTGGAACAAAAAGTTGCTCTTGATTTTATTCCCTTTTTCGGTGAAATTCTTGGAAGTAGTTAAGAGTTTCAGTGTTTTATTGGCTCAGGTAATATCGAATTATGTTTACAAATACTGAGAACTTTTCAAAAACATGTAAATTTTAGTATTGTAGAAGGAGCGAAACGTAACACATTTTAAAACATTAGTTTCCACCATAACGTTAAATTTGACTACATAGAACTAAACATGATTGATAGAGTCACTTGTTTTTCTGTCGTTGTTTTTGATACTACCGTCGGTGTTTACCAGTATGTTGTGTAGTTTTCAATTAAATTTGGCATTGTTTAGCAGGTGATGGATCCTCAACAAGGTGCTAGAAGACATCTCAACGACCGAACTTCTATCGAACCATCAATTTCATAGAACGTGCGGAAAAAAAATTTCCCCTATTTCCACCGTTCTATGAAATTGATGGTTCGATGGAAGTTCGGTCGTGGTTATGCTCGTTCATCTGTAGCGGCCTATAGAGGAAGGCCATGGATTCCGGGAAGTGAGTCGTCGGCTCTGGGGATTCCAGGAGACAGGACAACTCACAAGAAGACGAGGACAGGGTTTAAGAGCAACACCTTATAGCAAAGGCAGATTTATACGTTTAAGCGCACTCAGAAATCGTCAAAATACGGCAGCTTCCATACAAAATGACCTCAGATACCCCACAGAAACCCGTATTTCGACACAGACCGTTCGTAATCGTTTGAGGGAAAGCGGCCTCTGCTTCCCCGATATCCATTAAAAGTGCCGCGATTAACAAGAAAGCACAAAATCGCACGACATCGGTTGCCAGGAACCACTGCAATTAGAGTATGCGGCTTTGGGGGAGAGTTTCCTTGAATGAATTTTGTCTGTGCGGAAATGATGGTCGAACCAGGGTCAATAAGATCAGGTCGATTGGTCGCGGCTAGGATGAAAATTTGTTTCTATGGATCGTTCATGCCGTCCATTTCGGCCAACAGTTGACTAACCAACCAATCCATAAAACCGCCTGAGTCGCCAGCAACACCACGATTCGGAGCCAGTGAATCCAATTTGTCCAAAAACAGGACACACAGAGCTGCAGATCGTGCCCGTGAGAACAATTCCCGGATGTTGTGCTCACTTTGACCGACGTACATGTTCAAAAGTTCCGGCCCCTGGACCGACAGGAAACTAACATTCAGTCGCAACCGCTTTAGCAAACAGTTTTTCCAGTTCTTGGCGGTCCATAAAGTAACATGCCGGATCGCCTTAGATACTTACCCAACAGATTAACGTGTTTCAATGGCAAACTTATGTACACTGCTCTGAATTTCATCCTTCAACTTTGCCAAACCGCCAATATCGGACCAAAGAACTTCGGCACTTTTGGCGCACCCAAACTACTAATGACTTTTGCATTGCAGCCAAATTCTTGTCGAAATGATCGAATCGCCAGCCCAGCTTACTACGCTCCACTTTCATATCACGAACAGCATTGTCGTAGAGTAGTTTCAAGCCACCAAGCAACAATCCTTGCGACAGGTCGGATATTTTCTTGAGAACGTTTGAAAAACTTTTGCGAATCCACCATCCACAAGACACAGACGTCAAGAAATATGACAGTGCTCTCTGCTCTTTGTGAGAGCTGCCAAAAAGTAGACTGGGAGCGTAACAGCCGTCAAATAGTAGGCCGGTGCACTGAACTGAAATCCTGGTTCCAGGCTTGTTCTATAGATGGTTTTGACCGACGCGAAGTTAGCCCCTCCAATCTTACGGAATACGAATTTTTCAGTTCAGATCGTTTGTCGGTCGTTTGTCGGTGATTGTCGGTCACTTTAAAACGTTTGTCGGTCCGTAGTTACTGACTTATAGACGTATCAAATATTTGCGTTAAGTTGGCCCCTCCTGAACTTAAAAATCGCCGTTAGGGAAAACAACTTGTTGGATTTCGATGCAAAATCGTTTGTCGGTCACGTTTCTCGTTTGTCGGTTCTGAAAAATGAGTATTTATATAAGAAATTAGTAATTAAAGTTTTGCTTACGAGCTGTCATACTGTCTCCCGTTTGTAGAGCTTCTCTGTAAACGCAGCATGGTTCGGATCTGTGCTATGGAGGATTTTATATGAGTAAATGTGCAACCAGCTGATTTTGACGATCAGATGGTTTGCACCATAGCCAAATATCTTGTTGGATTTGTTGGAAGCCAATAAAAAAGAAGAAGAAGAATAGTTTCTGAAATGGGAAATATCTTGTTGGATTTCAGTTTGGAATAAACGTTCATCGGATTTGATATGTTTGAGGAGCCAAATCGTTACAATCAGACCTCATCAAATCAACTGTACAACTTAAGCGATGCTATTCCGGAATATGTGAAAGCAGCGGCAGTAACAACAACAGGTAGATCTGTTTTCGCCGCTGTCGCTGCCGTTGTATTCAATCTAGGTAGGTTAAGGGAAATGCATATCTAACTTTGTATTTCGCTGCCGCTGCTGCTGCATTCTGCGTTCAATCTGATTCAGGCATTTTAAACTGTCGAATCGTTTCTGTCCGCAAAATTTTAAACTGAACCCAGGTAATTAAGAAACCGAGTACGAAAAAGTCATTAGTGGAGCAAATACCCAATAGACGAAAGGATCTTTTTGTAACCATGTGCTCATTAAGGAATGCGGGTACAAAGTAACGCAACAGTCACAAAGTTCAATTAAAAAAACCCATACAAGGAGTAATCAGAAGGATGTTTTGTTGTGTACATTATGTTCGTAAAGCATGTGGTCTGGCCAGACCCATATGCGTTTTGTGTAAAAAACGATGCCATTAAACCCCTTTACCTCGAATTTTTAGTCTCTTCCTATTTTAACCAATATGAACAAACAGACATATGCGTTCAAATGAATACATGAGTTTGTATACATTTTTTAAGCCCCAGACCTTCAGAATGTAAAGCATATATTGTTTTTGTCGCTGGGGTCGTAAGCTTCCGCAAACCCCACAGTAAAATGACGAAAGTTCACAACTTTACAACACGACGTTTACGGCGTGATGAATCTGCTTCTTCTTTTTCCTTTTGGTTCAGATTTTAGAAATACAAGATATTGGTGACGCAAATCATCTGATCGTCAAATCAGCTGGTCGCAGGTCTACACCGAGCATATGAAATTCTCCATAGCACAGATCCAAACCATGCTGCGTTTACAGAGAAGCTCTACGGGGAAACGCTTGACAGCTCGTAAGCAAAACTTTAATTACTAATTTCTTATATAAATACTCATTTTTCAGAACCGACAAACGAGAAACGTGACCGACAAACGATTTTGCATCGAAATCCAACAAGTTGTTTTCCCTAACGGCGATTTTTAAGTTCAGGAGGGGCCAACTTAACGCAAATATTTGATACGGCTATAAGTCAGTAACTACGGACCGACAAACGTTTTAAAGTGACCGACAATCACCGACAAACGACCGACAAACGATCTGAACTGAAAAATTCGTATTCCGTAAGAATGGGGGGGCTAACTTCGCGTCGGTATGGTTTTGGTCCCAACGATCTATATCAAAACCATCTATAGAACAAGCCTGGAACCAGGATTTCAGTTCAGTGCACCGGCCTACTATTTGACGGCTGTTACCACCGCCATCTTTATCCTCAGGCCGGAGTGTCAAAGTAATGACGTCATGACAAGCAGTGAACCATATGTAAACAAAGTGAAAAACGCGTGCAGTCGACCTCTTGAAATCTGGTGATTTTCGTGCGTAAAAGTGATTTTAGTGTCGCGATTTTAAGTGCAATTGAAAGTAGTGCTTGTCACTGATATTTGGAAGTGAAAAAAACGCAAGGTACCGTGAACTTCCGAACAAAATGAACTGCTCGAAAGTGCGCGAGACATGAGTGTGGTTATGAAAGTGCGACACGCCGGTGAGTTCAGCGGAAACTCCCGGAAGTGCCCCAAAAAGTGAATTCAAAGTGGTTGTCAAATGACAACATTACAGATGATTTCCGGCCTTTTCATCGGAATTCATAGGGTAATTATACGTTTTTTGTTGTGCAAAAATTTTAGTGAATTGATACACCCCAAAATACGGGTTTTAAACGCGTTGTTGACGAGCCAGACGAAAGTTTCACTGCAGCTGACAGGACTAGATGCCTAGCAGTGAAACTTTCGTCCGGTTCGTCAACATCGTGGTCAAAATCCACACTTTGGGGCGCATCAATCCACTTAAATTCTACCACAACAAAACATACTTACCCTATGAATTCCGATGAAAAGGCCGGAAATCACCTGTAATGTTGCCATTTGACAACCACTTTAAATTCACTTTTTGGGGCACTTCCGGGAGTTTCCGCTAAACTCACCGGCCCGAGGATTCGTCCCAGAGTAGTGCTGTACCATTCACACTTCTCGAATTGCCGGAAAATTAACGAAAAATGCGAAATTTCCCGTGTCGCACTTTCCTAACCTCGCACTTTTCAATACACCATTTTACTCGATATTTCCCGGCACTTCACGTTTTTTTTCACTTTCACACGGCACTGATAGCCACTTCTTTTAGTTACACTTACAATTCCGGCACTAAACTCACTTTTACACACAATTATCGCGATATTTCACCGGGCGACCGCACGCGTTCACACTTCGTTGACTGCTTGTCATGTCGTTAGTGCTTTGACAATCAGCTGACACTCCGGCCTGAGAGTAAAGATGGCAGTGCTGTTACGCTCCCAGCCTACTTGTTGACAGCTCTCACAGAGAGCGGGAGCATTGTCATAGATTTGTTGACATTTGTTTTGGTGTCAATTGTGTTGTGTGTGGTGGACGTGTTTTGTGTTTGTTTTGTGTTGTTTTAAGCAATTTTTATCCTTGTTCTGGGCAAAATTAAATTGGAATTGGTTCTGGTCAACGGAGCCTACTTCAATAGAAATTGGGCGACTCAATCCTACCGATACTAGACAGGAGAAATCCAAGTTATCACACGCCAGAGTCGACAACGACAACTACACCATCTCCTACTTTAACCACTGGAATTTCGACTACAATATCAACCACAGTATTAACATCAACCACTGCGATCGTCACTACTTCAACAATAGCCCCAACATCAACCACTAAACCTACCCTAAAACCCAACGTAACAAATTCGACATCAACTAAACATTCCAGTTCTTCGTCCGGAAGTCCTACACGCGATTTTTTCTGCGAATGCGATCTCAGACTTCATATTTGCGATATTAATTGTTGTGATGTTGACTGCACGCAAGAAATGTTAGAGGCCTTCAGTTGTGCCAGTCGTATGCGACCTACGAACATTGCTACCATACCATCAAGGACTTCCGTCGTGCAAAACAAACGATGGATGGCTCTGCATTTTCAAGGACAATTCGCAGAGGCAAGTCGTTGAGGTGTATGATGCTGAGAGAAAATTTCAGACAAGGCACAAGTGGCCCAATTCTTTGCCAGATGAGGAGGAAGTGGAACATGATCGAGAGTTTTATATGGCTGGCGATCAAATTCTGATTTACAATGAACAAACGGAGGAGAAAAAGACCCTGGGTGAGTGTTATATCAGGGACTCTTGATAATGAGACTCGGTGTGTGGCTTTTTATAAGAACACATTTTATTGTCTGACGTTTAATATTCACAATCGTCACTTAACCTACTTATTGTACTAGACTATTACTATTAATTACTCCGGTGTTACCATATATAACATCTCCCTTTTCAAGATAATCTACTTTGGTTTTTATTTTTCAATTTTAATTTTCTGTCATATAATATTTTTTTATATTTTAACTTCATGTTCTTTCTTATTTCTTTCAGATTTTTGTAACGCATTATACATATTACAATTTTCTCCATTATTAATTTCATTATCATTGTTTAATACATATGTACATTCTAATTTACCTTAATAAATGAAAATATTACAATTTAACTTCAGCTTTCTTCTAATTGTTTCAATTATTATTACATTGGTATCGATCAATAGGTTTCACCAACCTTCCTGACCGTGTATAATATGCATTATTATTATTATTAATGTTTCCTCTACTTTCATTCGGTAGGACCTCACCTTGATTATTATCATTTAGTATTGACTTGGAACGAATGCTAGTATCCGAATTTTGCTCATTTAAATCCAAAAATTGTGAGTCTGTCATTTTAAAACTAGGAGTGTACACTGATTTTCTCAAATTAATGCTGTTTCGTCTTAAAATTTGATTATTTTCATTCTGTATGAGAAACGATCTAGGTGTTGAGTGCAAGTTTACAATCTTGGCTGGTTCCCATGTCCCTTTATACTGGTAAACCACATTATCTCCCCTTCTAAAGTCTTCGTCCCTAATTTTCTTCACAGTTCTATCATGGTATCTCTTATATGTATCTTGATTAACTTTCAATTTTACCGAAGTACCTTCAATGACCTTCGGTTTCAATAAATCTTTACAGACAGCAAATTTAGGCCGCAGCATACGGCTCATTAACAATTGCGCTGGGGACGCCGATAATTTCGAAATCGGTGCGTTTCTATATGACAATAACCCACTATCTAAATCCTTTTCTTCTTCCCAACATTTACGCAGTAATTGTTTTGCTATACCTACACTTTTTTCCGCTAGCCCATTACTACGCGGATAGTGTGGACTAGAAGTTATCAAACTAATGTTCCATTCACTAGTGAATTTTCGAAATAAATACGAATTAAAAGGCATATTATCCGCTATAATAATATGAGGGACTCCATGCTGAGAAAATATTTCCTTCAATTTGTTCGAAATTTCTTCAGACGTTTTATTTTTTAATAATTTCACCTCTAACCACTTGGAGAAATAATCCATCAAAACTAAGAAAGGCTTCCCTTGAAAGTCAAGGACATCACATCCAACTTTGCTAAAAGGTAGATCAGGAATTTCATGAGGAACAAGTGAAGCTCTATAATTCGATTTTTGAAATTTTTCACAAGTTCTACATTTACCCACAAAATCTTCTATTTGGCTGTTTATTCCCGGCCAATAAACTGTAAGTCTTGCTAAGTCTTTAGTTTTGGTGATACCGAGATGACCTTCATGAAGACTTTTCAAAATTTTCTCTCGAAGTACACTTGGAATTATAATTCTATTTCCATAAAAAAGAAGTCCGTTTTCCCAATAAATATCATTTCTATTCTCCCAATACTTTTTTATTAAGTCTTTAATTTTAGTTCTATCTTGAGGCCAACCTTTTTGCACTAATTCTATAAGAGCTTGCGATTCTTCATCATTTAAAATCGCTTTACGGATTTCCTCAGTTCTTCTATCACTAACATTGACAGAATGAACAACGGTATTCAATGTTGAATCTACAGGTGTGGAGATTTTTTCCATGATGCTTCTTGACAGTGTATCTGCTATATGCATTTCTTTGCCAGGAATAAATCTCACTTCAATATCATATTTCAGTAATTTGAGTTTAATGCGCTGTAGTCTGTTAGAGTGAACCTGCGACATTAATTTGCTGAATATCGACACTAACGGTTTATGATCTGACAAAACAATAACCTTTCTTCCGTAAATATAGTCATGAAACTTTTCACACGCAAAGAGAATGGCAAGCATCTCCTTCTCAATTTGGGCGTATTGCTGTTCTGCATTCGTTAAACATTTAGAAGCATAGCAAACTGGTCTGTTATCTTGCATAAGACAACTTCCTACTCCATACTGTGAAGCATCAGTTTGTATATAAATAGGAATGTTTTCATTGAAAGTTTGTAAAACAGGCGATTTTGACACTGTCATTTTCAGATCGTCAACTATCTTTGTGTGTGCTTCTGACCATTTAAATACGCTATTCTTCTTTAACAGCTCTCTCAGAGGCGCTGTTAACTGTGAAAGGTTTGGGATGAAATTTCTTACAAAGTTTATTAATCCCAAAAACCTTTGTAATTCCACTTTACACTTAGGAATCTCAATGTTTTGTATTGCCTTGATTCGATTTTCATAAATTTTCATACCCTCTTTTGAAAATACAAGTCCCAAATATTTTACTTCTTTTTGGCAATACTGTAATTTATTTTGGTTAAACTTTATGTTAACTTTTTTTGCCATCTCTATGACGTTAGCCAGATTACAATCGTGTTCGGACTTGTTTTTACCAAATACTAGGACATCGTCAAAATAAATAAACACTCCAGGTAGATGCCCGAAGTACTTCATGTTCAACTTTTGAAACAGCTCTGGGGCCATATTCAACCCAAATGGCAACCTCAAGAACTTATAACTGCCAAAGGGAGTGCTAAAAACGCACAAATCACTGCTCTCTTCTTCTAGTGGCACTTGCCAAAACCCTTCCTTTAGGTCTAAAACTGTAAAGTACTCCATGTTTTCCAGTTTTGACGACAAATCCACTAAACGTGGAATCTGAAACGGCTCACGTATTATTCCTTTATTTAAGTCCCTTGGATCTAAACAGAGTCTAACTGATTTATCTGGTTTCTCTATAACGACCAAGTTATGAACCCACTCAGTAGGGTGGTTAACCTTTCTAATTATGGCAGCCCTCTCCATTTCGTCTAGTTTACGTTTAACTTTATCTTTCAGACTACTCGCTATGCGCCGAGGTGCATTTATGACTGGCTTTGCCTCTTTATTTATATAAATTTTGCATTTATCCGGAAAAGTTCCTAAACCATTAAATACTGCTTGATTTTTCTGTACAAATCTTTCCTTCGAATCTATTTCTTGACTCAAACTATCTATACGTTTAATTAACTTGAGCTTAATACAAGTCTCAAGTCCTAATATTGGAGACGAATCAACATTAGCTATGAGAAATCCTTCCACACTTTTCACTGACTTGTATTTTACTTCAAGTTTTACTGCCGCTAAAACATCCAAATTAAACCCGCCATACGCTTCCAGTTTTAAATTGACAGGCTCAACAATACTTTTTTCATTTTCTAACGTTTTAAAAACTTTATACGGTATTATATTTACTTCTGCGCCTGAATCCAACTTAAATCGAATTTCTTGGCCATTCAAATTCAATTTCGCGAACCAGGAATTCTCTTGCTGAATTCCATTTATTTCAACTGTGTCAATGACTAAAGAATTCAAATCAATAGTCTGTCCATGCACCGTATTTACCTGTTTTTCCTGTTTCTCCCTACATTTACTAGCAAAATGATTTTGTTTTTTACACTTCATACATGTTTTACCAAAAGCTGGACATTTCTTTATGGGATGATTAAATGAACAACGTTGACAGTTATTAATAATATTACTAGCCCTACTCTTATCAGTTTTATGTTTATTTTTTCCATCACCTGTCCTTTTACCTGAATTTGACCTATTTCTATTATATTTAGTAAATTTTAATTGATTTACTTTTGTTGAATCTCCTTGCATGCGTTGCACGTCAATTGCTTGTCGATGCGTAACTTCTGCAACTCGACATTGTTCAATTACTTTTTTCAAAGTTATATCCTCTATCCGTAATAACTTTTCTTGTAAATCAGTATTATTAATACCGAGAACAAGACGATCCCTGATCATTTGATCTACTATCGGCTCCGATGTATAATCAAAATTACACTTTTGGGCCTGTTTGGTGACATCCGTCAGAAAGTTATCGAATGGTTCATTGGATTGTTGCTGTCTTGAGTAAAATTTGAATCTTTCATAAATCACATATGTTTTCGGGTCGCAATACTCGTTGAAAGAGTCGATCACTTTTTGAAACACCTTACTTTCGTTTGGAGTCAATTTGAAAGTCTCAAACACTTCTATGCCCTTCTCACCCATCAAATTCAACAACATTGCGATCTTGACATCGTCGCTCGGCGGAGTACTTCTCGACGCCAGCACAAAGATTTCAAACGCCCTCTTGAACTTTCGCCACTCTGTACTCAAGTTCCCATCAAAATTCATCGGACCCGGTGGCCTGAATGCCGTATCCATTTCTATTTTTCGATAGTTTTCTTCTTTTAATTTATTTTATAGGTTATGTTACCTGGCAGGCGGTCTTTATGCTCTTCTGTTTTCGTTTTCCGACTATTTTCTTCTCCGTGTACTTATCTTGTTGACAAATTCTCCTGTTGATGTCCTTTTTTCCCTTTATTTTGGTCTTCTTTCACCGGCTGCGCCATGTTATATCAGGGACTCTTGATAATGAGACTCGGTGTGTGGCTTTTTATAAGAACACATTTTATTGTCTGACGTTTAATATTCACAATCGTCACTTAACCTACTTATTGTACTAGACTATTACTATTACTATTAATTACTCCGGTGTTACCATATATAACAGTGAGTAAAATCAATTTTGATTCTCTGGCAGGAAAGTTTTTTGGTAAAATTATGCGATTTTCATTTCAGATCTTCCCTACCCTTTGTTGAGCTCTTATTGTCACATTTCGGAGCCAGTCTGACATTTAAAGGAGTGTAGTCGCAAGTGTGTTATGACACCGGACGACTCCCAGACTTTCTTCAACACATTCATTCAGGATGTTGGTTCCGCAAAGTTATTACGCAATCGTAGCGAACTCGTCGCTACGAAAACTCCCATTGAACGATCGCATTACGTTGATTTCAACGTAAGCCTTTGCAAATCAGACTTAAAAACGACAGTGTTTTTTCCAGCGATGCTTGCTGGAAGTTGGATATTGTTATATATCATAATTTCACAAATCTTACAGGCATTGATGTTTTTCTGACATGCGACGGGGACGAACAGGACCTCAAGAGCTTCAACGTGAAATTCAAACAACGCAATGAGACATGTAGACAAAGAGACACAAATGTCAGCGGCAAATACGGATACCGCATTGGATCTCCAGTGATAGTCGGAAAATATGTCAATGTTTCCGAAGTAGCGGAAGAGACGAACGGCAACATATCATCAACTACTTCCATCCGAACGAGACCGTTCGCAATGCTCACACAGGAATAAAATAAATAACTGGCGCAACAGTCCAATTTGAACCACGGCCTCGAGATGAGTTAGCATCATCTCATTTTCTAGATCGTGACGGTTTTTTTTGTGCAGAGGTATGTGATCAGCAATACGCTCAACCGAGTTATTTACCCCATAATGGGTACTCATTTAACAGCTGAGTGGGCTCATAGTCCGACACACAGGAATAGCTCTACCGAAATCGATCTACGGAATTTGTAGCAAAGAGTCCGATGACGTCGTGAACTTTTACGAAAACTCGCCGACCCAATATCTGATGACGATTTCCAATAGTAGCGTTTTAACAGCTGCAACAAACTATACAAACTTCTGCGTCTCTTTACAAGCGAAAGCTTTTCACTTCCTCGTCAACGACGAAAACTTCACAGGAACATTTCCAATGTACGTTTCCGAGTTGGGCTGGCCCCTCAACGACTCCAGCCGTTGGGTTCACGTGGAAGTCAAGAATTTTGACGCAAGACAAACGATTGGAGGATCTTTTAGTCCAGAAACAAATTCATTTCGATGCCTCAATATGGTACTAAGTGCTCGCTATGAATTTATAACAGCCCGGATTGCCGTGGGCGGAGTTCATCGTCAGAATGCCATCAAGAAGGCGGCGATCGAGTTCGGAAATCGAATCTTTCAACAATTGGTGCAATTTCACCCCTTGTAAATGTTGGATTTTAATGTACCCTTCGTGTCTTCGCATAGCATTCTGCATCAAGATTTGATTTTTTTTATTTTCCAATGATGAAACAACCAACAGAACCAATCATATGAAAATTCATGATTCTTAACGTTATATTCCCAATTAAATCTGAACAAGTCAAATAAAAATCTATTATATGTATTTATTGATATCAGAATCTTCATCAATACTAATACACGTTCTCTTGAATTTCTTTGCAGGTTGTTAAGGTCGCCAACGTGTCACTACTCGCCCTCTACAAGGAGAAGAATGAACGTCCAAGATCTTAAGTTATTCCATGTAAAACTGAAAAAAAAAACAATTTATTAATATATAAAAATTGCGATTATCGTTTTTCTTGGTATGAGCAAGTAAAAAAAAGTAGATGTTGTTTTCTTTCGACCTACAGTTTTTAGTGTTTCTTGTTCTTCTGCTTTGCCTTTTAAACAACCGTCGGTGTTTACGAGTATGTTGTCGTTCCCGTGGCAGCCGGTTCTTCGTACCGGAACGACCCGTTTTTCGACAGCCAAGAGCTGCCAAACCCCCTCGATGTAAGAACTGCAGTATTCGAAGCATCGCTACCACAACAACAACCAGTATGTTGTGTAGTTTTCAATTAAATTTGGCATTGTTTAGCAGGTGATGGATCCTCAACAAGGTGCTAGAAGACATCTCAACGACCGAACTTCTATCGAACCATCAATTTCATAGAACGTTCGGAAAAAAAATTTCCCCTATTTCCACCGTTCTATGAAATTGATGGTTCGATGGAAGTTCGGTCGTGGTTGTGCTCGTTCATGTGTAGCGACCTATAGAGGAAGGCCATGGATTCCGGGAAGTGAGTCGTCGGCTCTGGGGGTTCCAGGAGACAGGACAACTCACAAGAAGACGAGGACAGGGTTTAAGAGCAACACCTTATAGCAAAGGCAGATTTATACGTTTAAGTGCACTCAGAAATCGTCAAAATACGGCAGCTTCCATACAAAATGACCTCAGATACGCCACAGAAACCCATATTTCGACATAGACCGTTCGTAATCGTTTGAGGGAAAGCGGCCTCTGCTTCCCCGATATCCATTAAAAGTGCCGCGATTAACAAGAAAGCACAAAATCGCACGACATCGGTTGCCAGGAACCACTGCAATTAGAGTATGCGGCTTTGGGGGAGAGTTTCCTTGAATGAATTTTGTCTGTGCGGAAATGATGGTCGAACCAGGGTCTGGGGAGATGAAACGAACGTTTCCCACCCACTTTCGTCAACCTAAAAGAAAGCATTAGGAAATTTTTAAAATTCGTGTTTCAAATTTAAATTTAATAAATTAAAATTAATAAATTTAATTTAATTATTAAAAAAAAGTAACGTTGTTTTATTAACAGAAGTTTGTCCGGGAATGTGCAACAACTGATCACTTAAATCGCACAACCAGAATGTTGTCATTCCCGGAACTCCCATTAAAATTTCATTGTTCCTATGAGAATGAGAATATAAATTTATAAAATCTGTTAAAATCCTACTTACGTTGAGGGATACCGTTTGTACTCTTTTGAGTACAATGCTAAATGTACTGGAACAAAATAATTAAAAAAAAACATCCATTCTAATGCCGGAACATTATGTCAAGTGGCGGCATTTTTGTCCTCCTCAAAGCACTATTTTCAGGACACTTGTAGCAGAACGGCAACCACACCTCATGGGATACCTCCAGTTGAACCGGACAAACACAACATCAGCGTACTTACCTAGATAATAAGGCATCAAGAATCAATATAAAAAGTTGCTTCTTAAATTGAAGTCGTTCAGGCATAATCGTCAATTGATTGACTTCTTAAACAACCAATAAAACGTTATGCCGGATACTTCAACTTAATATCCGCATTTTCGCACTAATTCCACTTCACACTTCACGAACCGAAAAAAATTAAAATCTAATATTTCAATATTTTCAATTAAATTCGACCGAAATTCACAACATTTAACAGCCGCCATATTGTCACTGCGGCTCTCTCACAAATTGATCACGTGCCACCCGAATGTAAACAACACTTTTCCACGGCAACTTAAAACACGCGAATTTCGTCGAAAATTTAGGTTTTTCCGCAATTTTTTCTTTTCACACTTAGCGCGACACTCCACTTCATACATATCCACTTTTCACTGCGCGAATCGACCGAGAACCCACATTTTTCGTGTAAAATGTTCCGCCGAACCACTCGCGTTCCATAAGACACCGTGCAAATTTTCGTTTGACATCGGCCTACTTTGCGTAGTAGTTGTGTCTGTGACCGGCCTACTTCCAGGCTTGTTCTATAGATGGTTTTGATCTATATGGATGAGATCTAACGCACATATACACTATGTGTGTGGGGGACCAAACTTTAACAGCTGTTTTGGTAGTTTAGACTGGATGACAATTGTTTGGTTGACAGTTCCTTGTTTTAAAGAAGTGAATTGGCGCGGCGGAATTTTCAAGTGCGGTTTAATAAGAGAAAATTAAGTTTATTTGGTGAAATTTTTTCGTAATCTTGCGAGATTCGAATCTTACATTCTATTTGTGGGCTTGTAAATGTAAAATATAGTGCGAAACACCCAAATTTTACAAAAATAGCGCGCGTCGTAAAAGTCCGCCGAAACAAGTAGAATTTCCGGAAAATGAGAATCTCATTACATACGTAAAAGTGTTGAACGCGTCCTTTAAGATGTGCGGAACCGTGATGTGGCGTTGGAATAAATAAAATACAATTGTGTTCTTAATAAAACAATTGTTTTCTTTCGCGGGCCATTTCTCGCCAGTCGCAAGGTAAACAGATGTCCGTCTGTCATTTTCACCATTGGGCTCATTCATATTGCTGAGCCGCTACTTCACCTCCGTAGCGAAAATTGCGAGAGTCCCGGAAATAAAAAGATTTCGTACTAGTTTCGTGGTTTTCGCGTTGTATTTCAGGATAAATTTCACAAAATCGTAGAGAAAGAAAGATTTGTCTTGATAAGACCTTCTGTATATTCGGATCATGTGCCGTGTGGATTCTGATAGCACACACAATAACAAAGCGAGGTAGTCGTTCCAGAACGAATGTTCCGGAGCGGCAGTAGTTGCCGCGTTGCTGCTCATGTTTGGTGAATGAGCCCATTGAAAATGAGATAGTGTTGGTGCGCACAACCACTGCCATCTTTACTCTCAGGCCGGAGTGTCAGCTGATTGTCAAAGCACTAACGACATGACAAGCAGTCAACGAAGTGTGAACGCGTGCGGTCGCCCGGTGAAATATCGCGATAATTGTGTGTAAAAGTGAGTTTAGTGCCGGAATTTTAAGTGTAACTAAAAGAAGTGGCTATCAGTGCCGTGTGAAAGTGAAAAAAACGTGAAGTGCCGGGAAATATCGAGTAAAATGGTGTATTGAAAAGTGCGAGGTTATTAAAGTGCGACACGGGAAATTTCGCATTTTTCGTTTATTTTCCGGCAATTCGGCAAGTGTGAATGGTACAGCACTACCCTGGGACGAATCCTCGGGCCGGTGGGTTTAGCGGAAACTCCCGGAAGTGCCCCAAAAAGTGAATTCAAAGTGGCTGTCAAATGACAACATTACAGGTGATTTCCGGCCTTTTCATCGGAATTCATAGGGTAAGTAAGCGTTTTTTGTTGTGGTAGAATTTAAGTGGATTGATGCGCCCCAAAGTGTGGATTTTGACCACGATGTTGACGAACCGGACGAAAGTTTCACTGCTAGGCATCTAGTCCTGTCAGCTGCAGTGAAACTTTCGTCTGGCTCGTCAACAACGCGTTTAAAACCCGTATTTTGGGGTGTATCAATTCACTAAAATTTTTGCACAACAAAAAACGTATAATTACCCTATGAATTCCGATGAAAAGGCCGGAAATCACCTGTAATGTTGTCATTTGACAACCACTTTGAATTCACTTTTCGGGGCACTTCCGGGAGTTTCCGCTGAACTCACCGGCCCAAGGATTCGTCCCAGAGTAGTGCTGTACCATTCATACTAGCCAAATTACCGGGAAATTAACGAAAAATGCGAAATTTTTCGTGTCGCACTTTCATAACCACACTCATGTCTCGCGCACTTTCGAGCAGTTCATTTTGTTCGGAAGTTCGCGGCACCTTGCGTTTTTTTCACTTCCAAATATCAGTGGCAAGCACTACTTTCAATTGCACTTCAAATCGCGACACTAAAATCACTTTTACGCACGAAAATCATCAGATTTCAAGAGGTCGACTGTACGCGTTTTTCACTTTGTTTACATATGGTTTACTGCTTGTCATGACGTCATTACTTTGACACTCCGGCCTGAGGATAAAGATGGCGGTGGCACAACCCCATGAAGAAAATGGATTTGAATATATAACTAACACAGGAATGGGTATATGCCTGTCAAACCATACAAATTGACAGCTTGAAAATGGGACGATCTTCTTCTTGAAAAAGTCAAGAGCTGGGAGAGTAAAGTTAACGGTTTTAAGATCACGTTGTGCATATGGCTGTCAAACGCTTTGTTCTAAAAGTGGCAAAAAGGAAATACGGTTGAATTCGCGAAAGTTTGGAGCCGGTTTTTGAGTGTAAAGAGCCGCGATTATGTAGAGAAGACACTAGTGAAATTTCCGGTAGGACAAATTGGTGCGGTAGTGAGTTGTGGTAAATTGAAATGCCTCGTCGGTGACTGCAAAAACAACCAGCGAATCCCTAAGACGGGGGTGTCTGCTTATAGGTAAAACATTAAATATTTAGATGTGATGTGCGCGTTACTTGTTTTTGTGAGTTTTCTGTCAGAAAACCGATATTGAAATGTTTGTTTTCGTTTCTGACTCCCCGCTGTATATATAGCTGTCAAATTTCCGCGTCCTATTGGTGGTTGGCATTAAAAGTCCCGTTCTTTCTCTCTCCCATGAAAAATTAAACGCGCTCTTCTCTCGTCCCATAAATTGAGCCTATGGGCCACTCCAGAAGTTCCTCTGAGGAAAATGGTTCCCAAAATTCTTGCTTATATTACATCCTGTATTCTTTCATCGTAGCTTGGTCCACTATGTGTTATCTTCATAGAGGAAGTAGATAAGAGGTGGAACTCAATACAACTGAGACGATGGTTGTTCCTGTTGGATTTGTTGCATATGTATTGAATTCCACTGTCGGTACACAATGGAATTGCGGAAAGCAGATAGCAAAACCACCGCGTCATATGTTTCTGTTTACCAGTAAGAGATAAGACTATCACAGCAGATCGATCGGGTAATACCAAAAGTGCGTTCATTCTCTTGTTTTTCGATTCTGGCAATACTAAATATCTGTCAAATCGCACGCATACAGGGAAATCTTACCAAAACTATGCACGCACACATACGTAACCTATCCACCGTGTTACTTATACAATCGCAACTAAAACTGATTGGGCAGATTGGGCCCAATTTGATTTTTGAGCAGCTGTTCGGAATTGCTTTTTCCTTATCGCTCTATAGGGCCATTTCCTCCTAATTGTAGCTGTCGTTTTCAGCTCAACGGGGTAAGTTTGTGTGCGTTGGAGTAAGTGCGTCCCTGTCTACAAAATTATTTGTACTGAGTTCCACCTCTTATCTACTTCCTCTATGGTATCTTTGCTTTCAAATGTTTAATCTTTGGTTTAATCTTTGATGACAGTCCAAGTGGCGCGAATCGTCGTTTCTTTGGAATTTGAAAGGTTTTCGTTGTTTGCCGTATTTTATGTTTCGCTGTTGAGCACTCGTGTGCATTGTGTTTTCAATGATTTGTTTAGTATAGTACACCACTTCTAGAAACTTGAGAGGCAAAAACATTTTTTTTTTATTTTATTTTGTTGGGGACAATGTTTATTGAAGATTTACGGAGCCACTTTTATAATGTCCTTATCGGCAAGCGGATTCTCATCATGGTCAACTATGACATCGACGGGATATGTGCTAGTAAAATCCTTCAGTCTTTGTTCAAATACGACAACATGTTATACTCGCTGATGCCTATAATGGGTTTGGCCAGTATGCAAAGGGCCTATGAAGAGAATCGCAAAGACGTCAAGTACGTGATCCTGGTAAACTGTGGGGGCTGCGTCGATTTAGTTGAGTTCCTGCAGCCTGAAGACGATGTTGTGTTCTTTGTGTGTGACTCTCATCGGCCGTTCGACGTTTGCAATATTTACAGTGACAAGCAGGTAAATCACTTTTCAGTCTTGGATTATTGCATTTTTAATTAACGTATTTTGCCAGATATGTATCCTACGTAGCTACACCGACATCGAGGAGGACATACCCAGCTTCGATAATATATTTCGAGAGTCGGACGATGAAGCAAGTGGGGGATCTGATAATGAGGACGATACGTTAGATGAGGCAACTCGAATTCACAGGAAAGCTTTAAAGAGAAGAGAGCGCCAAAGGTGGGAGGAGGAACGTGACCGTTTAATGTTCAATTACACACAATATAGCTACTACGGCCGTAGCTCATCGCTGGTGATGTTTGAATTGGCCTGGAAAATGTCGAGAGACTGCACTGATCTGCTTTGGTTTGCAATTGTTGGGAGTACGGAGCAGCTCCTTTTGGGTAAAATCGAGAGTACCACGTATATTTTAGAAGAGAGCACAGTACAGGGTCATGTCTCTCGAATTAATAATCAACGATCCGAGCAGTCGAATCAGGCCTCCTTCGTCAATATCCTCTTGGAGAAGGATTTGTGCTTAGCGCTTTATCGCCATTGGAATGTCCTCGATTCATTAAGGTAAGAGTAGGGCATGAGATGTTTGCACTTTAACTAAGTCGCTATACTTCAGGTATTCAATGTACCCTGCATGCAAGCTCAAACTCTGGACGCTTCGTGGGGAGAAGAAACTTCATGAACTGTTGGTCGAGATGGGTCTGCCACTTAATCAGGCAAAACAGACATTTGCAGCTATGGATCTTAGTTTGAGGCGTGAATTCCAACAAGTGATCGAGAAACTAGCAGACAAATATGGGATTGCAGATATAATTTACAGTTCGTTTACTTTACAATACGGCTATCGAAACAAGTTCTCAGCGTCCGATTATATCTACGGCATGTTAGCATTATTGGCTTGCAGTAAAGATCGAAAACCGGAAGACAGTTTCCTAGAGGCATTCGATAGCTTGACGCGAAATAACAGAGATTTGCTTATGAATGGGATCGAAAAGGCCAAAAAGCTATTGGCGACAATTTTCAAACAAGTGCAGAGTAGTTTGGAAATGAATCAAGTTCATGTCGGTGGTTCGTTTTTGTATTACGTCTTGTCCGAGGAGAATATTTTCTTCTCACATCCGTACAGTGTTGTTTTATTGGGTAAGTTTATGTTACATGGTTACGTATCAGCATCTCGAAATCGGAAGTCACCGGAATTGCCGCTTGTAGTCAGTTGTTTGATTGATGCGCAGCATGACTTATGCCTGCTTGCAGGTATAGCTCCAGTCAAAGAGACTTCACCGAAAAATTTCTTTGGCAAAGCTTTCGAACAGGCAGCAACGAAAAGTAATACTAGCATTCTGCAAGACTTCTTCGACACATCAATTATACAAATACGGCAATCGCATTTAACTAAATTTTTGGATGCCCTTAGTGTTTTATTAGGCTAGCCTTTGCTTCTTTAGAAAATAGATTTAAAAACTATATTTTCTTGTAATGTAATCATCATTGTGGCGCCGACTTTTATAATGTAATCATTTAAATAAATGTGATAGTGCTTAACAGAAAACGTTTCGGCGAAATCAGTCACAATTTATTTGCTCCAGGAATGTTTTGCCGATCCACTTGGGAAAGCCATTGCCGTTCGAATGCTGCGCCGTTCACGAGGCCACGTATGTGAAACCCTGTAAATATGTAGGTTCTCGATTGGCTTTTTTCTTTTGTCCTGGCGATGCCTCGTTTCTGCCAGCATGGAATACATACATGTATCTTCTGCATATCATGGAAGTTATTAGAAGTGAGTCCAAATTCCATGTTGTATGACTGTTCAAATACTATGTTCGTTTGCGATAGATAAATATTAATGCAATAATTGCAGAAATAAATGAGTTTATTAGGCATTTCAGTGTTTCTGATTCGCTGGGGGTCTGTCACATTACATAATTGTTTGAAGTAACCGTGGAACTTACATAACCATTATATATTTAACAAAGAGCAATGTTGCGAGTTTTACACTGTTTCTTCGTTTATGGAGAAATAACAATGGCTGTAACCGTATATATGTATGTACAGTCATTTCCACAAGAGCGTATACTTCGTAACTTTTTAATGCACCATTTCTCAAAGAGTGGTGGGGGACTTTTAGTTACCTGCATTTTTCCTCTTTTTCGCATTGTATAAATTTGGTCATTCTAAGTTCAAGTGGGAGAGTGATAAGACGTCAAGTGAAATGAGTGCGATTTACAAAAAACGATTCGAAGCTGTGTTTTTAGTAAGTCATCCGAAAGGACCAAAAATGACACCTGCATCGGCCAGAAAGTACCTGAAAGTTTCGACACAGTTTGTAAATAAGTGGATAAAGCGTTTTAAAGATACTGGAAATGTAGACGATCTACCTGGTAGGGGTAAAACCCGAAGCACTTCAAAAACCCAGGATAAGGCCATCATTGATATTTTTAAGAAAAATCCGTCCGTTACTACCTTAGTGCAAGCAAAGGAAATGTTATCGAAGAAGAATATTTACGTGTCCTTGAATACGATTCGGCGAAGATTACAAGAGGAAAACATCAAAACCAGGTATGCCTTGATGAAACCATTACTTACCGAAAACCAGAAGCGAAGACGTGTAGAGTGGGCTAAGGAAAACATCGATCGTGATTGGGACAACGTGATCTTTACGGATGAATCAAGTTTTGCTGTAAATACGTTCAGGAGACGGGTGTGGTCACAAAAAGGAGAAGCTGTCGTGAACCGAACCGTTAAACACCCTGTGAAGGTCCATGTTTATGGATGCTTTTCTCCACGCGGTTTCGGAAAATTAATAACGTTTACCGGAATTCTTACTGCTGAAAGGATGATCATTTTGTACAAGAAAGGATTATTGAAGTCTGCTAGGATGCTATATGGCAACGACAACACCGATTGGTTTCTACAAGAAGATAACGATCCGAAACATAGAAGCCGGTTGTGTACACGCTGGAAAGAAGAAAATAACATTCAAGTACTTGATTGGCTTTCGCAATCGCCGGATGCCAATCCTATTGAAAATGTTTTGGGATTAATGAAGCGGAAGCTTCAAGGAAAGCAAATAAAAGGAGCAGCACATTTAAGGCGAATGCTACAAAAAATTTGGAAGAACTTATCGACAGACTACGCGGAAAAATTGGCCGAAAGTTGTCACCGAAGATGCCAGTCAATAATCAATAGTGACGGCGATTGGACCATGTATTAAATATAATTGCGAAAATGTATTTTGTATTTACTTCCAATAAAAAATAAAATTTCTTACTTGTAACATTTTGTTTTTATTTTGTGAGGTATACGGTCTTGTGGAAATGACTGTATAATCAATGGACTGGATACTGAGGTTCTGTCGTGTCATTCGATTCGAAACGAATTGCTTTCGAATGGATGAAAATGGTACCATGTGACCCAAAAACGAGTTTCCCAATTTGAATAAATCGAGTATTCGCTTCGAGTGACAAATTCAGCATCGAATACTCGATGATTATTAAAATTGGGAGATTCGTTTTCGAGATATGTAACGAATTTGCCGCTTGATGGGTACGCTCGGAATGAGGATGGAGGCCGAGGCATGGTCGTTCAGACCAGCTGTGACATCTGTGTCAAGACCTCCTCAGAAATGACCAGAGGTGACGCGTGCGCGATAACTAGCTCAGCTATCGGTAGTGTGGGCGGGGTTTTACTAGGTCACTCTGCCTCTCATCGCTACAAAAAAAAACAACTATCACGCGTCGGCCCGAATGCCGAAACAAACGAGTATGTCCATGTCCCTCACAAGATACAAAAGAACTAACCGACAACCGACGAAATCCTCAACCATCTGTTACGTTATTTACTTAGAGGACACGGTTGGTGCCGACTTACTGCGGAGCAAGTGCCGCGGGACAACACGCGCTTGAAATTTTACACCCGCCGTGTCGGATCCAAGGAGATACCTCGATAAGCGCGAACCCGAGGTCTGCGGAGCACTCTCCTTACACTCGCCCGGAGCACTCCTCACAATAACAAGATATTCGAAATTTTTCTTGCAAATTTATCTCACGTTTTATTGCACTTAAAATATCTTTATTAAACTTAAACCTAAATGCTACGTTAATGAAATCGGCCGACTCATTTTAGAAAAAGAAAAATATATATATGTAAAAAGATTGAACTCTTTAATGTTTTAGTTTGGGTTTGTTGTTAAAAAAAAGTTCGTAAACATAGTATTATAATGAATAAAGTAACAGCGTGTTTTAAAATTTAAGATTTTAAGCGACCGACGCGACGACTGCTGCTTTCACGGCTGACTGCTGACTCCTTTTCTTTCGACTCCCTCACCACATTGCGATGTTGCCATACTTTCGTCCGATGATCGCAGACCTATGTTACATTCGGCCATTCTGATTCAGTCATCGGCCTCCGATGACCAGGGTTCTTCATTGTTCACTACATATCTCCAGAGTTTCATATTATCGCAGCTTGTGGCCGTGTTGTTAGGGCCTTCAATATCTGCAGCTTTGCGCACCTCATAACGTCCATTACGTTTGATTTTCGTGATTTCATACGGTCCCAAATATTCACTCGCCAATTTTCTACCAGCTACAAATTGTGTTCGGCGAATTGCAACTAGATCACCGATTTTGTACCCAAATTCCGTTTTGCGCTTCTTATTATACTGTTCCTTATATATATGGCTTGTGCCCGATGAATTTCTGCTTTTGCACTTTGTCGTATATGCTGTCTTTCGCTACCAAACCTGTCGTACATCTCCATTTGAAGCGCTTGAATAATATGATCATCTATGACATTCATTTTAACTCCGAACATCAACTCGAACGGTGACCTCTTAGTGGAAACATGCATCGTGCTGTTTATAGCTTTCTGCACTTTCGGAACAAACTTAAACCATTTTGTAGGCTCTTCTGATGATAACTTTGATATAATAGCGAGAACCGATCTATTGACACGCTCAATTTGACCGTTTCCTCTCGGCACTCCTGTGGTGGACCATACATGTTCAATGCCATTTGCCTGTGCAAATTCCTGAAATGCCTGCGCTGTAAATGCCGCACCTCGATCGCTAATTATGCGGGTCGGACAACCAAAAATTGCAGTTTACTCTGCCAGCTTCTTTAGTACCTCTTCACAGCTTGTGGTATTTGTTGGGTATAACCACACGAATTTCGTGAATCCATCTACCATGGTGAAAATGTACTTATACTGCTTCCCTGTTGCGTCCATAGGTTCAAGGTGGTCAACATGTAGGGTATGTAGTGGCGTATCTCCTTTTTCGATGTGATTTAAAAACCCCTCCTTTTTCCCTAATTTCTTGTTATACATGATGCATTTCACGCAATTGTTTATGATATGAACGACCTTGTTTTCTAAGTGAGGTATCCAGTATTTCTGTTGGATCGAGTGCATCGTCTTGTGTACTGCAAAGTGTCCCGCGTTATGAGCGTCCGTAATGATTTCTCTTTCCATGTGTTTGGGTACCACGAGAAGATCTGTACCGTCCACTGATTTAAAGAGAAGGCCGCCTTTCAGTTTGAAATTCTTATATGAGCGGCTGGAAAGAATTTCTTCAACTGCCTTGACCATTTCATCACTTTGTTGTACCTTCTTAATGCGTACTGATAACTCTGATGAAACAACCATGACCTGCTGTGGGTAGCGGCTTAGACAGTCAACATGTTTCAGGCGTTCGCCTCTTCTGTGCTCAAGCTCGAAATCAAAGTCCTGCTAGTAAACCACCCATTGTGCCACTTCCCGAGGTACGTCCTTCTTACGAAGGGTCTGTTTGAAAGCAGCGCAATCCGTTACTAACTTGAACGGGATTCCCAGAATATATTGGCGAAACTTTTTAAATGCTAAGAAAATAGCTTTTGCTTCTTGTATATAGCTGTGTTTCTTTGCTTCCGCCTCAGTAGTTTTTTTGCTCCAGAAATATACAGGATACAATTAACCGTCGAACCACTGGAGCAGCGCCGCAGCAAATCCATCTTTTGATGCATCTGTATGTAATTCAGTTTTCGCATCTCTATCATATATTCTTAAAACGGGCTCCTTTACTAACGCGTCTTTCAACAGCTGAAATGCTTGCAATTCAGCTTGGTCCATTTTAAATACTGCATCTTTTCGTAACAAGCTTGTTAACGGCTTAGCAATCTGCGAGTAACTCTTTATAAATTTACGGAAAAATCCCGTTAGTCCTAGGAAAGATTGTACAGCTTTCACCGTTTTCGGTACCGGGAATTTGCTGACAGCGTTCGTCTTCTCCATGCCTGGCTTAATCTGCCCAGATTCAATAATATGTCCCAAGTAATTTACCGATATTTGCAGAAAATGACATTTTTTCCACTTGATCCTAAGTCCTGATGCAGCTGCTACGTTGAAAACCTTACTCATTTTCGTCAAACATTCTTCAGCAGTTTCTGCATGTATAATTATGTCGTCCATATATAGATCCAAGACGTCGTCATTAATTAAATTTCGGAACACATAGTTCACAAATCGAATGAAAACTGCTGGCGAATTGCGGAATCCAAAGGGCGCCTTGTTAAACTCGTAAAATCCATCCTTGGTAACAAACGCTGTGTATTTCTTGCTGTCTTCCTCAATTGGGACGTGGAAGAAGCTATTGTTATGTTTCCTCTGTTGAGCGAAACCACGAAACCAAAGCAGGTTCGTTAGATATTCTCGTGCTGAATAATGAAACACTTCGATTGAAAAACACACACTTTATTTATAAAACGAGCTACACACGCGTACTAACAACAAACGTTAAAACTAGCAATGCAACAACGACGGCACTACTTCCCGGACGGATACTGTATAACGATTCGCTTTGTAGCGATCCAACCGCCACTGAGTGTCGAGTCTGACTACTACTTCTTCACGACTGCCCCCTCGTTCGGTGACATCTGCCTTTTATAGGTGGAGATCCATGCTTTCGTCAATTAGCGAAGACTCTAGATTTTTCGAGATGTTCGAGTCTCGGGTTTCACTACTCAACGAAGATTCGAGAATCCAATTCATTATCAATGGTTCTGTTTGTCTAGACTACAGATGGCTCGAGAATCGTCTAGTGTCTATTCAATTTGTACTTGTCATCGATCATTCGAGATTAGTACAGTGTGGGTCGTATAAGATACCCACCCCGTACACGCAACACTGCCTCCTCCTTAGACCTGTTCGTCCCGAACAGAAGTCACTATGACGCCGCTCACGCGGTGCCATCCTATCCAAATGCACGGCCTTCATTTTCACTGTTGGCCTCCATCGCTTCGGAACGCGACGCACCACATCATCCAGCCAGGCAGCAGTCTCATCCGCTTCCTTCCAGGTCTGTCGAACCCACGAGCTCGCCTGTTTTCTGCGATGAGCGCTGAACAACCATGCGAAGCCACCGTCGCTGACACCAATCGAGCGAGCTATCCAGTTGAACCTCGTTTTCATGCGATCACATCTCCACCGAGGTCGTCCTTGGATCAGGCCATGTACGCCATCCAACCGGCGTCCGAAGTCGGCGACCGACGTTGATTGCTCCACACACGAAACATTCTGTGAGGTTGAACTGTTCTGCAACACCTCCATAGTCGGACATCGCAATGCCTCATTGACAGCAGCAGTACACTCGTTGTCGCTCCTGCTGTCCATCACAGCGGCCTCAAACTGCGTGCAGGACACTTCCACGTCGTCGAGAACTGGTTCCCTTGAAACCTTCGCGGACAGTTCGGCCCTAACGAATCCCGACGTTTCCACACGTTCCAGATCGTTCCTCGAGTTTCCAGCATTCTCGAGTCCATTACACACGTTTCCGATCTGGGCGCCTATCCGCATCCGTTTAAACTTCATGGAGTCTCTACGAAGCTTCTCGCCATTAAGCTTCCAGACTCCCGCAGACCGCTCCTCTAATCGTGGCTTCAAACTGTTGTCCTTCTGTGGTTGCAACTGTTTTGTCACTCTCCGTCGTAACTTCTCCAACCTCACCAACCGCTCGTTTAACTTTTCCGATTGTTCGGCCATCTTCGTTGTCTGTCCGTTCAACGCCGTTGTAGTTTCATTCAGCGACTCCTCAAAACTCGCTGACCGCTCGTTCATCTGCGATGTCATATTACTCGGCAACTGCTTCAATCTCGGTGACTGTTCGCTATCGGTCCGGCTGTTCATTACCGCAGCGGCCTCGAGCTGTGTCTGCGATTCGATCTTGATGACTCCAGATGTTTCGACGCGCTCCGGTTCGCTCCGCAATCCTTTGACCTCCTCGGCAACCGTATTGAACCCGCCGCCATCCACTTTGGCATCATCCTGCATGAGGTCGTTCTCGAACTCCTTGGAGGTATCTCGTTGCCTCTCGTCGAGCAATCTCGATATTTCCGACGACTGTTTCTGCAATTGCTCGTCTAACCGCACGGAATGCTCATGAAATCGCTTCTCAAACCGGTCAAACCGCTCAGATTGTTGCTCTGCTTGTTGCTTGAACATCGACAGTAGCTGCTGGATGCCGGTTTCCCCGAATGAAACCTGTTCCACTCCCGATTCGTCGAGATTTCTCGTCGATTCGTCCGGAAATTAGAACGTAAACGGATCCTGTCCTTCGGCTCTTATCGCTTGTGCTAAACGAATATACAGCGCGGACGTATTTCCCGTCGTTAACAATTTCCGTCGTGCTAGTTCGTTTCTTATCTCCGCGATTGTCAATTCGCAAAGAGTACCCGGCATTTTAGTTCGTTTTTCACTTCAAAAGTTCACAACAGTCAGTCGTGCAAATTCTACCCGCGTAGAATATTCCCGCACTTCACTACGAAGTTTCTCAAACACACACAATCGCGCAACTTCCCGGCGCTTCACTTCAAAGTTTCTTGAAACTTCCCGTGCTTATTTACACCACCGTAAATATCCCGCACGACTTTCACAAAATCCACAATCGCGCAAGTTTTATACTCTCAGAACTTCCCGGCGCTTCACTCTAAAGTTTCTCGAAACTTTCCGTTTATTTACACTTCCGTAAATATCACGCACGACTTTCACGACTTTCACTTTTCAAACTAACGTCCACTACACGCACGCGAATATCCACTTCTGACACCAATTGTTATGTTTCCTCTGTTGAGCGAAACCAAAGCAGGTTCGTTAGATATTCTCGTGCTGAATAATGAAACACTTCGATTGAAAAACACACACTTTATTTATAAAACGAGCTACACACGCGTACTAACAACAAACGTTAAAACTAGCAATGCAACAACGACGGCACTACTTCCCGGACGGATACTGTATAACGATTCGCTTTGTAGCGATCCAACCGCCACTGAGTGTCGAGTCTGACTACTACTTCTTCACGACTGCCCCCTCGTTCGGTGACATCTGCCTTTTATAGGTGGAGATCCATGCTTTCGTCGATTAGCGAAGACTAGATTTTTCGAGATGTTCGAGTCTCGGGTTTCACTACTCAACGAAGATTCGAGAATCCAATTCATTATCAATGGTTCTGTTTGTCTAGACTACAGATGGCTCGAGAATCGTCTAGTGTCTATTCAATTTGTACTTGTCATCGATCATTCGAGATTAGTACAGTGTGGGTCGTATAAGATACCCACCCCGTACACGCAACACTATTTTCCAAGTCCATTACTGTGAAATACTTCGCTTTTTGCAGCTTTTGCAGTACGTCGTCAACTACAGGCACGGGAAAACAGTCTTTTAAGACCATTTTATTCAGCTGACGATAATCGACACAGACACGGTTAGTCCCATCCTTCTTTTTGACAATTACAATACGACTGGCGAAATTCGACGTGGAGCGTCGAATAATGTCTGCATCGAGCCACTCATCTATCTGCTTCTTCACGGCCTCCATTTCTCCTACAGCAACGCGGCTTGGTGTATGTTGAAAAGGCATTATATCTCCATCGGGAACAATCTTCAGCTTGACGGGACACTCAGCTGTAATTTCAGTTGGTTTGTAGTTGTTGATCATCTTCTGCACTGAATTTTTAAACTGCGGGGGTACATCAATATCAGCAGTTGTTTCTATAATATTATAGATACTTATCTGATTCGACACCTCAGTTTTCTCCCCCGACGGGAGAGAAAACTTATAACCGGTCACTGTCGATCTGATGTCGAATTTACTGATGAAGTCGTGACCAAGTAGGGCGTCACATCGTATGGCATCGTCTTCCACGACCAGAAATTTATGATTCACTTGTATGCCATCTATCTCAACGTCTGTTATGATTTCCCCAACAGGATGAGTCGTTTTGTTGTCTAATCCTTGCAAAGATGACCCGCTTCTTTTCAGCAATACGTTGTCGACCTCGTTACATACCGACTTTCTCAGGATCAAAACGTCAGCACCCGTATCTACTAACGCATCTACTTTTATATTGTTGAGCTTCAGTTGTTTGAGTCTATTCGCTTCGTATATCACATTTACGGCTTTTTCGTATGTGCACCGCTTTGACATGTGTCCATTTCCGTTGCAGCGAAAACACTTCATATCAGCTGTACACTCCTTGCGCAGATGATCCGCGGAACCACAATTAAAACATTGCTGCTTCTTTTCACTTTTGCCGTGTACAGCCTTGCTGTTCGATTTAAATTGTTTTTTCTCGTCACTCTTTTGCTCATTTTCGGCAACACTTTCGTAAATATCATATTGAGCCTTGAGCTCTTTAAATGATCTGCAGTTGTACAAATTGTACTTAAAGTCATTTTTTAAGTTTAATCCATTCACTGCATATCGAATCACAGACTCTGTATCAATTATTCCACGCGCGGCAATACGTTTCATCTGGAGTAAATATTCGTGGAATTTTTCATCTTTATGTTTCTTTCGCGCACTTAATTGCCTGTGTATTTCAGCACTACATAGATATTCACACTCGAACTCCTCTATCAGCAACCGGCGTAGCTCCCCGTACTCATACACTGTCGTGGCTTCTAAAAACAATTTTGCAGTGCGAGTCATTTTAGCTCGGGCTTGTACGTACTTTTGTTTATCATTCAGCCCATATGCTTCGGCATTCAATTCGAAATTAGTGAACCACTGTCGCACTTGCATATTCTCACCGTCAAAGTCAGGAATGATTTTCGCGAAATTCTCCACGACAAGTTTTGATTCATTTTTGCTTACTTCATCAGCCTGTATTTTGAGTGTAAGCAACTGAATCACCTGTTGTAACATTTCGTTGTTCTCTGCAATTTTATTCGCATTCTCTCCGGTAGTCGAGCACTACTTTCGTTGTTCTTTCTGCTGTTGTTCTCTCACTGCTTGTCTGCGGCTGCATGGTTTTCGATTTATCTTTTTCTGTGTCGCTCATTCTGCTGCTGTTGTTTATGTGTTGAATCGCCCGTGTGTTATATGGTTGTCTCACTTGCACTGCTGACGGCTGCTGTTTAATTCTGCTGCGCACTTTCCTCGGGGTTTTTTTCGTGTTCATGGAATGGTTTATTAGAAACACTAGGCGGTTGAGCCCCCAAATGTAAAAACATTGAACTCTTTAATGTTTTAGTTTGGGTTTATTGTTAAGAAAAAGTTCGTAAACATAGTATTATAATGAATAAAGTAACAGCGTGTTTTAAAATTTAAGATTTTAAGCGACCGACGCGACGACTGCTGCTTTCACGGCTGACGGCTGACTGCTGACTCCTTTTCTTTCGACTCCCTCACCACATTGCGATGTTGCCATACTTTCGTCCGATGATCGCAAACCTATGTTACATCTATATAGGTAAATAATTATTCTCCAATTCCTTCTGAGATAACCACGACGGTTTAACGCTCCGCTCAACTCTCCACCTTTTGTCGCCAATGTACCAAGAACAAAAGAGCGAGTTCTTAATGTTATGTTGGTTCACACAACGAAATTTAAGAAAAGGTCTCCGTACTGTAGGCTACTCACCTTTTGTCGCCAATGTACCAAGAACAAAAGAGAGTGCCAGTACGATTCGATGGCCTTTTATAAATTCGGCGGATACGGTAGTATACCCCTAAACAATTTTCCGTTCCTTTGCTCGGCCCGGAGTCCGAAGCGTGTATACCCTAGACTTGTACAGACCTAGTGGTGATACCAAAAGTCCCAATTGGCAACGACCATATGCATTAAAAGTGGGTCTCTTATATGGCCAGTTCATAGGGGAGGTTGGCCATCATTCAGTGGGATCTTGACCATTCTCAAAATCAATTAACTAACCCATTCTACAAATATTTATCCAATTTTTCAAGTCACTAGCTTCATTCTATCGAAAATTAACGCTTATTTGAAGTTTCACTTGTAGGGGAGGTGGGGGTTCCTTGAGTCGGATCTTGCCCAGCATTTCCATCAACCAATTAGATCCCCCTACAAACATTTAAACAAAATTTCAAGTCTCTAGCTTCATTCTATCGAAAGTTATCGCTTATTTGAAGTTTCTTTTGTAGGGGAAGTAGGGGTTTCGATGGTCGGATTTTACGTATTTTCAATATTAGTCAACTGGATCATACTACAAACATCTGACAAAAATTTCAAGTCGCTAGCTTTATTTTGTCGTAAGTTATCGCTTATTTCAAGTTTCATTTCTAGGGGAGGTAGGGGTCCCTTAGGTCGGATCTTACCCATCTTTAATGCCAACTAACCCGATCTCACTTTCAACATTTTACCAAAATTTCAAGTTGCTGGCTTCATTCTATCAAAAGTTATCGCTTATTTAAAGTTTCATTTGTAGGGGAGGTGGGGGTTCCTTGAGTCGGATCTTGCCCATTTTCAATACCAACAAAGTAGGTCTTGTTAGCAACATTCTTTCAAATTTTCAACTTGCTAGTATCATTTTTTCGAAATTTATCGTAATTAAAGGAATATTTAATTTTTGGAAATTTGTAGGGGAGGTAGGCGTTCCTTTGATCTGATTATGCCCAACTTACATAATCTTAAGCAGCTTCTCACTTCAAGGTTACACGCCAAAAATCAGGTGTCTACGTCAATTGGTTCAGGAGTTATAGACAAAAAACCTGAAAAGTAGGGTAGTACGGGGTTCTTTGTAAGAAAATTACCCTTAGTTTTCAACTTATCAGTTTTATTTTCCCAGGAGGGTATGAGATTACCCTCATGAGTAATCTACCAAAGCTAGAGCTTTTCATGTTTCTTTAATCGGGAGTTATAGATACATTTATGTATTTTACATATGTAGGGGAGGTAGGCGTTCTCTTAGCCTGATCATGCCCATTTTCAATACCATCCAACTAGATCACACTTCCAACATTTGACCAAAATTTCAAGGCTCTAGCTTCATTTTATCGAAAGTTATCGTGCGAACGGACAGACAGACGGACAGACAGACAGACAGACAGACCGACAGACAGACAGACAGACAGACATGGCTAAATCGAATCAGGAGGTGACCCTGATCATTTATATATATACATTGCTATACCTCCGGAGCCTCCTTTAAGGTGTTACATATTTCCGTCGTGACAAAAACAATATACCCTATACTATAAGTCTAGGGTATAAAAAAGAGAAATACAGAGTCGCGAAAGATACTTCGAGTATTGATTGTTGCAAACTATTCATTCGAACGCAAACAAAAATAACCCTCTTTTTTATACCCTAGACTTTTAGTATAGGGTATATTGTTTTTGTCACGACGGAAATATGTAACACCTTAAAGGAGCCTCCGGAGGTATAGCAATGTATATATATTTTATATAAATGCTCAGTGTCACCTCCTGATTTGATTTAGCCATGTCTGTCTGTCTGTCCGTCTGTAATCTGTCTGTCTGTCTGTCCGTTCGCACGATAACTTCCGATAGAATGAAGCTAGAGCCTTGAAATTTTGGTCAGATGTTGGAAGTATGATCTAGTTGGTTGGTATTGAAAATGGGCATGATCAGGCCAAGAGAACGCCTACCTCCCCTACATATGTACAATAGTTAAATGTATGAATAACTCTCGATTAAACAAGCATGAAAAGCTCTAACTTCGACAGATTGCTCGCGAGGATAATCTTTTACTCTCATGAAAAAATCAAGTCGATCAGTTGAAAACTAACGGTAATTTTCTTGCAAAGAGCCCCGTACTACCCTACTTTTCGGCTTTTTTGTCTATAACTCTTGAACCAATTGACGTAGACACCTGATTTTTGGCATGTAACCCTGAGGTGAGAAGCTGCTTGAGTTCTAGTAAGTTGGGCGTAATCAGATCAAAGGAACGGCTACATCCCCTACAAAATTTCAAAAAATTAAATATTTTTTAATTACGATAACTTTCGATAGAATGACACTAGCGAGTTGAAAATTTGGTGGAATGTTGTTAGTAAGATCTACTTAGTTGGTATTGAAAATGGGCAAGATCCGACCCAAGCAACTCCTACCTCCCCTACAAATGCTACTTCAAATAAGCGATAACTTTTGACAGAATCAAGCCAGCGACTTGAAGTTTTGGTCAAATGTTTGAAATGAGATTGGGTTAGTTGGTATTTAAGATGGGTTAGATCCTACCTAAGGAATCCCTACCTCCCCTAGAAATGAAACTTAAAATAAGCGATAACTTATAATAAAATAATGCTAGCGGCTTAAAATTTTGGTCAAATGTTTGTAATAAAATCCAGTTGGCTAATATTGAAAATACGTAAAATCCGACCTGCGAAACCCCTACTTCCCCTACAAATGAAACTTCAAATAAGCGATAACTTTCGATAGAGTGAAGCTAGAGACATGAAATTTTGTTTAAATGTTTGCAGCATGATCTTATTTGTTGGTGGCAATAATGAGCAAGATCCGACCCAAGGAACCCCTACCTCCCCTATAAGTGAAACTTCAAATAAGCAATAACTTTCGATAGAATGAAGCTAGCGACTTGAAAAGTTCGACAAATATTTGTAGAATGGGTTAGTTAATTGATTTTGATAATGGTCAGGATCCTCCTGAATGATTGCCAACCTGGCCATATAGAAAATTCACTTTTCATGCATATGGTCGTTACCAATTAGTACTTTTGGTATCACCACTAGGTCTGTACAAGTCTAGGGTATATACGTTTCGGACTCCGGGCCGAAGCGAAGCTTCGGGCTGGTTTTAATTTAATGCCTGACCTCCTGGCCAAAAAAGAAAAAAATATCACATACTATGTATTAAAATCACGATCCAATATCCGATCCAAAAAGGTGTAATAATATGTAAAACCTATTACGTAACCTCCAATACGACAGAAGATATCTTAGACCCGTCATAGACGGTGCGATTCATCGTCAGATCGATCTGAAGATGGATCGCCACAAAATATCTGACGATCGAAATTATATGGAACTGTCAAAAAAATTGTCAACGATGATCACAAAACTGTGCGATCGATCTGACGATCAAAATATCGTCAGATCGATCCTACGACGGATTGCATCGTATATGAGGGCTATTATTCCACACCGGAAAATGGCAGATAACCCAAAACAATATGGGGACACACCAATTCCCTGGGTATGTACGAGTATACTCCGGTATATGGTCTTGAGTATCAAAACTATATTTTTTTGTTATAATGAAAAACTCTGCGCAAAATGACTCCACGATGAAGGAGACTTTCGCACCCGACCCTACAACAGGATAGAGACTTTGTCTAGCATGATTGGCACCTACCTGGTGGACTAGGGAATCGATGGGAAAGCTAACGTAATCGTTTGTGCGATGGTTCGCCGGTGACCGGATGACGCTAACAGCTCGAGGAGGACCGTGTTGTGGGCGGACCTGCGCTGTGGCCGGGCGGCAATTGCATCGTGTGTGAACCTGTTCTTTGCCGGGCGGCAATTGCACCGTGTGTGAACCTGTTCTGTGCCGGGCGGCAATTGCACCGTGTGTGAACCTGTTCTGTGCCGGGCGGCAATTGCATCGTGTGCGAACCCGTACTGTGCCGGGCGGCAATTGCATCGTGTGCCCTGAAACGAGTCCATTATGACCGGTCATGCGAACATACTTGAATAAAACACCTACCTTTGGTGTCCTCCAACCGAATGTTGGTGCTGTGGTTTCGCTGGTGCACCCCAGGGTGACTGCTCCTCCGCGTTGGAATCCTGACTCTCGGCTGTCAATTGACAATTCGACCTTCCCAATTTTCACTGGAATTCCAAAAGTCAAATTGTCAAATGTCATGGTAGAATTCCAATATGGAGCCGCTAACCACTTCTAGATGGCGTTCAATCATATTTCTTGTAACGTCCAGCTGTTATTCGCTATTTCCCATGCTCAGCACTATTTACCATCGTGGCGCTGTGATCAGATGTCAACATTGAATTTCGGAATAAATTGAAATACGCAGTTGAAGTGATGGCGTCTTAAGGTTGGCACCCATGAACGAGCACAACCACGACCAAACTTCCATCGAACCATAAAATATCATAGAACGGTGGAAATAAGGGGAATTTTTTTTCCTACGTTCTATGAAATTGATGGTTCGATGTAGTGATGGGCATATTGACTCTTTCTACTGTGCCAGCACATACACTCTAACTCTTTCCATTGAGTCGTTCAAAAAGAGTCGTTCAAAAAGAGTCGAACAAATCCATAGACTTGGGGAACATATTCAATAAAACCCGTAATTATGTGAAATGCATGTATACATACATCAACTTATTTCTAGTTTTTTATAATTAAAGTGGATATGGAAATAACGTGAAATAAAACTTATAACTAAAGATTGGAATTCAAAAATATAATCTGTCAAACTTTATTTGATGTTATACTGTTCCTTCTCTCCGAAATAATCAGTCCTGATTTCGAGAAAATCCTGTCACACGGCACCGATATAGCCATGACACATAATCGTTTCTTCATAATTTTAAAAAGGCGTGGATAAAGCAATTTCCACTCTTTTCACCACAACAATGGATCGCTGCTTCATTTGACATATGGCTCCCGCAAATATTTGTCTAATTCTGCAATCCTGGCAGTAATGGGGTTAGACACGGATGTGATTTTCGACATTCTTTCGTCAAAATCGCCCCACATTTCCATTGCAGATAACTCCTCACAGAAATTTGCGGATGCGGATGTATGACTGATTTGAGAGGAAATATTTAGACAACTAGCTTGTTGTGAAATTCCCAGGTTCGAACAAGGAAACGTAGGTGACAAATAACCGAAGTTATAGAAATTAATGCTATATATTATTATTAACTTGCTTGTAGAAAATTTCCATACTCATGTAATAAACGATAGACAATAGTTAAGTTATACCAAGTTCCAAATCAATCGTTTAATATATGACGATATTAAATGTTTTGTAGTTAAATACAAGCATTTCGCCTCTCGCTGCGTCTTAGTTACAGCAAATTGAAATGAAACCGGAAAATAGAGGGCTACGCCCGCAATCCGAGGGTTTTGTAGTGTCCCATGCCAATAGGAGATGAACTGTCCTACCTTTGGAGATGCTTAACCATTCATGTCTAGACAATATTGCAAATTGTAAGTTTGCATAAAAAATATTGAAAATAAATTGTTTGAATAATTATAGAGAATAGAGTCAGCGACGAACACACCCCCCTCCCCCCCCCCCCCTTCCCTCCTCCCTCCTCTCCTACCAATCATTATCCTTTTGAAAATGGTTAACTCCAATTCGCTCTACGGAAAACAATATGCAAGTATGTTGTACTCGTAGTATTAGTATGTAGTACAAGAGACCTGTTATGTGCATTTTTTGTATGGATGATATCAAAATGACCAAATCTAAATGAATGTACTACTATTAAATGTTACGTGATTATTACGAAATTGGAGATATTATTGCACATGGTGTTGATTATCGTTGGCCATCAATATTTTCGACCTCGGATGAGTTTGAGAAATGCATGGGTGTGCTAACTGTAACTATAGAAATATACTATTATTAACCTATTTTGAGAAGATATCAAAATTCCATAATTTTTTTGTTTTCTGTGCTAGCTGAAAGCCATCTTCCTGTATGTTTTCATATTTCTAAGTGTAACGGTCTCGAAATGGTAAGGGGGTGGGACAAATTATTTTACAATATGATCTCATATTTTCCCCTCTGCCTCTTTTCCCCTTTCTTCGAATTTAATGAAGTCGCCAAAAATGGAATGTACTCGATAGTACCTTTCTCATGATTCCCCACTTGCCCATATCAGATGAAAAAAAATGTTGACCTTAATGTCCCCTCTATGGGAACCTCCCCTTAAAGCAGCAACCCACCTACCTGCCCCTTAAACTTCTCTCCCCTACCACTCCTGTAACAATCTCCACCCTTTCAGAACTCCAATTCACTTTACGAAAAACAATAAACAATATTCAAGTATGCAGTACTAGTACTCGTATGTAGCCGGTTATGTGCATTTTTTGTATGAATGGCATCAAAAACTCAAAATTTAAATGAATGTACTATTATTAAATATTATGTGATTGTTATGAAACTTGGAGGTATTATTGCCTATGATGTTGGTTATCATTGGCCATCAATATTTTTGACCTCGGGTGCGCATAAGGGGTGCAGGGGTGTGCTAACTGCAACTATAGAAATGCACTATTATTAACCTTTTGTGATGAAATTTCAAAATTCTAGAAATCTAGGTTTCTACGCTAGTAAAATGGCGCTTTTCTGTAAATTTTCATATTTCTAAGTATAACGGTCTCGAAATGCAAGGGGGGGGGGGGGGGACAAACTCGGATGACATAATTTTCCCCTCTCCCCCTTTTCCCGTTTCTTCAAATTTGAAAAAATTTCCAAAAATGGAATGTACTCGACGGTACCTTTCTTATGATACCCCACTTGCCTGTACCAAACGAAAAAAAAATTTCGACCTTCATTTCCCCTCTATGGGGACCTCCCCTTAAAGTTGACCTATTACGACGATTCGCTTTCTCCGGTGAATTATAGTAATTCTACACATTCCTACAAAATTTCATGTATGTAGCTTCAGCCGTTCGTGAGATATTCCATGGACAGACGGACAGACAGACATTTGACCGATTTCATAAGGGTTTTGTTTTTACTGCAAAACCCTAAAAAATGCCAGAAGTGGAAAGTATTCATTATCTTTTTTGAAAAGACTCCTTACAAGCCTTATAGTCGAAAAAAAAAACAAATCAAAATTCATATGTGCATATGCAGCCACTTACCTTTACTTCCTCAATCATGAACAACAACAACATGAACATCTCCAGCGGCTGGGCTACCATTTCTGAACTAGACTGTTGCTTTCTCAAAATTTTCCATAATGTTTTCATTTTCATAAAGCCTGTGGATATGCACAGAGAAGAGAGAGATAAGGAAGGATCAGCATAATCTATGTACACTAAATTCCCTGAAGCAATTCCACCTCATTCCGTCTGCCAACCTCACATTCCCCAATTCCATCTCATTTCCCCGGAACACATGCCCGATCCATATAGTAGAAGAACCCGGCCAAAATAATGCTGCCAAAAAATTGCTTCGTTTCTCTCTAGCAATTTCATTTCCTTATTTCTCTCTCTTCTCTGGCTGAAAAAGACTCAAATCAAATGAATATGATGATTGGAATATGCGCTTATGAGTGAAATATCTGGGTCTATACTGAATTACCCAAATAATCAATGTGTTTTTTACTCAAGACACAGCCCAGTATGGCTCAAAGTACAGAGCGAATGAAATACAGAAGTGCTAGCGTGTTACTGTGCTGAATAAAAAAAACTCAAACTCACATTTAAGAAACTTCTCATTGCGTCCACAGTATACAGAGGAAATTGTCTGGTTGTTTGTTGGTTTGGTATCGTTTTCATCTCAAGTTGAACTTGAGGTGATATGATACAAGACGACTACTTTGTTTTAGAATGTTGGGTTTGTTTTCTGTATGTATTTAGGGAAAATTGGATGTGCGGTGCGACGTAAGCATATGATTTTTGATTTGCTTGCAGTCAGCATGGATTGTTGTTTGTATATTTATAAGTATATACACAATGCGTGCATTGCATACTGCATAGAGACGATTATGAATGGATTTAGATGGGTGGGATTGGTTTGGTAGATAGATAATGATGGTTTTAGTTTCAGATAGATATTAGGATGGGGTGTGAATGAATATGAATGTAATACATACATACATATATGTTATCAGATTTGAATGAGCGTTGAGTTTCCATGCGTTACGTAATATTTAAATTAATTTGAGTATTCATTTTACAGTGTGTCAATCTTAAATTGAACGGCTCGGAGGCTATGTCGTTGTGCCGAATCTGTCGCTCATTCTGTTGAGGCGATCAAAAAGAGCGACTCGTTACTGTGTTACCCATCACTAGTTCGATGGAAGTTTGGTCGTGGTTGTGTTCGTTCATGGGTGGCGAGCTTTAACACTCGCATACATATTTGAGTACCCGGGTACTCATGAGCTATAAAAAACTTGATTTTTCACTTATTGTAATTTTTATTGTCCCCATCTTCCTAATGAGCTATCGCTATTATGTTTTACCTGTAAAAACAGATCCACAAGCAATTTTGCATTTTTGTTTATAATTTTTTTTTCGCTTTTTGTTGATTACCCCTTGGATACATTTATGAGTACCCGGGTACTCACCTTCATATTATATGGGGTTTTACCCAGAAAAATGATTCATTGATAAATTTGGCAGTTGAAATAAAAAAGTGAATACTTCAAATGATAGGTTTATGACTCTAAGTGTCACCATACACTGTCGAACACGAACACGAACCTGGTACAATTGTCCTCTGACCCACACACACACACTTCACATAGATATGAAGAAAACCGGTCCACTTGTACTAGGTTCGTGTTCGAGTTCGACAGTGTATGGTGACACTTACGTATCCTGTGTCAGGATTAGGTAAAATCCTGTCGCATAAATTTGTTGAATTCGAGGGTTTTCATTCAGTTTCGACTTGATCATTGAGAGTGTAAGACTGTAAAAAATTGGAAATGGACGATATTAGCCATGCTCGTTGGCAACGTATGACGGACGAAGAACGCCACGAATACATAAGAAGTCTTGTCGATTCTGGCGACTTCCTTCCGAAATTTTGCAAGAAGTATAAATATAAGCACGCAGTATAGGTATATGTCGGAACCATCGGGATGGGATCATTACGTCATATAGCTGCCATAGGAACGACCGGCCAAAAAGTGAGTCTTTGATAGAAATTTTTTTTTATTTGTAAAGCTATCATTTTGAAATTTCATATTATTCAATAAATTTGCCGCTAAATCACATCCTCGAATTTTGTTGAAATTGGATTACTCTATCGTATAGCTGTCATAGGAGCGACCGTTCAAAAAACAAGTTTTTGTTAGAAAAACTTTTTTTTTTTCTAAACATATCTTTACCAAATTTCATACCATTCCATTATATTTATCCCCAAACCACATTCTAAAATTTGGTTGAAATCGGCCCACTAGTGTATCTGTATATGCCTCTCATAGGAACAGTGAAAATCGAACAAATTTTGCTACTAATTTCAAAGTGGCTGATGCACCGTAAATCAAAATGAGGGTATGATAACAGGTAACACGCGAAGCTTGAACGGTTTTATACCTGTTTTTTTTTACAAATCCATTTGATTTGCCCCTTGTCAACACCAAATTCTACGAAATTTCCATACAAAGTCTATCTGAATACCCGGGTACTCATACATATATGTAACGACGTGGTATTGAGATGGGATGTATGCGAGTGTTAAGAGTGAATACTTGTAATACATTAAATGTAATAAACTGTTTGAATATTTAAATAGGAATTCGTTATTCAATACACCCACAATTCCTATATTGGTGACCCCTACATTGGTGACTTTGGAACATTTTTTACGTGTTTTTCGCGAAACAACACAGTTCGTTTTCTTAACAACTCAGACGCCCCATCACTAGGGACGTTCCGATACCATATAAGTATCGATACCCGCTCAAATGAGTAGTATTTAAATCATTTATTCGATACTACTCATATAAGTAGCTTGAAAGTATTGATACTTATAAAGTACTCATATCGATAGTTTTTCTTATGAATTTGAGATCGCGGGTGATTTGGTAACTTAGGAGCACTGTTATTAATAATTATTATCAAAAGATTATTTTAGATTATTAGAAAACGTTTATTCATTTTTAGGTTTAACAACAAAATTGATTTTTTTAAATAAACATAATAATAAAAATAAAAGGAACCAGGGCGAAGCTTCGCTTCGGCCCGGAGTCCGAAGCGTATATACCCTAGACTTCTACAGACCTAGTGTAGATACCAAAAGTACCAATTGGCAACGACCATATGCATTAAGAATGGGTCTCCTATATGGCCAGTTCATAGGAGAGGTTGGCACTCATTCGTTAGGATCTTGACCATTCTCAAAATCAATTAACTAACTAACCCATTCTACAACATTTGTCGAATTTTTCAAGTCGCTAGCTTCATTCTATCGGAAGGTATTGCTTATTTGAAGTTTCACTTGTAGAGGAGGTAAGGGTTGCTTAGGTCGGATCTTGCTCATCATTGCCACAAACCAATTAGATCACCCTACAACCATTTAAACAAAATTTCAAGTCTCTAACTTCACTCTATCGAAAGCTATCGCTTATTTAAAGTTTCGTTTGTAGGGGAAATAGGGGTTTCGTTGGTCGGATGTTACCCAGCTTTAATGCCAACTAACTCAATCTCACTTCCAACATTTGACCAAAATTTCAAGTCACTGGCTTCATTCCATCAAAAGTTATCGCTTATTTGAAGTTTCATATGTAGGGGAGGTGGGGGTTCCTTGGGTTGGATCTTGCCCATATTCAACACCAACTACGTAGGTCTTACTAGCAACATTCCACCAAATTTTTAACTCGAAAGTTATTTTAACTCAAAAGTTATCGCTTATTTGAAGTTTCATTTGTAGGGGAAGTAGGGGCTGCTTGAGTCGGATCTTACCCATTTTCAATACCAACCAAGTAGATCCTACTAACAACATTTTGTCAAATTTTCAACTCGCTAGTGTCATTCTATCGAAAGTTATCGTAATTAAAGGAATATTTAATTTTTTTAAATAATTTGTAGGGGAGGTAGGCGTTCCTTTGATCCGATTATGCCCAACTTACTAGAACTTAAGCATCTTCTCACCCCAGGGTTACATGCCAAAAATCAGGCGTCTACGTCAATTGGTTCAAGAGTTATAGACAAAAAACCCGAAAAGTAGGGTAGTATGGGGCTTTTTGTAAGAAAATTACCGTTAGTTTTCAACTGATCGATTTTATTTTCCCAGGAGTTTATAAGATTACCCTCACGAGTAATCTACCAAAGCTAGATCTTTTCATATTTATTTAGTCGGGAGTTACAGATACATTTAAGTATTTTACATATGTAGGGGAGGTAGGCGTTCTCTTGGCTTGACCATGCCCATTTTCAATACCATCCAAATAGATTACACTACCAACATTTGATCAAAATTTCAAGGCTCTAGCTTCATTCTATCGAAAGTTATCGTGCGAACGGACAGACAGACAGACAGACAGACAGACAGACAGACAGACAGACAGACAGACAGACAGACATGGCTAAATCGAATCAGGAGGTGACCCTGATCATTTATATATATACATTGCTATACCTCCGGAGCCTCCTTTAAGGTGTTACATATTTCCGTCGTGACAAAAACAATATACCCTATACTAAAAGTCTAGGGTATAAAAAGGGCTATAAGTATTCCATATGCTTATATATGCACATACATCTATACAAAGAGTTTTACTTAATCCAGATTATGTTTCCAAGGCTATATATTCTGATTTAAGAAATAAAAAGTTAGAAAAAGGAGAACTTAAACATTTAGGCTTGGCAAGATGCACGCGGATGTGAAAAAGTGCAAGAAGTAATTATTATTAAAATGCTTAAAATTTAAGTGATGAACTCTTTATTATTGAGACTGCCCAAGAAGAGCAATTTTTCCAAGTACTTCGGAGACAATCTGTTGACCGTTTCCAGCTGGCAACGTTAGTGCTGTCTCTCTTTCTTTTATTTCGATTTTAATGATGGATATTCGGTAGGTACTTGGATGGAAATGGTATCGATACCCGAGTAAGTATCGCAAGAATTATTCGATGCTAAATGAACTTGGTATCGAAACAAAAGTATCGATTATTTACTTGTATTTACTTGTATCGGAACGTCCCTACCCATCACACGTCGCACCTGCACTCAGAGTGTCTACAACGGAGCACATTGCGCAACACCCAGCGGAGCGCCCCATTTTATTGTGTTTCGCCACGTAGAGCAATAAATTGCAGTCGGAGCGCCATTCCATTGCGTTCCACCACACGGAACGTTTGCAACCGGAGTGCCCTTTTTTATTGTGTTCCGCCACGCAGAGCACTTGCAGCCGGTTTCCGATAACTTACGGATCATCGGAAATATCGCCAGAGTTTACACGCCCGGACTCGCTCAACGCGTCGCATCGGACTATAACGCGTTGCATCAACAAAACATGTACGTGTCGTATCAACGGATACAACGCCTTGCTTCACATCAGCGTAGAACGTCGCTTGGCATCGGCGAAGTACGTCACTTCGCATTGACAGGAGCAATAACTTCGCTTCTACGAGACACATCGTTTCAAATCAACCGAATACAACTCGTCTCAACGTGTGCCTACGTGACGTATGCTGTACACGCGTACACTTACTTGAATACATTCAAGTGTAACGTAGCCCGAACGTAATCATCATCTTACACTGAGTTTTCATAGCGTGTATGCCCGCGTCATCACACCAGTGCATTCATCGACAGCAGCGCACACTAAAGGTCGCCACCCATTGATGAGCACAACCACGACCAAACTTCCATCGAACCATCAAATATCATAGAACGGTGGAAATAGGGGGAATTTTTTTTCCACACGTCCTATGAAATTGATAGTTCGATGGAAGTTTGGTCGTGGTTGTGCTCGTCAATGGGTGGCGACCTTAATAAGGTAAAATATTTTCATTTCCGTTTTTGTATTGCAATGACGGAACCGAAAGCACCATCACCAAACCCGCTTGACTCGCCAAAACCTCCCACCGCCACCCATCTCGCGAATTATTGCCACCATACACATTTTCGTACCTAGACTCGGTAACAAATGTAAAATTACCACCATTTTGGCAAAGGCGACCATCACTTTGCAAGTTGAGGCCCAATTCGCTACCAGCCGGGTCGTGACTGACAACAGCAAGTTTAACGCGGTAGTGGCATCACTTGAATGTACCGTGTTGGACCACGTGGCCGACGTAGTTTAAAAACCCCCGAGCACCGACCGCTACGGCGAACTTAAACGTCAGCTTATTGCTCGCTTCGCGGCTACAAACGAAAGCAAGCTGACAAAAGTTCTAACTGAGCTTGAATTGGGAGACAAAAAACCCTCATATTTGTATCGCGAAATGAAGTCGTTAGCCGGTGACCAGTTGTCAGCAGACGCAGTTAAGTCGCTATGGTTACGGAGGCTTTCCGCGCGAGTAAGGGCAATTCTTACTGTCACTGACAAGGTTGAAACCGATATTTTGGCAGAAATGGCAGACAAAATTTTAGCTGAGTGCAACGCATGGCCGTCAGTATCTGCTGTTACCGAAAAAGAAAATATCGCACCTGTCGATTCCAATACCTTGCACGCTTCGACTGAGCGTTTTGATCGACTGGAACGTAGCCTACGGCATAGGAGTCGCGGCAGATCACACTCGCGAAACCGCAGCAAATCCAAATCAACGGACGTTTGCTTCTATCATAAACGTTTTGGCTAAAAAGCCCGCAAGTGTCAGGCCCCATGCAGCTTTCGCAGAGTCGGGAAACTAGGGTCGTCGTCATCTAGCTCTGTGATGGGTGACGACACAAACGAACCTCACAGACTCGTCCTCCAATGCAACCATACCGGAGTGAAATTCCTGATTGATACAGGAGCAGCTGTGTCAGTCATTCCACGGACTGACAAACACAAACCAAAGCCTTCAAATTTCAAACTATACGCAGCCAACAATGCGGTAATTAATACATATGGCGAATAACTTTTAAACGTCGATTTCGGGTTAAGGCGATCCATGGCCTGGTACTTCCACGTCGCTGACATGTCGCATCCCATAATTGGAGCAGATTTTCTCAACAAATTCAATCTGCTTGTAGACATGAACAGAAAAAGACTCGTCGACGGTACTACTCATTTATATGCAGTTGCAAAACTCTCCAACAAAAAGCCTGTTCGTATCTCCACTGTTCAAGAGAGCAACATATTTTCGGAACTATTCTTGGAATACCCGCAGCTGACCGCGAGTTGCAATTACACAGACGTACAATCCCACAATGTAGTCCACCGTATTCACACCAAAGGCTATCTCATTTCTGAACGTCCACGTCGTCTTCCGCCCGAAAAATACGCCATTGCTAAAAAGGAGTTCGAATACATGGTAGCACAGGGATTGATTTAGAACGCGCATATCATCATATTCCGATACATCCAGACGACATACCCAAAACAGCCATTTGTACGCCGTCCGGATCTTTTGAATTTTGCAAAATGACGTTTGGCTTGTGCAACGCGGCGCAGACGTTCCAACGTTTTTTGGACACTGTGCTCCGCAGACTGCCTTTCTGTTACGCCTATCTGGACGACATCATTGTTGCATCGGCGAACGAGGAGCATGTCGAACATCTCAGAGAAATTTTCAACCGCCTAGCATCGTATGGCATCAAGGTGAATGCATCCAAATGCGTATTAGGAGCTGCAGAGGTCGAATACCTTGGTTATTTGATCAACAGCGAAGGGGGGGCAAAGACCTTTTCCATAGTCCTCCGCATGGGCGCCCCCTGGTAACGGCAGTGTATCAATTCGCTGACGGCCAATGTCTTAGCGATAAGACAGTTTGGAAAAGGCAGATAGCTGTAGCCTGAATGGCTGACGAACACCTAAGCGTCTCAGGTCTAGTAGGATGGAATGACATGCGTAGTTGGACCTGCTACTTAGTTGTGTGGGCTCCAGCACGTTTATTAAACTATCTGAAGCAGCTATCTCCGAGGCTATCCCCTGAATGGGATTAAGCGACGTGCTGACAACTCGTCCTTGCAAAAACCACTCCATGTCAAGAAACGGATCAACAACGACGACCACGGAAACGACTAAAGGATTATTCTTTCGGATCCTGGAATGTACACTCCCTGAACAAACCGGGGGCCGAAAAGGCCCTCCTTCAACAGGTCGAAAAGTACAAATTGAGCATAACTGTAGTCCAGGAAACAAATTGGCTTGGCAGCGAGATTAATGACTAGAAATCGCACACAATTTTTACAAGTGGCAAACCATCGGGCCGCAAGGAGTTTGGAGTAGCATTTATAGTGAACAATCACCTCAAACCGCATATTACTGACTTCAAACCCATAAATGAACGGCTGTGTGCGATTCGCATCAAGACTCGATTCTTCAATCTCTGGCTCATCAATGTGCATGCCCCCACTGAAGTTAAAGAAGACGCAGTAAAAGACGAGTTCTACGTCCGCCTTGAAACTCTCTTCGACTCACTTCCAACAAACGACGTCAAATTGCTGCTGGGAGACTTTAACGCGAAAGTCGGAAATGAAAGTTGGCACCGGGGGACCACTGGAGGCCACAGCCTCCATGAAGAATGTAACGATAACGGCCAGCGACTTATCGACTTCGCCTGCAGCAGGAATCTAGTCGTAAGCTCTACGTGTTTCCCGCATCGACGCATTCACAAGCAGACCTGGAAGTCTCCAGACGCACATACCGTCAACCAAATTGACCACGTCCTCATTTGCAGGAGATGGGCGTCTAGTGTCATGGATGTCCGCTCCTATCGAGGAGCAAACTGCGACTCAGATCATCACTTGGTGAAGACGACCTACAAATGTAGAATTTCCTCAGTGCACCAATCAAGAATCAGCCCTCCCAAAATCTTTGCGGTTGATAAGCTTTTGAGTGATGCTACAGCGGTGGCGTATACTACCGCCCTTGAGGAAAAACTATCACCTATGCTACACAACATCAGCAACACAGGCGTCCATGGGTTCTGGGAAGAACTCAAGGGTACCATCAAGGATGTCGCAGAGAAGGTCGTGGGATATAAAGCCCGGCGAGCGCGAAATGACTGGTTCGACGAAGAATGCAAAAATTCACTTGACGCGAGAAACGAGGCCTACAGACAATGGATTCAACGAGGAACCAGAGCCAGAAGAGAAAAATATGACGAGCTACGGCGAATATCGAATAGAATAATTAGACGTAAGAAACGTAAATACTTTGACGAGCAGTTGCTGAACATAAACGAAAACTTAGCTAATAGGAACACCAGACAAGCGTACAAACTAGTAAATACAATTAAGAACGGCCACCAACCCAGGACTAGCCTTTGTAAGGACAAGGATGGAAACATCATCAGCGACACCGATGGTATTAACAAGCGATGGGCCTCTTATTTTGAAGAGCTTCTAAACCGACCATCTAACATCCCCACACAGGAAGCTCTCGACGATATTATTGATCTAGGCCCACCCATTCAGCCCCCGACAGTAGAGGAAGTTGATCTCGCCTTGCGGTCACTAAAACGAAACAAAGCGCCGGGCTCTGACGAGATTCCAGCTGAACTGCTAAAATTCGGTGGAACGAGTCTAGTTGATGCCATACATCAATTACTCCTGCGAGTATGGGAGAACGAGGAGATCCCAGACGGTTGGCGCAGAAGCATCATCTGTCCAATTCATAAAAAGGGAGATAAACTGCGGTGTGAGAATTACAGGGGCATCTCACTAGTTTGTACGTCCTATATATTTTGACGAAAATTCTGGAAAATAGATTGATTATAGAATCTAATAGATTTACACAAAAAGTTTTACATCTTCTACAACAGATGGCAATACCTACACCATTTTTAAAAAGTAACCATAGAAAGCTTTAATGCTATTCAAAAGCTTTGCCACTGGTCTAATGCCTCACACATAATCAATTTAAGTTAAGATGTGTGCTGTAGTAAAGTAATCGACACAATACCTTCTGTAAATGTGACTCAATATGTATGGAAATTTGTTCATGTATGCGTTCAGTTCTAAAACAAATTTACTTGAAATATTTCTCAAATAGATGTACATACATATGTAAGTAGTGTTTCAATTTGGAAAAAGTTGTTTTGATTTGATTCGATTTTGAATCGTTTGATGAGGAAAAGAGGACATTCATGGGAATGAAGATGTATCTATATTATATGACGGGTGGCCAAGAGGCGAATGCACTAAATTTCTGTTATGACATTTTGCGCCCTTTTAGACTAAGATCCCACTGCAAAAATCTACACCTATCTGTTTTTTTATGAGATGTATCTCAAATGAAAGGTAATTAAGACCGTATTAAAGTAAAATTAGGTTGTCTAGCGAAATCCTGCCACAATCATCCTTAATTACCGTAATTGTAACTAAATTTTTAAACCAATTGACTTGATTCAACTTTTTAATTATTTGATTAATATATTTTTTAACTAAATGAAACATAAGAAAAAAATTTTGTAAAGAATAATAGGTAAAAATTGGCTGCCAGCTTTGTGCCTGCCGCAACCCTGGTTTAACAAAGGTTCAGCTGAGTTTGTACACTTTGGAAAAATATTTTATATTCAAATTTGAACAAAGGTATAATTATTTTGTATCCAGTTATCTGTGTTTGCCTGTCAAAAATTTCTGCAATAGGAGTTGCCTGCATTTAAATAATTTTATGACATTCAATTTTTGTTTGTCGTGTTGCTATTAGATGAGAACATTTTAATTTTACATTTCTTTATTAATGTGGATAAAAAATATACATCTCAAATAACCAAATTTTAATTTTTCACTTTGAGCAAGAAAACTTAAATATCATAAAATTATTTGAATGCTGGCCACCCCTATTTATGGATTTTTTTTGACAGACAAGCACAGATAACTGGATACAAAATAATTATACCTTAGCCCAAATTTGAATTTGGTATATTTTTTTCACCATAAACTCAACTGAACTTTTGTTAAACCAAGGTTGCGGCAGGCACAACGCTGGCAGCCAATTTATATATTATTCTTTATATAATCCTCTTTCCAAATATGTTTCATTTAGTTAAAAAATATATTAATCAAATAATTAAAAAGTTAAATTAAGTCAGTTGGTTTAAGAATTTAGTTAACTTTACGGTAATTAAGGATGGTTGCGGCAGGATTTTACTGGGCAACCCAATTTTACTTTATTGCGGTCTTAATTATCTTTTATTTGAGATACATCTCATCAAAAAAAAACTGATAGGTGCAGATTTTCGCAGTGGGATCTTGTACTATTTGGTGAGGGAAAAAGGACATTTTTGACAAGAAGTAATATCTAGCCAAGATGGGTATTACGTGGCAGGGGGTATGAGAAGGATCCACTAGACTAATGTCAATAACACTTTAAGTCCTTTGATCAGGACAAAATGACATTCTTGGGCGACAACTAGCAGTAGGAAGAGGCGTCTGTCTCATAACTGACTACGGTCGTTACTGGTTCAAGTTCCAACCACGGAGTTCGTGACCTTGGATGTTTCTGTTGTCTTCTCCCTGTGGTGCGGGTCGTAAAAATAAACCGAAACATCTCCCAACTTGTCGGAGGTAGGCGGCTAAATGGAAGCAGAAGGTGCATGCTGGCAACGTGTATCGTCCGAAACTGGTTTATGTCAACGAAACGCCACTTAAACCAGATAGAATAGTTGATGCGTTATACCCCACTAGGGGTTACGGCAAATGAGTTAGAGGTTAAATATAAGTAATATGGATATCTCAACAGCATTGCAAGTATTTGGGTATTAAAAGTTATCACGATGCACCAACGAGTGGAGCTATGACTTGTTCAATTAGTCGTTTAGTAAATGGGGATGATGATGCAGTCAATTTTAAGACATAATGCCGATGCAAATAAAACTCCAAATGACGCAGGACCCCGCGTCACCTTCAGTCGGATAAGAAGAAATACATTGGGAGCAATGGAGCGATGCACAAGGACGAAAATAGCTGTCAAATAAATCTGGGAGGATTTCAGAATATTCGTTTTCAGTAAAAATTTCTTCATCGACGTCATTACTTTTATCATGGAAAATATTTTGCGACTCATTTGCCTCTGTTGGAGATGTATTTATTAAACTTGAAGATATAGAGTCATTACGATTGGAATACTCAGAAGGAGAATGGTTATGGAACATAATTTGTTTGAGGTTTCTATATACCCTATATATAGAAGGATTCTATTCATACGTTCCTTTGAATTCTCTTAGCATAGATACCATGTTTCCAGAGGATCTTGATGCAGATGGCTTGTAATCAAAAAGCTCTGCTTACTTTCTAAGTCTCCCCATAACATTTCATGGTTTGCATTAAACAATCGAAACAATAAGGACGTTTCATATAACCCTTGTGTATCCATGTGGAGATATAATTTCTAGGATCTCTAAGATTATTCAGAATTTCATTATTCGCGGATATTGCGTTTCTAGAAGGATTTTTTGAAAATCTTACTCAACTATTTAAGTTATCAAACAATGTATGTATTCATTGTAGATATAAAGTGGGCGGTATTTATAGCTATTTCTTTCTTTTCTCCAGTGAAACAACCAAGACTAACAGCTGTTAATATAGCTGCCGAAACAGTGTGACTTAGTACTTGAGTTGCAGTTTTCACGGACATTTTATCGAAATGAACAGGATCAATGTGTGCAGCGGTTAATTTAAACATTGCCCTAATTCTTCCGTTATCAAAATTGTATACATCACGTATAATTTGCCAAGAAATTAATTTCCCTTCGATACAAATATCTGCTGTGTAAAGACAGTTTCTAATACTTTTAAAAAGATGCGGAATGTCATACAACGCATACACTTTTCTACCCTCGATAAAAAATATGGCTTTGAAACTGATACATTTAAAATATTTTTGTAACAAGATCTATTCGTACTACTCTGATCGCAAACAATAGCTAATAGATCGCAATCATTGCGGACTAATTTTGCAATATGATCCTGCAATATGACACCCAAATCATTGTTCTTAATAGGCCCAGCAATATAACTGAGTTACGTCAGCAAATTATTCGATTATGATAATCGCAGCATTTTCTGACTCCGACAAAATCACTTACTTGCTTTCTTATCTTAATCATAAATCACAAATAAAATCTCCAACCGCGAACATATACTTCACTTATTTCATACATCGTCAGCATCAGCATACACTAAATTAGATCCATTATAAACTTATTGCATTTTTCTCATAAACAATAGTTCGTTCTTGTTAACTTGCTTATCTGGCTTTTTCTTGGTGGCATATTAAGATACAATATCTGATTCTTGCAGTAGAGCAAAATCAGCTAGTTCTGTAAGAATATTAATTTTAAGTAACCAGTTGAACTCTAACCATCGTGTTTGCCGGTTGCATTTCGCTGTTAAGGAAAACATCTGTATTTAAAATCCGTCTTGAAATAAAAATATTATTATTTTAAACGTGAGTTCTTCATTTCTGTAATTCGGAAATTGTTAGTGGCGCAGTCGGTAGGATCTGTGTCTCAACGTACACTTTTCGCGTAAATAATCGTTAAAAGTATTTAACCGATTAATCGTTAAATTTTAACAAAAAGTGAAAGTGCCAAGAAGAAAGATCCTAAAAAGGAAGATTCCGAACCGAAAAGATGATTCGACCAGCAGTGCTTGGACAAATGCAACAACAACAACCACAAGCAAATGGAGAACAACCCCCCGCATTGAGAAGCCTTATTTTTGATCCTGTTATATATTCCAACAAGTTACCAACATTTGATGGCTCAACAGATGGACTGAAAACCTTTTTGGATGCTGTCGACGCATTGATTCCAACATTGATCCAGTTTGATGTACCATCCCAGCGGGTAATTGCTAACATCATAAAAACCAAAATTATTGGTAAGGCGCAAATTATTCTTAATATTAATAGTAACGCCTATACTTGGACGGAAATCAGGGCTGTTCTAATATCAAATTTTAGTGAACGGAAAAATTCATTCCAGTTACTAGACGAGTTAAGAAGTGTTAGTTTTCGTAGCACAGTTATAGATTTTTATAACAGTATTCAAGATAGTCTCCAGAAAGTGAATATGAAAAGTGAGATGGAAGGACGCTCACAAGATATTGATACCAATAAACGAATTGCGTTAGACGTCTTGAAGAACAAAATGATAGAGCCAGTTAGATGTGTTTTGTTCAGCCGAAATCCTCAAAGTTTAGAGGAAGCTTTGGCAATTTTAGCTGAAGGCAATTATTTAGAGTATAGAGATCGAAGGAATCCTAATATTCCTAGAAATAATTTGAATAACAATGAGAGTCGTAATCATCGTGGACAATCTTTTCAAAATCAGAATTCCCAACGTAATCAAAATTTTCAACAAAATCGTAATTTTCATCCTAATCAGAATTTTCAACAAAATGATCATTTTCACCCTAATCAAAATTTTCAACAAAACCATAATTTTCAAAGTAATCAATTCAATCGACAAAGTGAATTCTTCAAAAAATCTCAACAAACAAACAGACCGTTTAACCAACGTAACAATAATTTTAATAACAATTCCATGCAATCTCGTATTAATAAATTTGGGCAACCACAGCCCATGGATGTAGTAGATAACTCTCAACAAATTGTGCAAACAAATAAAAATTTTCCTATACGAGCCTCGGACAACAATTCAAATGCCCCTATATTAGAATAGATTCGTACGGAAAACCCTTCCGATTTTTAATTGATACAGGTGCAACTGTCAGCTTAATTGATCCAGGTTTGTGTCATTCGAATTTAAGAGTTTCTAAAAAGCTATTTCGTATATTGGGATTGAATTCAGAGTTAGAATTTAACCATGTTGTAAAAATTAAGCCATTTAAAGAATTCGGACCGAGTGATGGTCTCAAATTCGAGTTCGTAGAACAAAAATTCTCCAATTTCTTCAACGGTTTAATTGGTAATAGTATCTTATCGATGTATAACGTTAAAATCGATCTAGGATCCAAACAATTAATACTGAATAACGAAGTGCTTCCCATTTTCTTCGACGAAAACGAAGAAAATGCAACTTATAACTATCCGTATAACAAGGAAGAAGAATTGGTATGTTTTAATCATGAACGAATTCCTTCTAAAAGTATATTAGAAGAAATTCGGACTAATCATCTGAATCAAGAGGAAAAATCACTACTCTTGAACATTGTTAATAAATTTTCGGATATCTTTTATAGAGAGGGAACAGATCTCTCATTCACTAATGAAATTAAACACGAAATCAAAACAAAACACAATGAACCCATTTATAAAAAAACATATAGGTACCCTGAAATCCACAAAGTAGAAGTCGAAAATCAAATTCGTGAAATGCTATCCCAAGGAATAATTCGGTGCAGTAATTCACCTTATTCCTCACCAATTTGGATTGTTCCAAAGAAACTCGACGCATCCGGAAAAAAGAAATGGAGGATCGTCGTTGATTATAGAAAACTAAACGAAATAACCGTGGATGACAAATTTCCAATCCCAAACATGGATGAAATATTAGAAAAAGTGGGTAGGTCAATGTACTTCACAACCCTAGACTTAGCCAAGGGCTTCCACCAAATTGAGATTATGAAGGAAGATATTCCCAAAACGGCTTTCTCTACCAATTTCGGGCATTACGAATTTGTTCGAATGCCATTTGGCCTCAAAAACGCCCCCGCCACGTTCCAGCGGTTAATGAATAGGGTACTTGCAGATTACATTGGAAAAATCTGTTTTGTCTACATGGATGATGTAATTATATTCAGTACAAATCTTTCAGAACATCTAATATCTATTGAGAAAATTTTCAAACGGCTCAGGGATGCCAATTTAAAACTTCAAGTGGACAAAAGTGAGTTTATGCGTCGCGAAACTGAATTTTTAGGACATATCATAACACCAGATGGAATCAAACCAAATCCAAAAAAGATAGAAGCCATTAAGAACTGTTTAATTCCCAAAACACCTAAACAAATTAAACAATTTCTTGGACTAGTAGGGTACTATCGCAAATTTATAAAAGACTTTTCTAAAATTGCGAAACCAATGACATTAATGTTGAAAAAGGGTGCTAAAATTGATATAAAAAACCATGAGTATCAGGAAAGTTTTGGAAAACTGAAAGTGCTAATCATGTCAGATCCTGTCCTTAAATACCCCGACTTTAATAAAAAATTTACGGTAACAGCGGACGCTTCAAATTACGCCATTGGTGCCGTATTATCTCAAGAAGGACATCCCATTTGCTATGCGAGTAGAACGCTTAACGAACACGAGATCAAGCTTTCTACAATTGAAAAAGAATTACTGGCTATAATTTGGTCTCTAAAATATTTCAGACTTTATATTTATGGGTACAAATTTACAATCAGAACTGACCATAAACCATTGACTTGGATTGCAAATCTGAAAGAACCTAACCTCAAATTGCAGAGATGGAAAATCCAATTAGAAGAATTCAATTATGACATCGAATACATTCAAGGGAGAGATAATGTTGTAGCCGATCATCTTTCTAGACCTATTATCAATGTCAATAATTTTGAAGAATCTAATTCAGTACAGGCAACCTGTCATAGTGCGGATGAGGATAACTCTCACTATATTGAAATCAGTGAAAAACCTCTAAATCTTTTCAAAAACCAAATGATCATAAAACAAGGTAGAACTAGCGAAGCTAAGACTGAAAAACATTTTAACCGTATCAGAAAAATCTTTATATCCTCAAATCCTGACTCAAAATTCTTCTCATATATTCTAAATAACCATATTCCGAGTAAAGGCATACTAGCTGTATACATTCCAGACGAAACAATGTTCATTGAATTTCAAAATCAGTACCTAAAATGGAAATCCCCTCATAACCCAATCAAAGTAGTCAAAGTTCCATACCTATTGTTCGATTGCGATGAAAAATCAACACTTCATGAAGAAATCCTTAGAGAACATTTGAAAGCTAATCATAGGGGAATAGAAGAAGTGTACTCTAATATTCGAAAAAAGTATTATTACCCGAGATTAAAGGATGAAATTACTTTCCTAATTAATAAATGTACCATTTGTAATCTCGCAAAATATGATCGAAATCCACCCAAAGTTCCTTTTTACAAATCTGAAATTCCCAAAAACCCAAATGAAATCATTGATATGGACATATGGTTCAGAGACCGGAATCATATGTATCTCACTTTCATTGACAAATTCTCCAAATTTGCTCAGGTCATTCCGATTAAATCCAGAACCTGGCCTGATATTAAAATAGCACTTAACCAATTTTTCAATACCAATGGAAGACCAACACTTTTAATTACTGATAACGAAGGATCGTATAATTGTAATTTGGAACATTTTCTTCGACAAGAAAATGTAAAATTGCATTTAACAACTCCGAATATTAAAACGGGTAACGCAGATATCAATAGATTCCATAATACGCTTAACGAACACCTGCGAATAATGTTGGAGGAAAGTAAAGTTGATCCAACTCGAGAAGTGTGCGTTCAGGAAGCAACAAAACACTACAATCACTCAATCCATAGCTCAACTAAACAATGTCCAATAGATTTTAAAAATGGTAAAATCACATCCGACCAGTATCCACAATATAAGAAACCTGGTAGAAACGTAGGTAAAGTGCATAAACAGCTACTAAAACGAGCTAAAAAATTCCAGCCAAACAAAATATCATTAGAGGAACAGTCCTCATCTTCTCCTTATGTTTCTTTGGAATAACTTATAGTCAAAACATTGAAGTATCTGAAATCCCATATGGAAATGGTTATACATTAATCCGTACTAAAAAAATTACAGACGATAGATAACTTTGACAAATCAGTCCACATCATAAACCTGGATCATTTCAATAACATGTTGAACACTATAGACTCTAGTATCACACCCAATTTTTATTCAACTCATTCACACCATAATCAAATGAACATGAACAATGTGAACATAAATGAAAACATAAGAACAAAACTGATTCCAATAAGAGACAAAATGTTTTTAATTGTTGTCCAACCCAGAAAACTGTATAATGATAAAAAAAAAAAATTCACAGAATCGATTGAATAAATAACCGAAAATATTATTACCAAAAACCTAAAACCAACCAAAATTATACACAATTGTAACGATGAAGACATCACATTAAATCAACATAATCTCATAAAATTCATAAATTGTAAAATTACTATAAATAATCAAATGTTCAAAAATAGAATAAGATACATCGAAAATAATATTACAATATATATCCTGATGTGATTAGAAATGTAAGCTACCAAGAAGAAAGTAATTTAGAAGAAATAAATCTGTTAAAATTCGAATCTAACCATTAATATGGACAAAAATCACGAGGACGAGATTTCTCTTAAGGGAGGGCGAGTTACGTCAGCAAATTATTCGATTATGATAATCGCAGCATTTTCTGACTCCGACAAAATCACTTACTTGCTTTCTTATCTTAATCATAAATCACAAATAAAATCTCCAACCGCGAACATATACTTCACTTATTTCATACATCGTCAGCATCAGCATACACTAAATTAGATCCATTATAAACTTATTGCATTTTTCTCATAAACAATAGTTCGTTCTTGTTAACTTGCTTATCTGGCTTTTTCTTGGTGGCATATTAAGATACAATATCTGATTCTTGCAGTAGAGCAAAATCAGCTAGTTCTGTAAGAATATTAATTTTAAGTAACCAGTTGAACTCTAACCATCGTGTTTGCCGGTTGCATTTCGCTGTTAAGGAAAACATCTGTATTTAAAATCCGTCTTGAAATAAAAATATTATTATTTTAAACGTGAGTTCTTCATTTCTGTAATTCGGAAATTGTTAGTACTGATGGCCTGTTTCCAATTCTCATATTTCTACTTTCACATCACCAGCCAACCGACCCCGACGATGGTAATACCGTCCGATCGATCTGACGACGGACGGCATAATGAATTTGCAGCTGAAAGTCAAAAGCAGTTGACCTGTTCGTTATACATATCAACATAAATGGAGTTATAGAATAATTTATACCGAAAGTCCATATCAACTGGTCCAAAGCTTTGAGCTGTGCTATATGTATGTGTTGTGAGGGAGTTATACTCGTATAATTTAGACCAAACGTCCGCATCAATTAGTATAAAGCTCATATCTAAGTCACCGATATAATGTCGATATTTATTTGTTGCACAAACCATCGATGGGAGCGACATCGCCAAAGTTTGACGGAGAAGGTGTAAAAGATTTTCATTTCATTTTGTGTAAATCTATTAGATTCTATAATCAATGAAAATAGAAAAAAACCGTACGCAGATCGAGTCATTGGCGAATATCAAACCGGTTTCAGACCTGGTCGCTCCACAACCGATCAGCTCTTCTCAGTCAAACTGATACTCCAGAGGTGCTGGGAATACAACGTAAACGTATACCAAATCTTTGTGGACTTCAAGCAGGCATACGATAGTATCGATCGTGGAGTACTGTACAACATCATGCTGCAATTTGGTATACCGGCAAAATTAGTGCGACTGACAAAGATGGCGATGACCAACTCCGTCTCACAAGTCAGGATCCAGAATAGACTTACTGATCTATTTGAAACACGCACTGGTTTGAAACAGGGCGATGGACTGTCACCGACGCTCTTCAACCTAGCACTGGAATACGTTGTTCGGGCCACGAATATGGACAACAGCAAGACGCTACTCATCAAGTCGACACAATTAGCAGCGTACGCCGACGACATCAACATCATGTCCCGAAGATTGGCTGACGCAGAAGAACTTCTGCATACGCTCGATACCGCTGCAAAGGAAGTTGGATTACGTATTAACGAGGGTAAAACTAAAATAATGATGCAATCGGTGACAAGGGCACCTGCACAACCGAGCATCAATGTGGGGGACCTCAACATCGAGTTCGTGAACAACTTCATTTACCTGGGTTGCAACCTGTCAAGGGACGCCAACGAAACTGACGAAATCAAGCGACGGATACAGTTAGCTAATAAGACTTTTTTCTCGGTTCTCCCCATAATGAAATCGAAGCATGTGCACAGAAATACGAAACTCCGCGTGTACAAAACCATTATACGACCAGTGCTATGCTATGGCTGCGAAGCATGGACCCTAACTCAAGCCTCCGAAAACATGCTAGACACTTTTAAACGTAAGGTTCTACGGCGAATTTTCGGGGCTGTTTGCGATCGAGATGGATGGCGCATCCGGTACAACCATGAGTTGTATGAAATGTACGATGAGCTGCAAGTTTCGATGATTTCCGGCCTTTTCATCGGAATTCATAGGGTAAATATACGTTTTTTGTTGTGCTAAAATTTTAGTGGATTGATGCGCCCCAAAATGCGGATTTCGACGATGATGTTGACGAACCGGACGAAAGTTTCACCGCCAGGCATCTAGTCCTGTCAGCTGCAGTGAAACTTTCGTCTGGCTCGTCAACAACGCGTGCAAGACCCGTATTTTGGGGCACATGAATCCACTAAAATTTTAGCGCAACAAAAAACGTATATTTACCCTATGAATTCCGATGAAAAGGCCGGAAATCACCTGTAATGTTGTCATTTGACAACCACTTTGAATTCACTTTTTAGAGCACTTCCGGGAGTTTCCGCTGAACTCACCGGTTCAAGGATTCGTCCCATGGTAGTGCTGCACCATTCACACTAGCCAAATTGGCGGAAAATTAACGAAAAATGCGAAATTTTCCGTGTCGCACTTTCATAACCACACTCAAGTCTCGCGCACTTTCGAGCAGTTCATTTTGGTTGGAAGTTTGCGGCACCTTGCGTTTTTTTTCACTTTTAAATATCAGTGATAAGCACTACTTTCAATTGCACTTAAAATCGCGACACTAAAATCACTTTTACGCACGAAAATCGCCAGATTTCAAGAGATCGACTGCACGCGTTCTTCACTTTGTTTACATATGGTTCACTGCTTGTCATGACGTCATTACTTTGGCAATCCGGCCTGAGAATAAAGATGGCGGTGGTACTACTTTTAAGAGTACCTGATGAATTTTTTATCAAGGCCGGTTGACACGTTCAAAGTACACTTTGACAAAGTACGTTGACAACCTACTTTGAGGTTACTTTGAACGTGTCAACCCCCTTCAAAGTGCTTTGAAGTCTCCAGCGTCCCATCAAAGCAAAGTAGGATGGTGCTCAACTTTCCATCAAAGAATTGATTGTAAATCGACAAGTTCACAGAAAAAAGTTGCTGGAGCGGGAAATAGTGAGGTGTTGGTGAGCTTTATTCATTTTGTGGTGGGCTGAATAATGCGTTTCGGTGTAAATTCAATGGAATTTCCAATTCCGGCGTTTTTTGCAAGTGGTAAAGTGGTAATTCACATTGGTGGACATTCTTGCCAAGTCATACTTTGACAAAGTGTACTTTGAGCATGTCAACCGGCCTTCAGCGAAGATGTACAACTTGACTCACACCAACGCCATCTAGATAAACAGGCCTCAACTCAGCTGTTTTTGACGGCTAAATTACGCAATTATTTCCTTCAATGACGCCATCGTATCCACAATTCAGTGGTCGGCGACTGGTGCTGGCGAGTCTCCGGTATTTGTGCGTTCCGTGTTTAGTTTTCGTTTTCCGCGTTCAGTGTTTATTTGTTAGTATAATTTCATCTAGTGATCCGGACAAACAAACACGTGCGCGATGAAAGTGTGTCGTGCGGTCAAAAGAAGTATTCTGTCAAGTGTGTACTGTTCCACGACGCTCTGCGACTGATCCCCGGGGCTGCGGCTTACGCCCCAAAATGCGGATTTTGACGACGATGTTGACGAACCGGACGAAAGTTTCACCGCCAGGCATCTAGTCCTGTCAGCTGCAGTGAAACTTTCGTCTGGCTCGTCAACAACGCGTACAAGACCCGTATTTTGGGGCGCATCAATCCACTAAAATTTTAGCACAACAAAAAACGTATATTTAACCTATGAATTCCGATGAAAAGGCCGGAAATCACCTGTAATGTTGTCATTTGACAACCACTTTGAATTCACTTTTTGGAGCACTTCCGGGAGTTTCCGCTGAACTCACCGGCCCGAGGATTCGACCCAAGGTAGTGCTGCACCATTCACACTAGCCAAATTGCCGGAAAATTAACGAAAAATCCTAAATTTCCCGTGTCGCACTTTCATAACCACATTCATGTCTCGCGCACTTTCGAGCGGTTCATTTTGGACGGAAGTTCGCGGCACCTTGCGTTTTTTTCACTTTTAAATATCAGTGATAAGCACTACTTTCAATTGCACTTGAAATCACGACACTAAAATCACTTTTATGCACGAAAATCGCCAGATTACAAGAGGTCGACTGCACGCGTTTTTCACTTTGTTTACATATGGTTCACTGCTTGTCATGACGTCATTACTTTGACACTTCGGCCTGAGAATAAAGATGGTGGTGGGCGCATCCATCCACTAAACTGTTAGCACAACAAAAAATGTATACTTACCCTATGAATTCCGATGAAAAGGCCGGAAATCACCTGTAATGTTGCCATTTGACAACCACTTTGAATTCACTTTTTGGGGCACTTCCGGGCGTTTCCGCTGAACTCACCGGCCCAAGGTAGTGCTGCATTATTCACACTAGCCAAATTGCCGGAAAATTAACGAAAAATCCGAAATTTCCCGTGTCGCACTTTCCTAACCTCGCACTTTTCAATATAACATTTTACTCGATATTTCCCGGCACTTCACGTTTTTTTCGCTTTCGCACGGCACTGATAGCCACTTCTTTTATTTTCACTTAAAATCCCGACACTAAACTCACTTTTATGCACAAATAACGCGAAATTTTACCGGGCGACCGCGCGAGTTCACACTAGGTTGACTGCTTGTCATATCGTTAGTGCTTTGACAATCAGCTGACACTCCGGCCTGAGAGTAAAGATGGCAGTGATCGTACTGACTCTTCATTCGTGTACAAAGACCTATTTCGTTGGATACGTCTTCGTCCGGCAAGATGCATGTGGAAAAGGAAAATGTATGGCGTCCACTGGCTGTGGATGGACTCGGAGTCGGGCGGCGATCGCTGTGAATATAACAATTCGCGTGCAATGAAATGCAGGGTGCGTGCGTGTGGGTATGCGAATGAGTTTATTCTCTGTGTAAATTATATTTTAGTACATATTTATTTATCTTAAAAGGACTACTTACTCTTTTTTGGCAATTCCTCCGCTGAGTTCCGACTCTAAAACCAAAGTGAATGGGTGCATTCGGGCGTCACGGAAAAAAGGGTAATGCGCTGTATAGAAATAGCGAATTCCTAAGCAGCACATAACAATTTTTTTTGTGACGCCCGAATGGTATGCTGGCTCTCCTGTTGTAAATTGACATGCCTGCATTCACAAATCGGTAGCGCTACTTGAGCGTTCCTATTTTTGTCCCAATTTTGCACTGAATTACAACAACAATGAAACCGAAAAATAGAGGGCTAGCCCGCAATCCGAGGGTTTTGTAGTGTCCCATGTCAATAGGAGATGAACTGTCCTACTCTTGGAGATGCTTAACCATTCATGTTAAGACAATATTGCAAATTGTAAGTTTGCATAAAAAATATTGAAAATAAATTGTTTGAATAATTATAGAGAATAGAGTCAGCGACCAGCATACCCCCCCCCTCCCCCCTTCCCCTCCTCCCACCTCTCCTACCAATCATTACCCTTTTGAAAATGGTTAACTACAATTCGCTCTAAGGAAAACAATATGCAAATATGTTGTACTCGTAGTACTAGTATGTAGTACAAGAGACCTGTTATGTGTATTTTTTGTATGGATGATATCAAAATGACCAAATCTAAATTAATATACTACTATTAAATATTACGTGATTATTACGAAATTTGGAGATATTATTGCACATGGTGTTGATTATCGTCGGCCATCAATATTTTCGACCTCGGATGAGTTTGAGAAATGCAGCGGTGTGCTAACTGTAACTATAGAAATATACTATTATTAACCTATTTTGAGAAGACATCAAAATTCCATAATTCTTTTGTTTTCTGTGCTAGTTGAAAGCCATGTTCCTATATGTTTTCATATTTCTAAAATAAGTGTAACGGTCTCGAAATGGTAAGGGGGGTGGGACAAAATATGATCTCTTATTTTCCCCTCTGCCTCTTTCCCCCTTTCTTCAAATTTGATGAAGACGCCAAAAATGGAATGTACTCGGTAGTACCTTTCTCATGATACACTTGCCCATACCAGATGAAAAAAAATTTTGACCTTAATTTCCCCTCTATGGTAACCTCCCCTTAAAGCAGCAACCCACCTACCTCCCCCCTTAAACTTCTCTCCCCTACCACACCTATACCACCAATCTCCACCCTTTCAGAAATGGTTAAATCCAATTCACTTTACGAAAAAAAATAAACAATATTCAAGTATGCTGTACTATGTATGTAGCCGGTTATGTGCATTTTTTGAATGGATGGCATCAAAATCTCAAAATTTAAATGCATGTACTATTAATTAATATTATGTGATTGTAATGAAACTTGGAGGTATTATTGCCTATGGTTATCATTGACCTCGGGCGCGCTTAAGGGGTGCAGGGGTGTGCTAACTGCATTTATAGAAATGTACTATTATTAACCTTTTCTGATGAAATTTCAAAATTTTATAAATCTAGGTTTTCTACGCTAGTGAAATGGCGCTTTTCTGTAAATTTTCATATTTCTAAGTATAGCGGTCTCGAAATGCAAGGGGGGGGGGGGGGGGCAAACTCGGATGACATATTTTCCCCTCACCCTCTTTTCCCGTTTCTTCAAATTTGAAAAAAATTCCAAAAATGGAATGTACTCGACGGTACCTTTCTTATGATACCCCACTTGCCTGTACCAAACGAAAAAAAAATTTCAACCTTCATTTCCCCTCTATGGAGACCTCCCCTTAAAGTTGACCTATTACGACGATTGGCTTTCTCCGGCGAATTATAGTAATTCTACACATTCCTACAAAATTTCATGTATGTAGCTTCAGCCGTTCGTGAGATATTCCATGGACAGACGGACAGACAGACATTTGACCGATTTCATAAGGGTTTTGTTTTTACTACAAAACCCTAAAAATGGAAGCGCTCAGGCAGCGCTATGATTTCTGAATGCAGGCAATTCGTTCGAACTGACAAATCTCCGCTAAGCCAGGACAGCGAACAAATTTTGTGCTGCCTAAAAGTGTTAGCGCCTAGCTATTGGCGCTAAGTTTAGCAGTGGTTTAGCGCAACATTCGGAATACAAATCACGAGGCAGCACTTAAAGCTAGCTAGCAACCGTGACTCCCGAATGCACCCAATAACAGAAGGCGCATGTTCTGACGTTATGGCAGGAAAACCAGCAATTCACCTCGATGAGTGCATTCAAAGTAGAATTGTCATATGACTCTGTTCGGAATCGAAACTCAGCGTCGGTTACATTTAAATTCAAATTTTAATATTAGATACAATTTATCCCGCCCCCCGTGAGGCGATCCGGTTCCAAAGCCTCACCAACATTCAGAACAGCTGTCTTTACAGCAGGCCTGCGATAAATCCCACTGTTCGTCTTCACCTCAGCCATACGAATCTGTCCATCCGAACCAGGGAAAAATCTGACGATCCGTCCACGTATTGATTGGCTCCTTGGCAGACTGGCATCACAGACAAGACACAGGTTACCGACCCTTAGTGGTTCTACACGCTGGAACCACCTGCTTCTTGTTAAAACCCGCAAATATTCTTGGATCCACCTCTTCCAAAATCGATCCTTGAGTTGCTGACTTATGCGCCACTGCTTCTTAAGACAAAGAGCTCGTTCGTCAATCTGGCCTGGCGCTTGCGATAAGTTAGGCACTCCCAGCTGAAAATGGTTGGGCGTAAGAGGTTCCTCGTCCTCGGCTGACACAGGTAGATGAGTAAGCGGACGACTGTTGATAATATTCTCTGCTTCTATTAACGCGCTCTGCAACGTTCCAGGCCATGGGGCAGTCTCGTTATGTGTTCGTGACAAAACTCGCTTCACTGATAGACCAAGAGGCGACTGTCGTAAAAGTGTGGTGTCCAAACTGTCGGGATTTGGTTTTATAAAAACAAGCACATAATAATATTGAATTAGAAATTGTTGGTCGGCCGAAGCAAAACTTGACCATTAATACACAATTAACCTAATTATCTAGGAAATTAAGGGGCCAAAATGCGGTGTCCGAACTGTCGGATCGAACCTTTTTCATTCGGAAAAGAAACTTGTTCTCATGTCAAAACCCCTGGTCGGCCGAGCCGCATCCTGTCGGAAGTGCTCGGCCGACCACTTTGAAAGTACCGATTTTTGTGGTCTAGCACCGGTGTCCGAACTGTCGGATCGAACCTTTTCTATTCGAAAGAGAAACTTGTTCTCATGTCAAAAACCTCGGTCGGCCGAGCCGCATCCTGTCGGAAGTGCTCGGCCGACCACTTTGAAAGTACCGATTTTTGTGGTCTAGCACCGGTGTCCGAACTGTCGAATCGAACCTTTTCTATTCGAAAGACAAACTTGTTCTCATGTCAAAAACCTTGGTCGGCCGAGCCGCATCCTGTCGGAAGTGCTCGGCCGACCACTTTGTAAGTACCGATTTTTGTGGTCTAGCACCGGTGTCCGAACTGTCGGATCGAACCTTTTCTATTCGAAAGAGAAACTTGTTCTCATGTCAAAAACCCCGGTCGGCCGCGCCGCATCCTGTCGGAAGTGCTCGGCCGACCACTTTGAAAGTACCGGTTTTTGTGGGCTAGCACCGGTATCCGAACTGTCGAATCGAACCTTTTCTATTCGAAAGATAAACTTGTTCTCATGTCAAAAACCTCGGTCGGCCGAGCCCCACCCTGGCACAAGTGCTCGGCCGACCAATTTGAAAGTACCGACTTTTGAGGGCTAGCACCGGTGTTCGGCTTATTTACGGAGATATTTAGCACTAAGTCAGTTTCGTACGATAATTCCCTCAAAAAAGTTTTCTGTCTTTTTTTAACTAATGGAACTATAGGATTTGTACTTATGTACATATATGGCCACGTTTATATCGTGGAATTAAAAGGCGATTTAACTAAATCGTGAGTTTATACCCACCATACGGAGAAGTGCTAAATATGAAAGATGTCAGTTATTGGTTTGTGGCTTTGGTTTGGTCAAATCAAATGTCAAGATGCAGTGGCCTCCTAATAAGCACGTTTATACCGCTACCATCAAAGGATGAAACTAATGCAGAGTTTCAGGAAAGTATGAGATATTTATATGTATAACATATAAAATAGAATTATCACCAACAACAACATTAACGAAGACAGCAACACCACCTAGTAACGATTTTTCAGTCTAGTTCTGCATCATAAGTGGAGCTAAAAGCTAGTACCAGAATTAACTAACTCGATATCTTTACTTCGTCGTGATTTAGATCGATTTAGTTAGATCTTGAAGATAATCTCGCGATATAAACGCAGTGACTATTATTCCAACATAATTGAATAAACCAGTGATCTACAATCAACTTATCAGTAGTGTATAAAGTCAAAGATAATAAAATTTACTATCAACTCATTTCTGATTACTTTCTCCAAGGAATGAGTATTTTTTTCCACATTAGCAAAAACCATCACTAAAATGAACATTTTACATGTCAGTTCATGATATTGGCCAAAAAAAGGGTTCCTTTGCCGTAATTTTCGTTGGCAAAGCTCACTGTCTTAACAGTGAAACTAATTACCTTAAAATAACAGCCCAAAGTTAGCAAAAAAAGTGAATAGTTATAAGTTTCCCAGCCAAACTTGTTTTTGACAAACCGCGCGGTTTGTCAAAAAAAAAAAAAAACTCGGTAAAAATTCAGCACCCCAAAATAAATGTAAGTTCACAAAAAACAAAAGAACTGCAAAGCTTTCACCTTGGCCGCTTATATGAACCTGCAATCTTGGCCTATTTTCATTTTCCTATATTGATCGCAGCTAACCATAACCCATCGACAATATATTAAAAGGTGTGTTTTGCTAGGCACACGATCGTCGCATATTGTATGCGAAAGCAATCAACCCATAGAGCACGGAGCACTATTTGTGTGTATATTTTACATCGTCCGGTGCCTAGCAAAACTCACATTTATGATATTTGCACAATTTTCGGGTTGTTGATTTGATGCCAGCCTCGAACACGACTTTTTTTCAGCGCATTCATCTTGATGGCCGAAACGGAGAAACAACAATGACAACTGCGAAAAGTCGGATGACCCTAACTCAAAGCAATGCTATAGGAACAGAAAGCACGGGAATAATGTACTTATTAGTATTTCCCGCGCTTTCTTTGCTTTTGCTCTTTGAATCACATATTTTGAGTTGAGGACTATGCGCCTTTTCGACATTGCTGTGAAACCCAGTCCTGAGTATGGTGTTTTGTTGAAATAAAATCAATCAGGGAACCCAATCCCAAACAATAGGCGCGTTCTTTTGGATATTTATCCAGTCCAGTCCAGGGTAGGGTAACCAACTCGTATTACATAAGCAACAAGTCGCTTGTTGCTTGTGTAATGCGTGTTTGCTACTCTACACTAGACCTGAAAAATACGCAAAAGAACGCTCCTAATGTATCTATGAGAAGTTACCTTTTTGGGTTTCGGCCAAATGAGCATGTTGAGGATGATATTGACCAAAAAGGGATCTGACGACGGATTGCATCGTATATGGGGGCTATTACATTTTCCTCGTGGGGTTAGTATTCTACTCGTTATTTGATGAAATATTGTACATCACAAAAACGATGATTTTACCACCTCGTGGGAACAACGAGCAATTCACAAAAGATGTTTTCAAATGAGATTGTCTTGAAAACTCAAGGAAAAAAATGGTTGGATCATTATACCCTTCACGGATGTGATAGGGTATATTAACTTTGTCATGAAGTTTGTAACGCACAGAAGGAAGCATCTCCGACCATATAAACTACATATATTCTTGGTCAGTATGATGCGACGAGTCGATTAAGCTTTGTCCGTCTGTCTGTCTGTCCGTCTGTTCGTCTGGTTCTATACAAACTAGTCCCTCAGTTTTAAAGCTATCGAACTGAAATTTTGCACAAAGCCTTCTTTCTATTGCACGCTGTAAATATGTATGTCGGAACCAATGGAATCGGACCACTACGTCATATAGCTGCCATAGGAACAACCGGTTCAAAAATTCATCTTTGTGTGGAAAATTTTTTGACATGGATATGTCTAATAGCTGAGGGTCATCCTAAAAATTTGTCCGTCACACGAAATGTCTGTTTTTCTACTCGGGGGTCAGAAGAGGAAACAAGGCCATTGAAAATTTTTCTTTTCTGGTTGTGCATGTCGTTCGAGTGAAGTGGTTATTGTGCATGGCTGTTGCTTGTAGATCCGCGCGGGCGGTGCGCTTGCGGGCATCCTGTGTGTACATGTTGGGATGCTGATTTGATAGCGATAAAGGTTGACGTTGTGGACGGCAAGAAATAACATAGTGTACGGCTGAACGTGCGGACTTTCAATGACCTTCAATTTCCGCCAATTCTCATTCATCATTTAATAAAATAGCCCGTGTTGTACTATCTGAATCACTAGGGTCCCAGAAAAGGTAGCAAGTAGTCAGTTCGACTAACATTTGGACATGCGCAGACGCAATTTGAGAGAGTGTACATAGTTCCCGCCCCCCCCGAAGATGAGCGAGAGCGGATGAAGTTCATTCGAGCGAAATCGGGTGATCCAGCGACTGCGTTTGTGCATTTGCAATGGCGGCGATTTGAGGTCTGACTGGTCCACAATGTGGGCCCCCGGCCCCCACCACACGTGCAATAAACATATAGAACAAAATGGCGGATTTATACTAGGCGAAATAAAGAAATATTCGTCGCAGGATGTTATTATGTTATGATGTACATTCAAATGTCTGCAGAAGATCAAATGCCCCCTTCCGCAAAAATTCCTAAATGTTCAAAATGGCTGGAATCCAAACAAATAAAATAGCGCGCGTTGTACTACATATCTGAATCAATAGGGTCCCAGAAAAAGTAGCAAGTAGTCAGCTCGACTAACATTTGGACATGCGCAGACGCAATTTGAGAGTGTGTACATTACATAGTTCCCGCCCCCCGAAGATAGAGAGCGAGAGCCATCGCGGATGAAGTTCATTCTATCCAAATCGGGTGATCCAGCAACTGTGGTTGTGCATTTGTAATGGCGGCGATTTGAGGTCTGACTGGCCCACAATGTGGGCCCCCACCACACGTGCAATAAACATATCATATAACAAAATGGCGGATTCGTACTGCGCGAGTTAAAATCTCCCAAGCCCCGAAATAGAGAAATATTCGTCGCAGGATGTTATAGTTCCGGGCAGCTCATCGTGACATGATGTACATTCAGAGGTCTGCAGAAGATCAAATGCCCTCCCCCCCCCCCCCCCCCCCCCTTCGGCAAAAATTCCAAATTTTTTCTTGTGCATTCTCTTTGCGCGTGTGTTGGAATGTTTTGTTTACTTTTGTTAGTTTCCCTTTCTGTTTGCCGGACACAATCGCATAGAGTCGCACGCGTTACTTGAGAAACGGATTGTGTGTGCCGGACCCGGACTGTTGATTAAAGGGGCGGGGTTTGGCGGATAGTGTGGGAGCGATTTTGCATTAGATACACAAACACAATACACGTCCGATTGGGAAAAGATGGTGGGAAGCGTGATTGCGATTAGCAGAAACGTACTCAGAGAAATGTCGATAGGCTGCAGTCTGCAAACTGTACCGAACGGGTAGATGGAACAGGTAGATGGAACAGGGTGCACGAGAGGTGGTGAATATTGCACACACGCGATGCAAACGAAAACGAAACGATCCCGCGAGAGAAAAGAGCCCGAGCGGACAGGACAAAGCAGAATTTATGACACTGCCACCAGATACATGGGTGCATGGGTATGTCTTATGCCTACCGAAAGCGTGGGACGTGTTTTTTCGAATGATTTCATCCAGTATAACTATACTGGGATCTTTATAAAACTTACGTCGATATCTTCAACACAACAGGTTGCACGCAGTCGGTAGTCATAGACATATCCATGTTCCGATGTATCTGCATGCAGTGTAGATACTTTGTATCTTTTATTTCTGAAGATATCTTTTTCAAATTTCACACTAATCAATAGTATTTTTAGTAAAATCACATTCCCGAATTTGGTTGAAATCGGAATACTCTATCATATAGCTGTAACAGGAACGACAGTTCAAAAAGCAAGTTTTCATTAGAAAAACTTTTTTATTTCTGAAGATATCTTTACCGAATTTCATATTATTATATCATGCCAAACTACGTTCCTAAATTTGGTTGAAATCGCCCCACTATTTCATATACTTCTCATAGGAAGAGTGAAATCGGAACAAGTTTTATTACTAATTTCAAAGTGGCAAATGCACCTTCGCGGAAGGGTATCTAGCTTGTTTTTCATGTATTTTTCTGTGATCTTCAACTTTGTCCTTGAAAGTTTTTTGCGAGTGTTAACAGTTATGGAGAGTAAAAGGCTAAAAAGTAGTCTTTTTAGGGCGAAAGGGGCGGGGGCGTTCACCTGGGAGGGGGGAGGAACTTTTCTGTTTCTTACTATTACTACTCGTACACATCTATGAACGTTTCTCCAAAGTTTCAAAACTTTATAAATTATTTCCCCCAGTTGCTGTTTTCGTGCCTATTTTTCCTCGGGTAGATCCAGAAAATGCAATTTTGAAAAATTAAAAGCAAAAGCATAGTGACCGCAAATATCATCCTCAACATGCTCATTTGGCCGAAACGCAAAAAGGTACATTCTCAGATATACTTTAGGCGCGTTCTTTTGCATATTTTTCAGGTCTAGTGTAGAGTAGCAAACACGCATTACACAAGCAACAAGTGACTTGTTGCTTATGTAATACGAGTTGGTTACCCTACCCTGGACTGGACTGGATAGATACGCAAAAGAACGCGCATATTCTTTCGGGTCCGTGATTGATCTTATTTCTACAACACCGTACTCAGAATTGGTTTTCACAGCAATGTCGAAAAGTCCTCAACTCAAAATATGTGATTCTGGTGCAGAGCAATGCTATGAGCAAAGAAAGCGCGGGAAATACTGATAAATACATTATTCCCATGCTTTCTGTTCCTGTAGCATTGCTTTGAGTTTGGGCCAGCCGACTTTTCGCAGTTGACATTGTTGTGGAAGATAGGGATACCTTTTTCCGTTTCGGCCATCAAGATGAACGTGTTGGAGGCTGGCATTAAATCAACAACACGAAAATTGTGCAAATATCATAAATGTGAGTTTTGCTAGGCACCGGACGATGTAAAATATACACACAAATATTGCTCCGTGCTCTATGGATTGATTGCTATTCGCATACAATATGCGACGATCGTGTGCCTAGCAAAACACACCTTTTAATGTATTGTCGATGGTCTATGGTTAGCTGCGATCAATATAGGAAAATAAAAAAAGGCCAAGATTGCTGGTTCATATAAGCGGCCATGGTGAAAGTTTTCCAGTTCTTTTGTTTTTTGTGAACTTACATTTATTTTGGGGTGCTGAATTTTTACCGAGTTTTTTTTTTGTTTGACAAACCGCGCGGCTTGCCAAAAACAAGTTTGGCTGGGCAACTTATAACTATTCACTTCTTTTGCTAACTTTGGGCTGTTATTTTAAGGTAATTAGTTTCACAGTTAAGATAGTGAGCTTTGCCAACGAAAATTACGGCAGAGGAACCCTTTTTTGGCCAATATCATAAACTGACATGTAAAATGTTCGTTTTAGTGATGGTTTTTGCTAATGTGGAAAAAAATACTCATTCCTTGGAGAAAGTAATCAGAAATGAGTTGATAGTAAATTTTATTATCTTTGACTTTATACACTACTGATAAGTTGATTGTAGATCACTGGTTTATTCAATTATGTTGGAATAATAGTCACTGCGTTTATATCGCGAGATTATCTTCAAGATCTAACTAAATCGATCTAAATCACGACGAAGTAAAGATATCGAGTTAGTTAGTTCTGGTACTAGCTTTTAGCTCCACTTATGATGCAGAACTAGACTGAAAAATCGTTACTAGGTGGTGTTGCTGTCTTCGTTAATGTTGTTGTTGGTGATAATTCTATTTTATATGTTATACAAATAAATATCTCATACTTTCCTGAAACTCTGCATTAGTTTCATCCTTTGATGGTAGCGGTATAAACGTGCTTATTAGGAGGCCACTGCATCTTGACATTTGATTTGACCAAACCAAAGCCACAAACCAATAACTGACATCTTTCATATTTAGCACTTCTCCGTATGGTGGGTATAAACTCACGATTTAGTTAAATCGCCTTTTAATTCCACGATATAAACGTGGCCATATATGTACATAAGTACAAATCCTATAGTCCCATTAGTTAAAAAAAGACAGAAAACTTTTTTGAGGGAATTATCGTACGAAACTGACTTAGTGCTAAATATCTCCGTAAATAACCCGGACACCGGTGCTAGCCCTCAAAAGTCGGTACTTTCAAATTGGTCAGCCGAGCACTTGTGCCAGGGTGGGGCTCGGCCGACCGAGGTTTTTGACATGAGAACAAGTTTATCTTTCGAATAGAAAAGGTTCGATTCGACAGTTCGGATACCGGTGCTAGCCCACAAAAATCGGTACTTTCAAAGTGGTCGGCCGAGCACTTCCGACAGGATGCGGCTCGGCCGACCAAGGTTTTTGACATGAGAACAATTTTGTCTTTCGAATAGAAAAGGTTCGATCCGACAGTTCGGACACCGGTGCTAGACCACAAAAATCGGTACTTTCAAAGTGGTCGGCCGAGCACTTCCGACAGGATGCGGCGCGGCCGACCGGGGTTTTTGACATGAGAACAAGTTTGTCTTTCGAATAGAAAAGGTTCAATCCGACAGTTCGGACACCGGTGCTAGACCACAAAAATCGGTACTTTCAAAGTGGTCGGCCGAGCACTTCCGACAGGATGCGGCTCGGCCGACTGAGGTTTTTGACATGAGAACAAGTTTGTCTTTCGAATAGAAAAGGTTCGATCCGACAGTTCGGACACCGGTGCTGGACCACAAAAACCGGTACTTTCAAAGTGGTCGGCCGAGCACTTCCGACAGGATGCGGCTCGGCCGACCAGGGTTTTTGACATGAGAACAAGTTTGTCTTTCGAATAGAAAAGGTTCGATCCAACAGTTCGGACACCGGTGCTAGACCACAAAAATCGGTACTTTCAAAGTGGTCGGCCGAGCACTTCCGACAGGATGCGGCTCGGCCGACCGAGGTTTTTGACATGAGAACAAGTTTGTCTTTCGAATAGAAAAGGTTCGATCCGACAGTTTGGACACCGGTGCTAGACCACAAAAATCGGTACTTTCAAAGTGGTCGGCCGAGCACTTCCGACAGGATGCGGCGCGGCCGACCGGGGTTTTTGACATGAGAACAAGTTTGTCTTTCGAATAGAAAAGGTTCGATCCGACAGTTCGGACACCGGTGCTAGACCACAAAAATCGGTACTTTCAAAGTGGTCGGCCGAGCACTTCCGACAGGATGCGGCTCGGCCGACCGGGGTTTTTGACATGAGAACAAGTTTGTCTTTCGAATAGAAAAGGTTCGATCCGACAGTTCGGACACCGGTGCTGGACCACAAAAACCGGTACTTTCAAAGTGGTCGGCCGAGCACTTCCGACAGGATGCGGCTCGGCCGACCGGGGTTTTTGACATGAGAACAGATTTCTCTTTTGAATAGAAAAGGTTCGATCCGACAGTTCGGACACCGGTGCTAGACCACAAAAATCGGTACTTTCAAAGTGGTCGGCCGAGCACTTCCGACAGGATGCGGCTCGGGCGACCGGGGTTTTTGACATGAGAACAAGTTTGTCTTTCGATTAGAAAAGGTTCGATCCAACAGTTCGGACACCGGTGCTAGACCACAAAAATCGGTACTTTCAAAGTGGTCGGCCGAGCACTTCCGACAGGATGCGGCTCGGCCGACCGGGGTTTTTGACATGAGAACAAGTTTGTCTTTCGAATAGAAAAGGTTCAATCCGACAGTTCGGACACCGGTGCTAGACCTCAAAAATCGGTACTTTCAAAGTGGTCGGCCTAGCACTTCCGACAGGATGCGGCTCGGCCGACCGGGGTTTTTGACATGAGAACAAGTTTCTCTTTCGAATAGAAAAGGTTCGATCCGACAGTTCGGACACCGGTGCTAGACCACAAAAATCGGTACTTTCAAAGTGGTCGGCCGAGCACTTCCGACAGGATGCGGCTCGGCCGACCAGGTGTTTTGACATGAGAACAAGTTTCTTTTCCGAATGAAAAAGTTTCGATCCGACAGTTCGGACACCGCATTTTGGCCCCTTAATTTCCTAGATAATTAGGTTAATTGTGTATTAATGGTCAAGTTTTGCTTCGGCCGACCAACAATTTCTAATTCAATATTATTATGTGCTTGTTTTTATAAAACCGAATCCCGACAGTTCGGACACCACACTTTTACGACAGTCGCCTCTTGGTCTATGACTGTTCGCTGCTCATCGATAACCTGAAATGGCAACTTATCATTAATAATGAATTTCTAAAAATCCACATCCAAATACTTACCTGCTTATATTCTACAGAACATTATGATCTGACATTTGCTTCCCGAATTGATAAAATACTCGTCGAGCGTCTCCAGACTAATTTCTCGGGATCTCTGGCTCAAATAAAACCAAACACAAAGTATCGGGTTCAACAAAATACGAATTGAAATTACTTATCTGAGTCGGAGCGTTTCCCACGATGAACAAGTTCGACGTCCACGTCCGCCACTGTTGATGTTGTTATGTCAAGTATCAACAAACTTGACGTTGACGCCATCCCAAGTTTCCACTGAACTAACTTTGACGAATCGCTGAATTTAACTCTACACTCTTTTAGACAATTGTATTCTGTAATTTAAATTCTGTAAATTGTTCTAATATTACATATACTCTGCAAAGAAAATTGGCGGGAGCCGGGCTGTCTTGTTTGAGCCGTGATAGACATCGACCGCATGAAGCCTTTCATCCGACAAATAGCTTACTAGTACCGTTTTGTTAATACTTCATTGAAATAAAAAAAAAAGTGTTCAAATCTTTAAGAAAACGTTAAGGTGTATTTTTTAACAAATACGGAGTGTATTGATTAAACATTGCATCTTGAGTAAACTTTGGTCCGTCGAGCCGGATACTGGTGAGTGTCTAATTTCTCCCTGTATCCCCTTTTTCCATATACTGATTTACCCTTGAGAGTGTCTACTTTGACAGGTTGAAATGGCTGAAGCAAAATTGGTCGGAGGGTTCGTTGCGCAACAGAAGGCCACTTGGGAAGCCATTCAAAATTTCATAAAAAATTACAAAAAGTGCGCTAAAGATCGTATCACTGTAGGTTATTTGAAGGGAAGGTTGGATGGTCTACGAGTTCTTTGGGAGAAGTTTAGCAATACACATACACAAATTTGCACAACCGTTTTCGATCGGGATCTACCGTACTTCGTTGAGGAGACTTACGAGTTTTTCGAGGACCTTTACTACGAATGGGTCGGACAGCTCACCGATACCCTCGATGAGAAAATGCCATCCACCCCCTCGACGTCTCAGCCATCTCTGCCGGTGGTACCCCAGACCTGTAACCATCACACATCGATCACGCTCCCACCAATCAACCTTCCCAATTTTTCCGGGGAATATTCCGACTGGAGATATTTTCGCGACATGTTCCAGTCGTTGGTCGGTAATAATGCTTCGCTGACTAGTGTTCAGAGACTTCATTATTTGAAATCCTCAGTCTCTGGAGAACCCACCCAGCTGCTTCGATCATATAACATGGCCGATGACAGCTTTGAAGACGCGTGGAAGGCACTCAACCAACGCTACGAAAATAAGCGATTGCTTGTGAATAGCCAGCTGGCTATCCTGTTTTTAGAAAAAACGGTCACCAAGGAGACAGCTACAAGTCTCAAGTCATTATACGACAACACGAACGAGAGTATCGCCGCTTTAAAGCTTTAGATGTTCCAGTGGAAAAGTGGGAACCCGCGATCGTGTTCAATCAAACGCGTCATCTCCCTCAAGAAACGAAACGGTTGTGGGAGCAACATATCTGTATTAATACCGAACCTCCTACTTTAAGGCAGTACTTGAGCTTTCTAGAAAGCCGGTTTCGTGTTCTTGAAGCTCTGCCCGACGATGCGTCCAGCAAATCCTCTCGAACGTATAATATACAGTCACATACTGCTATCAAAACATCCACCTGTTGCTTATGCAACCAAGTTCATCATGTTCGGCGATGCCCTCTATTTGTCCAAAACCCGGTTCATACTCGCGTGCAAATTGTTAAGGATAAGTCCTTATGTTTTAACTGCCTGGCCTCAGAACACACTGCGCAAAATTGTCCTAGTCAGAGAGGGTGTTTCCATTGTAGTAGGATACACCATACGCTCCTACATGTCGCTCAACCATCGACGAGCCCTGAAACCCAGGTCACAACGCTTCACACCCGAAAGGGTCATGAACATGGTTCTGTTATCGACCGCGTTTTTGAGAGTTCACGTACACGGCCGCAGCTATCAATTACGGGCTCTTATCGACACTGGTTCACAGGCATCATTTATCACCACCACTGCATTTAAACGTCTTCGAATAAAGCCGACATCCACCATTACGACTATCTCTGGCCTTGGCGGCACACATACCGGCACGTCTTACAAATTCAACATTAGTTCTCGATTCGACGACGTCATCCTGACGAGAGTTAAAGCAATCGTATTACCTTCGCTGACAAAGCAGCTACACAAATTAAGCTCCCAAATTATCCGCATCTTGAAAATCTACAATTGGCAGATCCAAACTATACCGACCCTATCTATCCAACGCTCATGCGTGAAGGGATTCGTACAGGTCCTGAGAGTACTCCAGTTGCACAATCTGCCGCTTTAGGATGGATTTTGTTAGGACCCGTCCGATCAAGGAGTAAGAATCAGACACTGACTTACTCTTTACACAACAAGGAAGACCTCGAATCACAATTGAGGCGATTTTGGGAAATCGAGGAAATCAATTATAAAGTCCCAGCTTCGATTGACGACCTCAAATGTGAACAAATCTATCAGGCCACCTATTCGCGTGAACCAGATAGACGCTATATAGTTGCTTTGCCTTTCAAAACCTCTCCGAATACACTGGGTACATCTTATATTAGAGCATTAAACCAATTCAAGGCTATGGAACGTCGGTTTTTACGAGATCCGGAATTCAGCACACATATAAGAATTGCATCGAAGAATACAAGACACTTCAGCTGATCGAACGAATTCCAGACGACGAAATCGATGACAAACCACATTATTACCTACCACATCATGGAGTCATCAGAACATCAAGTGCCACGATCAAGTTGAGAATAGTATTTAATGCCTCTAGCAAATCTGACAGTGGATTATCCCTAAACGACATCCTCTATGTGGGGCCTAGTCTGCAACAAGAACTCCCGGCTGTAATCACTCGTTGGCGTAAGAATAAAAAGGCATTTTCCGCTGATATGGAGAAAATGTTTCTTCAGATTCGTATAGCAGCAAAAAACAAAAACTTACAAAGATTCTTATGGAGATCAAACCCAACCTCTCTTATATTACGTTTACACTATCCCCAGATTACTTCATCTGCAGCGTAATCTGGGTGTGGTGAGTTTAAAATTGTATGTATATGACAATTGCAGATGAAGTCAGCCGGCGCAAATGAAGTAATCTGAGGATAGTGTAAACGTAAAATAATATTGTATTACGTTTACACTATCCCCAGATTACTTCATCTGCAGCTTAATCTGGGTGTGGTGAGTTTAAAATTGTATGTATTTGACAGTTGCAGATTAAATCAGCCGGCGCAGATGAAGTAATCTGGGGATAGTGCAAACGTAATATTATTGAACACTACTGCTTTAAGACTGTTGTTGCGAACCACTGTTTAGCCGAAATTGTCTTGGAGCATTCGCTGTGCATACGCACAAAAATATGTTGCACGATAATTCGGCTTAACTGACCAGCCAACAATGCGTATGCCTAGTTGTCGTTGACAACGTATAGCTGACCGGCCACATACATAGCAATAGTAACAGCATAGATCAAACGTTGTCCATGCACAATTCAAAAATGTACGCTGATGCTGTTGCTATGATGTTGAGTCGGCGGCGTATCTTGTGTTGTTGGCGACAATGCCATCGACGTGTGGATGGATCGGGATCTCGATCGATGACCCGGCGATGTGTTTTTTTTTTTGATAGGCATTTCGATGTGGGGAGGTCCGTTGAATTGCGGAGGACCGTTTTTTTGGGTGGAAAATATAACGAGGAGATGGATTTTGGAGTTTGTCCGGAGCGGAGGTTTTTGGTTTTTCTTCGATTGATGCGAAAGAATTTTGTTTGTTGGTCCTGGAGGAAAGTGCTTGGAAAGTGAGGATTGGTCGTGATCGCCGGTGAAGTCGGCTTGATTTGTTTTGAGTGGAGTGACGGTGCATTGCTTTTTGATTGAGACTGATTGGAGATTTGTTCGGCGGATACGTTTTTTTTATGGAAAAAGGATTGAAGTTTGAGTTGGTGGTTGATATGGATTTGGATAGAGGAAAGAAAGTGCGGTGACGAATTGCCTTAAAGATTTTTCTCGTGGAATTCGTGGATAACCCGAAATACAAGACAGTGACTACTGAGAAACTAATCAGACAGGGGAGAATATTAAAATAAAAGAGAAAAACTTGTCCAAGAATAAGACTTGTTCATAAAAACAAAAAAATCAATTTTAATAAAAAGTACGATAGGCTGCAAATTGTTGCTTGATCCGGAACTTGTAAATGAATTAAATTGAAAGAAAGTGGAAAAGATATATCGAAAAACTAAACTGTTATTTATGAGGAGTGCGCAAAGATTTGACCGATTTGAAGAAGGATCATCGGATACTCGTGTCATCGAAAGCGAGCCCCGTTTGCGTTGTTTGGTTTCGGCGTTTTGGTTCATTTAATTTGATTTTGTGATTTCTTTTGCATTGTATTTTATATTTTTTTTTTTAACTTGAATTAGATTGAATAGTGGTGAATTCCAGCGGAGGGACGATCGATCGTTCGTCGGTGGATAATAAACCGTGAGTAATTTTCTCGTATTTTTTTTTTCTATTTTATTGTTAATCATTTTTTTCACGGCTTAGCCTTCTTTCGTTCATTTTATTCATTGAATTAATCATTGTTTTTTTTTTCTAACTTTGTCTGAAATTTCATACTCTTTGAATTAATATTTACCTTGAGATATTTTTCTGATCTTTTCATTATATTGATGTTTACTTGGCAATTACACATAAGATAATGTATAACTAATCTTTTCAATTCGTTGGGTTCTTCCGTGTCCCGAAGGATGGACACACTCCCTTCCTCCTCCTAATTTCCTTTCCCATGTGTAATTTATGTTTTTAGGTGGTTGATCTAGGACCAGGGTGCTTTGGCTCAATAATCCACGACCTTCGTTGGTCAAGCCGGGACCTGAGCCACCGAGCCAAAAGCATCCTGGTCATCAAAATATTTTTGTTGCAGTGACGGCGGCTCGACATAGAGCCGTGGTTCGCAACATATGGCGCCCAATTTGTTATGTGAGCTTTTTATTCCGATGGCTTTGTCATCGTTTGACTTTAATTTTGTTGGTCAGCTTCGAATGGAAGCTAGTGGTCCGCAGATGCGAGCCACGCGTCGAGAGGCCGTCATTGCAACAATGGCGTCCAACTTCGTCTTAAACAGAAGATGAAGCTCGTCGTAGGATGGCTTCGACTATCGAGACTGCTCCTATTATCTCCGGATGGGATAAGGCCCGAAGTTGGAAAAAACGAATTAGGAAGCAACTCGATAGTTGACCATCTGTGTTCGTGGTGTCTGCAGTCTCTTCATGATCTTTATCCGGACTATTCCGTTGGATGTGTTCTTTGTGATACATTTGTCGAATAAGCTTAATAGAGAGATTGCAACGCTACGACGCGACGAGAATTCATCTCCTTTTTCCTTTTGTCCCTCGCTCAAATTTCAACCCCGCCACCCTCATCCTTATGGTGTTCGTCTGGAGGTCACGGAAGGACCCAATATTTAATGAAAATTTCTATTATATTCTTTTTTTTTTCTTTTCCAATTTCGACATCATAATTTCTACATTTTATTTCCTTAAGTTGTTTGGTTCTTTCTTTTCACACTTAATTTTTGCTGTCTTAATAGCGATTATTCTTTTGAAATTTTTAATTGAGTAATTCATATTTGATTTTGTTTTGGTTTTCTTCATATTTTTTATAATGGCAAATCCAAATCAATCTCCAACTTGCCCCACCGACTTGCATCTGGAAGATACACCGTCCGTATCCCATCCTTTCAGCAGCACGTTAAGCCCAGTTTATCAACGAGAGGTGGTTGGCGCATCGAAATGGGGTTTTTTTTTCGACAACTCCTCTAAAAGTCTCACGGCAGAGTCATTTATATTTCGCGTGAGTACTTTGGCTGCAAGCTATTCTCTGCCGAATGATGTTCTAGCAATGGACCTCCACTTTTTATTGAGAGACGTCGCTGCTGACTGGTACTGGCGGTTCAGGATGAAGAATCCATCTTTGAAGTGGGACCTTCTTAAAAGAGCATTTTTAGAAAGGTTTGGTTCTTCCAGGACCGACGTTGATATTCGACGTGCCATCGACGCTAGGATCCAACTTCCTGGTGAGCCTATTAAAGATTTCTGCGATGCAATAGACGCTCTCAATTGCGAGCTGAGGGTTCCGCTAAGTGACACCGACATGCAGTGCATTTTGTTGCGAAACATTAATCGTCGCATGAGAGATCACTTGGCGGGACTCTGCTTCGATTCAGCTCGCCAATTGGTTCGGCGTTGCATCGCAGTCGAAGAGACCTGGAATCTCTCCAAGTCGGAGTCAGCCAGGCGACCAGCCGCGGACCGTCTTAGCGTTCATGAAATTGATGTTGCATAACATAGCTCCTGCTTCGATGTGGAAGCTGTCGCACCTTCAAGGCCAACACAGATCGTTGGGGACCCACCAGCAAACCATCAGTTCCATCTTTGTTGGAATTGTAAAGACATGGGGCATTCCTTTATGGATTGCCCAACTCCTATCCAACATGTCTTTTGTTTTGGCTGCGGTTTGACGGGAACCGTAAAACCGAAATGCACCCGTTGTAATCATTCGGGAAACGCGAGAGGGAGTGTGCGACCTATGGGGAGCTCTCACATTCCCCCTCAGCTTGCCTGGAGACGACCGATGACAACGGATGTTGCAACCAACGTGGATCCGGAGCTGCGTTCCCACCAACATTGAAAAAGTTTAAAAACCGGTTTTCTCGATCTTGGAGATACTTCAACGACAGGCGTCTCCTGAAGCAAGCATGTGCGGACTCCATTTTATCTTCCGCTGATGATAATCGGCCATTTGCCGAAATTATTTTACAGGGGCGAAAGATCAAAGGTTTGCTTGATAGCGGCGCTAGCGTGAGTATCCTAGGTACAGGAGCCTTGGACCTGATTGCCGATCTTGGCTTGCATCTGCATACGATGCAAGCTGACGTCAGAACTGCATCAGGTCAGAAGGCTTCTGTCTTGGGATACGTACGTGCATCGGTGCGATTTAAGGACACGACGAAGTCACTTAGACTTCTCGTGGTTCCAAGTCTCACAAATTCATTGTATTTGGGAATGGATTTCTGGGACTTGTTCAAAATCGTGCCGATGCAAGTATCCGCAGTCGAGCAGGTCCGCACTGACGCTTCTGGAGACTCTATTCAATTATCTCCGAAGGAACAGCAACGCCTCGACTTCGTCATACAACAGTTTCCTTCCGTTAATGAAAAGGGCTTGGGTCGTACCACATTGGTGACACACCACATTGATACTGGCGACTCAAAACCTATCAAACAAAGGCACTACGCAGTGTCACCCGTTGTGCAGAAACTGATGTATGATGAACTCGACCGCATGCTGTCTTTGGGAGTAATTGAGGAGAGCCACAGCGCCTGGAGTTCTCCAGTTACCCTAGTGAGAAAGCCTGGGAAAGTGCGTCTGTGCCTCGATGCTCGACGGTTAAATGACGTAACAACCAAGGATGCGTATCCGTTACCTTTGATAGAGGGATTGTTGGCTCGCTTGCAATCCACACGGTTTGTCTCGAGTGTCGATTTAAAGGATGCCTTTTGGCAGATTCCTTTGGAGAAGGAGTCTCGGGAGAAAACAGCGTTTACCGTTCCCGGCAGGCCCTTATACCAATTCGCCGTTATGTCTTTTGGACTCTGCAATGCACCGCAAACCATGTGCAGGCTCATGCATAAGGTCATTCCTCACGAGCTACAGGACAAGGTATTTGTATACTTGGATGATTTACTTATCACCAGCACCACCTTTGAGGAACATTTGGAACTTCTTTCGAAAGTTGCAAATTTACTTAGGGTGGCCGGTTTAACCGTAAATGTGGGGAAAAGTAAATTCATCCAAAAGGAAATTAAATACCTTGGTTATGTTGTTAGTGATGGTGTCCTTATGACTGATCCTGACAAGGTTTCCGGCATAATCGCATATCCAGAGCCCAGGAGTGCAAAAGACGTAAGACGGTTTATGGGCATGGCGGGATGGTATCGCCGTTTTATTCCGAACTTCAGTGCGGTTACCGCCCCTCTTACGGATCTGCTCAAAGGTAAACGTTCTTTTAACTGGACTCCAGCGGCCAACAATTCCTTTGAAAAGGTGAAACAACTGTTGGTTTCCGCTCCCGTGTTAGTTAATCCTGATTTTACAAAGCATTTCTATATTCAGTGCGACGCGAGTAGCACTGGAGTTGGGAGTGTTTTGTTTCAAAAGGATGATGATGGCGGTGAACATCCAATCGCATATATGTCTGTGAAACTTAATGCTGCGCAGCGCAACTATAGCGTTACCGAACTGGAATGCTTAGCAGCGGTGCAAAGTGTTAAAAAGTTTAGAGCATATATCGAAGGGTTACCGTTCACCATCATCACGGATCACGCAAGTCTGAAGTGGTTAATGAACCAACAAGACTTGTGTGGGAAACTAGCACGATGGAGCCTGAAACTACAGGCGTTCGATTTCACCGTCGAACACCGAAAGGGAACCCAAAATGTTGTCCCAGACGCACTTTCCCGAGCACATGCGGGCAATGTCTGTTGCCTCCCCGAGCATATACATATAGACGAGATCATCCCTGACTCTGCTTTCCAGGATCCTGAATATAAAAAAATTGTTATTCAGGTACAAAGCGACCCTGACAAATTCGAGAATTTGTATGTTCGGGATGATCGCGTCTATATCGAGCAAGGTGCTCCTGAACAGACAACAGACATTCCCCGAGCCAAGCTATGGGTCCCTGAAGCCTGTCGGCCTAGCCTGATCAGTCGCGCCCATGATGACCCTCGAGGGTCTCATTGCGGTATTCGGAAAACTACCGAATTGCTACAGCGATATTACTATTGGCCCAAACTGAGGTCAGATGTAACTGAGCATATTAATAAATGTGACACGTGCAAACAAATTAAACCTCCGAATCACCGCATGAGACCTCCGATGGGAGCATCCCGAGAGACTGATCGGCCTATGCAAAGACTTTTCGTAGACTTCATGGGACCCTATCCACGTTCCAAGAAGTTCTCGACCACTACACGAAATTCGTATTCAAGGCCATTCCTAGGGCTACTGCTGAGGTGGTCGTTAACTACCTAAGAGACGAAATCTTTCTGACTTTCGGTGTACCGGAGTTTGTTCACTCCGACAATGGGAAACAGTTCGTCTCTGGAGCATTCACTGGATTTCTAAAATCGTTCGGGGTTATCCATGTACGCACCCCCTTATACTGTCCACAATCGAATGCTTCAGAGAGAACTAATCAGTCGACGCTTGCTGCAGTCCGAGCCTATATAGGATCCGATCATAGGAATTGGGATGAGCATTTGAGCGAATCATGTAGTGCGTTCCGAAATGTAGTACATGATTCGACCGGATTTTCCCCTCACTTCCTTATGTTCGGGTACCATCCTATCCGGAAGGGCGAGGACTACTCTCTCCTTAGAGAGCTGAACGCCTTTGATGATGGAGAGGTATGTCTCCGATCTAATCGTGACCGATTGCGCTTGGCACATGACCGGGTCAAAGAAAAATTAGCCGAAGCGTATGCGCGTGCAGCTCGTCGCTATAATCTTCGGAGCTGTCCAAAAATATTTGTTCCAGGTCAGAAAGTTTTCGTCGTTAACCACACCCTCAGTAGTGCCGCCGACCGTTTCGCCGCCAAATTCGCCCCAAAGTTTGTCGGCGTTATCGTTCGCAAAAGGATTGGTCAAGTGATCTACGAATTGGAGGATGAAAACGGTCAGTTCTTCGGTGTATACCATGCTTCTGATATTCGATCCTGATTCCTTTCTTTGTAAGGTATTTCTCTTCTTGGCCCCGTTATTAGCCCGGCTAAGTGAGACTCATCTCTAGGGTCGGGTCGTCCCCACGAATGTTGCGAACCACTGTTTAGCCGAAATTGTCTTGGAGCATTCGCTGTGCATACGCACAAAAATATGTTGCACGATAATTCGGCTTAACTGACCAGCCAACAATGCGAATGCCTAGTTGTTGTTGACAACGTATAGCTGACCGGCCACATACATAGCAATAGTAACAGCATAGATCAAACGTTGTCCATGCACAATTCAAAAATGTACGCTGATGCTGTTGCTATGATGTTGAGTCGGCGGCGTATCTTGTGTTGTTGGCGACAATGCCATCGACGTGTGGATGGATCGGGATCTCGATCGATGACCCGGCGATGTGTTTTTTTTTTGATAGGCATTTCGATGTGGGGAGGTCCGTTGAATTGCGGAGGACCGTTTTTTTGGGTGGAAAATATAACGAGGAGATGGATTTTGGAGTTTGTCCGGAGCGGAGGTTTTTGGTTTTTCTTCGATTGATGCGAAAGAATTTTGTTTGTTGGTCCTGGAGGACAGTTTTTTTTCTGCTTGGAAAGTGAGGATTGGTCGTGATCGCCGGTGAAGTCGGCTTGATTTGTTTTGAGTGGAGTGACGGTGCATTGCTTTTTGATTGAGACTGATTGGAGATTTGTTCGGCGGATACGTTTTTTTATGGAAAAAGGATTGAAGTTTGAGTTGGTGGTTGATATGGATTTGGATAGAGGAAAGAAAGTGCGGTGACGAATAGCCTTAAAGATTTTTCTCGTGGAATTCGTGGATAACCCGAAATACAAGACAGTGACTACTGAGAAACTAATCAGACAGGGGAGAATATTAAAATAAAAGAGAAAAACTTGTCCAAGAATAAGACTTGTTCATAAAAACAAAAAAATCAATTTTAATAAAAAGTACAATAGGCTGCAAATTGTTGCTTGATCCGGAACTTGTAAATGAATTAAATTGAAAGAAAGTGGAAAAGATATATCGAAAAACTAAACTGTTATTTATGAGGAGTGCGCAAAGATTTGACCGATTTGAAGAAGGATCATCGGATACTCGTGTCATCGAAAGCGAGCCCCGTTTGCGTTGTTTGGTTTCGGCGTTTTGGTTCATTTAATTTGATTTTGTGATTTCTTTTGCATTGTATTTTATATTTTTTTTTTTAACTTGAATTAGATTGAATAGTGGTGAATTCCAGCGGAGGGACGATCGATCGTTCGTCGGTGGATAATAAACCGTGAGTAATTTTCTCGTATTTTTTTTTTCTATTTTATTGTTAATCATTTTTTTCACGGCTTAGCCTTCTTTCGTTCATTTTATTCATTGAATTAATCATTGTTTTTTTTTTCTAACTTTGTCTGAAATTTCATACTCTTTGAATTAATATTTACCTTGAGATATTTTTCTGATCTTTTCATTATATTGATGTTTACTTGGCAATTACACATAAGATAATGTATAACTAATCTTTTCAATTCGTTGGGTTCTTCCGTGTCCCGAAGGATGGACACACTCCCTTCCTCCTCCTAATTTCCTTCCCCATGTGTAATTTATGTTTTTAGGTGGTTGATCTAGGACCAGGGTGCTTTGGCTCAATAATCCACGACCTCCGTTGGTCTAGCCGGGACCTGAGCCACCGAGCCAAAAGCATCCTGGTCATCAAAATATTTTTGTTGCAGTGACGGCGGCTCGACATAGAGCCGTGGTTCGCAACACTGTCACATTTGGAATCGCATCTGCCCCTTATTTAGCGCTGCGAGCAATACAGCAATTGGTAAAGGACGAAGGTTCTGATTTACAACTTGCCGTGCAAGCCCTAACCCAGGGACTCTACGTGGATAATGTCCTTAGTGGAGGCGATGACGTCGAAGCAGCAATTCGAACACAAGAAGAACTCACAACCTTATTGAAACGAGGAGGTTTCAATTTGCGCCAATGGGCATCCAACGATCCAGATGTGATTCGTAACATTCCTGAAAAGGATAAGCTGGTGGATTTAAACCATTTACTAGGAGATAGCGCGGAAAAGACGAATACTCTAGGACTAATGTGGGACTATCATAAGGATATACTGACTTTGAAAATTCGACCTACTCAGATGAATAGCACTCCTCACACTAAAAGATCAGTGTTATCATTCATTGCCAGTTTGTTTGATCCATTAGGTTGGTATGCCCCAGTAATTATCAAGGCAAAGATATTTCTAAAAACGTTATGGTTACTGAGATTCGATTGGGATCAACCTCTTTCACAGGAACATCTGCAGAAATGGGCGTCAGTTTTAATCATCACTGTCTCAATTAGAAAGCATAACAGTCCCACGCTGGATCAATACTACAAAAGACTGTTCTATTCAGTTACATGGGTTCGCAGACGCATCAGAAAATGCTTACGCAGCGGTTATCTATGCCAGAGTTTATAACGAACACACCAACACCATACAAACGTCCATTCTAATAGCAAAAACTAAAGTGTCACCGGTCAAAACCATGTGCATCCCCCGATTGGAGCTTTGCGGGGCGTCCTTGCTGACAAAATTAGTTGACAATATCGTAAAGACAACGGATTGGACTGATGTTCCTATATACTGCTGGGTTGACTCAACCATCGTACTATCTTGGTTATCAAAACCACCATGTCATTGGAAAACGTTTGTAGCTAATCGCACATTGTAATGATGTGGTTCGCTAAGGGCAAAAGCGTCATTTCCACCGGAAACAACCGAGTCAGGCAGAGCGGCACCTGCTGGCAGGCTGCTCAGTCTGGGAAGAGGGATGAATGGTCAGGGTTGTGTCTCCGCTGACTCGCCACACCAAAACCGACGATCAGGTGCGAAAGAGAAGAAGAAGAAGAAGACAAAGTGAAAAAAAAAACAGGGGAACTAGTAGTGGACACAATCCACACACTTCCACATTCGCTGGTCCTGCCAAATGTATCGTGTACACTTCAGCTAAAAAAGTTACTCTGGTGTTAAAGTGGAGAGGAGTATTCAACATTTTTTTTTCTGAAGTGCCTAGTTCTTCGACGTTTCAACGATGTCCCATCCTGTCCATCGCGATTTAAGTCATTGCCACTGGCCGAAGCCGCCGTTGGCCTGAGACTACATAGAAAAGGGACTCAAGCAGGCATCGTTTAATAAATTACCACATGACGACGGTTCGTTTAAACATTCATATATATATCTATATTTTTTATGATGACGTTAATAAGGTATGTATAATAAAGAATACGATTATATCGCGCGCGAACAAAAACAAACAAACAAAATTGGTAATAATAAACCGATTACAAGCCCGAGTTGTGACGCCCAAATAGATGACCCAGCCTGAGTTTCTATCCCAATAGATATTTTTTTTTAATACCTATATATATATATATTTTTTTAAAGAGGTACTCACGTTTTTAAAAAATCCGGTGGCGGCCGCTACAGGATATGTGTTTAATCGGAGTTGGTGCAGGTTGCGTCGGTGATTTGGGGCAGTCGTGGCTTAAATTATTAACTATACTTAACATGCTCTAATAATAGATATTTCTATAAATTTTATAAATATTACACTATAACACAAGAAAAATATTTAACGGTGAAAACAAACACAAATATTAATCGGCGAACTTTCGAACAATATGTTGATTTTCCAAGGAATGCACGAAATTATTGCGGAGGTGTCGCTAGCCTTGTGCCATATCTTGGCATAATTGGGGCACTGGATGCACACCGGCGACTATGTGTAAGTCGGCCACGTTAAGCAGGCCTCGAGCACAACGCACTAAAATACACAATATTTTTTTTAGTTTTGTAGAGAATTGTTTTTTTAATTCTAATAAATTCAGAGACCCACCTGCGAAAAGGACGGTAATTTCGCAAACCAAAAGGTTTATTTTTCCCTAATTCACGCCCGAACACGCCACTTTGGGGTATGCTTATGGTCCTAAAAAGGGGCTTCGGTCCCCGTCTGGGAGCGTTGTTGCCAGGCAACCGTGGATGTCTTTTACGGGTGCTCCAGCACCCCCGTATATAGATACGAACAGCAATCGTTTCATACAATAAATTTCTTCTAGTGACAAGAAAAAAATCAGGTTAGGCGAGCACGCCTTGTGTCGTTTTGGGGTATTCCTAACCCCGAATTAAATTTGATTTAAATTTTTGCCTTTTTTTTTCCAAATTTTTCCCCGATATGGCTTCTTAAGCACTTGACTTATTTAATTTAATTCGTTTGCTTTTCTCTTGTTTCCTTTCTTTTTTTTCCTTTGGAAAACTGGCAGAAATTCAAAACTTGGACGCACTATACGACCGAGAAGAATCTTAAAATTTCCCCCATTCTCCATCGACCCTCGTGCTCAAAGTGCCTCTGACCATGGGAAATTTTAATCCCCTTTTTCGTTCCACAAACAAATGTTTTCGGAACGGTTCCTACAGAGTATTTGGCAACGTCGCCATTATTGAGACAGAAGTTTGACATTTTTCATGTCAGAGTAAGTATAAACAATGGTCGCGGTTGTGAAATTTTCTATTATCGCTGGTGTTATAGATTCTGCCTTGCCAACCGACGAAAGTTTGCGCATCTTTAGGGTGACCCAAGCATCGCGGGACAATCCAGAATAAAATCAATTATGTGAAATTTTCGGTAGAAGTGAAGTTTAAGTGACCGGGCGCTAACCATCATTTGTGTATGGCCCGAGAAAGGCCAAGGAAACAGGTGAGTATCCACAAGGTGTACATGGTGGTTTTGTCCGGCTGAAGTGTGTGTCCTAACTAATGTCAGGCAATTTCGTTGCACATCACCAAATCATTTATTGACATCGCTTTGGGGTGTATTTGTTTTCTGGTGTGGTGGCCTGTGCATATTATATTCAGGCCAGCACTCAGAAAACAAACTTGACACCGCTGGGCTCCGACGTCATGGCAATATATCAACGGAAAAAACTAACTTATTGCAGGGCAGCAACTTTTGTCCACCCACGGTTGGTCGAAAGATGCAGAAGATCATCTGCGAATATCTTTGGCATGATATTTGCCTAAAACTTTGCCTTTCAGATCCGAAAGCAGGCCAAGGAGTTAATAAACTCCATAGAATTCACGCGAGAGAGCACATCTGGGACTATATTCTGACTGCCACGACGATGTTTAATAGTGAAATCGAAACCTTGAAGTTTCAGAGCCCACCTCACAAGTCTGCTATGTAAGTCTGTTTGAGCCATCAACCATTTCAATGAGGCATGGTCGGTAATAACTTCAAATTTGTGACCCTCAACGTAAGCCCTGAATTTTTTTATCGCCAATACTGCCGCCAAACACTCTTGCTCGGAAACAGGTAGTTCTGCACCATCTTCGTTTGTCTGAACTAACACCGCACCAATACCTGTCTGACTGGCATCGCACTGAATCGAAAATGGTTGGTCAAAGTTAGGGCTTTGCAGAACAGGCGCAGAAATCAGCCTCGACTTTAAACTCTCAAAAGATTTACGTCCTTCCTCTGTCCAGGTAAATACTCGTTTCTTTTGCAGCATGTCCGTCAACGGTGCAGACAAAGCAGCAAAGTTATCGATGAAACGACGACACCACCCCCACATGCCTAAAAATCTCCGGAGCGACTTCACGGATTTCGGTAAAGGAAAATCAGCAATACATTGTACTTTATCAGGGTCGGTTTTAATAGTGCCATTTCCTATCAAATGTCCTAAATAACGAACTTGCTTCACGAAAAATTTGCTCTTCTCAATGTTCAAAGTCAAACCGGCCTTGCGGAATCAAAGAGCGACTTCCTGGAGAAGCAATAAATGCTCCTTGAATGTCTCCGTTATTAACAGAAGATCATCCAAGTCGATGAAGACCTGATGCCTCAAATGTGCTGGAATAACTCGGTCCATTAGCCTCTGCATTGTTTGAGGAGCATTGCACAATCCGAACGGCATAGTTACGAATTGGTACAATGGCCGACCTGGAACCGTGAAGGCCGTCTTCTCCTTTGACCATTGATCGAGAGGTATTTGCCAAAAGGCGTCTTTTAAGTCGAGACTCAATATAAATTCAGCCTTTGAGAGTCGACTTAGGATACCGTCAATCAAGGGTAAAGGATAGGCGTCCTCAACAGAGACGTCGTTCACTCTCCGAGCATCCAGACACATTCAGACTTTTCCGGGCTTCACCACAAGGGTGACAGGCGAAGACCATGGACTGGTAGACCCCTCAATTACACCCATCGCAAGTATCCTGTCAATTTCAGCATAAAGGAGCTTTTGATGGCGGGAGAGACTGCAAAGTGTCTCTGCTTAATAGGCCTGCTGCTTCCGTCATCGATGACGTGTTGTACCAGGTTTGTGCGTCCTAAGCCCTCTGCAGAAAAAGAAGGGAACATTGCGATGTCTGTATTGAGTCTCGCCTCCTGTTCTGGAGAAAGAAGGTGGTTGTTGGGGTCAATGGTTCTTTGTTCCGAAGACAGGCTCGATGGACAAAGAGAAGATACAAATAAATCGGAAGCCAGTCCGAACAGACGAATAAAATCAGCGCCCAAATACAAATTCTGACTTAAGGATGGCATGATTAGTAACTATAATTTCTGAGTTTTACCTCGAAAAGTAATGTCAGCCAAAACTCTCCCTACTGCCGAATGTGAAGCGCCATCGGCGGTTGCCACGCTGAGAGAGAACTTTTCATATGGTTGTTGTTGGTTTTGAAGGAATAGCTTGGCCAGGTCTCCAGCCATGCAACTGATGCTAGCTCCTGAATCTATGAGACCAGAAACTTTACCGGCAAACAGTAAGGCCTTCCGCACATGACGCAACTCGTTTGAAACTCGAGTTGGAAACCAGTTTGCAATGCAACCAGTTTCGAACGCAGTTGCAGCCAGTTTGTGACCTCCGGCCGCACATGGTGCGATTGGCTGCATTCATGTGAAAAATTTTTGCTACGGAACGCTACATCCCCTCCACTACACATTTGAGGAGACGCTACCTGTCAACATTTCTTTCGTGATTGAACCGCTACATATGAAATGTCTGACAAACAGGTGACACCGCAAATATTTGACAATTGCCAATTTTCCATCGCAAAACATTTCTTTGGCACATCACGAAACAAGGAAATATCAAATCAAAGACGAGAAGACAGTGAATTTACATAGACGGGGATTCTATTTGCGTTTTTGATGTACACAAACGTCTCAACGCACATACCAGCTGCGAATTGTCAAATGTAGCGCTACATGCCCAGAGAGCGTAAAAAATTTCTGCTACCAAGGGGAAGTAACCGCTCCGGAGTGGATGGAAGGAGCGGTTGCAATCACGACCGGGAGGGGTTGTAGCGCTACGGAGCGCTCCGTAGCGATCCGGATAAAACGAGCGTCGTGAATGCACTCATTGATATGCAACCCGATTTTCAAACAAGTTGCACACTATATTTGGAATCACACTTATCACACTGGAACTTTTCACTTTTTATACTCTACCTACCTGTCAAATTAACTGCGGCCACCAGCCGCCACCTTTTACTATGTTAATAAACACAAATATTTGAAACACAACGCATTTCAACCATCGCGAACACCACTTAACACATTTTGACAGACTGAACAGCTGACCAGATTTCTTGTGGTCTATGGGCAGCAACAAAATACATATGCAACTTCCAACTGTAACTTCTTTGCGACTCGGGAATCCAGTCGCACGCAACGCGTTCCAAACTCGTTGCAAACCGGTTTGCAACTAGTTGACTCGTGTGCGGATCCCCATTGCTGTATACAGGCAATGTCACAAATCAGTTGCATTGCAAACGGGTTTGCAACTCGAGTTGCAAAGCAGTTTCGTCGTCTGCGGAAGGCCTTAGACTTCGCCGTAAGGCCTCACATCGTGGCTGGGCTGAGTAGAGCAAATAGCCGAGCAATAAAGTTTTCGGTTGTGTCTAACCTTCTTCCAAAAATTCCTCAACCGTAATGTGGAACGTTTTGATCGCCGAGAAAAATCGGAATCACTATTAAAAATGCGATCTCGTGCGATTTTGTATTCTTGCCAGCGTATGTGCAGTGGCTTGAAACTTTAGTGGACTGAATGCTTTAGTTGAGATGACATGGCGGAGTTTTGTTCCGAAGAGCGAGTCGGATTTGTCGCAGGTTTTTTCATGAGTTTTGGGGCCGAAGCGCATGCTGAGGGAGATGGTGATACGGCAGATGTCACAGCAGGTGAATAAATAGTTAAAGTTGGAGCCGAAGAAGTAACAGTATCTAGTGGCGAGGACCCGAGGGATGTGGAGGTGGTTTCGCTTTCCCGTTTTTTGACGCACTATTGCATTTTTCACACTGTGGTTTGTACGTGTTGGGCGTACCACAGCCGTAACAAAATATCGTCCGTGGGCCACCACAAACATCGTATCGGTGTCCCAACTCTCCACAATTCCAGCATTTAGTATTCACATTGATAGCCGCTACTGCCTCTGAGTCGACCTCCACCGCTTGTTGGTCCTCATTTATTTCTGCGACATGCCTTCTAATTGGTGGAACCCGTTGAAGTTGGGTCTGAGAAGTCATTTCGGCCTCCAAACCTTCCCAACTATAAACAAACTCGCGTAATTGACGTATTGTTACGATTGGCAAATAGAGAATATCACGGCGTATTTCCAGTCTTAAATTGCGCTTGAGGATTTCAACCAGCTCCCACTCTGGCAACGTGCGTGTGAGCCGATCTACTAATTCCAAAACTCTTTCGTGGAACATGTCAAAAGACTCTGAACTTCCTTGCTTACGATTACGAATCAACTCCAAAAGGTCATAGTCTGACAATCTCTCTTGAAATTTATCGCGTAGAGCGTTAGCAAAGGTGTTCCAGTCAACATGTCCAACTCCCCAATGGAACCGCCAAAACCAATTGGCCGCGTTTCCCGTGAGCAACGCATGTAAATGGTTGGTAACTAATTCCATATCCCCGTTAAGGGTGAGTGAAGCCAAAGTTCTTATCTGATATAAAAACTTGTCTACACGTAGGAACGTATTGTTGCGTGTACGGGGTGGGTATTTTTTACGACCCACACTGTATTAATCTCGAATGATCGATGACAAGTACAAATTGAATAGATACTAGACGATTCTCGAGCCATCTGTAGTCTAGACAAACAGAACCATTCATAATGAATTGGATTCTCGAATCTTCGTTGAGTAGTGAAACCCGAGACTCGAACATCTCGAAAAATCTAGAGTCTTCGCTAATTGACGAAAGCATGGATCTCCACCTATAAAAGGCAGATGTCACCGAACGAAGAAGCAGTCGTGAAGAAGTAGTCGTCGGACTCGACACTCAGTGGCGGTTGGATCGCTATAGTACCGTCGATATAGTTAAAGCTGGTTTGACATTTTAACGTTTGTTGTTAGTACGCGTGTGTAGTTCGTTTTATAAATAAAGTGTGTGTTTTTCAATCGAAGTGTTTCATTATTCAGCACAAGAATATCTAACGAACCTGCTTTGGTTTCGTGGTTTCGCTCAACAGAGGAAACATTACAATTGGTGTCAGAAGTGGGATATTCGCGTGCGTGTAGTGAACGTTCGTTTGAAAAGTGAAAGTCGTGCGGTATATTTACGGAAGAAGTAAATAAACGGAAAGTTTCGAGAAACTTTAGAGTGAAGCGCCGGGAAGTTCTGAGAGTATAGAACTTGCGCGATTGTGGATTTTGTGATATTTGGGATATTTACGGTGGTGTAAATAAGCACGGGAAGTTTCAAGAAACTTTGAAGTGAAGCGCCGGGAAGTTGCGCGATTGTGTGTGTTTGAGAAACTTCGTAGTGAAGTGCGGGAATATTCTACAATGGTAGAATTTGTACGACTGACTGTTGTGAACTTGTGAAGTGAAAAACGAACTAAAATGCCGGGTACTCTTTGCGAATTGACAACCGCGGAGTTAAGAAACGTACTAGCACGACGGAAATTGTTGACGACGGGAAATAAGTCCGCGCTGTGTGTTCGTTTAGCACAAGCGGTAAGACCCGATGGACAGGATCCGTTTACGGTCGAATTCCCAGATGAGTCGACGAGAAATCTCAACGGATCGGGAGCGAAACAGGCTTCGGCCAGGAGCCATTTCTTACAACTGATACTGTCGAAACTGGAAGAGCGATTCAAGCTATTCGACCGGCTTGACAAGCGATTCGACGAGCAAGCCGAGCAGTTGCAGAGATTGATCGACAATAACTTCGAACATGACCTCAAGCAGGACGACGCCAAAACGGATGGCGGGCTCGTTACGGTTGCCGAGGAGGTCGGAGGATTGCGAAGCGAACCGGAGCGCGTCGAAACATCTGGAGTCATCAAGATCGAATCGCGGACCCAGCTCGAGGCCACTGCGGTAGTGAACAGCCGGACCGATAGCGAACAGTCACCGAGAGCGGAGAAGTTGCCGAGTGAAATGACATCGCAGATGAACGAGCGGTCAGCGAGTTTTGAGGAGTCGCTGAATGAGACTACAACGGCGTTGAATGAACCGACAACCAAGATGACCGAACAATCGGCAAAAGTTAAACGAGCGGTTGGTGAGGTTGGACGAGTCACGTCGGAGAGTGACAACACAGTTGCAACCGCAGAAGGACAGCTTGAAGCCACAAATTGGAGGAGCTGTCTGAGGGAGTCTGGAAGCTTCGTAGAGACTTCATAAAGTTTAAACGGATGCGGGTGGGCGCCCAGATCGGAAACGTGTGTGATGGACTCGAGAATGCTGGAAACTTGAGGAACGATCTGGAACGTGTGGAAACGTTGGGATTCGTTAGGGCCGAACTGTCCGCGAAGGTTTCAAGGGAACCAGTTCTCGACGACGTGGAAGTTTCCTGCACGCAGTTTGAGGCCGCTGTGATGATGGACAGCAGGAGCGACGACGAGTGTACTGCTGCTGTCAATGAGGCATTGCGATGTCCGACTACGCAGGTGTTGCAGAGTATTCCAGCCCCACGGAATGATTCGTGTGTGGAGCAGTCAACGTCGGTCGCCGACTTCGGACGCCGGTTGGATGGCGTACATGGCCTGATCCAAGGACGACCTCGGTGGAGAATTGATCGCGTGAGAAGGAGGTTCAACGTGAAAGCTCGCTAGATTGGCATCAGCGACGGTGGCTTTGCAGGATTGTGCAGCGCTCATCGGAGAAAACGAATGTGCTCGAGGGCTCGACAGACCTGAAAGGAACCAGATTAGATTGCTGCCTGGCTGGATGATGTGGTGCGTCGCGTTCCGAAGCGATGGAGGCCAACAGTGAAAATGAAGGCCGTGCATCTGGATCGGATGGCACCGCGTGAGCGGCGTCATGGTGACTTCTGTTCGGGACGAACAGGTCTAAGGAGGAGGCAGTGTTGCGTGTACGGGGTGGGTATCTTTTACGACCCACACTGTACTAATCTCGAATGATCTATGACAAGTACAAATTGAATAGACACTAGACGATTCTCGAGCCATCTGTAGTCTAGACAAACAGAACCATTGATAATGAATTGGATTCTCGAATCTTCGTTGAGTAGTGAAACCCGAGACTCGAACATCTCGAAAAATCTAGAGGCTTCGCTAATTGACGAAAGCATGGATCTCCACCTATAAAAGGCAGATGTCACCGAACGAAGAAGCAGTCGTGAAGAAGTAGTCGTCGGACTCGACACTCAGTGGCGGTTGGATCGCTATAGTGCCGTCGATATAGTTAAAGTTGGTTTGACGTTTTAACGTTTGTTGTTAGTACGCGTGTGTAGTTCGTTTTATAAATAAAGTGTGTGTTTTTCAATCGAAGTGTTTCATTATTCAGCACAAGAATGTCTAACGAACCTGTTTTGGTTTCGTGGTTTCGCTCAGCAGAGGAAACATTACAATTGGTGTCAGAAGTGGGATATTCGCGTGCGTGTAGTGAACGTTCGTTTGAAAAGTGAAAGTCGTGAAAGTCGTGCGTGATATTTACGGAAGTGTAAATAAACGGAAAGTTTCGAGAAACTTTAGAGTGAAGCGCCGGAAAGTTTTGAGCGGATAGAACTTGCGCGATCGTGTATTTCGTGAAAGTCGTGCGGGATATTTACGGTGGTGTAAATAAGCACGGGAAGTTATAAGAAACTTGTTAACGACGGGAAATACGTCCGAGCTGTATATTCGTTTAGCACAAGCGATAAGAGCCGAAGGACAGGATCCGTGTACGTTCGAATTTCCGGATGAGTCGACAAGAAATCTCGACGAATCGGGAGTGGAACAGGTTTCATTCGGGGAAACTGGCATCCTGCAGCTACTGTCGATGTTCAAGCAACAAGCACAGCAACAATCTGAGCGGTTTGACCGGTTTGAGAAGCAACAAGCAGAGCAGTCCTAGCAACAAGCAGAGCAACAATCTGAGTGGTTTTACCGGTTTGAGAAGCGATTTGATCAGCAATCCGAGCGGTTAGACGAGCAACTGCAGAAACAGTCGTCGGAAATATCGAGATTGCTCGACGAGAGGCAACGAGATACCTCCAAGGAGTTCGAGAACGACCTCATGCAGGATGACGCCAAAGTGGATGGCGGGTTCAATACGGTTGCCGAGGAGGTCGAAGGACAGAGATGCAGACCGAAGCGCGTCGAAACATCTGGAGTCATCAAGATCGAATCGCAGACACAGCACGAGGCCGCTGCGGTAGTGAACAGCCGGACCGATAGCGAACAGTCACCGAGAGTGGAGAAGTTGCCGAGTAATATGACATCGCAGATGAACGAGCGGTCAGCGAGTTTTGAGGAGTCGCTGAATGAGACTACAACGGCGTTGAATGAACCGACAACGGAGATGACCGAACAATCGGCAAAGTTGAACAAGCGGTCGGTGAGGTTGAAGGAGTCACCGCGGAGAGTGACAACACAGTTGCAACCGCAGAAGGACAACAGCTTGAAGCCACAATTGGAGGAGCGGTCTACGGGAGTCTGGAAGCTTAACGGCGAGAAGTTTTGTAGAGACTCCATGAAGTTTAAACGGATGCGGGCGGGCGCCCTGATCGGAAACGCGTGTGATAGACTCGAGAATGCTGGAAACTCGAGGAACGATCTGGAACGTGTGGAAACGTTGGGAATCGTTAGGACCGAACTGTCCGCGAAGTTTACAAGGGAAACATTTTGAGGCCGCTGTGATGATGGACAGCAGGAGCGACAACGAGTGTACTGCTGCTGTCAATGAGGCATTGCGATGTCCGACTATGAAGGTGTTGCAGAACAGTTCAACCCCACAGAATGGTTCGTGTGTGGAGCAGTCAACGTCGGTCGCCGACTTCGGACGCCGGTTGGATGGCGTACATGGCCTGATCCAAGGACGACCTCAGTGAAAAGTTGATCGCGTGAGAAGGAGGTTCAACGTGAAAGCTCGCTCGATTGGCAGCGACGGTGGCTTTGCAGGATTGTGAAGCGCTCATCGGAGAAAAAGAATGTGCTCGAGGGCTCGAGAGACCTGAAAGGAACCGGATGAGATTGCTGCCTGGGTGGATAATGTAGTGCGTCGCGTTCCGAAGCGATGGAGGCCAACAGTGAGGGGGGCAAAAACTCCTCTTCCATAGTCCTCCGCGTGTGCGCCCCCTGGAACGGCAGTGGTCACTGACCATTGCCAACCAACGTCAAGCCGCCAGTGATGGCGGTGCGATGATTTGGTTGAGGTACCCCTGTGGTGTGGGGTGTGAAAAAAAATACCACGGCCTTTCCCTTTGAAGGCCTGTCGTTAAAACCGACAATCAAAGGACAGGATGTGTATGCCAGCAACTTGCACTATCCGAAATCTTTATATGCTAACGAAACGTCAACTATGCCTCGGATAAGGACTGACTCAACGGTTACGACTTTTAGCTATCGTACAATGACAAAGATTGGATTCTGGAATGTGCGTACTCTCCTGGACAATGGATCAGAAGGTCCCCAGAACGCACGATTTCTTCAATTAGAGAGTGAATTTCTGAGGTACAAATTAAATATCTTAGGAGTTAGTGAGATAAGATGGTGGAACAGCGGAGAATTCATCTCTCCAACGTAGTGATGGGCATATTGACTCTTTCTACTGTGCCAGCACATACACTCTAACTCTTTCCACTGAGTCGTTCAAAAAGAGTCGTTCAAAAAGAGTCGAACAAATCCTTAGACTTGGGGAACATATTCAATAAAACCCGTAATTATGTGAAATGCATGTATATTACATCCACTTATTTCTAGTTTTTTATAATTAAAGTGTATATGGAAATAACGTTAAATAAAACTTATAACGAAAGATAGGAATTCAAAAATATAATCTATCAAACTTTATTTGATGTTATTCTGTTCCTTCTCTCCGAAATAATCTGTCCTGATTTCGAGAAAATCCTTTCACACGGCATCGATGTAGCCATGACACATAATCGTTTCTTCATAATTTTAAAAAGGCGTGGATAAAGCAATTTCCACTCTTTTCACCACAACAACGGATCGCTGCTTCATTTGACATATGGCTCCTGCAAATATTTGTCTAATTCTGCAATCCCGACAGTAATGGGGTTAGACACGGATGTGATTTTCGACATTCTTTCGTCAAAATCGCCCCAAATTTCCATTGCAGATAACTCCTCAAAGAAATTTTCGGATGCGGATGTATGACTGATTTGAGAGGAAATATTTATACAACTAGCTTGTTGTGAAATTCCCAGGTTCGAACAAGGAAGCGTAGGTGACAAATAACCGAAGTTATAGAAATTAATGCTATATATTATTATTAACTTGCTTGTAGAAAATTTCCATACTCATGTAATAAACGATATTGTAGACAATAGTTAAGTTATACCAAGTTCCAAATCAATCGTTTAATATATGTATAACGATATTAAATGTTTTATAGTTAAATACAAGCATTTCGCCCCTCGCTGCGTCTTAGTTACAGCAAATTGAAAAAAATGCCAGAAGTGGAAAGTATTCATTATCTTTTTTGAAAAGACTCCTTACAAGCCTTATAGTCGAAAAAAAAAAACAAATCAAAATTCATATGCAGCCACTAACCTTTACTTCCTCAATCATGAACAACAACATGAACATCTCCAGCGGCTGGGCTAACATTTCTGAACTAGACTGTTGCTTTCTCAAAATTTTTTATAATGTTTTCATTTTCATAAAGCCTGTGGATATGCACAGAGAAGAGAGAAATAAGGAAGGATAATCACAATCTATGTACACTAAATTCCCTGAAGCAATTCCACCTCATTCCGTCTGCCAAACTCACATTCCCCAATTCCATCTCATTTCCCCGGAACACCCGCCCGATCCATATAGTAGAAGAACCCGGCCAAAATAATGCTGCCAAAAAATTGCTTCGTTTCTCTCTAGCAATTTCATTTCCTTATTTCTCTCTCTTCTCTGGCTGAAAAAGACTCAAATCAAATGAATGTGATGATTGGAATATGTGCTTATGAGTGAAATATCTGGGTCTATTCTGTACTGAATTACCCAAATAATCAATGTGTTTTTTACTCAAGACACAGCCCAGTATGGCTCAAAGTACAGAGCGAATGAAATACAGAAGTGTTAGCGTGTGCTGTGTGCTGTGTGCTGAGTGTGCTGTTTTAAAACAGCACAAATTGTGCTAAAAACTCAAACTCACATTTAAGAAACTTCTCATTGCGTCCACAGTATACAGAGGAAATTGTCTGGTTGTTTGTTGGTTTGGTATCGTTTTCATCTCAAGTTGAACTTGAGGTGATGATGATGATATACTACTTTGTTTTAGAATGTTGGGTTTGTTTTCTGTATGCATTTGGGGAAAATTGGATGTGCGGTGCGACGTAAGCATATGATTTTTGATTTGCTTGCAGTCAGCATGGGTTGTTGTTTGTATATTTATAAGTGTATACACAATGCGTGCATTGCATACTGCATAGAGACGATTATGAATGGATGGGATTATTTAGATGGGTGGGATTGGTTTGGTAGATAGATAATGATGGTTTTAGTTTCAGATAGATATTAGGATGGGGTGTGAATGAATATGAATGTATTGTAATACATACATACATATATGTTATCAGAAATTTTGAATGAGCGTTTAGTTTCCATGCGTTACGTAATATTTAAATTAATTTGAGTATTCATTTTACAGTGTGTCAATCTTGAATTGAACGGCTCGGAGGCTATGTCGTTGTGCCGAATCTTTCGCTCATTCTGTTGAGGCAATCAAAAAGAGCGACTCGTTACTGTGCTACCCATCACTACTCCAACGGGCAGCACTGTAATGTTGTATTCCGGTAAAGCTACCGGTAGTCGTCGTGAGTCAGGTGTGGGGCTCCTTTTAACCAAAGCCGCGCGAAACTGTCTCTTATCCTGGGAACCGGTCTCTGACAGGGTCTTGACCGCCAGGTTCCGGACCAAAATGAGGAACATCTCAATAATACAATGTTATGCCCCTACTGAACCCGACAATGTCTTGGCAAAAGACTCCTTCTACGAAGAACTAAACGCCGTTCAGAGCAGAACACCTAAAGGTGACATTATAATGGTTATGGGTGATTTGAATGCGAAAGTTGGCGCTGATAACTATGGGCTCAGACATGTGATGGGGAGACACGGTCTTGGTGATCGTAATGACAACGGTGAAAGATTTGTAGAGTTCTGCAACTTTCACAGTCTCTTCATCGGTGGTACTATGTTTGAGCATAAGGACCACCACAAAATCAGTTGGTCCTCTGTTGATCGGCGCAGAACACAAAATCAGATCGACCATTTTGCCATTAGTAAAAGATTCAAGAGTTGCCTCCTGAACGTGCGAAACAAGAAGGGTGCCGATATTGGGATGGGAAGAGACCATTATCTTATGATCGCTAATGTTCGATTGCGTATTGCAGCCGTGCGCCGCCCCAGCGACGAAAGATCCAGGCCCCGCAAATTCAACACCGCTCGACTAAAAAATCCAGCTGTCTTACAACAATATAATGACCATCTTGCGCAAAAAGCGGCTGAGATAACTAGTCACCCAGATAGTGACATAAACGAAAACTGGGATGCCATAAAAAATGCGTACATTGATAGCGCAAATACCATCCTTGGCCCAAACCCGGATTGCCGGAATAAGCCCTGGATGTCCGACGCTTCATGGCAGCGGATTGTTGAAAGAAAGGAGCTGAAAGTTCGTTTGGCTGCAGCATCAGACGACAATCGAAGCAGCATCGAACTCCTTTACCGTCAGAAAGCTCGAGAAGTTCAGCGTAGTGTGCGACGCGATAAAAGAGTTTATGCCAATTCTCTTTTAGCGTCAGCAGAAGAAGCCGCTAGAAGTAGCAACTTAAACGCCGTATACGGTGTCATCAAGGAGTTTACAGGTGGTCGTAACTCCTGCCAACATCCGGTGAAAGATAGTGATTGAAAGCTACTTATCTTGGAAGAAGATCAAATGAGGCGGTGGAAAGAACACTTCGCCGCGGTCTTGAACCATGTAACCTCTGGTGAAGTTCCCCCTCATATAGATAATTTAGCTAACCATCAAAATGTGCGTATACAGTCCACTGCCCCGACTAAAGAGGAAATAGTCACTGCAATTATTGCACTAAAACGAGGAAAGGCCGCCGGACTTGACGGCATCCCTGCCGAACTTTATCAAGCAGCGCCAAGCGTAACTGCCGATTTGCTGCACCCACTTGTTGATAAAGCGTGGAATGCAGAGACCTTTCCCACTGAGTGGAAGGAAGGTTTGATCATCAAACTTCCAAAGAAGGGTAGCCTCACAGACTGTAATAATTGGAGAGGCATTTGTGTGCTTCCTGCCGTTGCCAAGATAATAGCTAAAATCGTCCTGGAAAGACTAAAGGCCCACTTAGAAAGCACAATTGATGAAGAGCAGGCTGGCTTTCGATCCGGATTCTCCTGTGTCGATCACATTAACACCTTGCGAATCATCATCGAGCAATGCGCTGAATACGATTCTCCGCTTCACTTGCTTTTCATCGATTTCGAAAAGTCTTTCGATAGTGTGAATCGGGATTCTATATGGGCGGCCTTGCGCAGGAGAGGCATCCCTGAGAAGCTTGTGGCTATTATTAAGGCAACCTATGACGGCACGAAATGTCGCGTTCTGCATAAAGGTAAGGTGTCGGGGGACTTTGAGATTCGCAGTGGAGTTCGGCAGGGGTGCATCCTCTCACCGATCCTATTCCTCATTGTGATCGGCGATGTGTTACATGCAGCCCTATCCGGACTCGACAGAGGAATTCAATGGACTTTGACATCTTATCTACAACATCTTGACTACGCTGACGACATATGCCTACTCTCCCACAAAATTATGGATCTGTCCGCAATGGCGTTAGATCTCGAGAGGGAGGCAAGCAAGGTTGGGCTAAAGATTAATACCAACAAGACCAAGGTTCTTAGCCCGCCGTTGCGAAAAAGAAATCCGACACCTATTGCCATCAATATTAATTGGCAGAGCAGTTATCTCAGCATCAAGACCAAGCTGGGCCTGTTTCGCTCCCTGGTACTATCAGTGCTTTTGTATGGGAGCAGTACATGGAAAGTTTCCGTAGGAGTTACCAGAAAGCTGCAAGTTTTCGTCAACTCATGTCTTCGTCGAATTTTAAGAATTTTCTGGCCCGAAACAATATCAAATGAAGAGCTAAGTCGGCGTACGGGTCAGATGCCAATCGACGAATTGATACGCAGGCGAAAATGGCAGTGGATAGGTCACACATTGCGGAAGAGTGATAACTGCATTGCGATGCATGCCATGAAATGGAACCCCATTTCCAGCCAAGGCCGACCAAGAGGGGGTCCTCGAATCACATGGCGTCGATCTGTGGCAAAGGAGTGTCAGGTACTGGGTAAGTCTTTTGGGGAGTTGCGCCCCATTGCCCAGAACAGAGTACGATGGCGCGCAGGAGTAGTTGACGCGCTATGCCCCGCTAGGGGTTAAGGCAAAGTAGTAGATGAACGAGCGGTCAGCGAGTTTTGAGGAGTCGCTGAATGAGACTACAACGGCGTTGAATGAACCGACAACGGAGATGACCGAACAATCGGCAAAGTTGAACAAGCGGTCGGTGAGGTTGAAGGGGTCACCGCGGAGAGTGACAACACAGTTGCAACCGCAGAAGGACAACAGCTTGAAGCCACAATTGGAGGAGCGGTCTACGGGAGTCTGGAAGCTTAACGGCGAGAAGCTTCGTAGAGACTCCATGAAGTTTAAACGGATGCGGGCGGGCGCCCTGATCGGAAACGCGTGTGATAGACTCGAGAATGCTGGAAACTCGAGGAACGATCTGGAACGTGTGGAAACGTTGGGAATCGTTAGGACCGAACTGTCCGCGAAGTTTAGAAGGGAAACAGCTCTCGACGACATGGAAGCGTCCAATGCGCATTTTGAGGCCGCTGTGATGATGGACAGCAGGAGCGACAACGAGTGTACTGCTGCTGTCAATGAGGCAATGCGATGTCCGACTATGAAGGTGTTGCAGAACAGTTCAACCCCACAGAATGGTTCGTGTGTGGAGCAGTCAACGTCGGTCGCCGACTTCGGACGCCGGTTGGATGGCGTACATGGCCTGATCCAAGGACGACCTCAGTGAAAAGTTGATCGCGTGAGAAGGAGGTTCAACGTGAAAGCTCACTCGATTGGCAGCGACGGTGGCTTTGCAGGATTGTGCAGCGCTCATCGGAGAAAAAGAATGTGCTCGAGGGCTCGAGAGACCTGAAAGGAACCGGATGAGATTGCTGCCTGGGTGGATAATGTAGTGCGTCGCGTTCCGAAGCGATGAAGGCCAACAGTGAAAATGAAGGCCGTGCATCTGGATCGGATGGCACCGCGCGAGCGTCGTCATGGTGACTTCTGTTCGGGACGAACAGGTCTAAGGAGGAGGCAGTGTTGCGTGTACGGAGTGGGCATCTCTTACGACACGCACTGTACTAAGCATAATCATAATCTCGAATGATCGATAACAAGTACAAATTGAATTGACACTAGGCGATTCTCGAGCCATCTATAGTCTAGAACTTTCTCCAAACAACCATTGACAACGAAGGGGATTCTCGAACCTTGGTTAAGTAGTGGAGACCCGAACATCTCGAAAAATCTGGAGTCTTCGCTAATTGACGAAGCAAGGATTTCCAACTATAAAAGGCAGATGTCACCGAAGTCGTGAAGTAGTAGTCAGACTCGACACTCAGTGGTGGTTGGATCGCTACAAAGCGGATCGTTATACAGTATCCGTCCGGGAAGTAGTGCCGTCGTTGTTGTATTGCTAGTTTTAACGTTTGTTGTTAGTACGCGTGTATATAGTTAGTTCGTTTTGTAAATAAAGTGTGTGTGTATTTCAATCGAAGTGTTTCATTATTCAGCACAAAAATATCTAACGAACCTGCTTTGGTTTCGTGGTTTCGCTCAACAGAGGAAACATTACAATATTATATTCAGGCCATCACTCAGAAAACAAACTTGACACCGCTGGGCTCCGACGTCATGACAATATGTCAACGGAAAAAACTAACTTATTACAACATCTATGATACTTGAACTCGTTCCCACAGTTTCTTGGCATATACACCATCGAAGAAAAATCCAGCAGATCTCGCTACCAGAGGATTGAGCCCTTGTAATTTATCCGACTGCTCTTTATGGTAGCAGGGACCAAGTTGGTTATGCAATCCCCCTTCAAACTGGCCCACTCAGCAAAACTGTACAACGTCCCTGGAAATTCGAAAGAAGAAGACTACGGTTATGACGGTTCAAATACAAAAGGAGGAAGTGTCTTTGGTTATCACCAGATTTTCATCGTATATCAAGCTGAAACGAGTTACGGCATATATCAAAAGAATTCTGTCTAACTGCAAGTTGAGTCCAAGAGAACGTGTCACCGTACCTTTGACTGGGTCAGAGTTGAAACAGGCATTCGACTATTGGATTTATAAGACGCAGGCGCAGGTTTATGCAGTCGAAATAGCTCTGTTGAAGAAGGATTGTAGTGTAAAATCGAAAAAATCTAAAGAGGTTCCCTTCAAAGCACTTACACCATTCGTCGAGGAGGGCACCGGAATTTTTCGTGTTGAAGGCCGACTGAAGCATGCTGATATTCCTTATAACGAGAAGCATCCCATTCTTCTGCCTTATTCTTGTCATCTTTCCAAGCTGATAGTACGAGACGCTCATCTTAACACATTACATGGTGGAACTACAGCGACGATCGCTTATATTCGCAGGAAATTTTGGATCCAAAAAATAAAGACAATCGTTAAGAATTATATTTATCGGTGTATACCGTGTTTCCGACAATTAGGAACAACTTCCGAACAACGAATGGGAGACCTACCAAAACCGCGAATCACACCCGGTCGACAGTTTCTAACCACTGGCATTGATTATGCAGGACCGATTTCCCTCCGCGCTTCTAATTTAAGAAATGCAAAGGTACTGAAAGGGTATTTCGCTATATTTGTCTGCCTGTGCACCAAAGCTATCCATTTAGAAGCAGTTTCGGACTTGACAACTGATTCATTCTTGGCAGCATTTCGTCGATTTATCGCAAAACGACGCTTCTGTAAAGATATTTATTCCGACTGTGCGACGAATTTCGTGGGAGCAGACGCATCGCTTCGTAAATCTTACCACAAGGCCATCAAAACAGCGAATCAAGATGTTGCGGAAATCATGGTCAACGACGGCGTGAGTTGGCATTTTATCCCATCCGCAACTCCCCACTTCGGAGGTCTGTGGGAGGCAGGAGTTCGATCCGTGAAACACCACCTTCACCGAGTTTTGGGGAATACTGTCTGCACCTTTGAAGAAATGACAACGCTTTTGGCCCAGATCGAGGCTTGTCTGAACTCACGGCCGCTCTGTCCATTGTCCGATGATCCCAACGAGCTCGGAAGTCTAACCCCGGAGCACTTCATCATTGGAACTGCCTTAACAGCACCCCCGGAAGATGACTACAGCCATACAAAGTGTTCTTCTTTGAAACGATGGGCTCGCATTCAAAAGATGCAGCAGGACTTTTGGACTCGATGGAGAAACGAGTACTTATCGCGTTTGCAACAACGACCTAAGTGGCTCAATATCTACCAAAATCCACAAATCGGTCAACTAGTCGTGGTGAAAGATGAACGCCTTCCTCCAATGAAATGGCAGTTGGGACGCTAAGCGATTTCACCTTGCAAAATATGATAGAGAAATGCCATTTGGTATGATTGTTCGTGGTCCCTATACATTCATTTTAAGAGATGGAGCCACCTTGGACCCCGCGGCAGAGCGGCTGTGCGAGCGAAAAACCGCGAAATTCGAGCCCTTTTTTTAATATTGTCCTAATAATTTGTAAACGGTGCCTCGGATCAAAAAACTTAATAGGCTGTAAATTAAAGAGCGTCAAATTCTACATCCAATGCATTGCTCAAAGTTGAAATTTGATTTAGTAGTATAATCAAAATCGATAGTCGAAAAATGTCACTTTTTGAGGCTTTGGAGAAAAATCACACATATCGCTTTCAAGCTCACATATCTCTGTAACGGATACTCGAAATGAAAAACCGTTCAAGTAAAAGTTGAAGATACTTTGATTTCCGGTTTAACGTGCTCAATGCTTTTCAAATCGGTTTGTTTTTAGTGTAGTTGTGAGCGAAAATGCAAAAATGGTTTTTTAGCGATTTGAGCCTTAATAGCTGTATCTCGATAAATATAACAGCTAAAAGTTTTGGTTTAGCCTTAATTCGTAGATACTTTAACCTTGTTTATAGAAGTTTTGCTAACTTTTTTGTCAGACTAATTTAATTAATTAAATAATTAGTTAATTAAATGATTAAATTTCATAGATAATTTCAAAGTTCAAGCAACTTATATGACACTTAAGGTTGGTTTCTAACGTATTTGGTCATTCTGAGTCAAATGAAATCAATCGCTATTCCATACGACTATTAGTTCAGAAGATATTCACTTTTTTCCAGATTTTGTTATTAATTAAATAAGCCTTTTTATTAAATACGTTGAAAACAAAAAGCTTTTGTGCCAGTTTTAGGATAGTCCCTAATGTATTTGGTCATTTTGAGTCGAATGAAACCAACCGCAATTCCTTGCGACCATTAGTTCAAAAGATATTTACATTTTTCCAGATTGTTTTATTAGTTAAGTGAGCTTTTTCGTTAAGTAAGTTGAAAATAAAAGGTTTTTATGCCAGTTTTAGATTGGTTCTTAATGTATTTAATTAATCTGAGTAAAATAAAATTAGCCGTGGTTCCATACGACCATTAGTTCAAAAGATTTTTCCACATTTTTGGATTTGTTAAAGAAGCTTTTTTATTAAATAAGTTGAAAATAAAAAGCTTTGATGCCAATTTTAGGCTGTTTCCTAATGTATCTGATCATTTTGAGTCGAATAAAACTAAAGGCAATTACATACAACAGATGGTTCAAAACTTATTCACATTTTTCCAGATTTTATTTTTTTGTTGAAAATTTATTTTATTAAAAAAGATGAAAATAAAAGGCTTTCATTCCATTTTTAGGTTGATTCCTAATGTATTTGGTCATCCTCAGTCGAATGAAATCAACCGCTATTCCATACGATCATTAGTTCAAAAGATATTCTCATTTAAATAAAAAAAGATATTAGTTTGATAAGCTGCTTTATTAAATAAGTTAAAAATAAAAAGCTTTTCTGCCCATTTTAGATTAATTCCTAATGTATTTGGTGATTCTGAGTCGAATGAAACCAACCGCAATTCCATACGATCATTAAATCAAAAGATATTCACATTTTTCCAGATTTTGTGATTAAGTAAATAAGCTTACGTATTAAATAAGTTAAAAATAAAAAGCTTTTATGCCACTTTTAACTTAGCTCTTAATGTATTTGATCATTTTGAGTAGAATGAAACTAACCGCACTTCCATACGACCATTAGTTCGAAAGATATTCACATTTTTTCCAGATTATGAAGAGTGGCACATGACCTTGCAGCACCCGGCGCTGTTATCCATAATGGGAGCCAACGTTATACTTCTAGTTTCATCCCAATCTCCAGGAGATGGAATATGTTGCTGAGTTTCCACAGCCTGCCAGAATTTCATGGCTTGAAGGGATGCCCTTTTCAGGTGTACCTCAAACTACCAAATAACAATCAGCATCTATCATACGCGCTATCACTTCTGATAACTGTAACACATTGTCACGAAACACAAAACAAATCAGTTTCAAATCTATCCGCTTACTGACTCGACGGTGCACAATGGGGCAATAGCGGACAAAAATAATTTTTATTGTTTTTTATTCTTGACTAGTTGATTAATTATGACTATGTTCATGCAAATTGTATTTATAACAAGATACCTGCACCCGGATTGGCATTATTACTTCTCTCTTGAGGTCACTTACGGGATATGCAGAGAGTAGCAAATCAAATTATCGAAATATACTATTATTAAACTTTTTCCTAAGGATATCAACATCCTGGATATTTAACGTCGCTATCCTAATTATATGCCGTAATCCTGGAAATTTTCATATACATATGTGCTTTAAGCGGCGAATAACTGTCTCTCCTTGCAATTTGGCCACTAATGAAAAGCCTTATAACACAAATTGTAGTAATCCTTCATATTTCTACCAAATTCCATACCTGTAGCTTCAGCTCTTCGAGATATTCTTTGAACAGGCTGACATCTGACTGATTTCATAAGGGTTTTATTTTTTCTACAAAACCCTAAAAAGCGTAACTATAACCTAAGCTATCAAGCCAAGCTATCAAGCAAAGACTTTTTGAACAAGATTTAATTATCTGTAAATTGAGACTAAAACAAAACTTCAGCTACTATACTTACCGAAATAGAGCTATTAAAGCTGCAATCGATAAGAAAGCATTCCAGCATTTTCACTCACAACTACACTAAAAATGAACCGATTTGAAGAGTATTGAGCACGTTAAACCGGAAATCAAAATATCTTCAACTTTTACTTGAACGGTTTTTCATTTTGAGTATCCGTTACAGAGATATGTGAGCTTGAAAAGCGATATAGTGTGATTTTTCTCCAAAGCCTCAAAAGTGACGTTTTTCGACCATCGATTTTGATTATACTACTAAACCAAATTTCAACTTTGAGCAATGCATTGGATGTAGAATTTGACGCTCTTTAATTTAAACCTATTAAGTTTTTCGATACGAGGCTCCGTTTAGAAGTTACGAGGAGAATATTAAAAGAAGGGCTCAAATTTCGCGGTTTTTCGCTCGCACAGCCGCTTTGCCGCGGGGTCCAAGGTGGCTCCATCTCTTAAATTGAAAGTATGGGCCCCACCAACATTCGTACCAAACGGCATTTCTCTATCATATTTTGCAAGGTGGCGTCGATTTATGTCGCTTAGCGTCCCAACTATGGTTGCTTGGTCGAATAATCAACACTTTTCTTGGCTCAGATGGTTTGGTGAGAGTCGTGGAACTTAAGACACAAACATCTACTATCCGTCGCTCCATACACAAAATTTGTCCATTACCCACCGGTGATGTTTGGGGCGATAATGCTCAACCAATAGATCATTCCATATCGTCCCAATGCCAAAATTCTGATCTGAACTTAGTTACAGCATAATGCCTCCGCCAACCATCGAACAAAACTAAACCCAACGAATACTCTCTCAAAGCTTACCTTCCGTTACCTCCCTTCTATCGATCCTTCCTCCGTTCGAGATCGGCGAGTCGGGGCGCCGTAAAACCCCTAGTTCCGGGATATCGCTTATACGCATGGGGGAAATCCCGCGTATATATCGCGATGTCAATCCTTAGATGCTACTTCACACTCCAACATTAATTCATCTTGAAACAACTCATACTGCGAGCATCCAGGCATAGACGAACTTTTCCTGGTTTGATTACCAGGGTGACCGGTGAAGACCAGGAACTTTGGGATTCCTCAATCACGCCTATAGCCAGCATCCGGTCCACTTCTGCGTACATGAGCTTTTCGACGGCGGGAGAGACTGCATAGTGTCTCTGCTTAATAGGCTTGCTGCCTCCGACGTCAATGACGTGTGTAGTCAGAGTCGTACGTCCTAAGCCCCTGTCCGCAAAAGACGGAAACATGGCTATGACCGCGTTGAAACGATTCCTTTCATCATCAGATAAGTAGTGTTGATTTGATGGATGGTTATTTGGCATGTCAGCAGGCAGTGCTGCTGAATATAAAGAATTGACAAATAAGTCAGAGGCAAGTTGGAACTGACGAATAAAATCGACTCCAAGATAGAGACTGACTCAAAGATGGCATTATAAGGAACTCTATCGTTCTCGTCCGCCCTTTAAAAGTAACTGCGATACAAGCTTTTCCAACTGCAAAATGGCGAGTGCCATCAGCTGTTCTTACGCCTAAGTTAAATTTTTTGTAGGGATAATATCTTTCTTTCAGAAAACGTTTAGCCAGATCAGACGCGATGCCACTGCAGGGGGCCCCAGTGTCAAACAGACCACTAATTTCGGTGTCTAAAAGGAAAACAGTAGCGTATGGTCGCACATCGCCTCTAGGACGATCCGACAGGATCGCCCCACAGAATTGTCGTCTGGAGGCTACCACCTTCTTCCAAAATTCCCTAAGGCGAACAGTGGAACGTTTCTTGCGCAAATGTTTGAGTTCGCACGTTTCGAAAATACGTGTTCGCGCTGCCAGATAATCCCGCTGACGTTCGTGTAAGGGACGAAAACTATGATGTACATTTTTATTTTTGTCAGACGTGTTTACGGCTCCATCGATGTTTGAAGAGGGGCAGGCATTTACGATAGCGTACACATCATTTGAGTTGGTTAATGAATCAGATTGGCCTTTTGTGAAAAGTAGATCCGGTGTTTGGGTTGACACTTCGGAGTAAACTAAGTCCTGTGGGACGTAGACTCTCTCCGATTGCCTGATGTCATATGGCGTAATAGTTAGTGATACTATATTTGATGATATTTCGTGATTAGCAGAAGTTACATCCCGGTGTGTGGAGTCAAGTCGCATTGGGACTCTTTGCACTCTTTGGAGGTCCTCGGTTGTAGTTGAGGCCTCGAACGAGTAAAGTTTTTTGGGTTTGAACACTTTTGACACTGAGGCTTACAAGTGTCCGGACCTCCACAACCAAAACAAAACCTTTTAAGGGGCTCCATGCACTCGGCGTAAGAATGTCCCGTTTTTCTGCAATTCCAATACTGAAATGGAGGGCGGACTTCACAAACTTCGTGCAGTGCATTTTCATTTCGTGAATCAAATTGATCTGAAGTATCAACTGAATCATACGGCGGTTCTAATTCGTTTACATATTCCCTCGATGAAGGACGGATTGCACGCATTCTTCGTATTGAAGCTTCCACATTCTGAGCGCGAATCACACAACGTCTAAGTTGCGCTATACTAACAATATCCAGATGGACAATGCTTCTCTTTATTTCAGGAAGCAAATTCATTTGGAGTATTTCTAGTAGTTCTACATTATCCATTTGTGGTGACAACCTGTCAGCCAATTGCATGACGCTATCACAGAAGACGTCAAACGTTTCACCTGGTTTTTGCCACCGGTTTCGGATTAGTGCACGGATATCTGAAGCAGAACGGCGGTCGCTAAACTTATCGCGCAAGGCATCGCGTAACTCTGGCCAAGTGAAGCGTCTGACGCTTCCGTGTAACAAGACATGGAAGTGCTGACACATAACTGAAAAGTCTCCCCGTAGCGTTTGATGCGTAAGCGCCTCGACTTTATAAATAAATACGTCAATTGGAACGTGGTGATCTTCCCCATTAAATTTAGTGTTCCATCCCGACATGATACTCCCTACTTTTTCGGAGGAAATAGTGGAAGGGCGGTATGAAGGCCGTGGGACTGGTTGATACCCTGTCTGCCGACGCTCCGGAGAGAAATATAAGTAGCTAAATGGTGGAGTTGTTTCATTCGCCAATGCTTCAAAGGCGGATGGCGCTCTCGCCTGTTGCCTGATCGAAGGAGTCAGACGAGATGGTGAAGGATCTCTAGATGATGCTTCCACGTTAAGTTGTTGTCTTGAAGGCACTATACATGACGCTTCGAAAGTTATTGCTTCCAGATCAACTCGTGCTCTAGCCTGTTCCATCATCACAGGTGTTGAGGGTGAAGCTCGATTATGTAATAAGAGAAGAGTGGTCGACATGATAACGGGATCTCTATTGTCCGGGTAATCTGAACTAAAGTCGGACGCAACCGTAGAGCCGTTGTGGGTGTGCACCTATTTGCCGGTTACTCCAGATCGGGAGAAATGGGTTGGGTTCATCATACCCCGGTTGGTTACATCCTGTCGATTTTTTTACCATCCTACATTCTCTTAACGGAAAAATTCTCATTTTTCATTTTAGGTGCGACGAGGGACAACATTGTACCAAAAATAAACAGCAACTTCGTCCCCGACGAGGACGATTCAGCTACACGCGCAGCATCGATGGTTCAAGGCCTCAACGAGGTGAGATCCGGACACCCATCCCCAAACCTTTACAGGCAACACATGGCGAGTTATATGGTATTACATTATAAATTTATTAAGGGTTGATATATAGATATTTGTACAAACAAAAATACATGCACAAAAACCAAGTCGACACCCACTCACAATTAGTTACTCACGTTATACGTTTTCTTTTTCGTTCGTTGCAGGCGATGATAAAAAGACAGGAACTCCGGTGGCGGCCGCTACAGAAGTGCTGCTTCCTGCTATTAGCGCGTTGCTTGATGTGAAGGGGTGTAATTTACACACTAACTTATTCTAACATTAATCTTGACAAACTATATTTTTCTACGAATTAACATGCGCGAAAGGCAATTGTAACAAATTAATTATAACAAATAAATTTACACAATAAATTCAATTCACACAATAAATTTACACATTAATTGCTAACTAATGGTCACAACAATGAACATTTTAAAAGATGTTGGAGCCCGATTTTTCTGTTTGTTGTTGGGCTAACCGGGGTACGCCACGAAGACTCTGCTACTTGTAATAAGCGGGAGGTTGTACACTGCAAGGCGGAGGCCGACTCTTTCGGGGTTAGGAGGTATACGCGGTGGCCGACTCCCTCGAGGTTAGGAGATGCACGGCGGTGGCCGATTCTCACAAAATTTGCGACTAGACGAGAGTAAATTTAGTCGACTCGTTCTGGTAAATGTAAATTAATTTAAATTACCCGTAAAATCACTAACTTGAAACTTGCTGATCACGTCCACTTTGAACTTTTTTGTTTCACGCGCGGCCTTGTGCTCCTCACGCCCTATGTGACCACTAAAAATGTACCGAAATTCACGGAGTGAGACTTTTTTTTTATAAAATATTAATTTCTACTGCTCTATCAAGATTTACCTGCATAATCACGGATTGCTGCCTGCAGCTTTCCTATTGGCTTACTTTCGTTTTTCTTTTGGGGCGACCTTAGTATCTGAGGCACCAAAATTTAATTCCTTATTTTCAGGCCACACATCTGTTAATTTTAGCGTAAATAAGCCGCCGGCAACATTCGGCGCTTCGGATGCCACTTTTTTCCGCACTCACTGTCGTTTTCCTTTTTTTTCAGACTATTTAAAAAATCACATCCTCCCGCACTGGCAGAAAAGGCATGTGGTCGGCAGTGTCGCGATCTTGCTCCCCTTGCCGGAAATGTCTCTGTGAGGTGAGTAAATCGAGAGTTCCACCTCCGATCGCTAGGGGAAAAACTGCGGGAAATTTATTCCTTTCGGAACGCTACCCCCGGGGAAATTTGGTAACATCAGCAGCATATTTTCCAAAACCATCTATACAACAAGCCTGGAACCAGGATTTCAGTTCAGTGAACCGGCCTACTATTTGACGGCTGTTACCAAAACCTTCTAAAGAACAAGCCTGGAAGTAGGCCGGTCACAGACACAACTACTAGGCAAAGTAGGCCGATGTCAAACGAAAATTTGTACGGTGTGTAATGGAGCGCGAGTGGTTCGGCGGAACATTTTACACGGAAAATTTGGGTTCCCGGTCAATTTGTGAAGTGGAGTGTCGCACTTATGGTGAAAAGAAAAAGTCAAGTCAATCAATTGACGATTATGCCTGAACGACTTCAATTTGAGAAGCAACTTTTTATATTGATTCTTGATGCCTTATTATCTAGGTAAGTACGCTGATGTTGTGTTTGTCCGGTTCAACTGGAGGTACCCCATGAGGTGTGGTTGCCGTTCTGCTACAAGTGTCCTGAAAATAGTGCTTTAAGGGAGAGAAAAATGCCGCCATTTGACATAATGTTCTGGCATTAGAGTAGATGGTTTTTTATTAATTATTTTGTTCCAGGAATGCTAAATGTACTCAAAAGAGTACAAACGGTATCCCTCAACGTAAGTAGGGTTTTAACAGATTTTATAAATTTATATTCTCATTCTCATAGGAACAATGAAATTTTAATGGGAGTTCCGGGAATGACAACATTCTAGTTGTGCGATTTAAGTGATCAGTTGTTGGACATTCCCGGACAAACTTCTGTTAATAAAACAACGTTATTTTTTTTAATAATTAAATTAAATTTATTAATTTTAATTTATTAAATTTAAATTTGAAACACGAATTTTAAAAATTTCCAAATGCTTTCTTTTAGGTTGACGAAAGTGGGTGGGAAACGTTCGTTTCCTCTCCCCAGACCCTGGTTCGACCATCATGTGCGCACAGACAAAATTCATTCAAGAAAACTCTCCCCCAAAGCCACATACTCTAGTTGCAGTGGTTCCTGGCATCCGATGTCGTGCGATTTTGTGCTTTCTTGTTAATCGCGGCACTTTTAATGGATATCGGGGAAGCAGAGGCCATCATCATCATCATCGTGGCGCGACAGCCCGACGTCGGGCCTTGGCCGCCTGGATCATTGTCCTCCAATTATCTCGGTCACGTGACCGCGTCCTCCAATTTTGGGAGCCCAGGAGCTGCGCGGCGTCCACACTACTGAGCTCTCCCAACGAGATCTCGGTCGTCCTCGCAGTCTCGCTCCGTCGACTCGTTCTGCATTCATTACTCTCTTAGGCATGCGATCATCGTCCATTCTTTGTACATGCCCTGCCCATTGAACTCGTTGTAGTATGACGATTTTCGAGACTTGCAGCTCATCGTTCATTTCATACAACTCATGGTTGTACCAGATGCGCCATCCATCTCGATCGCAAACAGCCCCGAAAATTCGCCGTAGAACCTTACGTTCAAAAGTGTCTAGCATGTTTTCGGAGGCTTGAGTTAGGGTCCATGCTTCGCAGCCATAGCATAGCACTGGTCGTATAATGATTTTGTACACGCGGAGCTTCGTGTTTCTGTGCACATGCTTCGATTTCATTATGGGGAGAACCGAGAAAAAAATTTTATTAGCTAACTGTATCCGTCGCTTGATTTCACCAGTTTCGTTGGCGTCCCTTGACAAGTTGCAACCCAGGTAAATGAAGTTGTTCACGAACTCGATGTTGAGGTCCCCCACATTGATGCTTGGTTGTGCAGGTGTCCTTGTCACCGATTGCATCATTATTTTAGTTTGACCCTCGTTAATACGTAATCCAACTTCCTTTGCAGCGGTATCGAGCGTATGCAGAAGTTCTTCTGCGTCAGCCAATCTTCGGGACATGATGTTGATGTCGTCGGCGTACGCTGCTAATTGTGTCGACTTGATGAGTAGCGTCTTGCTGTTGTCCATATTCATGGCCCGAATAACTTATTCCAGTGCTAGGTTGAAGAGCGTCGGTGCCAGTCCATCGCCCTGTTTCAAACCAGTGCGTGTTTCAAATAGATCAGTAAGTCTATTCTGGATCCTGACTTGTGAGACGGAGTTGGCCATCGTCATCTTTGTCAGTCGCACTAATTTTGCCGGTATACCAAATTGCAGCATGATGTTGTACAATACTCCACGATCGATACTGTCGTATGCCTGCTTGAAGTCGACAAAGATTTGGTATACGTTTACGTTGTATTCCCAGCACCTCTGGAGTATCAGTTTGACTGAGAAGAGCTGATCGGTTGTGGGGCGCCCAGGTCTGAAACCGCTTTGATATTCGCCAATGACTCGTTCTGCGTACGGTTTTATTCTATTTTCCAGAATTTTCGTCAAAGTTTTATAGGACGTACAAACTAGTGAGATGCCCCTGTAGTTCTCACACCGCAGTTTATCTCCCTTTTTATGAATTGGACAGATGATGCTTCTGCGCCAATCGTCTGGAGTCTCCTCGTTCTCCCATACTCACAGGAGTAATTGATGTATGGCATCAACTAGACTCGTTCCACCGAATTTTAGCAGTTCAGCTGGAATCTCGTCAGCGCCCGGCGCTTTATTTCGTTTTAGTGACCGCAAGGCGAGATCAACTTCCTCTACTGTCGGGGGTTGAATGGGTGGGCCTAGATCAACAATATCGTCGAGAGCTTCCTGTGTGGGGATGTTAGATGGTCGGTTTAGAAGCTCTTCAAAATAAGAGGCCCATCGTTTGTTAATACCATCGGTGTCGCTGATGATGTTTTCATCCTTGTCCTTACAAAAGCTAGTCCTGGGTTGGTAGCCGTTCTTAATTGTATTTACTAGTTTGTACGCTTGTCTAAGTTTTCGTTTATGTTCAGCAACTGCTCGTCAAAGTATTTACGTTTCTTACGTCTAATTATTCTATTCGATATTCGCCGTAGCTCGTCATATTTTTCTTTTCTGGCTCTGGTTCCTCGTTGAATCCATTGTCTGTAGGCCTCGTTTTTCGCGTCAAGTGAGTCTTTGCATTCTTCGTCGAACCAGTCATTTCGCGCTCGCCGGGCTTTATATCCCACGACCTTCTCTGCGACATCCTTGATGGTACCCTTGAGTTCTTCCCAGAACCCATGGACGCCTGTGTTGCTGATGTTGTGTAGCATAGGTGATAGTTTTTCCTCAAGGGCGGTAGTATACGCCACCGCTGTAGCATCACTCAAAAGCTTATCAACCGCAAAGATTTTGGGAGGGCTGATTCTTGATTGGTGCACTGAGGAAATTCTACATTTGTAGGTCGTCTTCACCAAGTGATGATCTGAGTCGCAGTTTGCTCCTCGATAGGAGCGGACATCCATGACACTAGACGCCCATCTCCTGCAAATAAGGACGTGGTCAATTTGGTTGACGGTATGTGCGTCTGGAGACTTCCAGGTCTGCTTGTGAATGCGTCGATGCGGGAAGCACGTAGAGCTTACGACTAGATTCCTGCTGCAGGCAAAGTTGATAAGTCGCTGGCCGTTATCGTTACATTCTTCATGGAGGCTGTGGCCTCCAGTGGTCCCCCGGTGCCAACTTTCAATTCCGACTTTCGCGTTAAAGTCTCCCAGCAGCAATTTGACGTCGTTTGTTGGAAGTGAGTCGAAGAGAGTTTCAAGGCGGGCGTAGAACTCGTCTTTTACTGCGTCTTCTTTAACTTCAGTGGGGGCGTGCACATAGATGAGCCAGAGATTGAAGAATCGAGTCTTGATGCGAATCGCACACAGCCGTTAATTTATGGGTCTGAAGTCAGTATTATGCGGTTTGAGGCGATTGTTCACTATAAATGCTACTCCAAACTCCTTGCGGCCCGATGGTTTGCCACTTGTAAAAATTGTGTGCGATTTCTTGTCATTAATCTCGCTGCCAAGCCAATTTGTTTCCTGGACTGCAGTAATGCTCAGTTTGTACTTTTCCACCTGTTGAAAGAGGCCTTCTCGGCCCCCGGTTTGTTCAGGGAGCGTACATTCCAGGATCCCAAAGAATAATCCTTTATTCGTTTGCGTGGTCGTCGTTGTTGATCCGTCCAATCCGAGGCTTTTGTACCAGGTTTCTTGACATGGAGTGGTTTTTACAAGGACTAGTTGTCAGCACGTCGCTTAACCCCATTCAGGAGATGGCCTCGGAGATAGCTGCTTCAGATGGTTTAATAAACGTGCTGGAGCCCACACAACTATGTTGCAGACGCAAGTCATTCCATCCTACTAAACCTGAGACGCTTAGGTGTTCGTCAGCCATTCAGGCTACAGCTATCTGCCTTTTCCAAACTGTCTTATCGCTAAGACATTGGCCGTCAGCGAATTGATACACTGCCGCTACCAGGGGGCGCCCACGCGGATGACTATGGAAAAGGTCTTTGCCCCCCAAAGAAAGAAGCAGAAGCCACTTTTCCTCAAACGATTACGAACGGTCTGTGTCGAAATACGGGTTTCTGTGGCGTATCTGAGGTCATTTTGTATGGAAGCTGCCGTATTTTGACGATTTCTGAGTGCGCTTAAACGTAAAAATCTGTCTTTGCTATAAGGTGTTGCTCTTAAACACTGTCCTCGTCTTCTTGTGAGTTGTCCTGTCTCCGGGAACCTTTCCCAGAGCCGACGACTCACTTCCCGGAATCCATGGCCTTCCACTATAGGTCGCTACACATGAACGAGCACAACCACGACCGAACTTCCATCGAACCATCAATTTCATAGAACGGTGGAAATAAGGGGATTTTTTTTCCGCACGTTCTATGAAATTGATGGTTCGATAGAAGTTTGGTCGTTGAGATGTCTTCTAGCACCTTGTTGAGGATCCATCACCTGCTAAACAATGCCAAATTTAATTGAAAACTACACAACATACTGGTAAACACCGACGGTAGTATCAAAAACAACGACAGAATGAAACCGGAAAATAGAGGGCTATGCCCGCAATCCGAGAGTTTTGTAGTGTCCCATGCCAATAGGAGATGAACTGTCCTACTTTTGGAGATGCTTAACCATTCATGTTAAGACAATATTGCAAATCGTAAGTTTGCTTAAAAAATATTGAAAATAAATTGTTTGAATAATTATAGAGAATAGAGTCAGCGACGAGCATACCCCCCCCCCTCCCCCCTTCCCCCTCCTCCCACCTCTCCTACCAATCATTACCCTTTTGAAAATGGTTAACTCCAATTCGCTCTACGGAAAACAATATGCAAGTATGTTGTACTCGTAGTACTAGTATGTAATACAAGAGACCTGTTATGTGCATTTTTTGAATGGATGATATCAAAATGACCAAATCTAAATGAATGTACTACTATACGTATCAAAGCTTTATGTATTAATATTCTTGCAAATGTACAAGTGCGAATCATTTTCAATTTAAATTGGAATTGTTTGTGACACTTGGTTTCATTCTGCACACCAACTTAGTATGCGTCTGTAGCTTAGCTCGGTAACGCACCGGGCATTTTTTGCTACTCGAAACACGGTCTCTGCGGTTCCCGCCCCGCAACGGGACCAACTATTTTTATACCCTAGACTTATAGTATAGGGTATATTGTTTTTGTCACGACGGAAATATGTAACACCTTAAAGGAGGCTCCGGAGGTATAGCAATGTATATATATAAATGATCGGGGTCACCTCCTGATTCGATTTAGCCATGTCTGTCTGTCTGTCTGTCCGTCTGTCTGTCTGTCTGTCTGTCTGTCTGTCCGTCTGTCTGTCCGTTCGCACGATAACTTTCGATAAAATGAAGCTAGAGCCTTGAAATTTTGGTCAAATGTTGGAAGTGTAATCTAGTTGGATAGTATTGAAAATGGGCATGATCAGGCCAAGAGAACGCCTACTTCCCCTACATATGTAAAATACATAAATGTATCTATAACTCCCGATTAAAGAAACATGCAAAGCTCTAGCTTTGGTGGATTACTCATGAGGGTGATCTCATACTCTCCCGGGGAAAATAAAACTGATAAGTTGAAAACTAACGGTAATTTTCTTACAAAGAACCCCGTACTACCCTACTTTTCAGGTTTTTTGTCTATAACTCCTGAACCAATTGACGTAGACACCTGATTTTTGGCGTGTAGCCTTGAAGTGAGAAGCTGCTTAAGTTCTAGTAAGTTGGGCATAATCGGATAAAAGGAACGCCTACCTCCCCTACAAATTTCAAAAAATTAAATATTCCTTTAATTACGATAACTTTCGAAAAAATGATACTAGCAAGTTGAAAATTTGAAAGGATGTTACTAATAAGACCTACTTCGTGGGTATTGAAAATGGGCAAGATCCAACACAAGGAACCCCCACCTCCCCTACAAATGAAACTTCAAATAAGCGATAACTTTTGATAGAATGAAGCCAGCAACTTGAAATTTTGATCAAATGTTGAAAGTGAGATTGAGTTAGTTGGCATTAAAGATGGGTAAGATCCGACCTAAGGAACCCCTACCTCCCCTAGAAATGAAACTTAAAATAAGTTTACGACAAAATAAAGTTAGCGACTTGAAATTTTGCTCAAATGTTTGTAGTATGATCCAGTCGGCTAATATTGAAAATACGTTAAATCCGACCAACGAAACCCCTACTTCCCCTACAAAAGCAACTTCAAATAAGCGATAACTTTCGAAAGAATGAAGTTAGAGACTTGAAATTTTGTTTAAATGTTTGTAGGGGGATCTAATTGGTTGATGGAAATGCTGGGCAAGATCCGACTCAAGGAACCCCTACCTCCCCTACAAGTGAAACTTCAAATAAGCATTAATTTTCGATAGAATGAAGCTAGCGACTTGAAAAATGGTACAAATATTTGTAGAATGGGTTAGTTAATTGATTTTGAGAATGGTCAAGATCCCACTGAATGAGTGCCAACCTCCCCTATGAACTGGCCATCTAAGAGACCCACTTTTAATGCATATGGTCGTTGCCAATTGGGACTTTTGGTATCACCACTAGGTCTGTACAAGTCTAGGGTATATATGCTTCGGACTGGTTTATTCTCAAATTCCCTCTGAATTAATTTCTCCGAGCTTAGTGGTTTCTATTAACTATTAAAGATTACTATTAAAGATTACGTGATTATTACGAAATTTGGAGATATTATTGCACATGGTGTTGATTATCGTCGGCCATCAATATTTTCGACCTCGGATGAGTTTGAGAAATGCAGGGGTGTGCTAACTGTAACTATAGAAATATACTATTATTAACCTATTTTGAGAAGATATCAAAATTCCATATTTATACCCTAGACTTATAGTATAGGGTATATTGTTTTTGTCACGACGGAAATATGTAACACCTTAAAGGAGGCTCCGGAGGTATAGCAATGTATATATATAAATGATCAGGGTCACCTCCTGATTCGATTTAGCCATGTCTGTCTGTCTGTCTGTCTGTCCGTCTGTCTGTCTGTCTGTCTGTCTGTCTGTCTGTCTGTCTGTCTGTCCGTCTGTCTGTCCGTTCGCACGATAACTTTCGATAAAATGAAGCTAGAGCCTTGAAATTTTGGTCAAATGTTGGAAGTGTGATCTAGTTGGATGGTATTGAAAATGGGCATGATCAGGCCAAGAGAACGCCTACCTCCCCTACATATGTAAAATATATAAATGTATCTATAACTCCCGATTAAAATAAAACCGATAAGTTGAAAACTAACGGTAATTTTCTTAAAAAGAACCCCATACTACCCTACTTTCCAGGTTTTTTTCTATAACTCCTGAACCAATTGACGTAGACACCTGATTTTTGGCGTGTAACCTTGAAGTGAGAAGCTGCTTCAGATTATGTAAGTTGGGCATAATCAGATCAAAGGAATGCCTACCTCCCCTACAAATTTCCAAAAATTAAATATTCCTTTAATTACGATAACTTTCGAAAAAATGATACTAGCAAGTTGAAAATTTGAAAGAATGTTACTAATAAGACCTACTTTGTTGGTATTTAAAATGGGCAAGATCCGACTCAAGGAACCCCCACCACCCCTACAAATGAAACTTCAAATAAGCGATAACTTTTGATAGAATGAAGCCAGCAACTTGAAATTTCGGTAAAATGTTGAAAGTGAGATTGAGTTAGTTGGCATTAAAGATGGGTAAGATCCGACCTAAGGAACCCCTACCTCCCCTAGAAATGAAACTTCAAATAAGCGATAACTTTCGATAGAATGAAGCTAGAGACTTGAAATTTTGTTTAAATGTTTGTAGGGGGATCTAATTGGTTGATGGAAATCTGCTCAAGCTTGGATTCTAAGCTCCAACGCTGTAGCAAATACATCTGCCCAAGCTTGGTACATCTAATACATTTGCCCAAGCTTGGATTCTAAGCTCCAACGCTGTAGCAAATACATCTGCCCAAGCTTGGTACATCATCTAACACATCTGTAGCAATAAAATTTGCACACCCTCGAAAGAATACCTTTCTAATTGTGTATAAATCATTAAAATCGGTTCAGTAGTTTGGGAGGAGTTCCCGTCACAATATTCCCATACAAAAATTGTTAGCCTATCAATACTATCAATTATTATTAAACTGTTTTTTTTTTTCTAATTTTGAAACTGTTACGCTATTAACAACTTGCCAAAATTTTCTTAAATCGTTTCTACAGTTTTGGAATAAGTACTTATAATAATTGGCTTTAGCTTTGCCGATTAAACCTTTTAACACATTTCGGTAGTTCTTATATTCATTGGCAAAGGCCGTATTAAATGGTTGTTTCCGATATCTATTAGCAATTTTATCCCTCTTCCTAATGGCGTTTACCAGACCATTTGATATCCGTGGCTTTAGCCTTTTTTGCTTACTACTAGACTTCTTTTCCTCCAGACAACTTTTATAGATTTTATAAAATATTTCGAAAGAAGTGTCTGCATTTTGTTCAGAATATACGTCATTCCAATCTTGACACGCTAATTATACTCTAGACTTATAGTATAGGGTATATTGTTTTTGTCACGACGGAAATTTGTAACACCTTAAAGGAGGCTCCGGAGGTATAGCAATGTATATATATAAATGATCGGGGTCACCTCCTGATTCGATTTAGCCATGTCTGTCTGTCCGTCTGTCTGTCTGTCTGTCTGTTCGTCTGTCTGCCCGTTCGCACGATAACTTTCGATAAAATGAAGCTAGAGCCTTGAAATTTTGGTCAAATGTTGGAAATGCGATCTAGTTGGATGGTATTGAAAATGGGCATGATCAGGCCAAGAGAACGCCTACCTCCCCTACATATGTAAAATACATAAATGTATCTGTAACTCCCGATTAAAGAAACATGGAAAGCTCTAACTTTGGTAGATTACTCATGAGAGTAATCTCATACTCTCCTGGGAAAATAAAACTGATAAGTTGAAAAATAAATGGTTATTTTCTTACAAAGAACCCCGTACTACCCTACTTTCCAGGTTTTTTGTCTATAACTCCTGAACCAATTGACGTAGACACCTGTTTTTTGGCGTGTAACCTTGAAGTGAGAAGCTGCTTAAGATAATGTAAGTTGGGCATAATCAGATCAAAGGAACGCCTACCTCCCCTACAAATTTCCAAAAATTAAATATTCCTTTAATTACGATAACTTTCGAAAAAATGATACTAGCAATTTGAAAGAATGTTGCTAATAAGACCTACTTTGTTGGTATTGAAAATGGGCAAGATCCGACTCAAGGAACCCCCACCTCCCCTATAAATGAAACTTCAAATAAGCGATAACTTTTGATAGAATGAAGCCAGCAACTTGAAATTTTGGTAAAATGTTGAAAGTGAGATTGAGTTAGTTGGCATTAAAGATGGGTAAGATCCGACCTAAGGAACCCCTACCTCCCCTAGAAATGAAACTTAAAATAAGCGATAACTTACGACAAAATAATGCTAGCGACTTGAAATTTTGGTCAAATGTTTGTAGTATGATCCAGTTGACTAATATTGAAAATACGTAAAATCCGACCATCGAAACCCCTACTTCCCCTACAAAAGAAACTTCAAATAAGCGATAACTTTCGATAGAATGAAGCTAGAGAATTGAGATTTTGTTTAAATGTTTGTAGGGGGATCTAATTGGTTGATGGAAATGCTGGGCAAGATCCGACTAAAGGAACCCCTACCTCCCCTACAAGTGAAACTTCAAATAAGCGTTAATTTTCGATAGAATGAAGCTAGCGACTTGAAAAATTGGATAAATATTTGTAGAATGGGTTAGTTAATTGATTTTGAGAATGTACAAGATCCCACTGAATGAGTGCCAACCTCCCCTATGAATTGGCCATATAAGAGACCCACTTTTAATGCATATGGTCGTTGCCAATTGGGACTTTTGGTATCACCACTAGGTCTGTACAAGTCTAGGGTACATACGCTTCGGTTATTATTTCTTCTGAAATATAAATTATTTCTTCCTAGACACAGACGTAACGTGCGTTGCCCAGATTACGTTCAGTAGAACGAACGCAAGGAATTTCATTTCATCGACACTGCGCGTGAGCATGTGTTTTGGCTAGCCACTGTACTCTCTTTCTTACTCAAATACACATCGCAGCCGCATACTCCTAAAAGTGGATTTTGTCAGGCTTCTTTAATAATTATTCTTTCTTTACTGTGTGTAGTCGCTCTTCTTGTACACCCCTTCATGTTTTTTTTCCGTAGTTGAACTGATTTAAACAAAAACAAAAATACACTACCGACCAACTTTTTCAAATTTTTTGGGCAGTATCCCAATAAGTTAGTCCCAACTCTTTACAGGCAACTATTTAGCCTTTTTCTTCCGGTGTCAAAACCTTTCCTCGACTCGTTGTTTGCAAGATCCTTTAAAATGCACCACTAATGATTAAAATCAGTGCAGAAATTGCACCACTTTTTTATCAAAATCGTGTATACTATATTACACAATCGTATAATCGCAGGATGAATAGTCTTGACTTCGTGAAAAAAACGTAATAAAAAAAAAAAATAATATTTATTACAAATTCGATCAAATAATTGCAGCTGTAATAATTATTTTTCTTCTGGGAAATGATTATGTCCAGCAATAATTATTATTTTGAAATTTGAAAAACGAATAAAAATAATATAATAATTATTGATTTGAATAATTTTGTCCAACATCTGGGTATACGACAGTATCGATCGTGGAGCACTGTACAACATCATGCTGCAATTTGGTATACCGGCAAAATTAGTGCGACTGACAAAGATGGCGATGACCAACTCCGTCTCACAAGTCAGGATCCAGAATAGACTTACTGATCTATTTGAAACACGCACTGGTTTGAAACAGGCCGATGGACTGGTACCGACGCTCTTCAACCTAGCACTGGAATAAGTTATTCGGGCCATGAATATGGACAACAGCAAGACGCTACTCATCAAGTCGACCCAATTAGCAGCGTACGCCGACGACATCAACATCATGTCCCGAAGATTGGCTGACGCAGAAGAACTTCTGCATACGCTCGATACCGCTGCAAATGAAGTTGGATTACGTATTAACGAGGGTAAAACTAAAATAATGATGCAATCGGTGACAAGGACACCTGCACAACCGAGCATCAATGTGGGGGACCTCAACATCGAGTTCGTGAACAACTTCATTTACCTGGGTTACAACTTGTCAAGAGACGCCAAAGAAACTGACGAAATCAAGCGACGGATACAGTTAGCTAAAAGACTTTTTTCTCGGTTCTCCCCAGAATGAAATCGAAGCATGTGCACAGAAACACGAAGCTCCGGGTGTACAAAACCATTATACGACCAGTGCTATGCTATGGCTGCGAAGCATGGACCCTAACTCAAGCCTCCGAAAACATGCTAGACACTTTTGAACGTAAGGTTCTACGGCGAATTTTCGGGGCTGTTTGCGATCGAGATGGATGGCGCATCCGGTACAACCATGAGTTGTATGAAATGAACGATGAGCTGCAAGTCTCGAAAATCGTCAAACTACAACGACTTCAATGGGAAGGGCATATACAAAGAATGGACGATGATCGCATGCCTAAGAGAGTAAAGAATGCAGAACGAGTCGACGGAGCGAGACTGCGAGGACGACCGAGATTTCGTTGGGAGAGCTCAGTAGGTGTGGACGCCGCGCAGCTGCTGGGCTCCCGAAATTGGAGGACGCGGTCACGTGACCGAGATAGTTGGAGGACAATGATCGAGGCGGCCAAGGCCCGACGTCGGGTTGTCGCGCCACGATGATGATGATGAATTTACAATTACTCGGATTGGAAAAGGTACTTAATTTCAATGCTCTGCTTTCAAACATGCCCTTTAAACCGGTTAAAACTATTGCAAACAACTTCAGCCTAATATTTTATACCGGTAGCTGCCTGAAATTTTTGTAAAGCGGGTCACTCAGCCACTTTGTTATAATCCAGGTGGCTGAACGGACACCCGCCGTCGCAAAGGCAGCACACAACTTTTCTGCTGGTTTAATTTAATGATTAAACCGAGAAAAAAACCAGGCCCGGAGTCCGAAGCGTGTATACCCTAGACTTGTACAGACCTAGTGGTGATACCAAAAGTACTAATTGGTAACGACCATATGCATTAAAAGTGAGTTTCCTATATGACCAGTTTATAGAAGAGGTTGGCAATCATTTAGGAGGATCTTGACCATTATCAAAATCAATGAACTAAACCATTCTACAAATATTGGTAGAATTTTTCAAGTCGCTAGCTTCATTCTATCGAAAGATATTGCTTATTATACCCTAGACTTATAGTATAGGGTATATTGTTTTTGTCACAACGGAAATATGTAACACCTTAAAGGAGGCTCCGGAGGTATAGCAATGTATATATATAAATGGTCAGGGTCACCTCCTGATTCGATTTAGCCATGTCTGTCTGTCTGTCTGTCCGTCTGTCTGTCCGTTCGCACGATAACTTTCGATAAAATGAAGCTATAGCCTTGAAATTTTGCTCAAATATTGGAAATATGATCTAGTTGGATGGTATTGAAAATGGGCATGATCAGGCCAAAAGAACGCCTACCTCCCCTACATATGTAAAATATATAAATGTATCTATAACTCCCGATTAAATAAACATGAAAAGCTCTAGCTTTGGTAGATTACTCATGAGGGTAATCTCATACTCTCCTGGGAAAATATAACTGATAAGTTGAAAACTAACGGTAATTTTCTTACAAAGAACCCCGTACTACCCTACTTTTCAGGTTTTTTGTCTATAACTCCTGAACCAATTGACGTAGACACCTGATTTTTGGCGTGTAACCTTGAAGTGAGAAGCTGCTTGAGATTATGTAAGTTGGGCATAATCAGATCAAAGGAACGCCTACCTCCCCTACAAATTTCCAAAAATTAAATATTCCTTTAATTACGATAACTTTCGAAAAAATGATACTAGCAAGTTGAAATTTTTTTTTATGTTGCTAATAAGACCTACTTTGTTGGTATTGAAAATGGGTAAGATCCGACCATCGAAACCCCTACTTCCCCTACAAAAGAAACTTCAAATAAGCGATAACTTTCGATAGAATGAAGCTAGAGACTTGAAATTTTGTTTAAATGTTTGTAGGGGGATCTAATCGGTTGATGGAAATGCTGGGCAAGATCCGACTCAAGGAACCCCCACCTCCCCTACAAGTGAAACTTTAAAAAAGCGTTAACTTTCGATAGAATGAAGCTAGCGGCTTGAAAAATGGGATAAATATTTGTAGAATGGGTTAGTTAATTGATTTTGAGAATGGTCAAGATCCCACTGAATGAGTGCCAACCTCCCCTATGAATTGGCCATATAAGAGACCCACTTTTAATGCATATGGTCGTTGCCAATTGGGACTTTTGGTACCACCACTAGGTCTGTACAAGTCTAGGGTATATACGCTTCGGACTCCTGGTTTTTCTTTTAATTTGGTGGAGTTAACTTCTGAATGGGTACTGTTATTAATTGATGCCGTAGTGTTTGTCGTATTTGCGGGTAATATTATGTTGTCTAGTATAGCATAATGGTCTGTTATATTTGTCAAATATATTGCCGTTTTTAACGAGTTTTGATTTTTGCTCTTTAAAAATAGATGCTCTAGACAAGATTCTCTAGTGACACACTGTCGAATATAGCCATACAAATAATTTGTAAAACCATATTCGTGCAGTATATCTAGATATCTATGACCTATCATATCAATTTTTTTCTCCATTATATCAATATTGATATCTCCTGTTATTATTTGATTTTCATAGTTTTTATTCTGCTCCAAAAATACTTCTAAATTCTGCAAAAAAATATTACTATTCGTATCATTGGGAGAACGTTACATACTTGATAGCAGATAAACGTTATTTTCTAAATTCAGTTCGATATGCATCGAATTAACTTCATTAATGTTTAAATCCAAAATGTTGCAGTTTATATAATTTTTGATATATGTATGTAACTATTCCGTCTGATTTATAATAACGGTTTGGTTGCACAATTTGGTATATCCCGGAATTTCAAAACATTCACTATTTTGTTTTAGCCATGTTTCGGTTAGTACAATTATATCTACAAATAATACAAATTCATTGACATTTTTGGAAATGCTTCTAATATTAAGGTGTATAATTTTTAAATGTCTACTATTGTTCAGAAATATTTCATTATTTGTGAGAACTTCTCTATCTGAAATTAATGTCGAGTTGGTGTTGGAAGTAAGTCGAGCTAAATAATCTTCAATGCTTATAAAATAAAAAAAAGTAAACATATAAATTTAGAGTAGTAAGTTTTCTAATATTATGACAGGAGGTTAATGTCTAGTTCTGATTCGCAACAGATCGTATAAATTTTCGTATTTTCGGCTTTCCGTATCAATATATTTTCGTTCTTTAGCCATACGAACTTGTATTCATTTTCACGAGCGAAGGCCTTGGTCTTGTATAATAGTGTTTTGAATGTTTTAGTTAGATGATAGTATATGTAAATGTTGTTCCTGGAGAAGCTTGTATGAAGCTTATCAGCAGTGAGATCGTTTCTCTTTCTTTTAGTCTTCTCTAGCCAAGCATTGCGTTCAGATATTGTGTTGAATTTTACTATAATAGGTCTTGTGTTATTGCTTTTTATTTTGTTTTGTTGACGCGTAATAGAAACTGGCACTACATTCTGGTCTATTTCCATAACATTTGCCACTCGTGCAAAAACTTCATTCAGGTTCTCGTTTTTTCTTTCTGGAATGCCAAATATCTCGAGCTCAGTTGCTAGAAGATTTTGCTCAATCTTATTAACATGTTTCATTTGACATTTTAATTCAGTGTTTTCTTGTGAGAGCTTTTGACACATTTTCGTTAGGTCATCTATTTTCGCGCTGTATCGTGTCATATTTACATTGAAATCATCAACTTTTGAGCAGCAATAGTCCAAAGATTTTCTATACTCTTGCATTTCGCTCTTAAATGTGTTTTTCATTTCAGTTTCAGTCAACTCAGCACTAATATTTGACTTTATTTCGTTCATCAAATCAATCATATCATTGCCTTGATTGTTATTGTTGGTTGTGTTTTCTTGTCCGGGGCGACATAAATTGCGGGTCCATGCTTTTTTCCAGTCTTTTGCCATCTTTCTAAAATTGATTTCATTAAATCCGGCGCAACCAAAATGATACAATTGTTTGCATTTTGCACAATCAATCGCATCGAATTTATCCACAATACCGTCATTGCAGCGATTACATTTCATTTTTATGGTATTGTAATGTTTCCTCTGCTGAGCGAAACCACGAAACCAAAACAGGTTCGTTAGATATTCTTGTGCTGAATAATGAAACATTTCGATTGAAAAACACACACTTTATTTATAAAACGAACTAACTATATACACGCGTACTAACAACCAACGTCAAAATGTCAAACTAGCTTTAATTATAACGGCGGCACTATAGCGATCCAACCGCCACTGAGTGTCGAGTCTGACTACTTCTTCACGACTGCTTCTTCGTTTGGTGACATCTGCCTTTTATAGGTGGAGATCCACGCATTCGTCAATTTAGCGAAGACTCCAGGTTTTTCGAGATGTTCCAGTCTCGGGTGCTTACTCAACGAAGGTTCGAGAGTCCGCTTCAATGTTTCTGTTTGGAGAAGGTTCTAGACTATAGATGGCTCGAGAATAGCCTAGTGTCCATTCATTTTGTACTGGTCATCGATCATTCGAGATTAGTACAGTGTGGGTCGTAAAAGATACCCACCCCGTACATGTAACACTGCCTCCTCCTTAGACCTGTTCGTCCCGAACAGAAGTCACCATGACGCCGCTCACGCGGTGCCATCCGATCCAGATGCTCGGCCTTCATTTTCACTGTTGGCCTCCATCGCTTCGGAACGCGACGCACTACATTATCCACCCAGGCAACCATCTCATGCGCTTCCTTCCAGGTCTGTCGTACCCACGAGCTCGCATGTTTTCTCCAATGGGCGCTGAACAACCATGCGAAGCCACCGTCGCTGACACCAATCTAGCGAGCTTTCACGTTGAACTTCCTTACGCGATCAACCCTCCACTGAGGTCGTCCTTGCATCAGGCGACGTACGCCATCCAACCGGCGACCGAAGTTGACTGCTCCATACACGAATCATTCCGTGGGGTTGGAATGCTCTGCAACACCTCCGTAGTATCGCAATGCCTCATTGACAGCAGCAGTACGCTCGTTGTCGCTCCTGCTGTCCATCATCACAGCGGCCTCAAACTGCGTGCAGGATGCTTCCACGTCGTCGAGAGCTGGTTCCCTTGTAACCTTCGCGGACAGTTCGGCCCTAACGAATCCCGACGTTCCAGATCGTTCCTCGAGTTTCCAGCATTCTCGAGTCCATCACACACGTTTCCGATCTGGGCGCCCACCCGCATCCATTTAAACTTCATGTAGTCTCTAGGAAGCTCGCTCGCCATTAAGTTTCCAGACTCCCGCAGACCGCTCCTCCAATTGTGGCTTCAAGCTGTCCTTCTGCGGTTGCAACTGTGTTGTCACTCTCCGCGGTGACTCCTCCAACCTCATCAGCCGCTCGTTTAACTTTGCCGATTGTTCGGTCATCTTCGTTGTCGGTTCATTCAACGCCGTTGTAGTTTTATTCAGCGACTCCTCAAAACTCGCTGAGCGCTCGTTCATCTGCGTGTCATATTACTCGGCAACTTCTCCAATCTCGGTGACTGTTAGCTATCGGTCCGGCTGTTCATTACCGCAGTGGCTTCGAGCAGTGTCTGCGATTCGATCTTGATGACTCCAGATGTTTCGACGCGCTCCGGTTCGCTTCGCAATCCTCCGACCTCCACGGCAACCGTAACGAACCCGCCATCCATTTTGGCGTCGTCCTGCATGAGGTAGTTCTCGAACTCTTTGGAGGTTTCTCGTTGCCTCTCGTCGAGCAATCTCGATATTTCCGACGATTGTTTCCGCAATTGCTCGGATTGCTCATCAAATCGCTTCTCAAACCGCTCAGATTGTTGCTTGTATTGCTTAGATTGTTGCTCTGCTTGTTGCTTGAATTCCTCGCTAAATTGCTTGAACATCGACAGTAGCTGCTGGATGCCACGTTGAAATCTGTTCCGCTCCCGATTCGTCGAGATTTCTTGTCAACTCATCCGGAAATTCGAACGTACACGGATCCTGTCCTTCGGCTCTTATCGCTCGTGCTAAACGAATATACAGCGCGGACGTATTTCCCGTCGTTAACAATTTCCGTCGTGTTAGTTCGTTTCCGCGATTGTCAATTCGCAAAGAGTACCCGGCATTTTAGTTCGTTCTTCACTTCAAAAGTTCACAACAGTCAATCGTGCAAATTCTATCCGTGTAGAATATTCCCGCACTTCACTACGAAGTTTCTCAATCACACACAATCGCGCAACTTCCCGGCGCTTCACTTCAAAGTTTCTTAAAACTTCCCGTGCTTATTTACACCACCGTAAATATCCCACACGACTTTCACAAAATTCACAATCGCGCAAGTTCTATACTCTCAGAACTTCCCGGCGCTTCACTCTAAAGTTTCTCGAAACTTTCCGTTTATTTACACTTCCGTAAATATACCGCACGACTTTCACTTTTCAAAACGAACGTTCATTACACGCACGCGAATATCCCACTTCTGACACCAATTGTTATGTTTCCTCTGCTGAGCGAAACCACGAAACCAAAACAGGTTCGTTAGATATTCTTGTGCTGAATAATGAAACACTTCGATTGAAAAACACACACTTTATTTATAAAACGAACTAACTATATACACGCGTACTAACAACCAACGTCAAAATGTCAAACTAGCTTTAATTATAACGACGGCACTATAGCGATCCAACCGCCACTGAGTGTCGAGTCTGACTACTTCTTCACGACTGCTTCTTCGTTCGGTGACATCTGCCTTTTATAGGTGGAGATCCATGCATTCGTCAATTTAGCGAAGACTCCTGATTTTTCGAGATGTTCCAGTCTCGGGCTTTGAAGAGAGAGTATATGAGGAAATGAAAAAGAGCGAGAGAAACTAAGCAATTCGGCACAAGTGAGGAAGTAGGAAGGGGATGGAAATTTGACATCTCTTTTGCTCTATATGTACAGGGCGGGTGTTCCGCGGCAGAGAGACGGACTGGAATGTTATTGTTCCAATTGGAAAAGTAGGAGAGGGGATGACATCTTGCGTGCTTCCTGTGCTTTTATATAGACTGCGCGGGTGTTGCGCAGTGGAGGGCGTGTGTCTCTCTCTCTACTTTTTATACCCTAGACTTATAGTATAGGGTATATTGTTTTTGTCACGACGGAAATATGTAACACCTTAAAGGAGGCTCCGGAGGTATAGCAATGAATATATATAAATGATCAGGGTCACCTCCTGATTCGATTTAGCCATGTCTGTCTGTCTGTCTGTCTGTCTGTCCGTCTGTCTGTTCGTTCGCACGATAACTTTCAATAAAATGAAGCTAGAGCCTTGAAATTTTGGTCAAATGTTGGAAGTGTGATCTAGTTGGATGGTATTGAAAATGGGCATGATCAGGCTAAGAGAACGCCTACCTCCCCTACATATGTAAAATACATAAATGTATCTATAACTCCCGATTAAAGAAACATGAAAAGCTCTAGCTTTGGTAGATTACTCATGAGGGTAATCTCATACTCTCCTGGGAAAATAAAACTGATAAGTTGAAAACTAACGGTAATTTTCTTACAAAGAACCCCGTACTACCCTACTTTTCAGGTTTTTTGTCTATAACTCCTGAACCAATTGACGTAGATACCTGCTTTTGGCGTGTAACCTTGAAGTGAGAAGCTGCTTAAGATTATGTAAGTTGGGCATAATCAGATCAAAGGAACGCCTACCTCTCCTACAAATTTCCAAAAATTAAATATTCCTTTAATTACGATAAATTTCGAAAAAATGATACTAGCAAGTTGAAAATTTGAAAGAATGTTGCTAACAAGACCTACTTTGTTGGTATTGAAAATGGGCAATATCCGACTCAAGGAACCCCCACCTCCCCTACAAATGAAACTTCAAATAAGCGATAACTTTTGATAGAATGAAGCCAGCAACTTGAAATTTTGGTAAAATGTTGAAAGTGAGATCGGGTTAGTTGGCATTAAAGATGGGTAAGATCCGACCTAAGGAACCCCTACCTCCCCTAGAAATGAAACTTGAAATAAGCGATAACTTACGACAAAATAAAGCTAGCGACTTGAAATTTTTGTCAAATGTTTGTAGTATGATCCAGTTGACTAATATTGAAAATACGTAAAATCCGACCATCGAAACCCCTACTTCCCCTACAAAAGAAACTTCAAATAAGCAATAACTTTCGATAGAATGAAGCTAGAGACTTGAAATTTTGTTTAAATGTTTGTAGGGGGATCTAATTGGTTGATGGAAATGCTGGGCAAGATCCGACTCAAGGAACCCCCACCTCCCCTACAAGTGAAACTTCAAATAAGCGTTAATTTTCGATAGAATGAAGCTAGTGACTTGAAAAATTGGATAAATATTTGTAGAATGGGTTAGTTAATTGATTTTGAGAATGGTCAAGATCCCACTGAATGATGGCCAACCTCCCCTATGAACTGGCCATATAAGAGACCCACTTTTAATGCATATGATCGTTGCCAATTGGGACTTTTGGTATCACCACTAGGTCTGTACAAGTCTAGGGTATACACGCTTCGGACTCCGGGCCGAAGCGAAGCTTCGGCCTGGTTACGACTGGAATTGCTTCAAATAGTTTAGTGTTGAGTATATGCGGATTGCTCCTCCATAGGTATTCTCTATGGTCTCGGGTGCTTACTCAACGAAGGTTCGAGAATCCGCTTCAGTGTTTCTATTTGGAGAAGGTTCTAGACTATAGATGGCTCGAGAATAGCCTAGTGTCCATTCATTTTGTACTGGTCATCGATCATTCGAGATTAGTACAGTGTGGGTCGTAAAAGATACCCACCCCGTACACGCAACAGTATGTAGCTAAATTGCTTACCAACGTAGATTGTTGGTGGGAGTCTCAATTCTTGGCGACGGCGGCGTACAGCTGTCAGTGGGCCAGTAGCGATGAGTTTCGAAATTTGTTAGTTTCTTCTTAATTCCCGAATTCAAAACAAACGGCTTGGATGTATGCGATTGTCAAGATGCTAAAAATTAATAACCGGTGTTTTTTTGGGGGATTTGCAAATATACAAATTAAATTTTAGCGGGAGTTCGTATTTGAAACTGTCAGTACTTAGTTAGTTGACATATAACTTGTTAATCTTTAACTCTAGGAAAATGCGAACACTACGACTGGCCGATAATTACGTTATTTATCACTGAACTTATGTTAACTTAATTCTAAGCTAAAACTACAGCCTACTTTCGTTGGCGGAAGCTATTCCCTACCCTACCGTCGAATTCACTCTCCTTGTCGATCGTTGACTCGCACAATTTCCGCTCGATCGTAATCACTGCACTTTTTAGCTGCCGTCATAGAAACCATCAGAATTTACGCACAATCTCTTTTCTTGTTCTTTAGAGCTTCTGTTCCCATCCGTATCGCTGCCGTCGTAGAAAATCACCAGAATCCGCCAACACCTTTCCAATTGGACGACAATCCAAACAAAAGAGGAATTAGTTTTTACCGGGAAAAATTACCCGTACTAAGGATAAAGTAACCCAAATGACAATCCAAACAAAAGAGGGTTCCCATTGTTTCCCCGGGGTTTTTATGTCTTCTGTTAACGGTCACGTTCCTAGAGCCGTTGCCGCCATGGAAAGTCACCACGGCCAGATACTGCATTACGTCACCAATAAGCCGTTACCGACGTATAAATTCACCACAATTTGTTGTGCTAGGTCAAGATCAGCTTCATAAATGACATTATACGGCCAGGTGACCGATCTCCATGGCATTTGTGCACTCTTCCTCCGGACGACCCGATGGCTCAGTTATCTAATCGCTCAACATGCCAGTGGGTCATGGGTTCAAGTCCCGTCTACGGCATGACTTTTTTTTGTGTCATAATGTTTCTGCAATTTCTTTTTTTTTCCGGCTCGGATTAAAGTAGTTTATCGACCGGCAGGTGCTTGTAAACGCATACGAGTACGATCGTCGAACCGAGTGGACGTGTCTCTGTTGTGCTCTACTGATCGATCAAATTTCTTTGATCTGTTTCAGGAAGTCTTTTCTCTACCATATTTGAGTAAACTGGCTTTCTATCGTTTTCGGGTTCTTTTGGATCGCGAAGGAATGTGCTTTATCTGCCGTGAATAAGCAGAACTTTTAAAACAATTGTAAAAATTTGTTCAGTGCAACGCGTGTCTTTTTCAGCAGAAAGCCGTTACAGTGGTACAACATAAGTACGACCTCTTGATTGTGTGACGACTTTTTTTCGCTTTTTTGTACCGCTATAGTGACACTAGTACGGCTGGGTAGCAAACATTGGAGCGCGAAGTGCCGCGCGCTGTACGGGGTGACGTGATAATTTTCTACCGCAATAGGGCTATAGTTCGGTGGTATCCGTGGTGGTGGTGGAAGTGCGGTTTTTTTTTAATTTTTGCTGCGAGACCGGTCATCAGAACCCGAGCAAGGAATTCGTTCTCCATTAGCAACGAGATCGTTTCAAGATCGTGTTGGTGTGCTTTCGCCCAGTGTTTTTGACAACCAGTCCCAAGGCACAGGACGTGACTGCAGTGGACAATATTTTTTGTGCACGGCCGACAAGTTGAGGGCAGTGTCAACACAATTAACATTGAAACGTGCAAATCACAATGAATTTCACGTGAAATCTCGCGTTTTTGCTGCCTTTGTGTGTGCCTCGTTATTTTTCGGTCAAAGGGCGGATCGTTTTTAAGTTCGTGTTGTCACTTGGTTTTTAGGTCGTAGTTGCTGTTGTTTCGGCGCGACTTTATTGACGACTTATTGGTCTTGCTCTTTGGTGTCGCCGTGTTTTTGGAGTGTTTTTGCCCCGTGTTTTTGACAACCTAGTCCCAAGACACAGGACGTGATTGCCGGGGACTCGAAAATTTTTCGCAAATTGTCTGTGTGTTCCCGAAAAAGGTTTTTGTGCCGTGCAATTCATAAGCCTGTTTTCCCCCTTTTTCGTGATTCAGTGATGTTTTAAGTGTCGCGGATCATTGTGTTTTTCCTTTTTCTCGGAATCAGTTTTGGCGTATGCGTGGGATTCTGTCGAGCGATGCGTGTCCTGTTTTTCTGTCGTGGACTGCGACTTTCTAAGGTATGAGTGCAAATAAGAAACCCCCGGAGGGGGGTGGAAAGCCTCCGTGGCGTCCGATGAAAGTTGATAGTGTTCCCGGAACGTCTGGGAGTACTATAGCTAGTCCATGCACCAGCCGTAAGCACGTACACGCAACACGGAACTTGTTTGGAGGGGCTATGCTTGACGATGCGGCTTTAGTTGTTCCTGGCCCCAGCGGTAGTGCTCTAAATATTTTCGGCAATCCTATCCCAGGTACTAGCCATCAGCGGTACGACTCGGAAAGAGGTACCGTTAGTGGTGCCCCGCCATGTACTGCGGCCTTGACTGATGAGTCGGTCCCTGGTAGGATTCCCGAGAATCGGAAGCACCTCGCCCCCTCCAAAGTCCGTTTTAGGGAGAAGTGAAATGCGTACCGCGTTAAGAACTTTATTGAGAACGTTCCAGAAGAAGAAAGGACCGAGGAACAAAATGCCTCTCTTGAGTGGGCCGTGAAGCTCATTGCCGGTCTACCGGACAGACCTAGTGTCGTTATCTCCTTCTTACGGATGGGGGTGGATTGAGCTGGCGGTCGTCGACCGTGGTGACAAGAATGGCTGCATCTCTTTGGAGAACTGGAGATTAGTTGAGGGAAAACTAACCGTAGACTTTCGCAGCGTGGTGGAAGCAAATCCGGGACCGCCCCCGGAATGCAAATATGGAGGCTGGGTTATGGGCCGTATCAAACTGATGAACTTCGCGGACCAACTGTCGGCGGATTTGTTCAAGTTTGGCATCAACACCGTGGGAGAGCTGTGGACAGGCGCAAAGTCGGAGGTCGTGCCTAGGAAGGACATCCCGACCCGGCCTAGAGCACGTGCATGGCTGCCGCCCTTTGTTGATGATGCTGAGGAGGTTATGTACTTAATTCGTACTTGTAATAGGGAGCTTCCGACCGAGGATTGGAAGATTGTGAAGCTGGAGGAGCCAGTACGCAACTGCAGATGCGCCGTTATGGTGATCAGTACTGATTCTCTAGCCTTTTTTAAGAAAACTAATGGGGTCATCCAATTTGGCTATATAACCATCAAACTACGGATCTACAAGAAGGATCTCAAAGTAGCCGGCAAGCAAACTCAGACCCATATGGTTGAGACTGTTGCTCACGAGAAGGTGGCTGATGATCAGCCAGCTTTTAAATCGGCGGAGGAAGATGTCGATGAGGAATGTGTGTCACTGGCGTCAGATATTGCTGCTCTGGATGACACATCGCAACCTTCCTTGGTCGCCGACTCTTTTGAGTATGAGTCTGATATTGATAGTGAGGCTGATGTCACAGTGGTGGAGACGCACAACACTCAATAGATGTTAAAATTTGTTCAAATAAACCTACATCACTCGAAGGCTGTCTCAGCCGCTCTTCTTCTCTACCTGAAGAGAGGGAGAGAAGACATCGCATTAATACAGGAGCCTTGGATCGTAAATGATGTTGTGAGGGGTTTGAGCTCTCCTGAGTATATGATTTTTTATGTTAAAGACCAGGGCAAGCCACGGTCTTGCATTTTTGTTAAGAAGAGCCTCAGGGCTTTTCTTGGGTCTGGCTACAGTAACAGTGATTCTGTGGTGGTCTGCCTCGATATCAGCGGTGTGGTGTACTGGCTCATATCGGCCTTCCTTCCATATGACGATGAAGGATTGCTGCCTGCTACAAATATTAGGGAGGCTATTACAAAGGCCAAAGAAACAAGAATCGGCCTTATTCTCGAGTGTGATGCTAATGCGCATCACACTGTGTGGGGCAGCTCTGATATTAATGCACGAGGGGAGCTGCTGTTTGAATACATTATTGGCACTAACCTACTGATATGTAACGTAGGTAATGAACCAACATTCGTCACTCGAAATAGGCGGGAGGTGTTGGATATATCCCTTGTGTCTGAGGATATCCAGCACCAGCTGCGAAACTGGAGAGTGTCATCCAAGCACTCGTTTTCCGATCACCGTTATCTACAATTCAGCCTGGATGCACGTTCAGTGGCCACACTGCGTATCTTAAATCGAAGGAGAACAGACTGGACACGGTACCGAGCAGCTCTACTGGAAGCACTGCCCCCTTTACCTGGCCAGCCCAACACCAAGCAAGAGGTGAACGATGCTGTACGGGACCTTACGGAAGCAATAAATAGGGCGACATCCAAATCTTGTCCTACAAGTAGTCACCGAGGAAAGAAGAAACCAGTCTGGTGGAATTCTCTGATTCAGAGCACCGACGTGCGTGTTGGAAAAGTTTTAACAAGACTAAGGCCACTAGGCTTGAGGATGATTGGGAATCCTACAGAAAGCACTTGAGCATCTTTAAAAAGGAGCTTAGAAATGCAAAATGGAGCTCGTGGAGGAATTTCTGTGAGCGTATTGAGGAGTCAAGTGAGATCTCTAGACTTCGCAAAATCCTCTCAACAAGTCCATCTATGCCTAGCTTCCTGCAGAAGGAGTGCAGCTCGTGGACGACATCAAGTGCAGAGACCGTTGAGGTTCTGCTGGATGCGCATTTCCCCGGAAGTTCGACAATTACAATGCCCTTGGCTTCATCTACAACTGCCGGGACTACATGAACTAGGGTCGATTATTTCAGAGGAAAAGATTCTATGGGCGATCGATAGTTTCGACCCTTACAAATCCGCTGGGCCGGATGGCATCATTCCGGCAGACCTGCAACACGCATCGGACATCGTGTACCCGTGGTTGGCGACTATTTTTAAAGCTTGCCTGAGGTTGACATATGTTCCTCATATATGGAGGGAGGTTAAAGTGACTTTTATACCCAAGGCAGGAAAAAGCTCACATGTGCGCCCTAATAATTTCAGACCGATTAGTTTATCCTCCACCATTCTTAAGACTTTTGAAAGGTTAATTGATATCCATCTACGTGACAGTATTCCTTCTCGTCTGCTGTCCACCTCACAGCACGCTTACTGGAAGGGCAGATCGGTGGACACCGCCCTGTATTCTTTGGTCAGCTGCATTGAAAAATCCCTCAGTTATAAGGAATACACCATGGTGATTTTTCTGGACATTGAGGGTGCCTTTAACAATATCCTACCTGGGACTATCACTGAGGCACTCTCAAGTCTGCTGGTGGATGATTCAATATGTGAACTCATTAACCTGCTCTTAACTTCCAGGTTTATCCAGTCCACTTTGGGAGAGTCTACTGTGCGAACGTTCGTCTGTAGGGGCACACCTCAAGGTGGTGTGCTCTCACCGCTGTTATGGAATCTAGCAATTAATAAATTGCTCTTGGATCTTGACGGACTGGGATGCAGGGTTGTTTCCTATGCCGACGATGTTGCCATCGCAGTTACAGGTAAGTTTCCGAGCGTTCTTAGTGAGGTGCTGCAGAATGCTATATCGACTGTGGTCGGTTGGGCTAGTCGGAGTGGTGTCAGGGTCAATCCTGACAAAACGGAACTTGTGCTCTTTACAAGGAGACACAACCTACCATCGGGTATCGAACCTCCGGTTCTGGAGGGTGTCAAACTGGCATTTCTTGACAAGGCTAAGTTCCTTGGTCTCATTCTAGACAGGAAGCTGGGATGGATGCCAAATGTTCAGGAACGTATTGACAAAGCCACTATGGCACTCTACACCTGCAGGAAGGCGATAGGTCGGAACTGGGGACTACAGCCGAAGGTGGTTTTGTGGCTGTATACATCAGTTCTTCGGCCCATTCTTTTGCATGGCATTCTTGTCTGGTGGACAGCGCTTAGAATGGGTTCCCACAGGACTCTCTTGGGTAACGTGCAAAGACTGGCGACGATCGCCGCAACCGGGGCTATCAGATCCACTCCATCAGCTGGCCTGGATGTGCTTCTAAATCTTTTACCGCTCGATATTTTTGCTGAACAGCAAGCAGCGATCATAGCATTGCGACTTCGCGAGACAGGTCAGTGGCGTGCGCTAAGCTCCGGCCACTCTACTATTCTGAATAATCTTGACTTCCCTGCATATACGGAGTATATCTCTACTAAGTATATGTTTGGCAAGAATTTTGTGAGCCAGATTCCTTCAAGGGACATGTGGGAAAATGGGGTAATCACTCACCCAGCCTCCATCGTTTTATATACGGATGGATCCAAAACGGATGCTGGAGTGGGATCCGGTATCTTTTCGGAGACGTTGAAGATTAGTTTATCTTTCCGCATACACGATCATTGCAGCGTGCTGCAGGCAGAGATTGTGGCGATTTCAGAAGCGCTCGCCTGGCTGGGATGTAGTGTCACAATTGGTAGGAAACTCACTATTTACACTGACAGTCAGGCTGCAATTCGATCGCTTGAATCGGCTCTGTCGACATCGCAGACGGTTACAAGCTGTCGATCGCTTCTTGATGAGATGGGACATTACTTTGAAATTACATTGTGCTGGATTCCAAGTCACAGCGCTGATGCTGGTAATTGTATTGCCGATGAGCTTGCTCGGGCTGGTATTATATCTCGCGATCGGCTATTCGAGTTTTCGATCGGCTATTCGAGTTTTCGATCGACTCCGGTTTGAATAAAAACACAATGTGTTAATGATTATGTAAAAAAAAATCATATAATTTATTGATATGTTCTTACCTGCTACGCTATGGGTAATGAGTACGTACTATTGTACAATGTTCATTCAATTTTTATGAATTTACTGACATGCAAGTCAGCATTACAATCTTAATTGCAGTTTTGATTCACCTTTACAATTAGGTCACAAATAGGTGAACAAAACTGCATCGAATTCAATTCTCAAGTTTGTTGTAACACTTTTATTTATGAGAATTGAATTCGATGTCGATTTCGTAACATGTAACACGACCACCCTTTAGACTGAGAATCGTCCTCGATTCTTTTCTACTATGAACAACATTTTTTTTTATTAGTAATTCAATCGAATGGTTCTCATTTGAGTTGGTTGATCGTCTAAATCGCGACTTTGTTGTTATTCTATATCAGTTGATCTATAAGGTGTATTACTAATTTTGATCTTTTTATTTTCCGTGTTACATTTACAAGTACAGCATTTTTTAATAAAAGTAAGGTACAATTGCTATATTTAGTACATTTTGTTCCTGTATATATCACGAAAATTATTAATAAAATGCCGATCAATGCGTTAAGTGTGAAATTCTCTTATAAATTACGGTAATGGTTGAATACTTTTTTCCCAAAAATTCATGTTTGTCGCTATTTCTGAGGTTAGATCTTTTATCTCGTGTATATCATTCGTCGATAGCTTTGATAATTTAGTTGAAACTGTCTTTATTTCTTTAAGGTTTAACAGTGTGCAGCATTCTTCAAGTTCTATTATTTTATCTTTTTCTATTATAACCTCTTTAGCCTCTTGCTGTGGGGTATAATCGTTTATCATTGTGTGTACTGAACAATCTGAAGTTAAAGTTAATAATTTGGTACCAATGATTTTAATTTTTTCGGATGTATTACATTTGAAGTCGTATAAGGTTTCATGAGAGTTCACAATTATCAGTTGTAAATTGTTAATCTTATGCATTATTTCCAAGTCAGAATCTATCCTACGGAATGAACAATATTTATCAATTTCTTTAAAATACAGACTCGAAATACAATTTGATTTTACGGAAAATTTTAGTGGTATCGGTTTACAAATTTTTCTATCGCTAATGGTTTTACAGTCGATTCCATCAACATTTGTGTAATATTCCTTATCTTTCGAGATAATGAAGTATTTATTTAAATTTTCTAGTGTGATAATATTATTATCTTTTACGTATGGAAAAATTAATGTTTCGTACTATTGAAATTCCTGATGAACTACTGTGTCTACTTTGATTATTACAAAGATCCTTCTGTCCTTTATATAAGCGTTAAGTCTTAAATCCTTTACTAAATCGCTGTAGCTGTTAATAGACGGAGAGATAGCTAATTCATTTCTTTCTTTTAATTTATTTAATTCTTCAATCAATCGTTCGGGTTCCATTATAAAAGGATGGAGAATTCCGGATTGTAGGAAAAGTAAACTGTCTCGCATGACTTCAATTTTGAGATCAACCATCTCAATTTTATGGAAAATTTTACTATATAGATCCTCATAGTAAATATCAAGACTCAGAAGTTTTTCACGTTCGTTAGTAACATTTGTGATATTCTGAATCTCACCGACAATTTCATTAATTTTCAGTTTAGTTTTATCTTGGTCGGAATTAATGATTTTACTTTGACGATTGATTTCGCTCATTAACACAGAATTTTTCAACATACCTTCTTTGATATTATTCTCATTTCGTTCTATTGCATCTGTTATTTCTCTAATTCTATCTGCATCATTGGTATCCATGGTACCAAATATCATTTTTAACCCAGAACCTACATAGTTAATTAATCCTCGTTTACCTCTATAAATAATTTCCCCTTTTAGTCGTATGTTAGGTGTAACTCCCAGGAAGCCATAAATAGTATTCAAATTATGATTTAAACGATTGAGTTGTGCTTCCCCATTTAGTTTCAAATATTTGCATTGGCTTAATTTTTCAGTACATATATCATTTATTCCCCGTGTAAGATGTCTTATGTTACTTATTTCTAGCTCTAGATCATCTAGATCTATTATTTTTATTAAACTTATATCTTTATGAACAAATCTCAATTCGGAAATGTATTTGAAGTAGCCGCCAGGAAATGTTAACTCCTTTACTGTAACTCCTGCAGAGCTTGTTGAGACATAGATGGAAAGGATTCCTCTGAAACGAAAGGTTTTATATCACTCTTGTTAACCCATGGTTTATTTTTCTTAGCTATTTGTACGGCGTAATTAGATATATTTAATACTTTGTGAGGTCCGTCCCAATTTTTCAATTTATCCTTTTGCTTATGCCTCGTTCCAGCAAAAACTCTAACCCATACTAGATACCCAATATTAATCGTTTTTATTTGTGCCTTATTCTTTCGGTCATACCTTTCCTTTGCTTTTTGCTTAGTTTCGAAATTAAATTTTCTTGCTTTTTCTCGGATGGTTTTCAGCTCATTCAGCCTCTTGTCGACTTCATCTTGCCGCAGGTTGTCTCGTCTCGGTGAGGTTATTTTGGTAGTGTCGTCCATTAAACTAGTTTTTATGCCAAAAAGAAGTTCTTGAGGAGAGTATCCAATCGAAGTGTTGAAGGATGTGTTGAAACATAGTGATGCAAATCCTAATAGTGTTTCCAAGTCTCCATCCGATTCCTGAGATACTGTTCCGATATACTCTTTTAATCGTGCATGTATTCGTTCGACGGATCCATTCGATTGAGGATGATATATGCTAATAAACTTTTGATGAATGTTCAGCTTTTTACACAGTTTTGATAGCAGTTTGTTTGTAAATTCTGGCCCATTATCCATTAAAATTTCTTTTGGAATGCCGAAGTATGCAATCCACTTGCATAATATTTTGTTTACAATCTCCTCCGCTGTTAGATTGTCCAATGGTATGAATTTGACGAATTTGGTACAGTTGTCCTGAATAGTTAAAATTTTCTGTTCATTACCCCTAACTTCAATAGGTCCTACAACGTCTATTTGTATTCTCTCAAATGGCTCTTCTTTCAACTGCTCTATTACCATGTTTGGTTTAAGATTCTGTCTTGTTACTTTATATTTTTGGCTTAATTTGCAGTTTCTAATATAATCTTCAATATGTTTCCCCATATTGCTCCACGAATAATTCCTTCGAATAAATTCTTCACAGGAATTAATACCTCTGTGTCCTACTAGTATTCCGTTATGAGCTGTTTTTATAATTTCAATCTGTTGATCCTTATCTGCAATTTCCATGACGCTGACATTTTGCTGTCTCGAAGTTGTATTGTTTCCATCTCTCTCATCGATTTTGTAATCATCCTCAGATATATCTCCTGTTGCAGTATCAATATCTGTTAAAGATATTTCTTCTATACGCCCATCTTTATATTTTCGAAGTATTTTGTCTCCTTTTTAGGGTTTTGTATTAAAAACAAAACCCTTATGAAATCGGTCAAATGTCTGTCCGTCTGTCCGTCTGTCCATGAAATATCTCACGAACGGCTGAAGCTACATACATGAAATTTTGTGGGAGTATGTAGAATTTTTATAATTCGCCGGAGAAAGCGATTCGTTGTAATAGGCTGACGTTAAGGGGATGTCCCCATAGAGGGGAAATGAAGGTCAAAATTTTTTTTTCATTTGGTATAGGCAAGTGGGGTATCATGAGAAAGGTAACACCGAGTACATTTCATTTCCGGTATTTTCATCAAATTTGAAAAAAGGGGAAAAGAGATAGAGGGGAAAATATGTGATCCGAGTTTGTCCCCCCCCTTGCATTTCGATACCGTTATACTTAGAAATATGAAAATTTGCAGAAAGGCGGCATTTTACTAGTGTAGAAAACCAAAAACCGTAGAATTTTGATATTTCAACAAAAAAGGTTAATAATAGTACATTTCTATAGTTGCAGTTAGCATACCTCTGCACGCCTTAAGCACAGCCGAGGTCAAAAATATTGATGGCCAATGATAACCAACATCATTGGCAATAATATCTTTAAGTTTCATTATAATCACATAATATTTAATAATAGTACATTCATTTAAAGTTAGGCATTTTGACACTATCCACACAAAAATTACACCTACCGGCCTCATATGTAGGTGTGAGTACTACTTTCATGTTGTTACCCCCCCCCCCCCCCCCCCCCTAGCATCTCGAGACTGTTAGAATTATGAAAACTTACAGGAAGGTGGGTTCCGAATAGCATATAAAATGGAAAATAATGGAATCTGTATATCTTCTCAGAATAGGTAAGTAATAGTTTATTTCTGTAGTTACAGTTAGCACACCTCTGCATGCCTTAAACACGTTCGAGGTCAAAAGTACTGATGGCCAACGATAACCAACACCTTAGGCAATAATATGTTCTAAGTTTCGTTACAATCACATAATATGAATTGGCATGTAAAATGTAAGTGGGTAAGACATTTTAATTGTGTTTTTTTTTAGTCCATCTGAGTGGTATCAAGAAGAGCAACGAGCCGATATTTATATACCAAAATAAGCGCTTGCTACAAAACCCTCGGATTGCAGGCGTAGCCCTCTATATTCCGGTTTCATTTCTCGATGATATCTCCATATTTGTTTAAGACAGTTCCCTGAATAATGTCGGTATGCTGATAACCCAATACTCTATCCGACGTATCATTTTGATGATGACCTTGAATCTCCCTAAATTTTCCATTTTTTGTTGGTATTTTACAATTGCGTTCACTTTGCAATACCTGCTTAATTCGTCGGCAACCGTATTATCTTTCCCCCTCTTATATTCGATTTTGTATGAAAACTCTTCCAGTTTTAACCTCCACCGGACCAGCTTACTTCCTGGGTCTTTTACATTAAAGAGCCAGGTGAGCGGTTGATGGTCAGTTCGAACGGTAAACTTATTTCCGTAGAGGTATGGTCTGCATTGTTTGATTGCCCAAACAATAGCGAGACATTCCTTTTCGGTAGTTGAATAAACTCTTTCTGCTTTATTGAGATTTCGACTCAAAAATAATATTGGTCTCTCTAAACCATTATCATCATTTTGCGATAGTACAGCTCCCAAACCTTGATTACTCGCATCTGTCGTTAAAATAAACTCTTTGTCGAAATCCGGGTACGATAATGTTATGTCATCTTTAAGGCTCCTCTTTAATTCATTAAATGCTTCCTCGCATCGATCACTCCATACAAACTCGACATCTTTTCTAAGAAGCTTGTTTAGTGGATCAGCGATTTTTGAATAATTTTTAATAAATCGCCGGTAATATCCGGTCATGCCAAGAAATGATTTCACTTCTCTAACATCTGAAGGACGCAATATTTTGTCAATGGCCTTAATTTTTGCCGGATCCATATTAACGCCCTTACTGCTTATAATGTGACCCAAATACATGATCTCTTTCCTGAGAAATTCACATTTGTCAGGTTGGATGCGAAGATTGTTCATTCGCAATCTCTCGAGAACTTCCCTAAGTTTTTTATTATGGTTATCTAAAGAATTTCCATATATGACAATGTCGTCAAGGTAAACGAAACATCGTGAACCTTGCAAGCCCGACAAGACATTGTTCATCATGCGTTGAAAACACGCAGGAGCATTTCTCAACCCAAAAGGCATCCTGGTGTATTCATAATGACCACTTGGGGTCGAAAACGCAGTTTTAGCTCGATCAGATTCCTTAACAAGAATCTGATGAAAACCAGATCTAAGGTCTATAATCGAAAAGTACTTTGAACGACCCAACTGATCCAAAATGTCACAAATATTCGGTAGAGGGTAATTATCAGGTATGGTTAACTCATTTAGTTTTCTGTAATCCACTACCATTCTCCATTTTACGATTCCGAACGCATCCATTTTTCTGGGAACAACCCATAAAGGAGAATTCCATGGCGAATTGCTCTCTTTTATTATGCCTTCATTGAGAAGTTTGTCAATTTGGTTGTTCACCTCTTCTTGGTGAATTTTCGGATACCGATATAATTTCACATGCACAGGTTTGGCATCTTGTATTAAATCGATTGAATGCTCAGCTGCTTGGGTAAGATTTTTGGGGTAAATTTTCCCGAAAAGTTCACTATATTCATTAATAATGGGATAAATGCTTGATTTTTCCTCATCATTCAGATGTCCATCTCTAATCTGCAAAGGTTTTTTTCACTATTTGCAGCACTTCTGTTTTAATATTAATCTTTAATATCTTTGATATTGATCTTTTTATTTTCATCGGAACTATTGTAGATAGTTACCGGAATTTCCCCATTTAAATTCACTTTGGCCAATGTATCTGGTACTATTACATCATCAAAATCAAATCCGTTAACGAAAACTTCTTTGCCCTTTTCTATTTTGGTTTGAATGAATTATGTCACTTCACTTCTTGGAGGAATGCACAACTTATTTCGCGAAATTCTAATAATATTTCCACCACAAATCAATTCGTCTCTCTCGAAATCAATTTGAGCTTTAGATTTATGTAGAAATGGAATCCCTAGAATACCGTCAAAGTCATTAATTACACAATTTTTTCCAACTTGAAACTCCACTGAAAACTTTACATTTCCATTTTCAAGTTTCAACACGGTTGACCCGTATGACCTATTTTCTACGCAATTCAAACCTTTGAACGATACAGAATCTGATTTTTCAATATCTCTTTCAAAAACATTTCGTGCAGCTATAAGATTTAATGAGCTACCTGTATCAATTAAAAATTTCAATTGTCGCCCATCATTAAGAAAATAAACATATGGACTTTCTTCCACTTCTATTAAGTTCACACGAAATTCCCTACTTCCACTTTCTTCTCTATTTCTGACGTTCGTTACATTTTGAGAGTTATTTCTGTAGGCTGTGTTAAAGGAACTCGGGTTAGATCCAGAATGTCCCATGTCTTGCCTTATTTCACTATAGTTGCGATTTTTATTAAAGCGTTTCTTTGATCTACACTCGCGCTTAAGATGTCCGATTTTTCCACAATTATAACACTTTTTATCGGTAAACACTTTATGTACACGGGGCGAAGTACTTTGATTGGCAAAACCACGATTTACTATTGGTTTGCATGATTTTAGTCGTTGTTCCTCTTCGAGAGCAACACGACTCGCATGATCAACGTTTTTTGGTTTCTGAGTAATAACATACTGTGATAGTTGTGGACGTAAGCCATTAATAACCAGGCCGAAGCTTCGGTTCGGCCCGGAGTCCGAAGCGTGTATACCCTAGACTTGTACAGACCTAGTGGTGATACCAAAAGTCCCAATTGGCAACGACCATATGCATTAAAAGTGGGTCTCTTATATGGCCAGTTCATAGGGGAGGTTGGCCATCATTCAGTGGGATCTTGACCATTCTCAAAATCAATTAACTAACCCATTCTACAAATATTTATCCAATTTTTCAAGTCGCAAGCTTCATTCTATCGAAAATTAACGCTTATTTGAAGTTTCACTTGTAGGGGAGGTGGGGGTTCCTTGAGTCGGATCTTGCCCAGCATTTCCATCAACCAATTAGATCCCCCTACAAACATTTAAACAAAATTTTAAGTCTCTAGCTTCATTCTATCGAAAGTTATCGCTTATTTCAAGTTTCATTTCTAGGGGAGGTAGGGGTTCCTTAGGTCGGATCTTACCCATCTTTAATGCCAACTAACCCGATCTCACTTTCAACATTTTACCGAAATTTCAAGTTGCTGGCTTCATTCTATCAAAAGTTATCGCTTATTTGAAGTTTCATTTGTAGGGGAGGTGGGGGTTCCTTGAGTCGGATCTTGCCCATTTTCAATACCAACAAAGTAGGTCTTATTAGCAACATTCTTTCAAATTTTCAACTTGCTAGTATATTTTTTTCGAAAGTTATCGTAATTAAAGGAATATTTAATTTTTGGAAATTTGTAGGGGAGGAAGGCGTTCCTTTGATCTGATTATGCCCAACTTACATAATCTTAAGCAGCTTCTCACTTCAAGATTACACGCCAAAAATCAGGTGTCTACGTCAATTGGTTCAGGAGTTATAGACAAAAAACCTGAATAGTAGGGTAGTACGGGGTTCTTTGTAAGAAAATTACCGTTAGTTTTCAACTTATCAGTTTTATTTTCCCAGGAGAGTATGAGATTACCCTCATGAGTAATCTACCAAAGCTAGAGCTTTTCATGTTTCTTTAATCGGGAGTTATAGATACATTTATGTATTTTACATATGTAGGGGAGGTAGGCGTTCTCTTGGCCTGATCATGCCCATTTTCAATACCATCCAACTAGATCACACTGCCAGCATTTGACCAAAATCTCAAGGCTCTAGCTTCATTTTATCGAAAGTTATCGTGCGAACGGACAGACAGACGGGCAGACAGACAGACAGACAGACAGACAGACAGACAGACAGACAGACAGACAGACAGACAGACAGACAGACAGACAGACAGACAGACAGACGGACAGACGGACAGACAGACAGACAGACATGGCTAAATCGAATCAGGAGGTGACCCTGATCATTTATATATATACATTGCTATACCTCCGGAGCCTCCTGTAAGGTGTTACATATTTCCGTCGTGACAAAAACAATATACCCTATACTATAAGTCTAGGTTCCGTCGTGACAAAAACAATATACCCTATACTAAAAGTCTAGGGTATAAAAATCATTAATGCTTGTTCCGATAAATACGCATTTTCCCCCGCCTGGTGTTCTTTCCTAACAACAGATTGATGTTAAGATTCGGCGTTGAAGTGTCTGGATTCTCTGTGTATAGGAGGCAACAGTTTCATGTTGTTCCTGTTTCACAGAAATCCATTCACGATGGAGCTGTAGAGGAGAATGAGATTCCTTATACACTTCTTTTAATTTATCCTTTATGCTTCCCCAATTCTCAAATGATTCATTTAAGATGATTATTTGAGCATTACCCCGAATCTGCGTTTGAATTTACTTGAAAAGTATATTTTTATGCGAATCACTTGCCAAATCCATAGCCTGAGAACAGCTATACACAAAATTGAAGACATCTTCCGCGCAACCCTCAAAGACGGGTATAAATGATTTTAGGTCACTGAAAGTTAGCGACATAGTTCCCAAATTCTCACTTTCCGACGAATTTAAACCCGAACTATTTCCACTTTCGATATCACCAACTATCGTGGATCGCTCATTTAAGAAGGTTTCGTAATTCACAAAACGACCGTTGAGCTCAATCAGAAAATTCTCATGCGATCTGTCAATAATTTCCTCCTCACTGAGTACAATAAACTCGTTTCCTAATTTAACCCGATACTCAGATGACATCTGTACACTTTACTTAAAACTATCACCAATTTTCTCGAAACACTGCCCTCAATATTGTTTGTAATATCTTACAAATTTTCACTTTTCAACTATTTCGTTTTTCCTTATTCTTATTCCTTTCCTTTATATTTTATGTACATACATATATACGAGTATACTCGGATATAAATATATAGATAAAATTGACTCACAGTAGAATATTGAGTTCCATTATCCCGGCGAACTGGACTACACGTTGCTTTTCAGGATGCTTCGTGGTCGTTACAGATGTCCAATCTGCTTCGGCTGCTGCCGGTACGATAGCGTAGCAGGATCAGAGGTAAGGCTGGTTGCGTTTCCGTTTACCAATCAATTGTTGTTGTTGCCGGTGAGTAAGCTGATCCTTGGATACTGCTTCCTTTACTTGTCCAAAGTAACGACCCCGGCCGTTCTGCTGCAATATTAACACTGAAGAGGAAGCACATTGGTGTGGTGGTGAATATTATCACTGGGCACTGTCCCATTGGGGAGCACGCAAGGAGACTTTGCTTACCCTACAATGACTTCTGTAGAAGCTGCGAGGATGCTGACGAGGAGGAGACTACCCTCCATTTTCTATGCACCTGTCCTGCGTTGGCTGCGAGGAGGTGGGTCTTTCTGGGGGACTCTTTCTTCCTTCACCTGGAAGAGCTAAGGGGCATAAGCCCGATCAGGCTTTATACTTAGGTTCATTGCCAGCTCTGCCTGGTTCAAAGGATAGTAATTTCAACGGGATAGGTGTTTATCCTGGTAGGTATCACAACGGGCCCTTTGGTGGCCTATGTGGTCTGCATCATCCGCGGCAGCCTTTTAACCTAACCTGACCTAACCTAACGGGTACAATGTATGTGTTCCGCGCAATTTTCAATCGGACCAAGTGTCGGTGGGTTTTTTGTTCAAATTTCGTGATCTTGGCGGCGACGACGAAGCTGTGTCACGACAACATTAGATAAGTGTTATCATCAATTTATTCTTTGTGATGTGGGAATTTGTGGTTTCTTCCTATTTATTGCAGATCCAAATCGCCAAACACAGGACGTAAACGCCAGCCATCGTTATCCCTCTATTCGTGGTCGTTACAAAGGTAACCCTAACATTCCGCCATAAATAATCCTAACTAATGACGAATCCAATACTAGGTTTACATTATTTCTTTCTTTTCAGATTCATGATGCCGCGATTCCGTAACATTCATGTGAAATAGTGATCCGATCTGGCTGGCTCGAACTAAATGGCATCACTTCGAATCGGGGGTAAAAAATAAAGAAAACCAGGCCGAAGCTTCGCTTCGGCCCGGTGTCCGAAGCGTATATACCCTAGACTTCTACAGACCTAGTGGACATACCAAAAGTACCAATTGGCAACGACCATATGCATTAAGAATGGGTCTCTTATATGGCCAGTTCATAGGAGAGGTTGGCACTCATTCGTTAGGATCTTGACCATTCTCAAAATCGATTAACTAACTAACCCATTCTACAATATTTGTCGAATTTTTCAAGTCGCTAGCTTCATTCTATCGGAAGGTATTGCTTATTTGAAGTTTCACTTGTAGAGGAGGTAAGGGTTCCTTAGGTCGGATCTTGCACATCATTGCCACAAATCAATTAGATCACCCTACAACCATTTAAACAAAATTTCAAGTCTCTAACTTCACTCTATCGAAAGCTATCGCTTATTTAAAGTTTCGTTTGTAGGGGAAGTAGGGGTTTTGTTGGTCGGATGTTACCCAGCTTTAATGCCAACTAACTCAATCTCACTTCGAACATTTGACCAAAATTTCAAGTCACTGGCTTCATTCCATCAAAAGTTATTGCTTATTTGAAGTTTTATATGTAGGGGAGGTGGGGGTTCCTTGGGTTGGATCTTGCCCATATTCAACACCAACTACGTAGGTCTTACTAGCAACATTCCACCAAATTTTTAACTCGGTAGTATCATTCTATCAAAAGTTATCGCTTATTTGAAGTTTCATTTGTAGGGGAGGTAGGGGTTGCTTGAGTCGGATCTTACCCATTTTCAATACCAACCAAGTAGATCCTACTAACAACATTTTGTCAAATTTTCAACTCGCTAGTGTCATTCTATCGAAAGTTATCGTAATTAAAGGAATATTGAATTTTTTTAAATTTGTAGGGGAGGTAGGCGTTCCTTCGATCCGATTATGTCCAACTTACTAGAACTCAAGCATATTCTCACCCCAGGGTTACATGCCAAAAATCAGGCGTCTACGTCAATTGGTTCAAGAGTTATAGACAAAAAACCCGAAAAGTAGTGTAGTACGGGGCTCTTTGTAAGAAAATTACCGTTAGTTTTCGACTGATCGATTTTATTTTCCCAGGAGTTTATAAGATTACCCTCACGAGTAATCTACCAAAGCTAGATCTTTTCATATTTATTTAGTCGGGAGTTACAGATACATTTAAGTATTTCACATATGTAGGGGAGGTAGGCGTTCTCTTGGCTTGATCATGACCATTTTCAATACTATCCAACTAGATTACACTTCCAACATTTGACCAAAATTTCAAGGCTCTAGCTTCATTTTATCGAAAGTTATCGTGCGAACGGACAGACAGACAGACAGACAGACAGACAGACAGACAGACAGACAGACAGACAGACATGGCTTAGTAGAATCAGGAGGTGACCCTGATCATTTATATATATACATTGCGATACCTCCGGAGCCTCCTTTAAGGTGTTACATATTTCCGTCGTGACAAAAACAATATACCCTATACTAAAAGTCTAGGGTATGAAAACTGAGTTTTTAAGAACTACTACTTTTATAAATATGTTATTAAGCAAGTTTCAGACTCTTTGCAACGACTCTCTTTTTGCACGACTCTTTTTGAACGACTCATTGGAAAGAGTCAGAGCTTATGTGCTGGCACAGTGAAAAGAGTCATTATGCCCATCACTAATATTTACATACCGAAATAAGCGCTTGCTAGAAAACACTCGGATTGCGGGCGTAGCCCTCTATATTCCAGTTCCATTTTATTAATTGAAAAGAAAAACATAGATAGTGTGATTTATTAAAATAGTTGTAGTCATAGGAATAGTAGGAGTACAATATCAGTGTTGCTTCAACACCTTCCTATTTAGGGTTTTTTTTTAGTAAAAGCAAACCCTTATCAAATCGGTCAGACGTCCCTCTGTCTGTCCGTCTGTCTGTCCATGAATTATCTCATGAACCCCTGAAGCTACATGCATGAAATTTGGCGGAAATATGCAGAAGTATTATAATTCTCTGGAGAAAGCGATGCGTCTTAATAGGTCACCTTTAAGAGGATCCCCATAAAGGGGAAATGAAGGTCAAATTTTTTTTCGTTTGGTATAGGCGAGTGGGGTATCTCTAGAAAGGTACCGTCGAGTACATTCCATTTTTATCCTCAAATTAAAAGAAAGGAGGTAAGAGGGAGAGGAGAAAATTTGTGATCAAAGTTTGTCCACCCCCCCCCCCCCCCCCCTTGCATTTCGAGAACGTTACACTTAAAAATATGAAAACTTACAAGGTGGGTTCCGAATAGCATTGAAAATGAAAAGTAATGTAATTTGGTTCCGAAATAGGTTAATAATAGCTTATTTCTATAGTTATAGTTAGCACACCCCTGCGTCCCTTAAACACGTGCGAGGTAAAAAGTAATAATAATAATAATTAATACATTCATTTAAATTTGGGCATTATGACACTATCCATTCAAAAATTGCGCCTATCGGCTGTAGGGGGGGTAGGCTGGTCGCGGACTCATTTTTTAATAATGCAAGTTTGCAATTTGCAATGTCGTCTTAACATGACCGGTTAAGCATCTCGAAGAGTAGGACAGTTTATCTCATCCATCTAAACAAATGCGAGTGGTGCAAACAGCAGGATGTAGTATATTACCTATATACACATGGATTTGTGCGGCCCGTTGGAGACTAATGGCATCGGAGGTGTCTGGTACTATATGCTGTTAAAGGATGAATCAACTAGTTTCCGTTTTATGTATTACCTCAGAGACAAGTCAGAGGTAAAAGAAATTCTTGAAATTTTTGTATGCACGTTAAAAAACGTTTGGAATAGATCGGTTAAGTATAGATCGTTGTGATAACGGCAGCGAGTTAATGAACAAAGACATCAAGAATATGATCTCGAAACGTGGAACTATCTTTGGGAGAATTTCTCCATACCTATATGTACACCGGAGCAAAATTGATAGAGCGAAACAATCAAACGATTCAAGAGCCTGCACGTACAATGTTAATTGCAAGCAAACTCAACAAACTTTTGTAGCCCGAAGCAGTTTTCTTAATGAATAGGACCCCAAATTCTATAAATTTGAAAACAACACCGTTTGAACAGTGGTTTGGTGCAAAACCACAACTTGATCATAGAGTCTTCGGAACAACCGTATTCGTTCACATACCGAAGAATCTTGGACGAGTGAAATGGGATGTTTTTGGTTGGATATAAGTCAACCAAAAGAAATTTTCGATTCTACGACCCAGAAAGCAGGCGGATAATTGGAAGTCTAAAATAGTCGAGGCAGACCGGGACTATTTTAGGAGTTTATAACCTCTTTGGAGTTTATAAGCTCTTTGGAGTTTATAAGCTCTTTCCATACAAAAGTAGCTAGTTATGAGGAGGCTATCTGCCCACTGAAGGTTTCGTAACCCGCTCTCTCGAAGGAGTTTACGATTCATAACCATCTTCCAGAGACAAATTTCACATCTCTGGCAACACTAAAACGAGCTTCTTTGCAGACTTTTCTGCACACTTGCAGACTATACGTCAAAAGCATTGTCACTTTGACTTTTCATCGTATCCCAGACAAGCAGACAAGCAAGATGTGCCCATGGACCCACCAATTGTAAGCAATCGTTATTATATTTTTCACAAATAATAAATAATAAATAGCTGTTGCAACAGTCCAATTTCAACCATGGCCTCGAGAAAAGTTAGCATCATCTCATTTTGTAGATCATGACGGTCTTTTTGCAGAGGTGTGTGATCAGCAACACACTCAACTGAGTTATTTACCCCATAAATGGGTACTCATTTAACAGCTGAGTGGGCTCATAGTCCGACACGTAAATCCCTTTTTTTATCGAAAACACCGCATTCAGTAGGAATCGAACCGGGGCCCAGTGCGTAGAAGGCGAACGTGCTAACCGTTGCGCCATCCGGACTCACAAATAATAAAAAAAAATTTTTCTTATAGAAAAAGAGAAAATTCAAACTTGGATGATCTGTTGACCCCGAAAAGCGGCTTCTTTAGGAGTGGCAGGACCGCCTGGAGGAACTGCGAAAGTAGCGGCGAAATGGCCACATAAACAAAGATTACTTCTGGGCAAATGGCAAAATGCCTTATTTGGAAAACGACTTTATCAACTTCAAGTCAAGGGATTCGTTCCAAAAATCAATTCCGACAACCATAACGATTTGAAAGGACATACTACGAAAAGTGCCATCATTGCAGCCAACCAATTAGTTCTTGCTATGAACATTTAAACAAAATTTCAAATCTCTACCTTCATTCTAGAGAAAGTTATCGGTTATTTGAAGTTTCATTTGTAGGGGAAGTAATGGTTTGGTTGGACGGATTTTACGTATTTTCAATATCAGTCAGCTGAATCCGACTACAAACATGTAACCAAAATTTTAAGTCGCTAGTTTTATTTTATCGTAAGTTATCGCTTATTTTAAGTTCCATTTGTAGGGGAGGTAGGGGTTCCTCGGGTCAGATATTGGCCATTTTCAATACCAACCATATATAGGGGAGGTAGCCGTTTTCTTGGCCTGATCATACCCATTTTCAATACCAACCAACTAGATCATACTGCCAACATTTGACCAAATTTTCAAGGCTCTAGCTTCATTCTACGGAAAGTTATCGTGCAAACGGACAGACAGACAGACAGGCAGACAGACAGACATGGCTAAATCGAATCATGAGGTGATCCTGATCATTTATATATAACATTGATATACTTCCGGAGCCTCCTTTAAGGTGTTACATATTTTCGTCGTGACAAAAACAATATACCCTATACTATAAGTCTAGGGTATAAAAATGCGAGTTTAGAACATCAAAATGTTGTAGATTTGAACTTTGTGTCTATGGATATAATATTGTTCATTACAGTCAACAATAACACAATATACATACATATGTAAAATATCGGATTGATGGTTAAGCATTTAAGTGAAAGAAGAATATACACTTTCCATTCAAATCGTGGCCGTAAATTTTTCAGGCTTGGTCATCAAAAATTGGAATACTACTATAAAGAGGCGAAACTACTCTAAAAGATGCCATTTCCACCTTTGGTGGCCAAGGCTGAGAAAAAAAATTATCAGCGAATGAAAAAGAGTAAAAATGGCGGAGAAAAAAAATCCAGCAAAAACCACGCAGAATGCACGGAAAAGTGCTGCAGCGAAATCAAAACCGTAAACTTTCTCAGGCTTGGCCACCAAAGGTGCGGATACCAGTTTAAAGAGGAGAAACTGCTCTAAAAGATGCCATTTCTACCTTTGGTGGCCAAGGCTGAGAAAAAAATCATCAGCGAATGAAAAAGAGTAAAAATGGCGGAGAAAAAAAATCCAGCAAAAACCACGCAGAATGCACGGAAAAGTGCTGCAGCGAAATCAAAACCGTAAACTTTCTCAGGCTTGGCCACCAAAGGTGCGGATACCAGTTTAAAGAGGAGAAACTGCTCTAAAAGATGCCATTTCTACCTTTGGTGGCCAAGGCTGAGAAAAAAAATCATCAGCGAATGAAAAAGAGTAAAAATGGCGGAGAAAAAAAATCCAGCAAAAACCACGCAGAATGCACGGAAAAGTGCTGCAGCGAAATCAAAACCGTAAACTTTCTCAGGCTTGGCCACCAAAGGTGCGGATACCAGTTTAAAGAGGAGAAACTGCTCTAAAAGATGCCATTTCTACCTTTGGTGGCCAAGGCTGAGAAAAAAAATCATCAGCGAATGAAAAAGAGTAAAAATGGCGGAGAAAAAAAATCCAGCAAAAACCACGCAGAATGCACGGAAAAGTGCTGCAGCGAAATCAAAACCGTAAACTTTCTCAGGCTTGGCCACCAAAGGTGCGGATACCAGTTTAAAGAGGAGAAACTGCTCTAAAAGATGCCATTTCTACCTTTGGTGGCCAAGGCTGAGAAAAAAAATCATCAGCGAATGAAAAAGAGTAAAAATGGCGGAGAAAAAAAATCCAGCAAAAACCACGCAGAATGCACGGAAAAGTGCTGCAGCGAAATCAAAACCGTAAACTTTCTCAGGCTTGGCCACCAAAGGTGCGGATACCAGTTTAAAGAGGAGAAACTGCTCTAAAAGATGCCATCTCTACCTTTGGTGGCCAAGGCTGAGAAAAAAATCATCAGCGAATGAAAAAGAGTAAAAATGGCGGAGAAAAAAAATCCAGCAAAAACCACGCAGAATGCACGGAAAAGTGCTGCAGCGAAATCAAAACCGTAAACTTTCTCAGGCTTGGCCACCAAAGGTGCGGATACCAGTTTAAAGAGGAGAAACTGCTCTAAAAGATGCCATTTCTACCTTTGGTGGCCAAGGCTGAGAAAAAAAATCATCAGCGAATGAAAAAGAGTAAAAATGGCGGAGAAAAAAAATCCAGCAAAAACCACGCAGAATGCACGGAAAAGTGCTGCAGCGAAATCAAAACCGTAAACTTTCTCAGGCTTGGCCACCAAAGGTGCGGATACCAGTTTAAAGAGGAGAAACTGCTCTAAAAGATGCCATTTCCACCTTTGGTGGCCAAGGCTGAGAAAAAAAATCATCAGCGAATGAAAAAGAGTAAAAATGGCGGAGAAAAAAATCCAGCAAAAACCACGCAGAATGCACGGAAAAGTGCTGCAGCGAAATCAAAACCGTAAACTTTCTCAGGCTTGGCCACCAAAGGTGCGGATACCAGTTTAAAGAGGAGAAACTGCTCTAAAAGATGCCATTTCCACCTTTGGTGGTCAAGGCTGGGAAAAAAATCATCAGCGAATGAAGGACAGACAAATTGATGGAGAAAATCCAGTAATAACCCCTCAAAATGCGTGAGAAAGTGCTGGGGCCTCGTATATAAATGCCCACAACTTACAGAGTAAATAGAAGCGCGGAAAAAAAGTTTTTTTTTTAATTTTTGATCGAAGGTCAATCAACTGCCCTAACCTGATGTTTATTACATCATCAACTGGTAACCTGAGGCATGGCGTGTAAATAACTTTATTCAAAGCGAATTATTAACAAGTGATAAGCTACTGTTAAGCACGAGTAAGCGTGGAGGCAGAAAAGCCAATAAGCGTAAGATAAACAAAGAAAGCAAACCGAGGCGAGACGATGCAGTGAAGATGGAGCGAAGCAGTGATAAAGAAGAAGGCGAAGCAGTGTTAAACGTAGAAATTGAAGCGAAGGAGTCATAAGCTGTGATAATGAAGGAAAGTGAAGCGAAACGAAGCAGTAATAAGCGAAAACTGATCATCGAAGCAAAGCGCTGCTAAGCGCTGAAGCAGAACTGTGATAGGGAAGCGAAGCCAAAACTGGGAAGCGAAGCAGTGATAAGCGAGCAGGAAAAAGGAAGCAAGTGTAAGTAAAAAAGGACGAAGCAACGGTGAGCGATAGATGCAAAGCGAACCGCAACTTGGGCAAATGATTGGTGGAAACCAAGTAGTAAAAGAGAGAGAACCAAAGCGAATCGAAGGGGTGATAAGCAAGGACAGCAAATGGAAGCTGGAATAAGTGAGAAAAATGAAACAGTGATAAACAAAGAAGCTGAAGCAGTGACAAACGAGGGAATTAAAGCGAAGCAAAAAAACCAAGCCAAGCAAATCACTGATAAAGGTTCTAAGATCAGCTTTTCGTGCGAAGTCACATACAAAAACTGTCAAAAGTTGTGTTCCCACGAAAGATTTTCGCTCTGTCAGTGCTAACATATATCATTCAAAGAGACATTATTAGGAGAAATTTTCACGCGAAAAAAATTACTTTGTTCTGTATTTCGCTTGAAAACCGGTCCTTGGAGTAGAAGAGAAAATCATGTGTCGTGTAGAGCGCCGCGGTAATGTGCTGTCTGCAAGTCTACACTGTCACTTTTTCGTGGGAGAGATGACTGTAACATTTTCGCACGAAGAGGTTAATACCAGCCTTAAGCGAGGAAAGCGAAGCAAAGCAGTGATGAGAAGAGAAATATTAAATTCAGAATAAAACGTTGATAAGAAGAAATGTCAGATAGAGAAAAATATGACACCGGACATGTGCACGGGTTTTGGTAACAGCCGTCAAATAGTAGGCCGGTTCACTGAACTGAAACCCTGGCTTCAGGCTTGTTGTATAGATGGTTTTGTGTGCACGTATTTCTTGAGCCGTCGTTGAGCAAGAAAACAACCACTTGAAAGCAACGAGATTAGTAGTAACACGGATAGTGAACAAACGAACACTATGCAAATTTTTCTCTTGAAACGTCAAAATAAGCCGCAATAAACAAACACCTAAATGCCGTAATATAATACCATCAAGGCTAAATCGTGCGACAACAAGGAAATATTCATAAAGGTTTGATTCACATTCACAGCGGGGAGAGAATTTCACACAAGGAAAGGAACACGCACCTGTGAAAACCAAATGTTCCGTCGAGATTTGTGTTTTTCTGCAAAAATGCAATCACGTTGCGGAATGTCAGTTCTAGTGCGTTAACAGCTAATAACAAAGTGTTTTGTTAATTACCCTGTTTGCAGTTTCGGTTCCTCCCTGAAATTGCAATTTGTTCGCCCGAAAATTAAAATTCAGCACGTTACTACTTTACTTTAACACCTAGTGGGGTTAAGCGCGTCAACTACTCCTGTGCAACAATGAACTCTGTTCTGGCCAATGGGACGGATCTTCTCCCATGACTTATCCAGCGACGCACAGACTTTCGCCACAGATCAGAGCCATAAGACTTTCGGACGCCCCATTGGTCGGACGTCACTGGGAATGGGGTCCGATTTCAAAGCATGTCTAGCAATGCAGTTGTCACCCTTCCGCAATGTGTGACCTATCCACTGCCGTTTTCACCTGCGTATCAATTCGTCGATTGACGAGTGACCCGTACGCCGACTCAGCTCTTCATTTAATATTTTTTCGGGGCAGAAAAAATTCTTAAAATGCGACGAAGAGATGAGTTGACTGAATCTTGCAGTTTGTTGGTAACTCTTACGGAAATAGCTGTGTGCTACTCCCATACAACAGCACAGAGAGTACCAAAGAGCGTAACAAGCCCAGTTTGGTGTTAATATTAAGACAATTGCTTTGCCAGATTTGGTAAGCGTGCCGAATGCACATTTAGGCAAGTTAGGACGAGCGATGTCCAGCTTCGTACCACCATTTTCGACAACAATGCCTCCTTGGCAGACGAACTTGTCCAGTCTGGACAGACTGTCAATTGACTTTAATATCAAAAGGAATAGGATTTCTTTTTCTTAACGGCGGGCTAAGAACTTTGGTTTTGTTGATGCCCATCTTTAGCCCAACCTTGCTCGTCTCTCGATATCTAAAGCCATGAAGTTTAAGTCTGATTTTGTTAGAGAGTAGCAATATGTCGGTAGCGTAATCAAGATGTTGCAAACAATATGTAAAGGTGTATCGAATTCCTCTGTGTGGTCCGGATAGGGCTGCATGCTACACCCGCCAATCACTACGAGGAATAGGTGAGAGAAAGCACCTCTGCCGAACTCCACTCTGAATCGCAAAGTTCCTCGACAACTTACCTTTATGTATAAGGCGACATTATGCGCTATCATAGGTCGACTTAATAATAGCCACAAGTTTCTCAGGGATGCCTATCCCCTGTGCAAAGCCGCCCATATATAATCGCGGTCTACACTATCGAAAGTCTTCTCGAAATCAATGAAAAGCGAGTGAAGCTGAGAATCGCACTCGGTGCATTCCAGGACGCAAGGTGCTAATGAATCGATCGGATCGAAAGTCGGCTTGCTCTTCATCAATTGTGCTTTCTAAGTGATTGTTTTGTCTTCCAGGACAATTTTAGCTATTATTTTGGCAAAGGCAGGAAGCACGCAAATACTTTTTCAATTATTACAGTCTGTAAGGCTGCCCTTTTTGGGAAGTTTGATGATCAATCCTTCCTTCCACTCATTTGGAAAGGTCTCTGTGTTTTACGCTTTATCAATAAGTGGATGCAACTCGGCATTCATACTTGGCGCTGCATCACAAAGTTCAGCAGGAAAGCCGTCGAGTTTGGAGGCCTTACCTCGACAATTTCCTCTTTAGTCAGTGCAGTTGAGCGTATACGCGCATTTTGATGTTTAGCTAATTAATTTATCTATACGAGGGGGAGCTTCACCAGATGTTACGTGGGGAAATGTTCTTTTCACCGCCTCATCTGATTATCCCCTAAGATAAGTAGCTTTCCATCACTATCCTACACTGGATGTTGCTACGAGTCACGACCATATTTAAACTTCTTAATGACACCGTATACGTCCTTGAAGTTGTTGTTTCTTGCGGCTTCTTCTGCCGAGACGAGAGAGTTAGTATACCCTCTTTTATCGCATCGCACAATACGTTGAACTTCTCGAGCTTTCTGACGATAAAGGAACTCGATGCTACCTCGATTACCGTTTGATTTTTGAGCTAAACCTACCTTCAGTCGCTTGCTTTCAACAATCCGCAATCATGATACGTCGAACATCCAAGGCCTATGCCGGCAATCCGTGTTTATCCCGACGATGATATCTGCGCTGCCGATGTACATATTTTTGATGAGACTAGCTATCTAAGCTGCTTTTCTGCGCAAGGCGGTCCTTGTGTTGTTGAAAGACAGCTAGATTTTTTAGTCGGTCGGTGTAGAATTTGCGACCCCTGGATCTTTCGTCGCTAGGACGGCGCACGGCAGCCATACGCAATCGAAATTAGCGATCATAAGATAATGGTCTCTTCCCATCCCAATATCGGCGCCCCTCTTATTTCGCACGTCCAAAAAGCAACTTTTGTATCTTTTACTAATGGCAAAGTGGTCGTCCTCATTTTGTATTCTGTGCCGATCAACTGGCAATCTGTTGATCTGAGGTGATTTTGTGGCAGTCTGTATGCTCAAGTATAATCCCACCGAAGAAGAGACCGTGAAAGTTGCCGAACTCTACAAATCTTTCACCATTGTCATTACTATCACCAAGGCCGTTTCTTCCCATCATATGACCGAGTCCCTTGTTATAAGCACCTAGCAAGGCTTGGAAAACAAGCCTTTAAGCAACATCACGGAATACCTTGCAAATTGTCATCGGGTAATGCGTCGAGTATCAATCTCACTTCACTTGCTTTTCATGGATTTCGAGAAGACTTTCGGCAGTGTTGATCAGGAATCTACATATGTAAGCAGCTATGGAGGCATCCCTAAAAACTTTGTGACTATTAAAGGTGTATGCAAGGCGCCGTTTCGAAGCTGCGGTTTAACAAGCTGTTTGAGCAGCGGCACCCGCTGTCTATAAAGGCAAACAACCGGCAGCCTCCGCGGTTTCTAAATACAATCTCACAGCTCAGCAAACCGGCAGCTTTTCACGGATTTCCAAAAGGCTTTCGGCGATGTGGATCGAAAATCTATATGAGCGGCTCTGGAGGGATCCCTATGAAGCTTATGTCTATTGAAGGTGTATATAAAGTCTAGGGGGACTTTTAGACTGGAAGTGGCTGTCGTCAAGGGTATCCCCTCTCCAATCCAATTTCAATCGCGTTCGGTGTCCGTGGTCGTTCGGTCACCGCTCTACGATACTAATCTAGAGCTCGGAGTTCAAATCTCGGCGCGATCGAAACTGCCTGTGGGTACTAATAGAATTCTCACTGTGCTCCGAGCTTGTCAGTATAAAGACGGCGCGGATAGGAGGTGCATGCTAGCAATTGCAGTTGATCGAAACGTCATCAAGCCATGGAAATGCTGGAAATGTTGACGTGCCCATGCCCCTGAAGGGATCAAGGCAATTAATAACAACAATTCTATCCAGATTATGCAGTAGAAATGAATACATCTTATCTGCAACATCTTGACTACGCGGACGACGTATGCTTGCTCTCTGACAAAATCATAGATCTGAACGGAATGGCTTCAGATCTCGAGAAGGAGTCCCCTACCCCTATTGTGAAATATTAACGCCAACAAAACCAAGGTGGTTGTGCTGCCAACTAAAAATCCAGCCCATTGGTATTATGGACAGCCTGTGGATAAATTCGACTACCTAGGTGGCAGTACATATTTCCAAAGAAGCTCGTCGTTAAGACCAAAATGGGCCTATTTCGCTCCCTGGGGTTGTCTGTGTTATTGCAAGGAAGCAGAACATGAAAACTTTCCGTAAATAATACTAGTGAGGTACAATATTTCGCCGACTCTTGTCTTTGTCGAATTTTAAAAATTTTCTGGCCTAGAGCAATATTAAACTAGGGTATCAAAATGAAGTGCTGGATCGGCGTACAGGCCAGATGATTGACAATCAGAGTTTTGAGATGCACGCGAAAATGGCAGTGGCTTACATTACGTAAGGGCCATAACTACTATACTGGAAGTGTTATGAAATAAAACGCCAATGAACTTAACTACACAATTTATGTCGACGTTTGGAACGTCCTTGAATCGCCGATCGGTGGCCGACAAGCGTGCGTTGTTGGGTGTGTCATGGAACGAGATTAGACTTATTGCCTGATGGCAAATTCGATGGCTAATTAGAGAAGTTGACGCGCTGTATCCTACCGGGATATAAGGCAAACTATTGTAGTTGAATTATATCACAGCAGCACTAGCCGATCTGACTAGTCAAATCCGTTTCCAAATATTCGAGGGTATTAGTGCGGCTCCTCGCGTCGTGGCAAATAAAACTGAAGTTGTATGTTACGTGTTGATAGTGAGTCAATTGACCAATGTGGTTGCATTTCCAAGCCTCTCACTTAGCTACACATCCACTGACCAAACCCTTCTTGCTAGGTTTCTGATAATCAAGCTTCCAGTTTCAGACATTTGGGAACTTAATAACTTAGTTATCTTCGAGGTAGAACACGTCTAAATAATATATGAATATAAGCTGTCTAGTTCAAGTAAGCTTTCTTCCTTAGATCTCATTGCATATTTTTTATTTGCAAGTTACAAATCCCTTTGCCTTATGAAAAATCCGACAGTTTTTAATGCACTGCGCTCCGGCTCGATTCCTACTGAATGCAGTAGTTTTCGATAAAAAATGGGACTTACGTGTCGGACTATGAGCCCACTCAGCTGTTAAATGAGTACCCATTTATTGGGTAAATGGCTCGGTTGAGTGTGTTGCTGAGTCCACACGTCCACACAAGACACACCGTCATGATCTAGAAAATGAGGCGATGCTAACTCATCTGGAGGCCTTGGAGATTGGACTGCTGCGACAGTTATTTATTTTTAATGTTGAGATCCCCGATGGTAATGTTCGATTGTGGTGGCGTCCTAGTCCTTGATTGCATCATTATTTTCGTTTTGCCCTTGTTTATTCGTAGTTCAACTTCTTTTGTTTGTTGATCGACCAGGCCTCCACCAGGCCACCTTTACACTCTCCAATTGATTCTGTTTTCCAGAACTTTCTACAGTATTTTATAGGACGGACAGACTAGTGAGATGCCTCTATAGTTTTCACACCGAAACTTATCCCTCTTCTTGATTATGGGGCAGATAAGCTCCCGCGCCAATCCTTTACAACGATTTCGTCCTGCCGCAAGGAGCGTATAAGGTGTTATCAAGGAGTTTGTGGTTGTAACTCCCGCCAACACCCGGTAAAGGATAGTAATGAAAAACTACTTAAGTATCTCAGAGGAAGGTCAGATGAGGCGAAGGAAGGAACACTTCGTCACTGCCTTGAACCGTGTAACTTCTGGTGAAGTTCCCTCTCATGTAGATAATTTAACTAAACAAAATGCGCGTATACGGTCAACTGCACGAACTAAAGAGAAAATTACCGCTGCAATTATTGCACTGAAACTAGGAAAGGCCGACGGACTTGCCGAACTTTATTAAGCAGCGACAAGCATAACTGCCGAGCTGCTGCACTGAAATTGTTGATATAGCGTGGAACACAGACACCTTTCCCACTGAGTGGAAGGAAGGATTGATCATTGAACTTCCGAAAAATGGTGGTCTTGCAGACAATAATTTGAAAAGCATGTGCTTCCTGCAGTTGTCAAGATAGTAGCTAAAATTGACATCAAAAGACTAAAAGTTAATTTAGGAAGCAATTTCTTTTGCAGCTATCCAGGTCAAGGATAGTTAACCCGAGCTTTTGTACAAATAAAAACGATGTATCTGACTCATACAGCATGTATTTGACATGAAATGGATTTGATCTCAGAGAAAGTTTGGATTTTAAGTGGTGGCATAATTCCACTCTTTGAAAAATATTAAAAATAGACTTCATTCTATTGCATCAAGAGCAAGCATTGAAGCTATCAAACGCAACTGTGCTAGATGAAACTAATTGATTCCGAGTAGTTTCCTAATATTTCGACAAAAATGACTATTCCAATTTGAAAAAGTGTGTAATTCGATTGATTCTAATTGAGGTCAACTGAGGTGAAAATAGAGTGGACATCGTGGAATGAGCGAACTTCTTCTAGCAGCCGCTAGATGCGTCCTAAATCAAAGCTTAACTTGTGCGCTATCCAGGTCAGGATCTCCTCTCCATAAATCACTGGATTAAGCGCCAATCTATATAGGGTAGCATTGTTGTTGTATTGCGTGTTATTTCACTAACCTATACAGGTTGAGAAAAGCAAAAGAACGCGCCTATTGATGAAGAGCAGGCTGGGTTTCGATATGGATTCTCCTGAGTCGACCACATCAACACACAACGAAACATCTCCGAGCAATGCGTTGAGTATGATTCTCTGCATCACTTGCTTTTCATTGATTAAGAAGCCTTTCCTGGTGTGAACCGAGATTCTATACGGATGGCTTTGCGCAGGAGAGGCATGTCGCGCTCTGCATAAATGTCAGGTGTCTGAGGACTTTGAGATTGGGAGTGCAGTTCGACAAAGGTACATCCTCTCACCGATCTTATTCCTCATTGTAACCAGAGTTACATGCAGCCCTATTTGGACTAGACAGAGGAATCGAATTGAGAGAATTCTCCTGATTTTTGCAAAACAGAAATATTAAAAAAAAAACTGCTGGGACCTTCAGGAACCCCAGTGTGCAATCTGAGGGTTGACTCTGGTACAGAACTACCTAAATTACAATGGCAGCAACACACCTTACGATAATTATTTTGAAAAATAATAACAGAAAGAAATTGCTGGGGCCGTTAGGGACCGTGTGTAATTCGAGGGTTAACGTTTGCACAAAGCAACCTAAATTAGAAAGGCAAGTAAACAACTTACGATAATTATTAGCAACCAAAACTATGAAAAACCGAAAGTCCGAAACGTATATCCCCTAGACTTGTACACACCTAGTGGTGATACCAAAAGTATCAATTGACAACGACCATATTATAAGTCAGTTTTCTGTATGGCTAGTTTATAGGGGAGGTTGGCGCTCATTCAGAAGGATCTTGACCACTCTCAAAATACACTATCTAGCCCACACTACAAATATTTGTCGAATTTTTCAAGTCACTAGCTGCATTCTATCGAAAGTTATCGCTTATTTGAAGAGTCGCTTGTACGGGAGGTAGAGGTTTCTTTTGTCGGATCTTGCACATTTTCAATAACAACCAACAAGGTCCTAGAACAAACATTTGACCAAAGTCACTAGCTTCATTTTATCGAGAGTTTTCGCTTATTTGAAGTTTTATTTGTAGGGGAAGTAGGGGTTTCGCTGGTCGGACTTTACGTACTTTCAATATCAATCAACTTTACCCAACTACAACCATTTGACCACAATTCCAGGTCACTAGCTTCATCGGAAGTTATCGCTTATTTTAAGTTTCATTTGAAAGTTATCATCCGAACGGACATACAGACAGACAGAGTGACATGGCTAAATCGAATCAGGAGGTGACCCTGATCATTTATATATATATATACATTGCCATACCTCCGGGGCCTTCTTTAAGGTGTTACATATTTTCGTTGTGACAAAAACAATAAACCCTGTACTTATAAAGTCTAGGGTATAAAAATGCTCGAATCTACAGTGACCCCAGTGTGTAGTCCTCGGGTTAATTCTACTACAAAGGTCATATTCTCTATTATCTATTATTTTCTATTATTCAATAGAATAATCCCTCAAACCGAATTTATCCAACAGTATTCTGTGTAATGTTGCAAATGTTTCATATTTTTAGTATCCGCACGGCCAAATATGTTTATATGGGTGTCATAGTAACGTTATTGTGAAAACGGCCACGGTTTGTATGGAAAGTGTATATTCTCCTTTATTATTCCTAGTTGGTCGTGTCGGCTATGGTTTTTGACTTTCATATGATGTTTGTCGAAACTCACACATAATGAGTATGGCATTTATAACCTCCAAGTGCAGTGTGTCAGGGTCCGAGGTTACGAAAAGCTTAGAGCTCTTTGGAGTTTATGGAAGGAGGTTATCTTTGGTCTGTCTTGACTATGAGATAACCCGAAAAGGACACAATTTTTCGATGCTGAAAGGGGTTATTTCACAGAATTTTACGAGACAGTGAGCTACAACGATGCAATGACTTGCAACCAAGCTTCAAGTTGGAAAGTAGCAATCGAAGAATTAAAGTCTCACCAAGAAAATAAAACCTGGGATACATATTGATAAGATGCCAGAGGAATGCAACAACATCGTAGGATATAAATGGGTATTTACATTAAAATTAGCACCGAATCAGCAATTTAAATAGAAGGCTCGGCTTGTGGCGAAAGGATATTCCAAAGTTTAGGAATCGACTTTGTACTAATAAACTTTTTGGCCGGTAATAAGATTAGGCCAGTAAAATTAAATATTATTACTAAAAATTAGGGAAAGATCTGAAAATAATTTTAATCCCTTCTATAGACACTAAATACATGGAAACTGAGTTTGCACGATCGTAGAAGGTCAGCTTAACTTTTGGTGGGCGAAAATCCGAGAAATTTGAGCCCTTTTTAGAGTTTTGTAGTTAAAACAAAACCCTTATGAAATCGGTCAAATGTCCGTCCGTCTGTCCGTCTGTCCATAGAATATCTCACGAACGGCTGAAGCTACATACATGAAATTTTGTAGGAATATGTAGAATTACTATAAATCGCCGGAGAAAGCGATGCGTCGTAATAGGTCAACTCAGAGGGGAAATGAAGGTTTAAATTTTTTTTTAGTTTGGTAGAGGCAAGTGGGGTATCGTAAGAAAGGTACCGTCGAGTACATTCCATTTTTGGAATTTTTTTCAAATTTGAAGAAAGGGGAAAATAGGGAGAGGGGGAAAATATGTGATGCGAGTTTGTCCCCCCCCCTTGCATTTCGAGACCGTTATACTTAGAAACATGAAAATTTATAGAAAAACGCCATTTTATTAGCGTAGAAAACCTAGATTAATAGAATTTTGAAATTTCATCGGGAAAGGTTAATAATAGTACATTTCTATAGCTGCAGTCAGCACACCCCTGCACCCCTTAAACGCACCCGAGGTCAAAAATATTAATGGCCAATGATAACCAACATCATAGGCAATAATACCTCCAAGTTTTATTACAATCACATAATATTTAATAATAGTACATTCATTTAAATTTGGACATTTTGACACCATCTATACAAAAAATGCACATAACCGGCCTCTGCTACTCACTAGTACTACGAGTACTGCATACTTGAATATTGTTTATTGTTTTCCGTAAAGTGAATTGGAGTTAACCATTTCTGAAAGGGTAAAGATTGGTTGGATAGGAGTGGGAGGGGAGAGAAGTGGAGGGGGAGGTAGGGGGGTTGCTGCTTTAAAGGGAGGTCTCTATAGAGGGAAAGTGAAGGTCAACATTTTTTTTTCATCTGGTATAGGCAAGTGGGGTACCATGAGAAAGGCACTACCGAGTACATTCCATTTTTGGCGTTTTTATTAAATTTGAAGAAAGGGGAAAAGAGGTAAAGGGAAAAATATGAGATCATAATTTGTTCAACCCCCCTACCATTTCGAGACCGTTACTTTTAGAAATATGAAAACATACAGGAAGGTGGCTTTCAACTAGCACAGAAACAAAAAAATATGGAATTTTTGTATTTTGTCAAAATAGCTCCATAATAGTATATTTGTTTAGTTACAGTTAGCAGACCCCTGCATTTCTCGAACTCATCCGAGGTCGAAAATATTGATGGATGATGGCCAACGATAATCAACACCACGTGCAATAATATCCCCAAGTTTCGTAATAATCACGTAATATTTAATAATAGTATTTTACATTCATTTAAATTTGGTCATTTTGATATCATCCATACAAAGAATGCACATAACAGTTCTCTTGTACTACATACTAGTACTACGAGTATAACATACTTGCATATTGTTTTTCGTAGAGCGAAATGGAGTTAACCATTTTCAAAAGGGTAAAGATTGGTGGGAGGGGAGGGAAGGGGGGGGGTATGCTGGTCGCTGACTCTACTTTCTATAATTATTCAAACAATTTATTTTCAATATTTTTTACGCAAGCTTGTAGTTGTTTGTGACACTTGGTTTCATTCTGCACACCAACTTAGTATGCGTCTGTAGCTTAGCTCGGTAACGCACCGGGTATTTTTTGCTACTCGAAACACGGTCTCTGCGGTTCGCGCCCCGCAACGGGACCAACTATTTTTATACCCTAGACTTATAGTATAGGGTATATTGTTTTTGTCACGACGGAAATATGTAACACCTTAAAGGAGGCTCCGGAGGTATAGCAATGTATATATTTAAATGATCGGGGTCACCTCCTGATTCGATTTAGCCATGTCTGTCTGTCTGTCTGTCTGTCCGTCTGTCTGTCTATCTGTCTGTCTGTCTGTCCGTCTGTCTGTCCGTTCGCACGATAACTTTCGATAAAATGAAGCTAGAGCCTTGAAATTTTGGTCAAATGTTGGAAGTGTGATCTAGTTGGATGGTATTGAAAATGGTCATGATCAGGCTTAGAGAACGCATATGTAAAATACATAAATGTATCTATAACTCCCGATTAAAGAAACATGAAAAGCTCTAGCTTTGGTAGATTACTCATGAGGGTAATCTCATACTCTCCTGGGAAAATAAAACTGATAAGTTGAAAACTAACGGTAATTTTCTTACAAAGAACACCGTACTACCCTACTTTTCAGGTTTTTTGTCTATAACTCCTGAACCAATTGACGTAGACACCTGATTTTTGGCGTGTAACCTTGAAGTGAGAAGCTGCTTAAGATTATGTAAGTTGGGCATAATCAGATCAAAGGAACGCCTACCTCCCCTACAAATTTCCAAAAATTAAATATTCCTTTAATTACGATAAATTTCGAAAAAATGATACTAGCAAGTTGAAAATTTGAAAGAATGTTGCTAACAAGACCTACTTTGTTGGTATTGAAAATGGGCAAGATCCGACTCAAGGAACCCCCACCTCCCCTACAAATGAAACTTCAAATAAGCGATAACTTTTGATAGAATGAAGCCAGCAACTTGAAATTTTGATCAAATGTTGAAAGTGAGATTGAGTTAGTTGGCATTAAAGATGGGTAAGATCCGACCTAAGGAACCCCTACCTCCCCTAGAAATGAAACTTGAAATAAGCGATAGCTTACGACAAAATAAAGCTAGCGACTTGAAATTTTTGTCAAATGTTTGTAGTATGATCCAGTTGACTAATATTGAAAATACGTAAAATCCGACCATCGAAACCCCTACTTCCCCTACAAAAGAAACTTCAAATAAGCGATAACTTTCGATAGAATGAAGCTAGAGACTTGAAATTTTGTTTAAATGTTTGTAGGGGGATCTAATTGGTTGATGGAAATGCTGGGCAAGATCCGACTCAAGGAACCCCCACCTTCCCTACAAGTGAAACTTCAAATAAGCGTTAATTTTCGATAGAATGAAGCTAGTGACTTGAAAAATTGGATAAATATTTGTAGAATGGGTTAGTTAATTGATTTTGAGAATGGTCAAGATCCCACTGAATGATGTCCAACCTCCCCTATGAACTGGCCATATAAGAGACCCACTTTTAATGCATATGGTCGTTGCCAATTGGGACTTTTGGTATCACCACTAGGTCTGTACAAGTCTAGGGTATACACGCTTCGGACTCGGACTATACACCGTGAAGGCGTGATTTTACTTGAAAACTCGACCGTGGAGGTCTAGATGGTGTGAAGCACTTATATTAACTCACTAGAGGGGTGGAGAGACGGTCAGAAGACCATCTAGACCTCCACGGTCGAGTTTTCAAGTAAAATCACGCCTTCACGGCTTATACAAACAGAATTCTCACACTTTCGTGGTCGTCTTGCACATGGATAGCTGCAAAATATGCAAGACCTGATGAGTGCTACTATCCATACGAAACCACTAAGCTCGGAGAAATTAATTCAGAGGGAATTTGAGAATAAAAAATAGTTGGTCCCGTTGCGGGGCGCGAACCGCAGAGACCGTGTTTCGAGTAGCAAAAAATGCCCGGTGCGTTACCGAGCTAAGCTACAGACGCATACTAAGTTTGTGTGCAGAATGAAACCAAGTGTCACAAATAACTCCAATTTAAATTGAAAATGATTCGCACTTGTACATTTGCAAGAACATTAATACATAAAGTAAAATTGCCAGGGAACAAATATCTCCACTTCTCACCCTCTCTCCACCCCTCTAGTGAGTTAATATAAGTGCTTCACACCATCTAGACCTCCACGGTCGAGTTTTCAAATAAAATCACGCCTTCACGGCTTATACAAACAGAATTCTCACACAGACGACCACGAAGTCTTGCACATGGATAGCTGCAAAAGATGCAAGACCTGATGAGTGCTACTATCCATACGAAACCACTAAGCTCGGAGAAATTAATTCAGAGGGAATTTGAGAATAAACCAGGCAAGACGACCACGAAAGTGTGAGAATTCTGTTTGTATAAGCCGTGAAGGCGTGATTTTACTTGAAAACTCGACCGTGGAGGTCTAGATGGTCTTCTCACCGTCTCTCTCTTCTAGTGAGTTAATATAAGTGCTTCACACCATCTAGACCTCCACGGTCGAGTTTTCAAATAAAATCACGCCTTCACGGTGTATAGTCCGAGTCCGAAGCGTGTATACCCTAGACTTGTACAGACCTAGTGGTGATACCAAAAGTCCCAATTGGCAACGACCATATGCATTAAAAGTGGGTCTCTTATATGGCCAGTTCATAGGGGAGGTTGGCCATCATTCAGTGGGATCTTGACCATTCTCAAAATCAATTAACTAACCCATTCTACAAATATTTATCCAATTTTTCAAGTCACTAGCTTCATTCTATCGAAAATTAACGCTTATTTGAAGTTTCACTTGTAGGGGAAGTGGGGGTTCCTTAGGTCGGATCTTACCCGTCTTTAATGCCAACTAACCCGATCTCACTTTCAACATTTTACCAAAATTTCAAGTCACTGGCTTCATTCTATCAAAAGTTATCGCTTATTTGAAGTTTCATTTGTAGGGGAGGGGGGTTCCTTGAGTCGGATCTTGCCCATATTCAATACCAACTAAGTAGGTCTTACTAGCAATATTCCACCAAATTTTAAACTCGGTAGTATCATTCTATCGAAAGTTATCGTAATTGAAGTAATATTTAATTTTTTGAAATTTGTAGGGGAGGTAGGTGTTCCTTTGATCTGATTATGCCCAACTTACAGAACCTTAAGCAGCTTCTTCCCTCAGGGTTACATGCCAAAAATCAGATGTCTACGTCAATTGGTTCAAGAGTTATAGATAAAAAACCTGAAAAGAAGGGTAGTACGGGGCTTTTTTTAAGAAAATTACCGTTAGTTTTCAACTGATCGATTTTATTTTCCCAGGAGAATATAAGAATACCCTTACTAGCAATATACCAAAGCTAGAGCTTTTCTTGATATTTTAATCGGGAGTTATAGTTACATTTAATTATTTTACATATGTAGGGGAGGTAGGCGTTCTCTTGGCGTGATCATGCCCAATTTCAATACCATCCAACTAGATCATACTACCAACATTTGGCCAAAATTTCAAGGCTCTGGCTTCATTTTATCGAAAGTTATCGTGCGAACGGGCAGACAGACAGACGGACAGACAGACAAACGGACAGACAGACAGACAGACATGGCTAAATCGAATCAGGAGGTGAACCTGATCATTTATATATATTCATTGCCATACCTCCGGAGCCTCCTTTAAAGTGTTACATATTTTCGTCGTGACAAAAACAATATACCCTATACTATAAGTCTAGGGTATAATGATTCGCACTTGTACATTTGCAAGAACATTAATACATAAAGCAAGCTTGTAATTTGCAATATCGTCTTAACATGAATGTTCAGGCCAGTTCATCTCCTGGTATATGATACTACAAAACCCTCGGATTGCGGGCATAGCCCTCTATTTTCCGGTTTCATTTAATATTATTCATATAACTCCAAAACGGTGTCTCGGATCGAAAAAACTAGCATTAGTAAATCAAATAGCGTTGAACTCTGCGTTCAATGCACTGCTCAAAGTTTAAATTCGGTTCAGTAGCGTAGTCAAAATCGATATTCAAAAGAAAAATTATTTTCGAGGCTTCGGAGAAAAATCACACTTTATCACTTTTCAAGCTCACAGATCTTTGCAACGGATGCTCCAAATGGAAAAGCTTATTTCTAAAAGTTGAGGATAATTTGATTGTAAGTCTAACGTGGCCAATATTTTTAAATTCAGTCAATTTTTTTGCTTATCGTTCGGAGGAGGGAATAAAAAACTAAAAGGCTATGTTCAGTTTTTAGGGTAGGATATTACCTGCGATTCAGTCTTTACTAGAATATACTGCCGGATATGGCTTTTGAGTTATTGCGTTTTTATTAAAAAAAAGTTAATGATTTTGCAAAGATTAAATTACTTTAGTCAGTCAAATTGTTATAACACTGGTTGCTTTAATTAGGGTAATTTCGATTTTTGATATATTGTTTGAGTTGGTACATTGTTTAAAAGTTCGAGTTCTCTATCCTATCTATTTGCTTAATTTTACTGGCCTATCATAGAAATAGTAGGCGTACAATATCAGTGTTGCCTCTACATTTACCTAATTTCAACGTTAACTATTGTTTATCCATTTAAGTATTATCTTCCATGATGAAAAATGATTTATCATCATGTAATATAAGTGCACAACTGATAATTGTTTAAATAAATCAGCAAGTAAGTACTTTCGGTTGAGCCGAAAGTGTGCATTATTTCGAATGGACACTTGCGGTATGGACTACGTCGGTGTCCCTCTTTTATTTTGTAGCAGAAAGTTTTCCTTAGGATTGATAGTTTTATCCAGTTGCAATCGCTAGTTCGCCTTCTACCAGCGGGGGTATTTAGCTTGATATTCTCCTGGTGTCAACCAACAACTACTCGTACGCAAAATTTAAAAAGTCCTTGATTTTGTTTCACTTGATTTGACTGGATTCACCGACGCTGTAATGCGGTTTCGTTTTGACAGAAAAATGTGTCATTACAAAATAAACATGCCAGACACCAGCTATACATACGTATGTCTATAGGTGGTATTACATTATCAAATAAATTTGACCAATTGTCTCAAACAATATTTGTCGTACTTTTGCATTGGCCGAAAATGTTTTGCATTTGGTGTTACACTATCTATCTATATATATAAAACAAAGTCGTGTGTGTTACACCATTTATAACCCAAGAACGGCTGGACCGATTTTTATGATTTTGGATTTGTTGGATTTGTCTCCGCCCCGAATAGCAGAATAACTATTAAAACATCAAAAAAATTCACGGAAAAAAAAAAATATGAAGAAAATTCATTTCTCATACATTTTGTATGAAACGGCTTTTTATACTCTAGATGAAATCAGAGAGTATTATAAGTTTGCCACAAAGTTTGTAACGCTAAGAAATAAGGCTCGCAGAAAAAAATGAATGATACAGAAGTTCATATTATCACTCGAATATCTCAAAACCGGATGTCCGTCTGTCCGTCTGTCCGTCTGTCCGTCCGTCCGTCCGTGACCTCTCTAGCTCGAGAACGCGTTGAGCTATGAAGTTCAAATTTTGCACACGTTATTTTTGACAAAAAATGAAGGCTAAGTTCGTGAACGGGCTAAATCGCTGCACCCCTTCTACCCCCTCCCATACAAAATGACACATTTTTGAAAATTTACAATAATCAGATTTTCTCAGAAACTATAAATCATATTGCTTTGAAATTTTTAATATATCACTTTTATGATAATTGTAACCTATGTAATAAAACTTATTGTAATCCTCACCCTCCTTCTACCCCCTCCCATACAAACTGCACTATTTCATGAAATACGTTAAGCCAATTTACTCAGTACATATACAATTTATCGGGCTGTAATTTTGTACTTAACACTTAATTAACAATATCAGTTAGATTCAAAAAAATTAATCGATTACCCTTACTCCGTCTACCCCCTCCCATACAAAATGACACATTTTTGATAATTTACAATAATCAGATTTTCTCAGAAACTATAAAACATATTGCTTTGAAATTTTGAATATATCACTTTTATGATAATTGTAACCTACATTATAAAATTTATTGTAATCCTCACCCTCCTTCTACCCCCTCCCATACAAACTGCACTATTTCATGAAATACGTTAAGCCTATTTACTCAGTACGTATACGATGCATCCGAGATTGCAACCAAAATTATTTATTGGCTTTAACCAGGTTCAAATTCATCTAGAGTATTGCATGATTGGGATTTACTCCAATCGTAGTTCTTTTATGTTTTGATGATATTTCGAGAACGGATTGACAGATTTCGATAGTAGAACCCCCCACACCCCTTCCTCCCCATGCGCACGGGCCTATACATGAAAGTAATAACTTTGTACGACAATGACAGTTGAGTTTTTTTTCATCCAGTTTTCAACGGTTATTAAATTTAAATTCGATTAAATTAATTCCGTTGAAAAAAAAATTTTTTTTTGTCATTGTGCGTATCAAGGGCGATTTGTTCGCAATTCTATTTTCGTGATTTTCCAACGGTAAGTTGCCTTTGAAGATGCTCACTTTGTGAGGTTTTCAAATTTGTTATTGTGCGCGCTACGATTATAAAATTTTATGATTAATTTTTAAGTGTTGTCAATGCCGCGAGCCAGAAGATCTAATATTTCAAAACGAAGCCGTAACGCAATAAGGCTTAGGGATATTGCGAAGCAATCCAGTGGAGATGACCAAGAAGTTGCAAGAGAACAGCGCCGCGTTAGTATGACCTGAGTTCGTGCTTCACAAACACAACAACAAAGAGAAGCAGTACGTCAAGCGAATCGATTAGCACTGAGAAACCGACGAGCTAATTACACAGATCAACAACGTGATAATCTTCGACGCGGAAGAAGAAATGCTTCAAGTGTTGATTTGAATCGAGTAGCGTTTCAATACGATTGCACAATTGACTACGGCTCGCATTCTTCAGTTCGAATTGGCTCAATGGAGGTTGTGTGCGACCATTGCGGTGCATTGAAGTTCGCTACAGAAACGCCTGGATTGTGCTGTCTCAGTGGCAAGGTGAAATTGCCATTATTGCCTCCGCCACCTGAGCCATTGCATTCATTGCTTCGTGGAGAAACACCAGAATCACGACATTTTCTCTCGAACACTCAAAGATATAATAGATGTTTTCAAATGACTTCATTTGGAGCAGACATTATCGAGGCACGGGGATTCAATCCGACATTCAAGGTTATTTCTGCTCGAGAGAGTAAACGTTCATTATCTTTTGGTGATCATAAATAATCAGTAACTCTAACTTCGCCTTCGACTTTGCAGATCCAGGGCCAAATCCACCATAGAATTGGATCATTGCAACCGCTTGAAGACACACAGCATAAATTCCTCCAAATTTACTTCATGGGCAATATGGAGGAGCAACTTGATCGGCGTCAAACGATCAATACGGCAATGAAAAGGGCAATTCTTCAAGATCTGCAGCAACTACTTCATGAACATCATGCATTGGTTCAGTTGTTCAAAACTGCGTTGGATCGCATGCCAAGTGATGATTACAAAGTCGTGATCAGAGCAGATAAACGACCCGCAGGAACACACGAACGCCAATTCAATGCTCCAACAATAGATGAAGTTGCAATTGTGATCGTTGGTGAAAACTCGGAAACGCGCGATATTGTACTTACACGTCGCGACACTGGACAACTTCAACGAATATACGAAACACACCGTTCATACGATGCATTGCAATACCCGCTGATGTTTTGGCAAGGAGACGATGGATATCACTTCAACATCAAAATGATAAATCCAATGAGCGGTGACGAAACTACCAAGAAGGTTACCTCAATGAATTATTACGCATATCGTTTGATGATTCGCCAAAATGATGACAACTATTTGCTGCGATTTCGTCGATTGCTTCAGCAATATTGCGTCGACATGTACGTCAAAATCAAAACGGAGCGCCTCAATTTCATTCGGTTGAATCAGGCCAAACTACGTTCGGAGGAGTATATTCATTTGCGCGATGCAATCAGTACGGAAGGAGATGCAGCTAATGTTGGTCGATTGACTATTCTACCGGCGACGTACGTTGGCAGCCCGCGTCATATGCATGAGTATGCGCAAGATGGAATGACATATATTCCTCATTACGGTCGTCCAGATCTATTCATTACCTTTACGTGCAATCCGAAATGGGTAGAAATTGTTCAACGCCTACTCCCCGGACAAACATCAAGTGATCGGCACGACATCACCGCACGTGTCTTCAAACAAAAAATCCGGTCGTTGATGAACTACATTGTTAAGCAGCGCGTCTTTGGGGATACTCGATGCTGGATGTATTCGATTGAATGGCAAAAACGAGGTTTGCCGCATGCACACACTCTTCTTTGATTAGCTGAAAAAATTCGGCCAGACCAAATAGATGACATCATATGTGCCGAGATTCCTGATCCCGAAGCCGATCCAGACCTGCATGATGTTGTAATTACGAACATGATTCACGGACCGTGTGGTGCCATCAACCCCCAATCACCGTGCATGGTCGACGGCAAGTGTTCCAAGCGTTATCCAAGAAATTTAACGGCGGAAACTATCACTGGCAACGATGGTTATCGACTGTACCGGCGTCGATCACCCGATGATAATGGTAAAACTATCACAACGAAAGTGAAAGGAAACGATTTCGTGGTCGACAACACATGGGTTGTTCCGTATTCGCCACTTCTTTCGAAAACATTCATGGCGCATTGCAACGTGGAGTATTGCAATTCAGTGAAGTCCGTCAAATACATTTGCAAATATGTCACGAAAGGCAGCGATATGGCGGTTTTTGGCGTTCAAAGTCCCAATTCCAACGATGAAATCACGCACTATCAAGTTGGTCGATATGTGAGCTGCAATGAGGCGATTTGGCGTATATTCTCATTCCCCATTCATGAACGTTATCCCACTGTTGTACATTTGGCGGTGCATCTGGAGAATGGTCAACGAGTTTATTTTAACGCATCGAATGTTGCTCGGCCAAGGCCCGACGTCGGGCTGTCGCGCCACGATGATGATGATGAATGTTGCTCAACGTGCTGGAACACCTCCAGCTACAACATTGACCAGTTTCTTTTCGATTTGCCAAAGCGATCCGTTTGCACAAACGTTGCTCTACTCTGAGATGCCGCGTTATTACACTTGGAATGCTTCAGTGAAGAAATTTCAACGTCGGAAGCAAGGCGATGCGGTTCCTGATCATCCGGATGTGCGTTCTAATGATGCTCTTGGTCGCATTTACACAGTTCATCCGAAGAATGACGAATGCTTCTACTTGCGGTTGTTGCTGCTGAATGTTCGTGGGCCCACATCATTTGAATCACTTCGAACTGTCAATGGTGTAGTGTGCCCAACATTTCGTCCTGCATGTCAACAGCTCAATTTGCTTGAAAACGATACTCATTGGGACATGACAATTGCTGAAGCAATTGTTTCTGCATCTCAAAGTCAGATTCGCACATTATTTACTATCATTATTTCGACATGCTTCCCATCGGATCCACGTGAACTGTGAAACAAGTACAAGGATGACATGTCCGAAGACATTTTACATCGAATTCGTATTAGTTCAAGGAATCCCGATCTCGAGGTGAATGAGGAGATACATAACCAGGCTTTGCTTTTGATCGAAGACATGTGTTACCTCATGTGCGGCAATTTGTTAGTTAAGTTAGGAATGTCAACGCCATGTCGTGGAATGAACGATGCTTTCAATCGTGAATTGGAACGTGAACGTGAATACGATCGAGATGCATTGAGCCAATCAGTTCGAACGAATGTGCTACTGTTGAACCCCCAACAGAAGGAAGTGTACGATACGTTAATGAAATCAATTGACGATGGAAATTGTGGCTTATTTTTCCTCGATGCGCCCGGTGGAACTGGGAAGACATTCCTTATGTCACTGATTTTAGCCACTGTTCGTGCGAGATCCGAAATTGCTGTAGCAGTTGCTTCTTCTGGGATAGCGGCTACGTTGCTAGAAGGATGCCGAACGGCTCATTCAGCGTTCGAATTGCCATTAAACTTTCAAGCGACTGAAAAACCGACATGCAACATCGCAAAACACTCAGCAATGGCCAAAGTTCTGGTAGCAAGTAAAATCATCATCTGGGATGAATGCACAATGGCGCACAAACGCGTGTTGGAAGCACTCAATCGAACTATGAAAGATCTGTGCAATGACTCAAGATGTTTTGGAGGTGCAATGATTGTACTGTCCGGCGATTTCCGCCAAACACTGCCAGTCATTCCAAGATCGACCGCTGCCGATGAAATAAACGCGTGCCTCAAATCATCGACTCTGTGGCGCTATGTGAAGAAACTTCAGCTAACGACAAATATGCGAGTTGCATTGCTAAACGATCCATCTGCCGAAGATTTTTCTAAGCAATTACTGACTATTGGTAATGGCCGCGTTCCTGTCGACGAATCGAACGGATTGATTTCGTTTCAGCCAAATTTTTGCAATTTTGTCTCAACGAAGGACGAGCTTATCAACAAAGTGTTCCCGAACATCATTGCTAATCACAAAAATTACAATTGGTTGAGTGAACGAGCAATTCTTGCGGCAAAGAACAAAGATGTGGATCATAAATTTAACAATTCAAAATCAAATCGTTGGTACTATGCATTCCTTCAAATCTATCGACTGTGTAACAAACAAAGACGAAGCAACCAACTATCCAACTGAATTTTTAAACTCATTGGATCTGCCTGGGTTGCCACCGCACAATTTACAACTGAAGGTTGGCTCGGTAATTATCATGCTTCGAAATTTGAATCAACCAAAACTATGTAACGGAACGCGTTTGGTGGTTAGAAAACTCATGGGCAATGTAATTCACGCGACGATCATCAAAGGAAAGTTCAAAGGCGAGGAAGTTCTCATTCCGAGAATTCCCATGATCCCAACTGGTATGCCATTTGAATTTAAACGAATTCAATATCCGATTCGTCTTGCATTCGCCATGACGATTAACAAATCACAAGGCCAATCCTTGAGTGTTTGTGGCCTAAATCTAGAAAATGAATGTTTCTCTCACGGTCAATTGTACGTGGCATGTTCACGTGCCGGCAAACCATCCGCTTTGTTCGTTCTCGCACCTGACAACAAAACGAAAAATGTCGTATATCGCAAGGTGCTTTAATGAAGGGAATTGATCCGAGTGCAACGCATCCAGCAAATAGTTCAACAAAAGTAGTACAACAATGCTACGCGAACCATTTCGATTCGCTTCAATAAAACAAACTACTTGCTGCCACCTAAATTACACTCATTCCAATATGATTGACATACATTTCATTTTGATTTTTGTTTATTTAATGTGCTTTTCAATATAATTGAAATACATTTCATTTTGATTTTTGTTCATTTGTACTTAATTCAATTTCAGTATTTTATGTATAAAAAAAATCGAGGGTAGTGTCAATTTGTGAGCGAAGCGAACAATGCGAGCGCATCGAGCGCATCGCAGCTAGTAGCAAATAAATTTGAAAAATTTATTTGAGCAATGGCGCGTTCAGTCAATCTTTGACCAAACTGCAGTTTGAACAGACCGAATGAGCACACGCACGTTAGAAAAAATGATACAAAGTATCTACACTGCATGCAGATACATCGAAACATGGATATGTCTTATGCCTACCGAAGGCGTGGGATGTGTTTTGTCGAATGATTTCCCACCAAAAGCCAATAACCTGTCTTTCAAGAACCGATTCCCGATAAACTCGCCCCAAATCAAACTTAACACCCCCTTTAAGAGACAGAGAGACATACCCCATTGAAAGCTAACGTCCCATATGAACCGGATAAACCCGTTCTAATGAGATTGAACACCCAACCACATGAGACAGATAGACACGCCGTATTGAAAGTCAACATTTATGCTGCTAATACATCGTACCGTATGTGGAGCTTTTGTTCTATGTTTATAGCACGTAGTATAAATCCGCAATTTTGTTCTATTTGTTTATTGCACGTGTGGTGGGGGCCCACATTGTGAACCAGTCAGACCTCAAATCGCCGCCATTGCAAATGCACAACCACAGTCGCTGGATCACCCGATTTGGCTCGAATTAACTTCATCCGCTCTCGCTCATCTTCGGGGGGCGGGAACTATGTACACTCTCAAATTGCGTCTGCGCATGTCCAAGGGTTAGTCGAGCTGACTACTTGCTACTTTTTCTGGGATCCTAGTGATTCAGATAGTACAATGGGTGCTATTTTAAATCGGCCACTACATTCATTCTTGCCGTCCCCAACGTCGTCAACCTTTATCGTTATCAAATCAACATCTCAACATGTACACACAAGATCCCCGCAAGCACGCCGTCCGCGCGGATCCACAAGCAACAGCCATGCACAATGACCACTTCACTCAAACGACATGCACAACCAAAATAGAAAAATTTTCAATGGGCTTGTTTTCTCTTCTGACCCCCGAGTAGAAAAACAGACATTTCGTGTGACGGACAGATTTTTAGGATGACCCCCAGCTATAAGACATATCCATGTCAAAAGAAAAATGAGCGAAGATGGTCCTGCGCTATACTGTTTTATACATACATCCTTCGTGCACGGTTCCCACACACCGTGGCACTTGCATTTGAGACGATCGCTTACATCTTGTGGTGATCGTTTTCCTTACCTAGGAAAGTCATAAAATTGTCTAATGGTACAAGTGAAGTGACCCAATTGAGATTTTTATGTTTCCAGTCACATTGCATCTACGAAGATGTAATAGGTTTGTCCCTATTGGAAACATATGTCCGAAAAGGACGATTCGATGGAAGTCTTTATATCTATTGTTATTGCTCTAGAAAGGCGGTGTACAGGAAATATGGTATCCGCCTCTGTTGTTTATGTGACGCATTGTGGGTGGTACATAACAATACCCCCCTTGGGAAAGACGGATGATAATTCTTTTTTTTTGGGAATTAATATTCGTCGTAACTAAGTCTTCCTATTGAAGATAGTAGTCTACTCCGTGTCGATCGTACTTGGCGCATCGGAGTTGTTTGGTTGGCAACTTGACGGTAAAACCTCGGGTGGGTTTTCAGGAATATTATTCATTTCAACGATGTTGTTTGGGCTAGGAGTTGACGGCGGTGTATTATATTGATTCACTATTATCGGTTTGCAACAGCATTGGCGGTCTATTCTCAGGAAAGAGGGTAGGAATGGTTTTATGGTGTTGTATGTTTTGAATAACACGAATATTACAATTGTAGATGAGGTCATTATAATCAGGAACTTATAGAAATTTCCGCATTTCAGGAGGTGAGGTTCTGTATGGAGTTTATTAATTTGATCATTAAGGTTCTCTAATTTGTGTGATGCAATGTTGAGCGAATCAAGTTTAATATTTGACAAATGAATTTCGTCAAGGTAGAATTGGACTTCAGTCCGATTTAATTTCTCTTGATTGCAACAGTTATCTATGATGTTGAGTCTTGGAATTATATTCCGATGAGGGATAATCATTTCTGTGTTTACGATCAATTGGATTTGTGGGGAATACGCTTTACAACTAGTTTCTAGAGATAAAATTCTAGTCTTTGTTATCTCAACGTCTTGAATTGTGCTTTTACAAGATATTGCAAGTATTTGTGGTTCACTTACAACATAAATCCATCTACTATTCAACAAATTTTGCCAAATTTCTATTTCCCCTGTTAGAAATCTTGTTTTACAGTCCTTTGAAATAATTTTATTCACGTTGGTTAAAAGAGGAACCTCACAAAATGGTTTACTGAGTGTCGCATAAACTATGCGATTTTCGCAACCGTATTTGTTATTCTCCAATTGTTTACAGTGATCTAAGTTTTGAGCCGCGCAATATTGCTCAACCCCCACAGCGAAATCGATGAAAACTACCGGAGAGAGTGGATTGGAGTGGAAGCCTTCAAGGACTCAAGAAGCAAACAATCGTGATTTAAAGTGAATGCATTGTTTTAATTTCTTTTGCTTTCTTTTTCTTTACAACCAAATTCATTTACAAGAAAAAACTTATTGTTATGCATCAAGATTCCAAATATATAAATGCATCTCTAAGCTAGTCGTTCCTTCTAATCTATTGTTTACCAGCTTCAGGCAATCCTAATTTATATATTTTGTTTCGGCAGAAGAATAATAATTAAAGATTGATACGTCTGCCTATACTATCTGCAGGACTAGAATACGGCCTTCTTCTGTTTTTGCTGATAATTGCGCAAATATTAGAAACTCCCATACTTAAACTTCTAGGAAATTATACAAAGGGGCGATTATTATGAATGTGGCCTAAGTCCTACCATTTCTTTACTTAAAAGTTCGCGTTCGATCAAATTACGAACTACTTCTATACTATGTGATATATTTCCTCTTTTGTTTTCGTTTTAATATACTTTGTTCTAAATTTATTATCTTTACTTATATATTTTTCAATTGACCGATTATGATGATGGTGTTGCACCATTTATATTTTTATACACCATTTAATTTTTCAATTTCGTCATTGGGCCGAAGTGAACCAACACACCCCTTAAAAAAAATCCGTTCTAAACCACTGCTTCTTGCATATGCGTCGCCATTCCACTTCACGGAATAAATTGTAGCAATAATCACCACCTTGGTCTAGTGTTGCAAATAATGAACTATTGTATGGATAGGAGGTATCCTATTTCAAAAAAAAAAAACTGAAGTCCTTTTTGCCAGACTGTGACGTGGCAGAGTCGCTATCAAATGAACCAATGCAGGAATCAGCACCACCGCGATCATCGAGTTGCGAGAATACCTCTGCTTGTTGTTTCTGTTAAGCGTTGCTGTTGATGTATCTCTTTGTTGCATGGGAGATAGTCTGCGTCGTCGTTAAAGATGTTGCTTTCGCTACGTTACCATTGGGGGGAATTGTTCGTATAGCGCGGAATCGCCATGTTGGTGAATCGTAGTCGGAAAGATGAGAATTGGACGACTGTCGCAGATCCCTGACGGGTGATGGAACCTTTGTCGGTGTCACGCTGCCTGACGTAGGCGTCAAATGTCCCTTTGACGGTGGTCGTATATTCCTCACCAGAGGTAGAGAATGCAATCCCAAAACCGCTGGACTTGCTGGGTTGCTCCCAGCTGTAACCGCTGCCGTATTCAATGTGGCGACCGATAACTCGATCGACCGACGAAGCATGCAACTAGCATGCGACTCAGCAGCCCTCGCACCACTATCCCTCCGTTTCGACTGGGAACCAGAATGTGAGCAAAATACCCACCGTACACAATGTGGCGGCCGATGACGCTCTTACACGCGACACTATTGAGATACAACTCCGCAACACTGTTGAGGAACGAAGCACTTATCTCGGTGTCAAGGCCTAAAGTATAAAGCATCAATTGAGGGATGCACACAGTACTACCACATACCATTAAAGCACATACCTTCGTGTTCGTAATCTCCGCCTGAAAAATCGAAGTCCTCTGCAGTTTCACAAATTCGGTGTCTAGCGGTCAACAAATTTAATTGACTGTTGATTTTGAGTGCTAACATTGCCCCCAACTCCACCTCTGGTGCTCTCGCTGACAGCGATGTTCCAGCTACCACCTTCTTCTTGGCACTACTTTGAAAATGCGCGTATTTTTGGGCCAATTTACGCCACGTTACAATCCCAAACGTCGCACGCACTTTTTGTGATACGCGAATCACTTAATTTCTTTAATTACCCGAATTACCATCGAGGGACTGGCTGTCCTCTGCAGTCGGCCGCCACGTTGCACAAATCTCCTCCCACTGACATTTCGACTCCCGGAAGTCCAATTGGAATTCCGCGAGTCGAAATGTCAATTGCTGAATCTAATTCAGCAATCCAACATGGCTGCAGCGACTGGTATAATGGTTGCGTTCACCAGACACCGCTCAGAATCGCCCGGATCGGTGTTTGGTGGACGCCGCCATTATTTGGGTTGGGTTGGTGCAACCAATTGACCCCCCGGAAGTTAGCACCAAAAGTTTGGAAAAGTTGAATTTTTTTAGAGTTCCCTGCTTATTAGCAATAGTTCTAGAGTTCTCGAGTTGGTGCGGCGATAGTTCTAGGGTTTTAATGGCTTTTTTTTTAATAATTAAATTTGTGGGGTCAAATTCACGCAAAAATTTTTATCTTCCAAAAATAGTTCCCATGCCCAAAATCGATGGATAATAAAGAGTTCTAGAGTTCCTGACAAATTTAAAAAAAAAATTTGCAAAAATAAAAATTTTATAAAAAAATTAAAATTTAGGGGTTGCAACCTGACGATATGTACTTTAACCAATGCAGGTTAGTTCACATTCATCAAATCAAGATCCAAACTAATTTTTAAATGAAAAAACCTCCCGCAGGTCAAGAATTCTCAGGTTATGGTAACCTACACACCCCCACTCACCCCTTAGGTGACTTCATAGGGATGAAAATCTCTCAAAATGACATATTCCGGTTTGGCACTATCGAACTCATCGGAACCCTCAAAATCTTCAAACGTTTTTACAGCGCCCTTTAAAGGACCTAAGGACGAGCCCAGAACTCATTGGTGCTGATGTCTCTCACCCCCCACTCACCCCTAAAAAGACGTCAGAAATGTTTAAATTTCAAAAAAGTACTCCACACTCGCTTTGAAACCCCCAAACTCACTGGAATTTGCAAAATCTTCAAACGTGTCTACAGCGCCCTTTAAATGACCTATGGACGAGCCCAGAACTCATTGGTGCTGATGTCTCTCACCCCCCACTCACCCCTAAAGAGACGTCAGAAATGTTTAAATTTCAAAAAAGTACTCCACACTCGCTTTGAAACCCCCAAACTCACTGGAATTTGCAAAATCTTCAAATGTCTCTACAGCGCCCTTTAAAAAACCTATGGACGAGCCCAGAACTCATTGGTGCTGATGTCTCTCACCCCCCACTCACCCCTAAAAGGACGTCAGAAATGTTTAAATTTCAAAAAAGTACTCCACACTCGCTTTGAAACCCCCAAACGCACTGGAATTTGCAAAATCTTCAAATGTCTCTACAGCGCCCTTTAAAAAACCTATGGACGAGCCCAGAACTCATTGGTGCTGATGTCTCTCACCCCCCACTCACCCCTAAAAGGACGTCAGAAATGTTTAAATTTCGAAAAAGTACTCCACACTCGCTTTGAAACCCCCAAACTCACTGGAATTTGCAAAATCTTCAAACGTTTCTACAGCGCCCTTTAAAGGACTTAAGGACGAGCCCAGAACTCATTGGTGCTGATGTCTCTCACCCCCCACTCACCCCTAAAAAGACGTCAGAAATATTTAAATTTCGAAAAGGTACTCCACACTCGCTTCGAAACCCCCAAACTCACTGGAATTTGCAAAATCTTCAAACGTTTCTACAGCGCCCTTTAAAGGACCTAAGGACGAGCCCAGAACTCATTGGTGCTGATGTCTCTCACCCCCCACTCACCCCTAAAAAGACGTCAGAAATATTTAAATTTCGAAAAAGTACTCCACACTCGCTTCGAAACCCCCAAACTCACTGGAATTTGCAAAATCTTCAAACGTTTCTACAGCGCCCTTTAAAGGACCTAAGGATGAGCCCAGAACTCATTGGTGCTGATGTCTCTCATCCCCCACTCACCCCTAAAATGACGTCAGAAGTATCTTTATCGGATAGAAAGAATTCTTCTCGGAGTGGTTGCAAAGGATAAATTCTAGTCGTGTTTGTATTCGCCTCAAAATATGCAAATGTAAAAATATACGCAGAAATCAAAAAGTTTTCTCAGAAAAAAAATGATCAAGTGCTTTCTGTTGTTGCCTGTCTATTAGTGGGCACATTTATAGCGTGGATATAAAAGACGTTTTAATTAAATCGTTTTAGTGCTAGTGCTTCCTCGTTGCGTGTTTATAACGACCATATAGAGAGGTACTAATAATGAAAGATGTCAGTTGTTGGTTTGTGACTTGGGTTTGAAAATGTCAAGAAGCAGTAACCTCCTAATAAAAGCGCGTTTATACCGCTTCAATCAAAGGATGAAGCGAATGCAAAATTGCCGAAAGGGATTGGTTATTTATATAACATATAAAATGGAATTATCACCAACAACACCATTATCGAAGACAGTAACACCACCTAGTCCCAGTAGGCCAGTTCTGCATCGCAAGTGGAGCTAAAAGTTAGCACCAAAATTAAATGAACCGATACGTTTACATCACCGTGAGTTAAATCGATTTAGTTAAACCTCGAAACCTCGCGAAATAAACGTAGTGAGTGTCTCCCGAATCGCTTTTCACTACGGGCGGCAAAAGAGTATCAAATCAATTTAAGGAGGAGAACAAATTGGTGTTGGAACGATGGCACCGGCATGCCGCAACCAATCAATCTTTGTTTGGAGGACATTGAGACCACATATGACCTTTTATGTGAATGCTCAGCGATTGCACGAGCTAGGTTAGCGCTACTCGGGCCGATCGTCACAAACTCTGCTGATATCAGGAAATCTCCAGCAAAAGACTTACTAGCCTTCGTAAGAGTGGTGGAAGGTCTTTTGCGATAATATTAAAGGCTATGGCACAATAGACCTCCTATGGTCGGAGTGCCCACCATTAGGGTCAGTGGCCGCACCTCTTTTTTCTATTCTTCTAACCAATCAATCAACAAAAGTATTGGTCCTCACGGAATGGCATTTCGACTTAGGCGACCACGATTTAAGAACGCCAAGGAACGGGATAAGCTAAGTGCCGTGTGAATGTGTGGTGTGTGCTATTTTGTGTTTATTTGTCCAGTTATTTGTTTATATATTTATTTATTTGCCTGATTATGTTTTATGACTGCCTGTTTGAGTGAATTGTTGTTGCGGAGCGAATGTCTGTGCGGGTGTGAATGGATCACTGTGTGAACGAGGTATGACTCTGAATGTGTGAGAATTGCGAGTGATTATTGTCCTTGTTACTTTTGTGAATGTTGCGTGAACGATTGAATGTGTGACTGCCTGTTTGAGTGTGAATGTGGTGAGCTCGTATGATAGTGGATGATTGCAAGGAATGTGTAAATGTATGAATGAATGTATTGATTTATTTATTAATCTGTTTATATGTTCATTTATATATTTATTATTTATGTGTTTGTTTATTTATTGGTATTTGCACACCCAGGACTGTTGATTCACAGCCCGCAGTATGGCACAAAGTGTGCATGGACAATTTCGGTTTGAAATGAACTGGGATAGCTCCGCTCCTAGGGAGTTGCTACTAACCACATACAGCCCTAGGTCGCCCGTATCACTCCTTTTATATTTGCCTGCATCCCTTTCGTCCTAGCATATCTGGAACCAGCATTTTTTTTTTCGGTCTATGCACAATTTTGGTTTCAAATCGAAATCAGGTATGCGAAGGAAAGCGAAAATAGCCATGTATAGGTACATACTCAATTTCGTTTTTAAACCTAAAACCGGTCTTCGAATCTTAGGATCGAACAGCGCAACATTTGAGTCGTTCCCATCTCTTGCATTCGAAAATGCCCGTGGGGACGGAGCCTAAGGTGGCATTTTGGCCGTGTACGTCGGGCCTTGCCATCTGACGAAGAAATAGGCCCCTCAACGAGGTAAGCAACTACCTATGCTTGCTGTAGCTCAGTTCGGGAGACGTGGGCGTTGTTTTCGCCACTCGTTGCCCCTGTCCTTACATATTAATATAATTCATAGACCTAGGGAAAACAGCCCAAACAAATGCGAAAACAAAATTGGATAGAAAAAAGGGCGATAAGGAAGGAATGGTTATCGGATGGCTCAGGTGCCCCACGCACGCAACTGGGTATGGGTCTTATTAAACCCTCGGCCTTCTACACCTACCCTACCATGAGGTCCCGTGGCCGACAAAAATATGTGGGGAACTCCCTAAACAAACAACACCTAAATTCCCATAATAAGAAGCCACTTAATGCAGAAAATCATTTGGCTCCGTTAAAACTTCAATTGCCAAGTGTATTTGCAGATAGATTCGCATAGCGTCATCTTTAAGATTAGTGCCAGCAGTTGTTACCATGGCACGAGTATCTAAGTGTTTCGCTAATTCAATACAATACGTGGGAAACCGAAGTTAATAGCTACATTCACGGCCTGTGCATCAATAAGACCTTGTCAAAAATCATGAAAAACACGATTTCTATGACACAGGTGTATCATTTTTGCATGAATATTATAACAACATTAGCAGCTACGTAATCTTCTTAGCTATCAATTTGACCCGGCGCTGCATTAGCACAGACAATCCACAGCAAATACCAATAAATAAACAAACACATAAATAATAAATATATAAATGAACATATAAACAGATTAATAAATAAATCAACACATTCATTCATACATTTACACATTCCTTGCAATCATCCACTATCATACGAGCTCACCACATTCACACTCAAACAGGGAGTCACACATTCAATCGTTCACGTAACATTCACAAAAGTAACAAGGACAATAATCACTCGCAATTCTCACACATTCAGAGTCATACCTCGTTCACACAGTGATCCATTCACACCCGCACAGACATTCGCTCCACAACAACAATTCACTCAAACAGGCAGTCATAAAACATAATCAGGCAAATAAATAAATATATAAACAAATAACTGGACAAATAAACACAAAATAGCACACACCACACATTCACACGGCACTTAGCTTATCCCGTTCCTTGGCGTTCTTAAATCGTGGTCGCCTAAGTCGAAATGCCATTCCGTGAGGACCAATACTTTCGTTGATTGATTGGTTATATTACGTTTACACTATCCCCAGATTACTTCATCTGCTGCTTAATCTGGGTGTGGTGAGTTTAAAATTGTATGTATTTGACAGTCGCAGATTATATCAGCCGGCGCAGATGAAGTAATCTGGGGATAGTGTAAACGTAATATTAGAAGAATAGAAAAAAGAGGTGCGGCTACTGACCCTCATGGTGGGCACTGCGACCATAGGAGGTCTATTGTGCCATAGTCTTTAATATTATCGCAAGAGACCTTCCACCACTCTTACGAAGGCTAGTAAGTCTTTTGCTGGAGATTTCCTGAAATCAGCAGAGTTTGTGACGATCCGCCCGAGTAGCGCTAACCTAGCTCGTGCAATCGCTGAGCATTCACATAAAAGGTCATATGTGGTCTCAACGTCCTCCAAACAAAGATTGATTGGTTGCGGCATGCCGGTGCCATCGTTGTTTCACCATCAATATTCACAACTGGGAAGAACGGAAAAGAAATTGCCGCCGCCTCGTACACACTGCGCAAGCACGACCGCATAAAATTTCACTCCTGTTTCAAACATCCGACAAAACTTCTCGGCCGCCCAAGAAACCAGCCGAATCCGACCTGAACTTAATTGTTCCAACACCAATTTGTTCTCCTCCTTAAATTGATTTGATACTCATTTGCCGCCCGTAGTGAAAAGCGATTCGGGAGACACTCACTACGTTTATTTCGCGAGGTTTCGAGGTTTAACTAAATCGATTTAACTCACGGTGATGTAAACGTATCGGTTCATTTAATTTTGGTGCTAACTTTTAGCTCCACTTGCGATGCAGAACTGGCCTACTGGGACTAGGTGGTGTTACTGTCTTCGATAATGGTGTTGTTGGTGATAATTCCATTTTATATGTTATATAAATAACCAATCCCTTTCGGCAATTTTGCATTCGCTTCATCCTTTGATTGAAGCGGTATAAACGCGCTTTTATTAGGAGGTTACTGCTTCTTGACATTTTCAAACCCAAGTCACAAACCAACAACTGACATCTTTCATTATTAGTACCTCTCTATATGGTCGTTATAAACACGCAACGAGGAAGCACTAGCACTAAAACGATTTAATTAAAACGTCTTTTATATCCACGCTATAAATGTGCCCACTAATAGACAGGCAACAACAGAAAGCACTTGATCATTTTTTTTCTGAGAAAACTTTTTGATTTCTGCGTATATTTTTACATTTGCATATTTTGAGGCGAATACAAACACGACTAGAATTTATCCTTTGCAACCACTCCGAGAAGAATTCTTTCCATCCGATAAAGATACTTCTGACGTCATTTTAGGGGTGAGTGGGGGATGAGAGACATCAGCACCAATGAGTTCTGGGCTCGTCCTTAGGTCCTTTAAAGGGCGCTGTAGAAACGTTTGAAGATTTTGCAAATTCCAGTGAGTTTGGGGGTTTCGAAGCGAGTGTGGAGTACTTTTTCGAAATTTAAATATTTCTGACGTCTTTTTAGGGGTGAGTGGGGGGTGAGAGACATCAGCACCAATGAGTTCTGGGCTCGTCCTTAGGTCCTTTAAAGGGCGCTGTAGAAACGTTTGAAGATTTTGCAAATTCCAGTGAGTTTGGGGGTTTCGAAGCGAGTGTGGAGTACTTTTTCGAAATTTAAATATTTCTGACGTCTTTTTAGGGGTGAGTGGGGGGTGAGAGACATCAGCACCAATGAGTTCTGGGCTCGTCCTTAGGTCCTTTAAAGGGCGCTGTAGAAACGTTTGAAGATTTTGCAAATTCCAGTGAGTTTGGGGGTTTCGAAGCGAGTGTGGAGTACTTTTTCGAAATTTAAACATTTCTGACGTCTTTTTAGGGGTAAGTGGGGGGTGAGAGACATCAGCACCAATGAGTTCTGGACTCGTCCATAGGTTTTTTAAAGGGCGCTGTAGAGACATTCGAAGATTTTGCAAATTCCAGTGAGTTTCGGGGTTTCAAAGCGAGTGTGGAGTACTTTTTTGAAATTTAAACATTTCTGACGTCTCTTTAGGGGTGAGTGGGGGGTGAGAGACATCAGCACCAATGAGTTCTGGGCTCGTCCTTAGGTCCTTTAAAGGGCGCTGTAGAAACGTTTGAAGATTTTGCAAATTCCAGTGAGTTTGGGGGTTTCAAAGCGAGTGTGGAGTACTTTTTTGAAATTTAAACATTTCTGACGTCCTTTTAGGGGTGAGTGGGGGGTGAGAGACATCAGCACCAATGAGTTCTGGGCTCGTCCATAGGTTTTTTAAAGGGCGCTGTAGAGACATTTGAAGATTTTGCAAATTCCAGTGCGTTTGGGGGTTTCAAAGCGAGTGTGGAATATTTTTTTGAAATTTAAACATTTCTGACGTCCTTTTAGGGATGAGTGGGGGGTGAGAGACATCAGCACCAATGAGTTCTGGGCTCGTCCTTAGGTACTTTAAAGGGTGCTGTAGAAACATTTGAAGATTTTGCAAATTCCAGTGAGTTTGGGGGTTTCGAAGCGAGTGTGGAGTACTTTTTCGAAATTTAAATATTTCTGACGTCTTTTTAGGGGTATGTGGGGGGTGAGAGACATCAGCACCAATGAGTTCTGGGCTCGTCTTTAGGTCCTTTAAAGGGCGCTGTAAAAACGTTTGAAGATTTTGCAAATTCCAGTGAGTTTGGGGGTTTCGAAGCGAGTGTGGAGTACTTTTTCGAAATTTAAATATTTCTGACGTCTTTTTAGGGGTGAGTGGGGGGTGAGAGACATCAGCACCAATGAGTTCTGGGCTCGTCCTTAGGTCCTTAAAAGGGCGCTGTAGAAACATTTGAAGATTTTGCAAATTCCAGTGAGTTTGGGGGTTTCGAAGCGAGTGTGGAGTACTTTTTCGAAATTTAAACATTTCTGACGTCTGTTTAGGGGTGAGTGGGGGGTGAGAGACATCAGCACCAATGAGTTCTGGGCTCGTCCTTAGGTCCTTTAAAGGGCGCTGTAGAAACGTTTGAAGATTTTGCAAATTCCAGTGAGTTTGGGGGTTTCGAAGCGAGTGTGGAGTACTTTTTCGAAATTTAAATATTTCTGACGTCTTTTTAGGGGTGAGTGGGGGGTGAGAGACATCAGCACCAATGAGTTCTGGGCTCGTCCTTAGGTCGTTTAAAGGGCGCTGTAGAAACATTTGAAGATTTTGCAAATTCCAGTGAGTTTGGGGGTTTCAAAACGAGTGTGGAGTCCTTTTTTGAAATTTAAACATTTCTGACGTCTTTTTAGGGGTGAGTGGGGGGGGGGGGGGGGGTGAGAGACATCAGCACCAATGAGTTCTGGGCTCGTCCATAGGTCCTTTAAAGGGCGCTGTAGAGACATTTGAAGGTTTTGCAAATTCCAGTGAGTTTGGGGGTTTCAAAACGAGTGTGGAGTATTTTTTTGAAATTTTAACATTTCTGACGTCTTTTTAGGGGTGAGTGGGGGGTGAGAGACATCAGCACCAATGAGTTCTGGGCTCGTCCTTAGGTCCTTTAAAGGGCGCTGTAGAAACATTTGAAGATTTTGCAAATTCCAGTGAGTTTGGGGGTTTCAAAACGAGTGTGGAGTACTTTTTTGAAATTTAAATATTTCTGACGTCTTTTTAGGGGTGAGTGGGGGGTGAGAGACATCAGCATCAATGAGTTCTGGGCTCGTCCTTAGGTCCTTTAAAGGGCGCTGTAAAAACATTTGAAGATTTTGCAAATTCCAGTGAGTTTGGGGGTTTCAAAGCGAGTGTGGAGTACTTTTTTTGAAATTTAAACATTTCTGACGTCTTTTTAGGGGTGAGTGGGGGGTGAGAGACATCAGCACCAATGAGTTCTGGGCTCGTCCTTAGGTCCTTTAAAGGGCGCTGTAAAAACGTTTGAAGATTTTAAGTTTTCCGATGAGTTCGATAGTGCCTAACCGGAATATGTCATTTTCGGATATTTTCATCCCTATGAAGTCACCTAAGTGGTGAGTGGGGGTGTGTTGGTTACCATAACTTGAGAATTTTTGACCTGCAGGAGGTTTTTTCATTTAAAAAACAGTTTGGATCTTGATTTGATGAATGGGAACTAACCTGCATTGGTTAAAGTACATATCGTCAGGTTGCAACCCCTAAATTTTAATTTTTTTATAAAATTTTTATTTTTGCAAATTTTTTTTTAAAATTAGTCAGGAACTCTAGAACTCTTTATTATCCATCGATTTTGAGCATGGGAACTATTTTTGGAAGATAAAAATTTTTGCGTGAATTTGACCCCACAAATTTAATTATTAAAAAAAAGCCATTAAAACCCTAGAACTATCGCCGCACCAACTCGAGAACTCTAGAACTATTGCTAATAAGCAGGGAACTCTAAAAAAAATTCAACTTCTCCAAACTTTTGGTGCTAACTTCCGGGGGGTGATGTATAAGCATTATTAATAAGTTACCCAGAAATGTACACTCCTATCACACATACAAAATTGTGATTCTTCGGGATTGCCGAATTATGTAGATCGATTGTAAATAAGTAATCACTGAATGTACCTATAATTAACTACTATTGTACAATTTCACATAATCATGGTAGTCTATGATCACAACTATGTCAATTTCCTAGAACAAGTTCAACGTTTGATAAATTTATCTATGCCAGCAAAGAATCTAACGGAACTTTGGCAATATTGCATTTCACGTACAATCGGGACGGAACGTTGCAGTTAATCGTTTCCCGTAGCTCCCAAAGGGGACATAGAAATTATCATGGGGGATCTCAACGCCAAAGTTGGGTCTGACTACGTAGGCTTAGAACACCTAATGGGCAATCATGTCCTAGGCAACAGGAACGAAAATGGCGAGATGTTCGTTTGCAACTCTCGTCAAATCGTCATTGACGGTACTCCGTTCAAGTACAAACGCTACCACTTAACAATCTGGACCTCTCCGGATGGCAGAACAGAAAACCAGATTGACCATATAGCCGTTTCCAAGACATGGAGGAATTGTCTTTTGGACGTCAGGTCGAAGCGAGGTGCTGATGTTGGCAGCGACCACCAACTTGTTATCGCGCAAACACGCTTACAAACGGCAGCGATCCAGCGCCCTCAAAATGCACGAATCCTGCCACGTTTTACTGTGCAAAAGTTTAAAGATCCATCAATAAGACTTGCATATTCCACCGCCTTGCACGAGAGAGCTATTGCACCACCACCTTGTGAGAATCCTACAATTGATAGTTGATGGAAAGTCGCTAAGGACTCATTTATTTCGTGTGGCGTAACATTTGCGGATCGATTAGAGCGCGATAGGAGACCATTCATTAGCGACCCTACATAGTCTCTAATCTCAGCACGCAAGAGAGTTAAGGAAAAGATTAACTCAGCTGCTGACGACTCAGCCAAAAACCAACTCAGAGCTGAATACCGTTCACTACAGAAAGGCGTGCAAAGAAGCGTAAGACGGTACAAGCGAAATTATATCAACGCATTAACGGAGAGGGCAGAGGAAGCGGCTTACCGCGGTGACAGTGCAACCCTTTTAAGCTTATCAGCCCACCATCTAAGCTGTATGTAACCGCGGCTATTAAATCGATGGAAGCGGGTAAAGTCCCGAGGATAGGTGGAATTCCGGTGGAACTTTTTCAATCGGACGCAAATGCAACTGCGGATATTCTTCTCCCCCTTATCCAAGAGTGTTGGGTAAGCAAAACTCTCCTTAAAGGCGTTATTATTAAGATCCCGAGAAAAGGCGACCTGAAGGATTGCAATAATTGGCATGGGATCTGTCTTCTCCCAGCAGTATCCAAACTGATGGCAAAAATAATCGTGAACCGGATCAAACAAACAGTTGACCGCACATTAAATGATGAACCACCCGGCTTTGGCGAGGCCTTCTCATGTAGCGACCACATCAACACCGTCCGAATTATTACTGAACAATCCGCAGAGTGTGTGTTCATCGATTTCGAGAAGGCGTTTGACGGCGTTGGCCGGGAATACATCTGGAGGGCTTTACGTAGAAGAGGCATACCAGATAAAATAATTTCCATTATTAAGGAGTCCTACCAGGGAGCCCAATGTCACGTCTTACACAAGGGTAAACTATCAGATCCTTTCGAGGTGCGTAGCGGTGTGAGGCTGCATTTTGTCACCTATATTGTTTTTAATTGCCATTAATGATGTACTAAGCGGCGCGCTTCAAGAACACCAGAACAAGGGTATAAGGTGGAAGTTGTTCAAATACCTTCAACACCTAGACTATGTTGACGATATTTGTCTTCTATCAAATAATTCAGATCAAGTAGCTCAAATGTCTGATGCTCTGCATTGCGAAAGCCGTAATGCGAGGCTTAAAATCAAGGCTGCCAAGACTAAGCACTTGAGCTTGGATCCAGGAAGGCAAAGCGGAATTTGTGTTTCGGAGTAGTCAGTCAAAAAAGTTGATAGTTGCTGCCAGTGACGTGCAGTGGAAATTTTTCATAGTCAAGCAGTTGGGCACCCTAAAGCCAATTTAGCATAAACAAAAATGGACTGTATAATAGAATATGGACAGTCACAAAAACATTTATACCAAGCGGCTTTAAGCCTTAAAGAAGAAATCAGGAAAGATATAAATAAAATATTGGCACATATATTCGGAATACAAAAAAAAAAATAAATAAATAAAATATTACTAATAAAAAAAATGATAAATAAATATTATGTTAATTAAGACTAAGAAAAATTCAGGGGTATTTGAAATAAATAAATATTCTTTCGCCATTGCCATTTATTTGTATTCCAAATCTATGCGCCGTTCTTTAAGTAAAAACTCTTTAATCACATTATCAAAAAAATCGTTTTCTCTTCGCATTTGTATAAGAAGATCCTTTTCAACCGCAATTAAAGCAAGATCCGAAAGTCGTTCTTGGGATTGGCGATTTCTCAAAAATGTGTGAACGCGCTTTAGTGTTGAAAATGACCTTTCCGCAGTTGCCACTGTGACTGGAATTGACGTTAATAATTTTGCTAAAATATGAACTTGCTTAAAACCGTTTGCGACATAAGGCCGTTTTTGAAAATAATCGAGAATTTTACTAGGATTCGCGTTTTTAAACTCATCTGAAGAATAAATAACTTTTAGCTCATTTTTCAACTTTATTCTGTCTAAAAATTGACCGTGATATTCAATAAGTGAGTCAAAATTTTTATCGGGAAAATTTGACTTGAATTTAGAAAAATAATTCGGTTCAAGCAACTCTAAAAATGAAAGATCTTTAAACAAATGGAATCGATCTCGAATTTGCCCGAGAATAACATCTATAATCTCCCGAAATATCCGCCGTAAATTTTGTAAAGGATCTATCGCATTTCTACATTTCTTACGTGGTGGCTGATATTCTGCTGTAACTGTCGAATAGAAATTATCGAACTTTTTAGAAAAGTCATTTTCAAGTCAATTTTCAAATTCAATAATTTTTTGGCTTGCATATGAAATGTTTACCACTTTGATCTGAATAATATTAAATAATATATCAGTTTTCGAAAAAAATTCAGAAAAAATTAACAGATATAATTGAAAATCTGACTCTGCGAATTTTTGTAAGTATATATCGGAAAAAGTCAAGGAATCGCCATCCCAGTGTTGAGAACCATTCGAAATTGTCTCAAAAACTGTACAAATTTCATGCTTATGTTCAAATATAACGTTAATAATACGCGAATGATAATGCCAACGCGTTTTGGAAACCGATGGTAAACGACGATTTACTATATTTGCAAAAAGGTCCGACCTTTTAGTGGATGTATTAAAAAATGATGCGATTTTATTGATGTGCGCGAAAAATAATTTAATTTCCGGAATAAACTCAACTGCTTTAGACAATACTAGATTTAGTGAATGAGCGTAACATGGAACGAAAATTGCCGATTTATGATTTTCCCGAATTAAAGTCTGAACTCCACGAATTTGAGAACTCATTACTGCTGCGCCATCGTAACATTGTGCAATTAATTTCTTATCGATATTAAAATTTTGCAATTGTTTTAAAATGTGAGAGCTTATTGCTGTAGCTGTACGATTAGCGCTTACATCCAAAAATCCGATAAATCTTTCTTCAATCTCATTTGATATTGTATATCTAAAAATCATCGTTAATTGTTTCCGACCGCTAACATCTGGCGTTTCGTCGACCATTACAGCTACAAATGGAGCCTCCTTTATTTCCAAATTGATTTTATTTCGAACCACATTAGCTATAGCGAAACAAGATCGTTTTGGATTCTATTAGACAAACCCGAAAACGCTGCATTTGCTTTTATAGAATCTATGTGGGACTCAATTATCGGATCGTACAAACTCAAGAAATTTACGGTTTCGATAAAATTACCACGATTATTTGAAGAAGAGTCTTCATTATTTCCGCGAAAAGGAAGCTCCTGTTTTGCCAAAAAAATTACAGTATCGATTAAACGTTTCAAAATATTACGATTACGCTCAACTTTTTCATTATGCAAACTAACAGATATTGCCACCTGGTTACTAAGCATAAACTCTATACGCTGAGAACCAGAATTATCTAATTTAATTAACGACTGAAGATGTTTTTCGGAACTTGAATGCTTTGCTGCTGAGCCCGTAAAATTATTCAAATCACTAAATCCAGCTTTATTCCAAACAGATTTTTCATTCGTGAACAAAAGACACGGCCAGCAAAATAACTTATTTAATTTAGAGCTTCCCGTTAACCAAATGTACTTTTCATACGTTTCGATATGGAATTTTCGCGTAATATTTTTTAATTTAAACTCTAAACTAAGATCTGGCTTCGGTCTATCCGATTCTATAATTTCTCTTTTCTTGGCAAAGGAAAGAGTTGAAAATCCCGCTTTTAGTACGAAATCCGTCGCGCAGCAATACTCCGACATAATGCGAAAAGAAAACTTACCACTTTTATCACAAATCAAATCAATTAAATCACTACAAACGGTCAAAAAAACTTCAAATCACAATTTAATCAAAATCACCCGATTGCACTGATTTCCTCTTTTAAATTGCAACGGAAAATCCATTACATAACAAAAACAAAAGCTCTACTGGAAAAATCAAATTCCCATAAACATTCCCTGCATTGGCAACATTTCATTAACAAGCATCATTGGGCTTTATCCACACAAAAGCAGTCGCGCCAGTGCTTGACTTGTCTCATATAAATTTGCGAACAAAACAAAAAAAAATCGTTGCCCAATGTACTACCGAAATCCAAGATTCCCATTTTCTGGAATCAACATGTCTCTAGTATTTGGATGCACACATGGTACATGCATCTAAAGATCTAGGCACATTTTCCTATTCTAAGTTTGGTGTCTATGGTGTGCAAAATGTGGGAGGTTTGAATATTATCTAAAGTAATTGAACGAATGTTTTTTAACCAAAAGAAGGCGCGGATCAGAATTTGAATGTGTAAAGGAATATTTGAATGATAATATGTATTCTTCAGCTTAAAGAAAAACATTGACTGAAATGATGATATGTGTATTGGTGTAAGCAAAGTTTATTATTGAATTGCTTATTTCGGTAAGTCAAGCAGTTTGGAATTGCTTACTACGAGTGCACGTCACTGGTTGCTGCTACCTCGGAAGCGTAGTTACAGCAAATGGTGGAGCGGATGCTGATGTATAGTCTCGTATCAACAAGGCTCGAGCAGCTTTATTCAGTTTGCCTCCTTTCTTTTAAAACAACATTTCCAAACGCACCAAATTCCGGATCTCCGAAACCAACGGATAATCAGCGCTTTTATATGGCTGTTCAACTTGGAAGGTGACCAATGAGATAACAACTAGACTGCAAACTTTTGTAAACCAGTGTCTACGGCGCATCCTACACATACGGTGGCTGAAGGTAATTTCTAACGACGACCTCCTTACTATTACTGGTCAGGACAGGATAGACACTTCCATTAAAAGGCGAAAGTAGCAATAGATAGGTCACACTCTCCGAAAAGAGTCGAACAACATTGCTCAACAGGCTCTCGATTGGAACCCGCAGGAAACCAACGCAAGTCGCCGTGTTGGACGAACTAATAAAACCTGGAGAAGATCAGTTAAGAGAGAGGGTGCCTCAATAGGCAAGTCGTGGAGTGAGCTGAAAGCGAGAGCGACGAACAGGACGAGGTGGAAAGTAAGCGTGGTTAATGCCCTATGCTCTACAAGGGGTTAACATGAACCAGAGAGAGATAACTAGCAATATTATAATAAATAAAAAAGAAGGCAACGTTTTTCCGAATAATTTAGTCGTGTGCATAATCGGTTGTCTGTGGAAAAATGTCGGTGAATTCAATTCAACTTTCAATTCAATTCAATTCAATTCAAATCGGTCAACTCTAATATCTCAATAAGCAATAAGTGTAATTGGATTTGCTAAATAACAGCGTAAAGTTACCAACTTTCAATAATATTTGGCAAAGTTTCAGTTGCGAAATCCCGATTTTGCACAATCGCTCAAAGTTAAAAACGTGCGCCCTGAAAACCATCAAAAATGGACTTAGCCAGTTATTCACCGGGATAACAGATTTATACCCTAGACTTATAGTATAGGGTATATTGTTTTTGTCACGACGAAAATATGTAACACCTTAAAGGAGGCTCCGGAGGTATAGCAATGTATATATATAAATGATCAGCGTCACCTCCTGATTCGATTTAGCCATGTCTGTCTGTCTGTCCGTCTGTCTGTCTGTCTGTCCGTTCGCACGATAACTTTCGACAGAATTAAGCTAGAGCCTTGAAATTTTGGTCAAATGTTGGTAGTATGATCTAGTTGGATGGTATTGAATGGGCATGATCAGGCCAAGAGAACGCCTACCTCCCCTACATATGTAAAATAATTAAATGTATCTATAACTCCCGATTAAAAAATCATGAAAAGCTCTAGTTTGGTGTATTGCTAGTGAGGGTAATCTCATACTCTCCTGAAAAAATAAAATCGATCTGTTGAAAACTAACGGTAATTTTCTTACAAAGAGCCCTGTACTACCCTTCTTTTCAGGTTTTTTATCTATAACTCTTGAACCAATTGACGTAGACACCTGATTTTTGGCATGTAACCCTGAGGGAATAAGCTGCTCAAGGTAAGTTGGGCATAATCAGATCAATGGAACACCTACCTCCCCTACAAATTTCAAAAAATTAAATATTCCTATAATTACGATAACTTTCGATAGAATGACACTACCGAGTTAAAAATTTGGTGGATGTTGCTAGTAAGACCTACTTGGTTGGTATTGAATATGGGCAAGATCCGACCCAAGGAACCCCCACCTCCCCTCCAAATGAAACTTCAAATAAGCGATAACTTTTGATAGAATGAAACCAGTGACTTGAAATTTTGGCCAAATGTTTGAAGTGAGGTTGAGTTAGTTGGCATTAAAGATGGGTAAAATCCAACCTTAGGAACCCCTACCTCCCCTAGAACTGAAAAACAAAATAAGCGATAACTTACGACAAAATAAAGCTAGCGACTTGAAATTTTGGTCAAATCTTTGTTGTAGGATCCAGTTGGCTAATTTTGCAAATACGTAAAATACGTAAAGTCCGACAAACGAAACCCGATAACTTTCGATAGAGTGAAGCTAGAGACTTGAAATTTTGTTTGAATGTTTGTAGTGTGATCTAATTGGTTGGTGGCAATGATGGACAAGATCCGACCCAAGGAACCCCTATCTCCCCTACAAGTGAAACTTCAAATAAGCAATAACTTTCGATAGAATGAAGCTAGCGACTTTAAAAATTTGACAATTATTTGTGGAATGGATTAGTTAGTTAGTTGATTTTGAGAATGGTCAAGATCCTACTGAATGAGTGCCAACCTGCCCTATGAACTGGTCATATAGGAGACCCATTCTTAATGCATATGGTCGTTGCTAATTGGTATTTTTGGTATCTCCACTAGGTCTGTACAAGTCTAGGTTATATACGCTACGGACTCCTGGTTTTTGCTTATCTTTAGAGACAGATTTCTCTATTTCATAAAGTGAATAATTTTTGTTAAAAATAATTTCTTTGTTTGGAGTTTTGTCAAGGAATAACGTCATATGTGGATTTTCGCCAGTTTTGTCTATTGCTGTGAAGTATGCCATGTGCGATTTTGTACTATCATTAACGTCATTATATAGTATATATATACATTTTAGGGGATTCTGAGTTATAATAAAATTTAATGTAGTCCTCATATGTGTCATCAGATTGAGCGATTAAAATGTTTTCCGTTACATTTGTATGTTCGTGAATTTGATTAGAAATATCATTATCAGCCTTAATTTGCGATAAAGCATCTGCATTTGCATTTACTCGACCTTGTTTATAGACTATCTCGTAATCAAACTCTTCAAGTTTTAATCTCCATCGTATAAGTTTACTTCCTGGATCTTTACAATTAAAAAGCCAAGTTAGAGGTCGATGATCTGTGACTATTTTGAACTTTCTTCCGTAGAGATAAGGACGAAAGTTTTGCACAGCCCAAACTATTGCTAGTAATTCCCTTTCGGTAGTACTATGGTTTGATTCTGCCCTATTCATTGTGCGACTTGCGTATGAGACTGGAAGATCTGCATTTTGATCACTCAATTGACTTAATATTGCACCAATTGCGAAATTTGATGCGTCGGTTGTGACTATGAATTCCTTAGAGAAGTTGGGATATTGTAATATCGAAGCTGTTATAAGTTTGGATTTTAGCGTTTCAAAAGCTTCTGTTTGTTCGTCTGACCATTCGAATTTGATGTCTTTCCGGAGCAATTTTGTAAGTGGTTTAGTAAGCTTAGAAAAATTCTCAATAAATCTTCTGTAATAACCACACAGACCAAGAAACGATTTTATTTCTTTTTGATTGCGTGATGTTGGAAATTTTTCTACCGCTTGCATTTTATTTATTTGCTTATTAACTTCACTCTTGTGGACTTCTGGATAACGATAAGTCTTTGCAGAAATTAGGCTGTTATCCGTCAAATTAATTTCATGTTCAATTAATTTTGTACTGGTTAAGGAATCACCCTCTAAATGAAAGATTTCTGAATATTCTGTGACGATTTTAGAAATCGACTCCGTTTCTTCTTTATTTAGGTGGTCTAGTCTAATTGATTCCTTTAATTTTTCAAGGCGACTTATGTGCTTTGAGTTATTATTATTTTTAAGGGTGTATATTGATTGAGAATTAACCATTTGTTCTAATGGTTCGAGAAAAACCTTCCTATATCTTAATACTTCCTCCTTTTCAGTAGAATTTAGTATGGATACAATTGCTTCAATCCGATTGCTTACCTTGGTTAAAGCTTCGCTTAAATATATCCCTGGATCAATTTCCTGTCTTTTGACAATTCCTTCCTTGACTTCCGGGTTTTGGACTTTCACCTTTACATAAGTGATAGACCTTGCTTTAATCTTTTGATTTACGGCATTGTAACATTTTCTTAACCGGTGTGGTATTAGACTGTGAAAGTCTACCAGACACTAAGTGTCAAACACCATCAGGAGTGTTGCCAGTTGACGTGTGTCGGTGTCCTGCTCAGTTATGGTGAGATGTGGGGTGGGTTTGAGTTGATACTGGCACTCCTGTGCTAGGAGTTACAATTTTCACACGTCAGGCCCTTTTTATTTTGTCCGAAGACACCCAAACAATGAACTACCTGTCTTAACAAAAAAATGAAATCAGGTGGCCCTTAAGCTAAATCGATGTAATAATTCACTGGTGGTTTGTGAATCAGCCGCCGAAAAAGAAATCCCTATCAGCCCCGATTACGCGAGTGTGCGGCGAAAGTTTAACTCTGGCACCCATAATGGTACGTCAAGGCGAGCTTACGCCATCAATGATACATATTAATGATTATTGCCAGCCAAACGAAACAGATTAAGTTAGCTGAAAAGCATATTGGTTTATTCCAACATTATTATTCCAAACATAATAATTTCAAACATATTAATTCCAAACATAGTAATTCCAAGCATATTAACTAGGTGTTTACCAGCAAGTGAATGAGGAGCAATAAGTGTGAACGTCTTAATTCCGTCTTCTGTAGTCCGGATGGCGCAACGGTTAGCACGTCCGCCTTCAACGCACTGGGCCCCGGTTCGATTCCGGGGATTTACGTGTCGGACTATGAGCCCACTCAGCTGTTAAATGAGTACCCATTATGGGGTAAATAACTCAGTTGAGCGTGTTGCTGATCACATACCTCTGCACAAAAACCGTCACGATCTAGAAAAATGAGATGATGCTAACTCATCTCGAGGCCGTGGTTCAAATTGGACTGTTGCGCCAGTTATTTATTTATTTTATCTTAATTCTAAGCCCTCAGGGAATTTCGTTGTGCACAAGGAAACTGTAAGAGTATTTTTTTCTTTTTTTAGATTAATTGGTTAACATTTTCCTTCACCAAATTGTACCTAATTCATTCATTGTTACATGCCTTATATTTCTTAAAACTTACTTCCGGTTTCCAATTTACAATCTATTGTACTATGATGAAAAATTAAAGGGCGTTCAATATAGCGCCTATTAATTAACGAATAAATTATCGATGAAATTCGTTCCGTACTTATATATAGACTTATCATTTGCATAAGAAAAAAATCTATATCCACCCTGATTGGAGGAAAAGTTTACTCCGAAGTGCAAATGGGGGAAAAATGAAACACTTGGACTCGATTAAATGACGTGGGCCTTACATTGAGATTTAGGCGCGCACTTAAAAGATCAGCCGATATTAACCGTCGGGGCTGAAACGCTGGACGCGTTAATAACCGTTTGCGTAGTTTTTTTTTTTTTAATTGGGCCGAGGTACTGCAAGCCTAACTTACAATTCCTAAGGAGCTGTTTCGAAAAAGTTGGAGATGTTTCTTTGTACCTCGGCACCACCCAATATTTTGTTTTTATACCACGCGACGATACTAAGTTGTCAACGATGGGTATGGCGCTAAAAAAGAAAGAAAAGTTCCGATTAAGACCTGATCAGTTTCGATCGATCTTAAGCGCGGACGGGCAGCCGCAGATGGAGTAATACATACAGCCTTGTCAAATCAATAAAAAATATTTTGAAAATACCGTAGCCCTTCATCTCTGTGCGATATTCACCCATTGAATCTACGTCTTGTGGATGAGAGCTGTCAACCGCACAACTTGTAGTGACGATGATAGCGGGGCGCGAACAGAGGCGAACGTTGGTTACGCGAAACCCGGTCAGAATAATTTTATCATAAAATAGCAATGCACTTCTGTAACGTTGAACACGAACCCGAATTAAAATTTAAGAAGAAATTGGCAGCAATTTCTTATGACTCTGAACCACTCTACTTCAACGATAAAAGCGCATTGTTGAAATTATTAATGGTATTATTTGGTGTTCTTCAAACAACAACGCATTAATCTTGGCGATGATACGATACAAGACCGAGCGGCCTGAAGAAGGAAGATGAGATTAAACCGCCAAAGTGGGCACAGTGTTAACACCATAGGCAGAGCAACGCGAATCCGCAAGTGGTATAAACGGGCAAGGAAGAAGAAGATTCGGGGTTATTCAGGCCGCTTCATCGGCCACGCGCTATCACCGGTCGTCGTCGCTGGCGTTATTGACGTCTTTTTTTTATGTTTTTTTTTATTTATTTAATTACGATAGCACATACCTTTTTCTTTTATTGCTTTTTCCCTTTTTTCTGTTTGTACCATTTATTCCTCTGGTTTTGGGTTTATTCCTCTGGTTTTGGTGATGCTGGCCATCCTGCTATCCGCCAGACATATAGTGTCTTCTAAATATCGCCAGGTTCCTTTTTCCCTTTCAGTATTACTGTCTCTCGTAGTATTATTTGATTTTATTTGCTGCAACACTTTGACCGGGGAATATTAGGTTGATTGTTTGATTTCAAGTATTAAAATTTACCTGGATAACGTGACTGCTACCGCTTAACATCTACGCCCGGGCAAGTAAGAATTGAAAGTGAAAGAACCGGTCGTGCGAGAAGTAACACTAGCGGTATCAACTTCCTAACCGGACTGCTGAGTTCTGCAGAGAGAGTGATTGACAGTTAAATATCGAATCGGTTCAGAAGAAAGGAAGATATGTTCGAAAGTAGTGTCGAACTTAATACTGTCGAACATATTTTTATTTTTTCTCTCAGAATCACAATTTAACCGTCAATCACTGTAGCTTATATTATTACACACAGGTAATTCCTAACAGTTTATGGCAAGGAAGAGCCTGAGGTAACTCTCTCGGTATGAGATAAGGGGTCGAAAAGGGGAGGCGATGTGAGTATGTAGAGTTAGTTATAGTACTTGCACACCTAAACCTGTGAGAGGAAGGTGACTATCGTTGAATGTCTTTTGTGTGAAATATCCCTACGGAGCGTCCACTCATGTCCGATAACAGGTATCGGTTGTTACCTACTTTCTTGGTGACACGACTCTTAAGGAATTTTAGATCTAATTTGGAATTATAATGATCCGCGGTATCGCTTTTCCTTCGAAAAACTATTTCTCCTGAGTGAAATTCCGTTTTTCTCGCGCGTAAATTGTATCCCTTCGCTTGGTTCGTGAACGCTGTACGAAGATTGTCTTGAGTTTGTTTTCGTAGCATGTTTAGCTTATCGAAGGGAAGAAGGACATCGGTATGGTCGCCTAGCAGGTTGAGTTTTCGAATCAACGTATAAGTTTGCCCATGGGTGACCATTGATTGTCCAAATAGTACATAATAGGGTGATGCTTTTATTGACGAGTGGAGGGATGACCGCAGAGAACAATTTATCTCTGAAAGTCGAGAATCCCAATCGCGTTGGCTTGGATGTACATATGCCCTTTTTTCAGCTATTATTGACCGATTGACTCGTTCAGAAGCATTCGCCTGAGGCGAGTAGATGGTTGTATAGCAATGATTTACGCCGTACTTCTCAAGTAAATCGTTAAATAATTTAGAACGAAACTGCACTCCATTGTCACTAATAATTGTCTCCGGAACTCCAAATACATGAAAAATCCTTTGCTCCAACCAGCTGGTGACGGATTCGGCTTTGAAGGATTATATGGGTTCTATAAATGTAAATTTGGACAAATGGTCCAACAAAAAAAAAAGCCCCGATGTTCCTTTTTTTCGATCTAGGATAAGGACCTATCAGATCTATATATAATCGTTGGAATACTCGCTCGGATTCAAAGTGGCTTTGCATAGATTGTCGTAAAATTGTATTTGCGGCCTTAGTTTGCATGCAGACTTCACAGGAATTGACAAAGTCGCGAACGTGTTTTGCCATATTGGGCCAAAAGAATAGCACTCGAAGTCGTTGTAAGGTCTTGGCAATTCCACCGTGTGCACTTAAGGGGTGGTCATGTGCACGTTTGATTAAGTCGGATGTCATTTCCTCGGGAACCCACAGTTTCCATGCCTGTTGCTGTTTTATCTCGTTTCCAGACGAGTACTCATTTCGTTTATAAATAAATCTATCAGATACCTTTAAATCTGGTAACATTGCTTCGTTTTTCACAATATTGTCCTTTAATTCACGATATTTGGGGGACTCAAAATGAGGGGATTCTAGGTCAATTTCCACCGAACTTTTGTATGGGTCTTCCGTCAAAAAGGCTTCTATGGAGTATGTACGTGACAACGCGTCTGGCACTACATGCAGAGAACCTTTACGGTGTTTGATGGTAACACGAAATCCTTGTAGTTTTAAAGCCCATCCGGCTAGACGTCTGTTAAGGTCAGGCTGGTTCATTAGCCATTTCAATGAGGCATGATCAGTTATTATTGCAAATTCCTGTCCTTCAACGTATGCGCGAAATTTCTTTACACCAGTCACTGCTGCTAAACATTCCTGTTCTGTGACTGTGTAATTTTGTTGAGCAGCGTTGAGCTTTTTAGACATATACGCGATGGGAACTTCGGCTCCATCATCGATCGTCTGTGTCAATACTGCTCCAATACCGGAATGGGACGCATCGCATTGAATGGCGAAAGGACGATTGAAGTCAGGACTATGCAGTACTGGCGACTGAACTAAACTTTCCTTCAGAGCTTTGAATGCATTAAGTCCTTGCTCCGTCCAAGCGAATTTGTACGACTTTCGGAGCATATCGGTTAAGGGTGCCGCTAAAGTGGCGTAGTTCGGTACGAATTTCTGGTACCAGCCACACATACCCAGGAAACGGTGTAGCTGTTTGGTTGTTTTTAGCTGCGGAAAGTCGTTAATGGCTTCGACTTTACCAGGATCCGTACGAATGGTGCCATGTCCAATTATGTTGCCGAGATATCCAACTTCCTCCATGACAAACTTGCTCTTTTCTATATTGAGTGTCAGCCCTGCCTTCCTCATACATAAAGCAACTTCCTGAGGAATCACTATGTGTTCCTCGAAGGTGGCGGAGACTAACAGCAAGTCATCCAGTTAGGCAAACACACAGTGTCTTAGATGTGCCGGGATGACGCGGTCCATAAGCCGCTGCATCGTTTGCGGTGCGTTACACAAACCAAAGGGCATGGTAACGAACTGATACAGTGGCCTGCCGGGAACCGTGAAGGCCGTCTTATCATTTGACTCTCCATCTAAGGGAATCTGCCAAAACGCGTCTTTCAAATCTAAGCTCGAGATGAACTTAGCTTTTGGGAGGCGGCTCAGAGTCCCATCAATGAGCAGCAAAAGGTAGGCATCCTTCAAGGTTACCTCGTTGACTCTGCGTGCATCCAGATATAAGCGGACTTTCCCTGGTTTGACTACAAGGGTGACTGGCGAAGACCAGGAACTCTGGGACTCCACAATCACGCCCAATGCTAGCATCCGGTCCACTTCTGCGTATAAGAGTTTCTCGACGGCGGGCGAGACAGCAAAATGCCTCTGCTTGATAGGCTTACAGCCTCCGACGTCGATGACGTGTGTAGTAAGCGTCGTACGTCCTAAACCCTTATCCGCAAAAGACGGATACATAGCAATGACCGCGTTGAGTTTGTTCCTTTCGGCTGGTGTTAACAGATGTTGGTTTGTAAAAGAGTTGTTTTGTGGATCGGCAGGCATAACGGCTGAATATAGAGAATCCATAAATAAGTCGTGGGCAAGCTGGAATTGGCGCAGAAAGTCAACGCCTAAATAAAGGTTTTGGCTTAGCGATGGCATGATAAGAAACTCAATAGTTCTAGTTGTTCCTCGGAAGGTGACTGCAATCGCAGCTGTTCCAACGGCAAAATGTCGCGTGCCATCAGCCATTCGCACCCCCATATTCAATTTTTTCCACGGGTACCGTTGCTCTTCGTGGAAGCGCTTAGCCAGATCGGAAGCTATGACACTGCAAGATGCTCCTGTGTCAACTAATCCACTGACAAATGTGTCAAAAAGTAAGACGCTAGCGTATGGTCGTATATCTCCTCTAGGGCGATCGCAAATAATGGCATTGCAAAAACGTTTTCTAGACGAGACCACGTTTTTCCAAAAATTTCGCATTCGAACTGTGGAGCGTTTTTATTCGGTATGCCCTCAATTCATTCGTTTCAAAAATGCGCTGTCGGACTGTTAAGTAATTTTTTGTTCGTTCATGTAGTGGTATGAAGCTATAGTGTAAGGTGCGTTTTGTTAGATCATTAACATTATTGTCAATATTCGATGAAGGAGAGAAAGTTGCAGTAACATCCGTCGTCATTGAATTGATTAATGAACCCGTCTGAACTTTTGGACTAGGTAAATCCGAGAGTAAGGTCGAATCCGGTGTTTGCGTTGAAATTTCAACGTATGAGGTAGTGTCGGGTGCGATCAGTTCCGCTTGAGACCTGCATAAAGCTAAGTCCTGTAAGTTTTGATGATCCTGAGAAGCCGAACTATTAAAAGTTGGGGAGCTTAAGCTTCGTCGCAGGAGTTTAGGTCGCATTGTACCTCTGTAACGAGTGCCTAAGGACTGGTTCGACCGGTCCCTGGCGGTGCACTCAGTTACAGGTGAGTCGAGCGAAATTATTCGCCCGACATACCTGCAATTGTTTGCACCAACCAACCCAAATAATGGCGGCGTCCACCAAACACCGATCCGGGCGATTCCGAGCGGTGTCTGGTGAACGCAATCATTATACCAGTCACAGCAGCCATGTTGGATTGCTGAATTAGATTCAGCAATTGACATTTCGACTCGCGGAATTCCAATTGGACGTCCGGGAGTCGAAATGTCAGTGGAGAGGATTTTGGTGCAACGTGGCGGCCGACTGCAGGACAGGACAGCAAGTCCCTCGACGGCAATTCGGGGTCGTTAAGAAAAGTCAGTGATTCCCTTATCACCGAAAAGTGCGTGCGACGTTTGGGGAATGGATTGGGGCGTAAATCGACCCAAAAATTACGTGCATTTGCAAGTTAGTGGCAAGAATAAGTGTTGCGGGGTGGATCTCAGGAGTGTCGCGTGGAAGAGTGGGTCATCGGCCGCCAGAGTGTTTACGGCAGCGGTTACAGCGGATAGCAACCCAGCAAATCCAGCAGTCGTTAGATTGCATTCTCGATCTCTGGTGAGGAATACACGGTCAACGTCAAAAGGGACATTGACACCTACGTCAGGGATCTGCGACAGTCGTCCATTTCTCATCTTTCCGACTCTACGATGAAAGAATACAGGATGTAATATAAGCAAGAATTTTGGGAACCATTTTCTTCATGTGGTTGTGCGCACCAACACTATCTCATTTTCAATGGGCTCATTCACCAAACATGAGCAACAACGCGACAACTACTGCCGCTCTGGAGCATTCGTTCTGGAACGACTACCTCGCTTTGTTATTGTGTGTGCTATCGGAATCCACATGGCACATGATCCGAACATACAGAAGGTCTTATCAATACAAATCTTTCTTTCTCTACGATTTTGTGAAATTTATCCTGAAATACAACGCGAAAACCACGAAACTAGTATGAAATCTTTTTATTTCCGGGACTCTCGTACTTTTCGCTACGGAGGTGAAGTAGCGGCTCAGCAATATGAATGAGCCCAATGGTGAAAATGACAGACGGACATCTGTTTACCTTGCGACTGGCGAGAAATGGCCCGCGAAAGAAAACAATTGTTTTATTAAGAACACAATTGTATTTTATTTATTCCAACGCCACATCACGGTTCCGCACATCTTAAAGGACGCGTTCAACACTTTTACGTGTGTAATGAGATTCTCATTTTCCGGAAATTCTACTTGTTTCGGCGGACTTTTACGACGCGCGCTATTTTTGTAAAATTTGGGTGTTTCGCACTATATTTTACATTTACAAGCCCACAAATAGAATGTAAGATTCGAATCTCGCAAGATTACGAAAAAAATTCACCAAATAAACTTAATTTTCTCTTATTAAACCGCACTTGAAAATTCCGCTGCGCCAATTCACTTCTTTTAAACAAGGAACTGTCAACCAAACAATTGTCATCCAGTCTAAACTACCAAAATAGCTGTTAAAGTTTGGTTCCCCACACACATAGTGTATATGTGCGTTAGATCTCATCCATATAGATCGTTGTTCCGACTACGAGTCACCAATTCCGCCTCACAAGAGGCCACGTATGGCTGAGGGTGGTGTTGATCCCTGCGTTGGTTCCTGTGCTAGCGACTCTACCACGTCACAGTCTGGCAAAACGGACTCCATTTTTTTGAGATAGGAGGTAAGGATTCCTACAATAGATAATTATTTCCAACACTGGACGAAGGGTGATGAGTGCTACGAATTATTCCGTGAAGTGGAACGGCGACGCATATGCAGAAGCTATGGTTTAGGGCGGATTTTTTTTCTTTAAGGGGTGTGTTGGTTCACTTCGGCTCAATGACTGAATTGAAAACAAAAAAAATATTTAAAGCTTAAACATAACATAGAAAAGGATTTTCAGTTTCGGTTGGGAACGTACTATTTAGCTAATTTTTAATTCCGCTAATCCGATTTCGGCGGAATAAATGAATACCCGTTTAATGTGAATTATTTTTGATGAAATTCATATAATGCACAAAGTGAGATGACCATTAGGAAGAATTGTAGAACACGTAGAACTTTGTAAGGTTTAAAGTTAGGGAAGCTATTTTGCGATTGTAAAAAAAAAAGAATATATATTTATAAGAAATAATTATGCTGGAAGTCGCATTTGCCATGACGTTGATTCGACACGAATATACGACAGTCATTTGTACGTAGTAATCATTTAGCATTTGACAATTTTTCTCTTCGAGAGATTCGAACAGGGACGATAGTACGATTTTCCGAATATGTATCAGGTGTTTAAAAGGATTGTTAACTGAAAATAATATTAGTGATACAAAGAAAGTGTACCCAGAAAAAAAAATATTTTGAGATGGTGTATAAAAATATAAATGGTGCAACACCATCGTCATAATCGGTCAATTGAAATATATTTAACGATAATGAATTTAGAATACAGTATATTAAAACAAAAACAAAGAGGAATTAGATCCCATAGTATAGAAATATTTCGGAATTAGATAACACGCGAACTTTTAAGTAAAGAAAAGGTAGGACTTAGGCCACATTCCTAATAATCGCCCGTTTGTATAATTTCCCAGAAGTTTAAGTATGGGAGTTTCTAATAATTGCGCAATTATCAGCAAAAACAGAAGAAGGCCGTATTCTAGTCCTGCAGATAGTATAGGCAGACGTATCAATCTTTAATTATTATTCTTCTGCCGAAACAAAATATATAAATAAGGATTGCCTGAAGCTGGTAAACAATAGATTAGAAGGAACGACTAGCTTAGAGATGCATTTATATATTTGGAATCTTGATGCATAACAATAAGTTTTTTCTTGTAAATGAATTTGGTTGTAAAGAAAAAGAAAGCAAAAGAAATTAAAACAATGCATTCACTTTAAATCACGATTGTTTGCTTCTTGAGTCCTTGAAGGCTTCCACTCCAATCCACTCTCTCCGGTAGTTTTCATCGATTTCGCTGTGGGGGTTGAGCAATATTGCGCGGCTCAACCCAAGATCGGCGAGGGAGCGCGGAGCCCCATCGCCATCAGGGGGCTCTCGTGCTAGTGGCAGGACTTTGAGGGAATTTCGCGGCTCAAATTTTTTTTTTTTTTGTATGATATCCTGTGAGGGACATCCGTTGGCTTAGGTCTTCGGGCAGTCGCGTGGATTTTTTTTTGTAGCAATCACGAGGCAGAGTGACCAAACCTAAACCCCGCCCATACTACCGATAGCTGAGCTAGCTATCAAGCACGCGTCACCTCTGGTCATCTCTGAGGAGATATTGGCACTTAGGTGTCACGGCAGGTCTGAACGACCAGCCTCGATCTCCGTCCTCGGTTTGAGCCCAGCTCAAGCAAGCGATTCGTTACACCTCTTTGGAGGTCCTCTGAAGTTGTTGAGGCCTCAAACGATTGACGTTTTTTTGAAGCGAGCAACGTGGACACTGTGGCTTATAAACATCTGGAGTTCCGCATCCGAAGCAAAAACGATTTAGTGGGTCCGTACAATCAGCATATGAGTGTCCTGCTTTCTTACAATTCCAACAGGTTATCTGTCGAACTTCAGCAATCTCGTGAGTTGGGTGGTCATTTGTTAACGTCACTAGGTTTCCAGTAAGAACGTTGTCTGTTCTTGATAATGGTCGATTTCAGAGATATGGTCACTCAAAGAGGGACGTGCGGTACGCATTCTTCGTATGTTGAATTCAACATTCTCGGCGCGTGTTACACAGCATCGTAACTGCTCAATGGACACAATGTCGAGATGTACAATGCTTCGTTTGAGCTCTGGGAGCAAATTCCTTCCTAAGATCTCTAAAAGCTCGGTGTCCTCCATTTGCCGAGACAAACGATCTGTCAACCGCATGACGCTATCACAGAAAACATCAAAAGTTTCATTTGGCTTTTGCCAGCGGTTACGTATTAGTTCGCGAATATCAGCGTCTAACCTACGGGCACTGAATTTGTCATGCAATGCCTCGCGCAGGGTTGATCAACTGAGGTTTTTGACGCTTCTGTGATAGTGCCAGTACCAGTCGCTTGCCTTACCAGTTAGTAAGACATGAAAGTTTTGACCCATAATGGTATAGTCCCCTCTCAAAGTTTGATCAGTCAAGGCTTCCACCTTGTAGATGAACACATCGATTGGAATATGATGATCTTCACCACTAAACTTGGTGTTGCAACCTGCCATGATGTTTCCCACCTTTTCTGATGATATAGGGGCTGGGCGAGATGGTTCACGAAAAGTTTGTCGACGTTCCTGAGACTCTCGAAAAGGTACATAACGCCAGAGTGGTGTCGGTTCATTGGCGAGCTCTTCAAAAGTTTCTTGAGCTCTTATTTGTTGAGACCATGAAGGTGTCAAGCGCGAAGGTCGCCCAGTCCTATACGGAGCTTCTTCGACACTGGATCGCCATCGACTCAATTGTGGTAAATGGGTTGCATCATTAAATAGCGATGCATGATCTGTTTGGGCAGCTACGTGCTCTGAACTTGGTTGTCGAGCAGTTCTTGCGGACGTTAAACGAATTAATTGATCTCTTTCCAGTGATAGTCGTGCTAGCTGCTGTTCTATTTGAACTAAGCGATCTGCTGTCACATCCTCATCGATAGGCACCGCACCTGCGTTGGCTATTTCTGAAGGGATTCGTACTCGCGTTTGTGAACGCGTTAGTCGCGTAGTTGTGCCAGGAGTTTGTGTAATGTTAACACGAATTTGCGAAGTACAGGCTTCCTCATCTAGTATAGATGGTTTCAGCATTCTGTTTGTGCATGCTTGTCGGCACACTGGACATGTTTTCTGCTTAGTTAACCAAGCATTAATATATTTACGGTGGAAAATATGTTCGCAAGGGGTCAAGAAAATCTCTTCTCGTACTTGTAAGAAGTCTTGGCAACTTGCACACTTACGAGTACTAGGATCAAATCCTGAAGGCAAGTCCAAATTCCCTGAAAACGCCATAATGTTATAAGAGTTTAAGATTGTATACGTATTGAATTTGTATAGGAGCAACAACTAAACAGGTATATGTAAATGTAATAACTTGGGAAAAGTATGATAGTAATACTTTCAACGATATACAAACAACCTATAGCAAATAGAAAAGAAAATAGTACTTCTTTTCAAGTGGATATAAGATGTAGGTAGGTATAGATAACATTACTGATGAGTATATATACGATGATGATCCGGATATTTCTAATTACGAGATAATGAAATAGTGGTGAATCAAGAAAAAAAATACGATACCTGATACGATAAATATATATAAGTAGAGTATAGAAGACGAATTTATAAGTTTAATCACGGAAATATGTTTTCAGCATAACTAACATCTCTTTACAGTAATGGTTGACAATAAAAAGAAAAAAAAAGGTGTTTAAAACGTAACTATGTATCACACATCAACGCGATTTAGATGTTCAGGATAAACTGTAGATTCTTTCAAAGAAGATAACTCAATTGTGACTTAAGTTCTGTACACTTTACTTCTGTAACGCACAAAAAGGAATTCTAAAAGAGTTAGAAACTCAGAGTCGAAAAAAACAAGTGTAAACACTCACTTACGCAATTCTCATGAGTCCTTAAGCTTTCAGTACAACCTCAAAGTATTTAAGCCGTGAAGAAAGAAAACAGAATTTACTTTTTTCGATGTCGTTGCTTAACCACAAGAAGGTGAGAATAGATCCCTTGAAAGGCCTGGCTCAGGAAATGAAAGTATACTTTCAAAACTGATGATTCCAGGTAAACAAATCGATTATGCACGATGCAAAAGTATCTCAAAACAACATTACAAGCAACGCCTACTGAATCTGATAACTGCTGTACGGAATTATCTTAAAAAAAAAAATCGAAAAGGAAAAGTAAAACCTAAAGCTCGGTGGGCCTTAAATGCGAGTAGCAAAAAAAATAAATAAAGCATAAGCTTGATCGGAGATACCGAGATTAGGCTGTGGGGAAAGATCGCAAAACTCGATGTTGTTGAGTTTCATAGACAAATCAGGCCCCACGTTGGGCGCCAATGTAACATTTTCTTAACCGGTGTGGTATTAGACTGTGAAAGTCTACCAGACACTAAGTGCCAAACATCATCAGGAATGTTGCCAGATGACGTGTGTCGGTGTCCTGCTCAGTTATGGTGAGATGAGGGGTGGGTTTGAGTTGATACTGGCACTCCTGCGCTGGGAGTTACAATTTTCACACGTCTGGCCCTTTTTATTTTGTCCGAAGACACCCAAACAATGAACTACCTGTCTTAACAAAAAAAATGAAATCAGGTGGCCCATAAGCTAAATCGATGTAATAATTCACTGGTGGTTTGTGAATCAGCCGCCGAAAACGAAATCCCTACCAGCCCCGATTGCACCCATAATGGTACGTCAAGGCGAGTTTACGCCATCAGTGATACATATTAATGATTATTGCCAACCAAACAAAACAGATCAAGTTAGCTGAAAAGCATATTGGTTTTGGTTCCAACATTATTATTCCAAACATAATAATTCCAAACATATTAATTCCAAACATAGTAATTCCAAACATATTAATTAGGTGTTTACCAGCAAGTGAATGAGGAGCAATAAGTGCGAACATCTTAATTCTAAACATTCAGGGAATTTCGTTGTGCACAAGGAAACTGTAAGAGTATTTTTTTTCTTTTTTTAGGGTTTTGTATAAAAACAAAACCCTTATGAAATCAGTCATGCGTCCGTCTGTCCGTCTGTCCGTCTGTCCGTCTGTCCGTCTGTCTGTCCGTCTGTCCATGAAATATCTCACGAACCGCTGAAGCTGCATGCATGAAATTTGGTGGAAATATGTAGAAATACTATAATTCTCTGGAGAAAGCGATGCGTCGTAATAGGTCAACTTTAAGGGGGGGTCGCCATAGAGGGGAAATGAAGGTCGAAATTTTTTTTTCGTTTGGTATAGGCAAGTGGGGTATCATAAGAAAGGTATCGTTGAGTACATTCCATTTCTGGAATTTTTTTCAAATTTGAAGAAAGGGGAAAAGAGGGAGAGGGGAAAATATGTGGTCCGAGTTTGTCCCCCCCCCCCTTGCATTTCGAGACCGTTATAGCTAGACATATGAAAATTTACAGAAAAGCGGCATTTCACTAGCATAGAAAACCGAAAATAATAGAATTTTTAAATCTCATCCAAAAAGGTTAATAATAGTACATTTCTATAGTTGCAGTTAGCACACCCCGGCACCCCTCAAGCACACCCTAGGTCAAAAATATTGATGGCTGATGATAACCAACATCATAGGCAATAATACCTCTAAGTTTCATTACAATGACATGATATTTAATAATAGTACATTGACTTTAAGTTATGCATTTTGACACTATCCATACAAAAAATACACCTACCGGCCTCACGCATAGATATGCGTGTACTACTTACATGTTGTTTTTCGTAGTGCGAATTGCAGTTATTTAATGAACCAACTTTGGAAGGGTGAAGATTGGTGATTGGTGATCCTAACAATAACTATTCACACAGTTAATTTTTTTAGGGTTTTGTGTCTTAAATCTTACAAAATCGGTCAAATACCTGTCTGTTCGTCTGTTCATAGAATATCTTACGAACGGCTGAAGCTGCACACATAATTCGGCGAGAATGTGTAGAAATGCTATAATTTGCTGGAGATAGCATTGTGTTGTAATTGGCCAACTTTAAGAGGGGGGGGGGGGGGGAGGGGGGTCCACATAGAGGCGAAATTAAGGAAAAATTTTTTTATCCACTGGTATAGCCAAGTGGGGTGTCGTGAGAAAGGTAATGTTGAGTACATTCCATTTTTGGCATTTTCTTGAGATTTGTAGAAAGGGGAACAGTGGAGGAGGAAAAAATATTAGACCGTAATTTGTCCCAGCCGCCCTGAATTTCGAAGCCGTTACACAAGTTTGCAATTTGCAATGTCGTCTTAATATGAATGGTTAAGCATCTCGAAGAGTGGGACAGTTTATCTCGTATACATACATATCTATCTACAGCTTCTCGTATTAAAACTATTACTTTGAGAGGTGACAGATGCAGTCTTTTTGTGAATTGGCATGTAAGATACTATATCATGGGTAAAACATTTAATTATGGTGTTTTTATTCAGCTGAGGGGTACCAATAAGAACAGGGAGCCAGTATTTACATGCCAAAATAAGCGCTTGCTACAAAACCCTCGAATTGCGGGCGTAGCCCTCTATATTCCGGTTTCATTTTTAGATTAATTGGTTAACATTTTCCTTCACCAAATTGTACCTAATTCATTCATTGTTACATGTCTTATATTTCTTAAAACTAACTTCCTGTTTCCAATTTACAATCTATTGTACCATGATGAAAAATATAAGGGCGTTCAATATAACGCCTATTAATTAACGAACAAATTATCGATGAGATTCGTTCCGTACTTACATATATATAGACTTATCATTTGCGTAGCTTTTATACCCTAGACTTTTAGTATAGTTATACCCTAGACTTTTAGTATAGGGTATATTGTTTTTGTCACGACGGAAATATGTAACACCTCGAAGGAGGCTCCGGAGGTATGGCAATTTATATATAAATGATCACGGTCACCTCTTGATTCGATTTAGATATGTCTGTCTGTCTGTCTGTCTGTCCGTCTGTCCGTCTGTCCGTCTGTCTGTCTGCCCGTTCGCACGATAACTTCCGACAGAAGGAAGCTAGAGCCTTGAAATTTTGATCAAATATTGGAAATATGATCTAGTTGGTTGGTATTGAAAATGGGCGTGATGAGGCCAAGAAAACGCCTACCTCCCCTACATATGTAAAATAATTAAATGTATCTATAACTCCCGATTAAATAAACATGAGCAGCTTTAGCTTTGGTTGATTGCTCGTGAGGATAATCTTCTACTCTCCTGGAAATATAAAATTGATCAGTTGGAAACTAACGGCAATTTTCTTACAAAGAGCCCCGTACTACCCTACTTTTCGGGTTTTTTGTCTATAACTCATGAACCAATTGAAGTAGACACCTGATTTTTGGCATGTAACACTGAGATGAGAAGTTGGTTAAGGTTCTGTAAGTTGGGCATAATCAGATCAAAGGAACGCCTACCTCCCCTACAAATTTAAAAAAATTAAATATTCCTTTAATTACGATAACTTTCGATAGAATGACACTAGCAAGTTGAAAATTTAGTGCAATGTTGCTAGTAAAACTTACTTAGCTGGAATTGAAAATGGGCAAGATCCGACCCGGGGAACCCTCACCTCCCCTACAAATGCAACTTCAATTAAGCCATAACTTTTGACAGAATCAAGCCAGCGACTTTAAGTTTTGGTCAAATGTTTGAAATGAGATTGGGTTAGTTGGTATTCAAGATGGGTTAGATCCGACTCAAGCAACCCCTACCTCCCCTACAGATGAAACTTCCAATAAGCGATAACTTTCGATAGAGTGAAGCTAGAGACTTGAAATTTTGTTTAAATGTTTGTCGCATGATCTTATTTGTTGGTGGCAATGATGAGCAAGATTCGACCCAAGGAACCCCTACCTCCCCTACAAGTGAAACTTCAAATAAGCAATAACTTTCGATAGAATGAAGCCAGCGACTTGAAAAATTCGACAAATACATATTTGTAGAATGGGTTAGTTCATTGATTTTGATAATGGTCAAGATCCTCCTGAATGATTGCCAACTTTTTCTATAAACTGGTCATATAGGAAACTCACTTTTAATGCATATGGTAGTTACCAATTGGTACTTTTGGTATCACCACTAGGTCTGTACCAGTCTAGGGTATATACGCTTCGGCCTGGTTTTTTTTTAAATTGGGCCGAGGTACTGCAAGCCCAACTCACAATTCATAAGGAGCTGTTTCGAAAAAGTTGGAGATTTTTCTTTGTACCTAGGCACCACCCAATATTTTGTTTTTATACCACGCGACGATACTAAGTTGTCAACGATGGGTACGGCGCTAAAAAAGAAAGAAAAGTTCCGATTAAGACCTGATCAGCTTCGATCGATCTTAAGCGCGGACGGGCGGCCGCAGATGGAGTAAATCCATACAGCCTTGTCAAATCTCAATAAAAAATATTTTGAAAATACCGTAGCCCTTCATCTCTGTGCGATATTCACTCATTGAATCTACGTCTTGTGGATGAGAGCTGTCAACCGCACAACTTGTAGTGACGATGATAGCGGGGCGCGAACAGAGGCGAACGTTGGTTACGCGAAACCCGGCCAGAATAATTTTATCATAAAATAGCAATGCACTTCTGTAACGTTGAACACGAACCCGAATTAAAATTTTAGAAGAAATTGGCAACAATTTCTTATGACTCTGAACCACTCTACTTCAACGATAAAAGCGCATTGTGGAAATTATTAATGGCATTATTTGGTGTTCTTCAAACAACAATGCATTATTCTTGGCGATGATACGATAAAAGACCGAGTGGCCTGAAGAAGGAAGATGAGATTAAACCGCTAAATTGGGCACAGTGTCAACACCATAGGCAGAGCAACGCGAATCCGCAAAGTGGTTTAAACGGGCAAGGAAGAAGAAGATTCGGGGTTCTTCAGGTTACTTCATCGGCCACGCGCTATCACCGGTAGTCGTCGCTGGCGTTATTGACGTCTTTTTTTTATACCCTAGACTTATAGTATAGGGTATATTATTTTTGTCACGACGAAAATATGTAACACCTTAAAGGAGGCTCCGGAGGTATAGCAATGTATATATATAAATGATCAGGGTCACCTCCTGATTCGATTAAGCCATGTCTGTCTGTCTGTCTGTCTGTCCGTCTGTCCGTCTGTCCGTCTGTCCGTCTGTCCGTCTGTCCGTCTGTCCGTCTGTCCGTCTGTCTGTTTGTCTGCCCGTTCGCACGATAACTTTCGATAGAATGAAGCTAGAGCCTTGAAATTTTGGACAATGTTGGTAGTAGGATCTAGTGGGATGGTATTGAAATCGGGAATGATCAGGCCAAGGAAACGCCTACTTCCCCTACATATGATAAAAACTTAAATGTATCTATAACTCCCGATTAAATAAACATGAAAAGCTCTAGCTGTGGTGGATTACTCGTGAGGGTAATCTTATACTTTCCTGAGAAAATAAAATCGATCAGTTAAAAACTAACGGTAATTTTCTTACGTTTCAATTAGGTCAATGCAGGCATGTGGATTTTTAAAGCAAACAGAAAAACATATTTTACGGATATGTTTACCAATAGAACATTATGTGTTTGTTATAGGGGAAGATCTGGATCTGTCTAGCGAAGATGAAGAAGCAAGCGATATTTTCTGCAGTGGTAGTTCGAATTTATATCATCCATCTACTAACGAAGAAGACAGTGATACATCTATATCTGATGAATACGGTATAACGAGTACAGCAAATGTTGATGACGACGAAATGGTTCAGAGTGGTGAAAATTACAGCGTTGACGCAAATTCTACACTTGAAGAGAACGGCACTCATCAATATCAGTTAGATAAGCAGGAAGGAAATAACCAGGCTGTTCACCAAGGAGAGAAACGAAAACTCAAAACTTTTCCTATCACTGAAAAGAGAAGCAAAAAAAGGAAACATAATCCAGATCAATGGAAACGGCGCAAAGCAGCCCTAGCTCGTGAAAGAGGTGAGTCGTATGTGACACAAAAAGTTGAGGTTAAACCTGCTAAGCGATTCAACGATGGACATTTATGCAGGGACAAGTGTCGACTTAAATAAAACGAGAACTTTGACATGAAGCAGCGAGAAGAAATATTTATAAAATTTTATAGCTTGGACACAAATGCAAAGAATGCATTAATCTTCAAGAGCATTATCGTAAAAGACGTTCAATGATATCGAAAAAGCGCAGCTAAACACAGAGCTGCTTCTTTCGAATACACGGTAACTTGTAATGTACGGACTGTACAAGTATGCAAAACAGCTTTCTGTAGTTTGTTTCAAGTTGGTCGGAAAAAAATTGATTGCATTATACAGAAGATCAAGCAAAAAAATTGTGCACCACCATTCGATCAGAGAGGTCGTCACAACAATAGACCTCATAAGATTCAGGATGACGTTAAGCAATATGTGAGGCAGCATATTGAATCAGTTCCCGCGGAGTCCTCACATTATTCTCGCAGTATTAACCCACACAAGAAATACTTGTCTCCTTTGCTGAATATATCAAAAATGCATTCGCTGTATTTGGACAAATGTGAGTCTGAAAAAGCACCTCAACATTTTGTGATTAAAAAGTGTTCTTATGTTAAGATATTCGAAACGGAGTACAACTTATACTTTGGCACACCGAAAAGCGATACTTGTAGCACCTGTGATTCAAATAATGGTACAGATGAGCACAAAGAAAACGTGTCCCTTGGATTCGAACAGCAAAAAGTGGATCGTGCTAAGGCTAGAAATAGCAACAATATACCTATATGTTACCTCACTGTCGACCTTCAGCAAACCATGCCCCTTCCAAAACTCACCACTAACAAAGCTTTCTATCTGCGTCAAATGTGGTTCTACAACTTGGGGTTCCACATTATTTCTAATAATATGGAAAACGGAGTGTTTTGCACTTGGACCGAGGACATAGCCAATAGAGGAAGTGATGAAATTTGTAGCTCTTTACTAACCCTAATTGAATTCGACGAAAGGTTCAAAGGGAAGGACCATCTGATTATTTGGTCAGATTCATGCGCTGGACAAAACAAAAACTGGCAACTCATATGTCTATATCAACTGCTGATCAAGAGAAAATTTTTTAAAGTAATTGATCATAAATGGCCTGAGGTGGGTCATACATACCTCGATTCGGACAGGGACTTTGGCAGAATAGAGAAAGTATTGAGGAAGCATGCAAATATTTCCAGCCCTGAAAAATATCGCGAAATAATATCAAGTGCAAGCAGGAAGAATCAAGTAATTGATATGACGGATCACTTCAGAGATTTTGAACACATTGATTCAAAACTGCGTCTCATTAACAGGAAAAAAGATTTATCAGGATTGAAAGTGCCATTCAGGGACCTCAGATGGCTTCGCGTCGATGAATTCGGTAGCTATCTTTACAAAAAATCATTCCTAGAGGACGTACCCTTCAGAAAGGTGGATGTTCTGAGGAAAAACGCAAAATCATTTACAGAAGATCCATCAGAAAGTAGTCTTCAAATACAACGATTAAAGGAACATGCAGGTAGCCTTTCCGAAGAAAAGATTAAGGACCTAAAAAATCAGCTGGTATTCATTCCGGAAGAGTTCAAGTGGTACTATGAAAAAATCATCAAAAATAATGTTGAGAAATCATCAAAGAAGAAAAACAGGAAAAACCAGAAACATTCTAAACCTATATAAGAACATTAGCAGATCGAAAAATGAATGAACAAAATATTGGATTTTTTTTTTGTTAGATTTTTTTTTTTTGATTTTTTTTTTTCATTTTCATTTAACTCACAGCCGTTAAAATATATAAATAACAAATAAAGTTCCAATTATTTCAATCTATTAAAGTTGTTTTACTCCATCTGTAAGGCATTATCCCCTTTTGTAAAATTTAACCTCTCCTAGAATGGAATTATATCAACGGATGAAGGTGACATGTACATTCAAATTCCAAAACCTTTCGAAATATGAAAATGGCAAGATGAACATTTATAGCCTAGGAAATAGTGGCTTACGACAGAGTATATCCCAGTTATAGAGCACTAAAAATATTAATACAGAAAAAGTAACAGCTTGAAAACTTTGGGGGCATTTTTCTCAATGTTTGAAAATTGTTACATACCACCTTCATCCACTTGCCCCTTCAATTTCGATTTAGAAGGAAATCGTTACCAATAATTCCATCAAATGGATTATTCGAAGCTTTTATGATGACAGAGAACTTATGAGATATACTTTGTGTTGGAAATAGAAGCCTAATATGTGCTGTTCCTACAGTTGAATTAGATGAGCAGATACCATGTAGATCAATATTTGTTGTTTCATCAACAAGTGTATTCCCTACTAGCGTTCGACCTTTGACAATTGAGATTGAGGCTTCTGTATCTAATAAAAATCTGAAAAATTTGGACTTAGAATCAGGGCTTTTGATTTTTATAAAAAGATTGTTGTCACTAGAGGAATACGTGATGTTGTAACTTTTTGCTAGTTCTCTTCTAGGAGTAATATATCCGATATTTCCCGTTTCCTCACATTTGACGAATTGCTCCCGTTTTTTGAATTTTACTGAATTTCTGGATTCGTTTCTATTTGAAGTATTTTGACCGATATTAGGTGCAAAATTATTTTTATTTTGATTGTAAGCACGTTTTCTTCACTCTTCTATTACATGCCCTTTGTTTTTGCAGTACTTGCAGAATTTTTCGCCTATTGTATCAACCTTAAAAGCTGAACCCGACTTCTGTTTTTGGTAGCAATCTGCAGTATTGTGGTTTTTCATTTTGCAAACCTTGCAAAATTTCGAAGTGTTGTAATTATTAGAACCAATTGCACCCATGAAATGACTATTTGTAAGATTATTTATTTGGTCTACAACTTAATAATGAGACTTTTTTTAGAGATGGCAACACCGATAAACCAATGGTAGTCCATCTTTGACATACATACCATTTGAAGTTTGTATTCATAAGCTGTCAATGTCAGTATAAACATTTCGTGTTGATTGTTGACAACGTATTTTACCGGACCATGGAAAGTTTCGAAAATTCACGAAAAAAACAACATTTGCGGGAAGTTTTACTTGGACATTATTTTGCTAAGAAGACTGCAGCTCAGAGTCATAAATTGCTCGTGGAAGTTTACGGTGACGATGCTTTTTCGCGTGCACAGTGTTTTCGGTGGTTTCATCGGTTCAAAAATGATAATTTCGACATTACCGACGAAGAGCGACCTGGCCAGCCAAAAAAGTTTGAAGACGAAGAATTGACGAAATTACTCGAAGAAGATTCGTGCCAAACTCAAAAAGAGTTCGCAATTTCGTTGGAAGTGACTCAGCAAGCCATATCGAAGCGGTTAAAATCACTGGGAATGATCCAAAAGCAAGGCCACTGGGTTCCGTACGAGTTGAAGCCAAGAGATTTTGAGAGGCGCTTTTGCATGTGCGAACAACTGCTTCAAAGGCAAAGACGGAAGGGTTTTTTGCATCGTATTGTGACCGGCGATGAAAAGTGGATTCATTATGATAACCCAAAGCGAAAGAAATCATGGGGACCGCCCGGGCACCAATCAACATCGACCGCGAAGCCAAATATTCATGGTTCCAAGCTTATGCTCTGCATTTGGTGGGACCAGATCGGTGTTCTTTATTATGAGCTGCTAAAACCGAATGAAACCATTGACGGGCAGCGCTATCGGCTGCAATTGATGCGTTTGAGTCGAGCATTGCGTGAAAAACGGCAACAATTTGCTGAAAGGCACGACAAAATAATTCTTCAGCATGACAATGCTCGCCCTCATGTTGCGCAAGTCGTGAAAACGTACCTGGAAACAACCAAATGGGAAGTGCTACCCCACCCGCCGTATAGCCCTGACATTGCTCCATCCGATTACTATTTGTTCGCTTCGATGACTCATGCGTTGGCTGATCAGCACTTCACTTCATATGAGGATACTAAGAACTGGCTCGATTCATGGATAGCCTCGAAACCCCAAGATTTTTTTCGCGACGGAATTCGTAGACTTCCCGAAAGATGGGAGAAAGTTATCGCTGCTGATGGCCAATATTTTGAATAATTTAGTTATATGAATAAATCTATGAATAAATGCCCAAAATTCCAAAAAAAGTCTCATTATTAAGTTGTAGACCAAATATTTTCTCCTCCTCCGCTTTTTGCATGGCCTCGGTAAGGGGTTTTACATTCCTAGCTCTGATAATTCTGCTTATTGCAGGATCAACATTTAAAATAAAGGTGTGGAGAATTAGGTCGTCCATTGCTGCTATTCGACCTCTTAATTCCCTTTCATCTTCTACTGATTGTTGAACGCATGAAATAAAATTTTTTGCGGCAGTTTCAATTCTCACAATATATTTTGATATTGTTTCCTTTGCGCCTTGTTTGCATTGTTGCAATTTAATTAAAAGGTGGTTGTAGTGTTTTCAATCACCATACAGTAATTTAAGAAAATCACTAAGTTCAGACCATTCCTTGAATGTATGATTTGAAACGGCTATTTCAGCTTTACCCTCTAGCTGAGTGATAGCGTAATCCAACAAGTTCTTGTTCTGGATATGCTAATTTGAATGCTCGTTTGCATCCAATTAAATAGAAATTTAATTTGTCGCGATCCCCATTAAAAGGTTTGATGAATTTAATGAGGATCGACAAATTCACCTTCTCTGTCAGCATTTCGCTTCGCTGCTTTCTCTAAATAAATCGGTGCTCTACCGGTTTAACCGGTATTTAATTTTTGTGGCTCGTTTGTGATTGTCATTTTGCTTTGTGGTTAGTAATAATAATAATATCAGTTGCTTTAAAAAAATTCTTAATCTAATAGTAATAAGTCTAATATTTTCCTGACACTTACTTTTGGAGTACCATGTTGTGTTGAATTTGTGACTTTGATGCTTCCTTCTGTTCTTGTCCGATGCTTGAATTAACTCTATCAGTCCGATAGATTGCCCTTGTCTGTCCGGCAAATCGAATTTGACTATGCTGGTATTACAGCTGCCTTTGTCTGTCCAACAAAGTGAAATTGAGATCGTTGCCTCTACCCGTCCGATAGAGTGAATAATTGCTGCCCTTGTCCTTCCGACAAGGTGATTAATTGATATTGTTGTTGTATTGTATTTTGTTTGTTTGAATTTAGGTTTATTTTTATTATTTTGTGTAATTTCTTTTATTTTATTTTGATCACTTTGTTTTAGTTTAGTAAAGTATAGTTCATTAAACTTTTGAATTATAACTGCCTTTTTATACCCTAGACTTTTATTCTATTATATACTTTGGGGGATAGCCGAAGCAGACCACTAACGTTTGGGTCCCTTTTCGCCCCCTCTCGGTCATCAGTGACTTCCAGATGTCGACTGATAATTGTCGACCTCTTTCTTCATCACTGAGTCCCGTGTTATTGCTAGCATTTGTTTGAAGTTGAGTTCACTCATGGCTTCTACACTTATCGTGTGCCTGCCTGTGATCCTCAACCTCGTGCTAGCCAGTGCTGGACATTCGCACACAATGTGTGCCGCCGTCTCGGCCTCCTCCAGGCATAGCCTGCAAACGTCATCTTCCCCGATTTTCATCTTGGCCAGATGAGCCTTAAAATTACCATGCCCTGTGACCAAGGCAGTTATCCAGCTTAGAGTACTCCGTTTATAACTAAGTACCTTTCTCGCTTCCCTGCCTAAAGGGCTGGTCATCGCATTCCGAGCTTGTTTGCAAGTGACTAGCTCCTGCCATCTTTGTTGATGCATGGAGTCCATCCACTTCCCAACCTTCGCTCCAATCATGCCGTTCCCCAGAGCAACTCTGGGTTCTGGGCCAATGAAAGTTGCCGCAGATCCCTGTTTTGCTAGGGCATCCGCCGCCTCATTTCCTGTTGTACCTATGTGTCCTCTTACCCACATCAGCGTAACCTCATTTTCTGAGGCACACGTGTTGAGCTTCCGGACACACTCTAGTACCAGTTTAGAGTTTATGTTCGTCTGCTGCATGCGTCTGATCACCGATTGGTTGTCCAGTGCAATAAGGATTTTCTTCCCCCGCACCTGACCTTCAAGCAAGTGGTCCAACGCATGCAACAAGCCAAGCATCTCTGCCTGGTATACGGACACATACTCTCCTAGACTAAGCGCACATGCTAGGTTTAGCTATTCAGAGTAAACCCCCGCCCCCGCTTTACCGTCCATTAAAGAGCCATCAGTAAAAATGCTGATGTCATTGTACATACACTCATTATGTATGTTTCCATCTGCAATGTGAGTCTTGTGTAGTCTTTCAACTACCCTACGTCTACTCATGCCTTCTACCGGCATTAGAGTCTCCCTGACCTCATCATGAATAATGTCTAGGATGCTCTTATGACCGCTGCTAGTTCCAAAGCGATGCCACATGGCATCCCTTTCCATGCGTATTGCCGAAAGCGCCGCCGTTTTCTTTATAAATAAGTCCAACGGCGGCAGTCCCAGCAATGCCTCCATTGCTCGCGTTGGTGTGGTGCGCATTGCACCACATATGCTTACGCAAGCTATCCTTTGTACCCCATCTAGCTTCTGCCTTGTGGTATTCTGCATGGCTTTTGGCCACCATACCACTGATGCGTAGGCTAGAATAGGTCTTACCATCATTGTGTAAATCCAGTGTGTCGCTTTAGGTGAAATTCCCCACCTACGAGCACACACTCTCTTACATTGATGCAAAATCCTTTTCGCTTTTTGGATCTTTTCATCAACGTGAACATTCCAAGTTAGTTTCGCATCTAAGGTAACTCCTAGATGCTTCACTTCCTTGGACACCTTGATTTCCGAACCAAAAAGCCGTAAGGGAGTTATCTCTATGTCTTTCCTCTTACGAGTAAAAATCATAGTGTTTGATTTACTAGCGTTTATGGTTAGCTCTTGCTCATTACACCATTCTTCGGTTACTTTGAGAGCTTGTCCCATGCAACCTAGAATTGTGTCCATGAACTTTCCACTGACCGTGAGTGCCAAGTCATCGGCGTATCCTACAGTGTGTACGCCCATCGAGTCCAGCTTCCAGAGAAGACTATCCACGGTGATGTTCCACAGTAGAGGCGAAAGAACACCTCCTTGTGGGCATCCTCGGACTACCTTACCCCGTATTCTGTCACATCCACTGCTAAGATTTACCGCCCTCTGCTTAAGCATAGAGTCGATCCACTTAATTATAATGTAATCAACCCCCCGCTCAATCAGGGCGTTCCTTAGTTTGGTAAAGGAGATTTTATCAAAAGCACCCTCTATATCCATAAAAGTAGACATAGCGATCCCGCCATTGTTAATCTCTCTCTCTGCAACTCTAACAAGTTCATGTAGAGCGGTTTCCGTAGATCTGCCTGCTCTATAAGCATGTTGGCACCTACTCAGAGGACTATACATTAGCGTGGTGTTCTCCAGGTAGTCCACCAACACCCTTTCCATTGTTTTCAACAGGAATGATGTAAGGCTAACCGGCCTGAAGGACTTTGCCTCTGTATAGTCTTTCTTTCCCGGTTTAGGCAGGAAGACCACTTTAGCCTCCCTCCATGCCTTCGGGATGTAGTCTGCTGAAAGACAGGCGACGAATATATTCCGGATCCTATCTAGTAGAGTAGGGGGGCAAAGACCTTTTCCATAGTCCTCCACGTGGGCGCCCCCTGGTAACGGCAGTGTATCAATTCGCTGACGGCCAATGTCTTAGCGATAAGACAGTTTGGAAAAGGCAGATAGCTGTAGCCTGAATGGCTGACCAACACCTAAGCGTCTCAGGTCTAGTAGGATGGAATGACTTGCGTAGTTGGACCTGCTACATAGTTGTGTGGGCTCCAGCACGTTTATTAAACCATCTGAAGCAGCTATCTCCGAGGCCATCCCCCGAATGGGGTTAAGCGACGTGCTGACAACTCGTCCTTGTAAAAACCACTCCATGTCAAGAAACCTGGAACAAAAGCCTCGGATTGGACGGATCAACAACGACGACCACGCAAACGAATAAAAGATTATTCTTTCGGATCCTGGAATGTACGCTCCCTGAACAAACCGGGGGCCGAGAAGGCCCTCCTTCAACAGGTCGAAAAGTACAAACTGAGCATTACTGCAGTCCAGGAAACAAATTGGCTTGGCAGCGAGATTAATGACAAGAAATCGCACACAATTTTTACAAGTGGCAAACCATCGGGCCGCAAGGAGTTTGGAGTAGCATTTATAGTGGACAATCACCTCAAACCGCATATTACTGACTTCAAACCCATAAATGAACGGCTGTGTGCGATTCGCATCAAGACTCGATTCTTCAATCTCTGGCTCATCAATGTGCATGCCCCCACTGAAGTTAAAGAAGACGCAGTAAAAGACGAGTTCTACGCCCGCCTTGAAACTCTCTTCGACTCACTTCCAACAAATGACGTCAAATTGCTGCTGGGAGACTTTAACGCGAAAGTCGGGAATGAAAGTTGGCATCGGGGGACCTCTGGAGGCCACAGCCTCCATGAAGAATGTAACGATAACGGCCAGCGACTTATCGACTTCGCCTGCAGCAGGAATCTAGTCGTAAGCTCTACGTGTTTCCCGCATCGACGCATTCACAAGCAGACCTGGAAGTCTCCAGACGCACATACCGTCAACCAAATTGACCACGTCCTCATTTGCAGGAGATGGGCGTCTAGTGTCATGGATGTCCGCTCCTATCGAGGAGCAAACTGCGACTCAGATCATCACTTGGTGAAGACGACCTTCAGATGTAGAATTTCCTCAGTGCACCAGTCAAGAATCAGCCCTCCCAAAATCTTTGCGGTTGATAAGCTCTTGAGTGATGCTACAGCGGTGGCGTATACTACCGCCCTTGAGGAAAAACTATCACCTATGCTACACAACATCAGCAACACAGGCGTCCATGGGTTCTGGGAAGAACTCAAGGGTACCATCAAGGATGTCGCAGAGAAGGTCGTGGGATATAAAGCCCGGCGAGCGCGAAATGACTGGTTCGACGAAGAATGCAAAAATTCACTTGACGCGAAAAACGAGGCCTACAGACAATGGATTCAACGAGGAACCAGAGCCAGAAGAGAAAAATATGACGAGCTACGGCGAATATCGAATAGAATAATTAGACGTAAGAAACGTAAATACTTTGACGAGCAGTTGCTGAACATAAACGAAAACTTAGCTAATAGGAACACCAGACAAGCGTACAAACTAGTAAATACAATTAAGAACGGCTACCAACCCAGGACTAGCCTTTGTAAGGACAAGGATGGAAACATCATCAGCGACACCGATGGTATTAACAAACGATGGGCCTCTTATTTTGAAGAGCTTCTAAACCGACCATCTAACATCCCCACACAGGAAGCTCTCGACGATATTGTTGATCTAGGCCCACCCATTCAACCCCCGACAGTAGAGGAAGTTGATCTCGCGTTGCGGTCACTAAAACGAAATAAAGCGCCGGGCGCTGACGAGATCCCAGCTGAACTGCTAAGATTCGGTGGAACGAGTCTAGTTGATGCCATACATCAATTACTCCTGCGAGTATGGGAGAACGAGGAGATCCCAGACGATTGGCGCAGAAGCATCATCTGTCCAATCCATAAAAAGGGAGATAAATTGCGATGTGAGAATTACAGGGGCATCTCACTAGTTTGTACGTCCTATAAAATTTTGACGAAAATTCTGGAAAATAGAATAAAACCGTACGCAGAACGAGTCATTGGCGAATATCAAAGCGGTTTCAGACCTGGTCGCTCCACAACCGATCAGCTCTTCTCAGTCAAACTGATACTCCAGAGGTGCTGGGAATACAACGTAAACGTATACCAAATCTTTGTCGACTTCAAGCAGGCATACGACAGTATCGATCGTGGAGTACTGTACAACATCATGCTGCAATTTGGTATACCAGCAAAATTAGTGCGACTGACAAAGATGACGATGACCAACTCCGTCTCACAAGTCAGGATCCAGAATAGACTTACTGATCTATTTGAAACACGCACTGGTTTGAAACAGGGCGATGGACTGGCACCGACGCTCTTCAACCTAGCACTGGAATACGTTATTCGGGCCATGAATATGGACAACAGCAAGACGCTGCTCATCAAGTCGACACAATTAGCAGCGTACGCCGACGACATCAACATCATGTCCCGAAGATTGGCTGACGCAGAAGAACTTCTGCATACGCTCGATACTGCTGCAAAGGAAGTTGGATTACGTATTAACGAGGGTAAAACTAAAATAATGATGCAATCGGTGACAAGGACACCTGCACAACCGAGCATCAACGTGGGGGACCTCAACATCGAGTTCGTGAACAACTTCATCTACCTGGGTTGCAACCTGTCAAGGGACGCCAACGAAACTGACGAAATCAAGCGACGGATACAGTTAGCTAATAAGACTTTTTTCTCGGTTCTCCCCATAATGAAATCGAAGCATGTGCACAGAAACACGAAGCTCCGCGTGTACAAAACCATTATACGACCAGTGCTATGCTATGGCTGCGAAGCATGGACCCTAACTCAAGCCTCCGAAAACATGCTAGACACTTTCGAACGTAAGGTTCTACGGCGAATTTTCGGGGCTGTTTGCGATCGAGATGGATGGCGCATCCGGTACAACCATGAGTTGTATGAAATGTACGATGAGCTGCAAGTCTCGAAAATCGTCAAACTACAACGACTTCAATGGGCAGGGCATGTGCAAAGAATGGACGATGATCGCATGCCTAAGAGAGTAATGAATGCAGAACGAGTCGACGGAGCGAGACTGCGAGGACGACCGAGATCTCGTTGGGAGAGCTCAGTAGGTGTGGACGCCGCGCAGCTGCTGGGCTCCCAAAATTGGAGGACGCGGTCACGTGACCGAGATAATTGGAGGACAATGATCCAGGCGGCCAAGGCCCGACGTCGGGCTGTCGCGCCACGATGATGATGATGATCTAGTAGAGCGCTCATGCCCCACTGTAATAGTGCCGGGAATATTCCGTCCATTCCAGCCGTTTTAAATGGAGCAAAAGAGTTTATAGCACTTTTGACTCCATTTGGAGTTATTATCCTCTCAGCTTCTTGTTGACTTACCCCACCAGCTCCCATGTTAGTTTGAGGCCATGGTTGGTCTGACTTGAAACTTCCAGGAAAATGTACCTCCATCAGGGCCTGCAACGTTTCTTCCACTGTTTCTGTCATGGAACCATCAACTTTGCGTATCAGCCCCATTTTCGAAGCAGTGTCTTTCGATATCATCTTCTGTAATCTGCATACTTCTGACGTATCCTTCATGCTAGAGCAGAATTCCCTCCACGTATTTCGTTTCCGAAGACGTAAGGTTCTTTTCAGCTCCCTCTTTTTATCCTTGTATAGTTCCCAAGAGTGAGAGTCTCTCTCCCTCATGTAACGGTTAAAGGCTTTCCTTGTCTCTTTTTTCATAGACTCCAGTTCCCTACTCCACCATGGTGTTGGGTCCTTTTCGTCCACTACTGTGGAGGGACAAGCGTGTTCGAAGGCGCGATTAATAGCGGAGTTCAGTTGTTCCACTGTTCGCTCTATCTCGACCGTATTCCGAGGTATTCCGTCTTGAATATCCTCGACTTGTTCCAATAAATATGTCTCGTACTTAACACGATCAGTATTTTTTGGCACTCTTATACGTTTGCGTTCGCTACTCCGTTTTCTGCCATACAGAATTTCAAACTGGATAGCCCTGTGATCAGACATGGTTAGCCTATCCACCACTCTCCAATTCTGAACTCTGTCAAGCATATTAACAGAGCTTAGGGTAATGTCGATCACCTCAGCCCTTCGTGCATCCACGAAGGTGGGAGCGACCCCCTTGTTTGCTACCAGCAGATTGTACTTTTCCACAAATTCTAGCAGCTGCTGTCCTCTGGGATTGTCATCTGTGCTGCCCCACACAGTGTTGTGCGCATTGGCATCACAGCCTATGATCAGGGCCATATCTCTTTCTTTACAATACCTTACCAGATTTTCTACTTCCTCTGATGGAGGTGGTTCTGGTGCATCATAAGGGAGATATGCTGATGCAATTAGGAATGATCCTGCACCACTGCCGATCATTACTACCGTAAGATCAGGCGAGCAGAGATGCATCATTTGTACTGCACGTATTCCATGACGCACCAGGATGCATGTCCTTATTTTACCGTCCACCTGTGCATGGTACAGATTTGCGGTTTGTTGTGACAAACCCCTAATTTTGTTTTGTAAAATCCAGGGTTCCTGTATTAAAGCTATGTCCAGTTTCTCTTCATCAAAGCATCTCGTCATCATCGCTGATGCCGCTTTACTATGATGAATATTCAGCTGGCACACAGTTAGTGTTTCTTTGTTCGGGCCCGCCACCATCCCTGATAGTCAGCAGATTGAACGTTGATCAGAGTGCACGTTGTCTGAACTAACCTCTCCGCGCCTTCTGGCGCGTCATTGTCCGCTCCAACAACGCCTCCCTTCTTCCCTGGAGCGTCTTCTTCAGAGACTAACCTCTTCAACCTTTGCGAGTCTTCGCTGTCCGTCTCATTGGAATTCCTCCAGCCACTTTCTCCAAGAATGTCTTGATGTATTTTCATATTCTTGTTTTTATTTATTGATTCAGGTTTGGGTTTCCCGTTCTCGGACCACAGCCGAGGCAACTGCCAGCATATTGCTTCCCGCTACTCCCCGCCCCTATAGGAACATTATGACGATCCGGCCGTTCTTTCCTCTCTTTGTGCCGCGAAGCAGACTCCCTCGCGACCTCCCGAAAGTTCCGTAGGCGTTCATGCCACTCTGCACCTGCTACCCTTGAAGCAAATCAAGGTTTCTCTCCTAGTCTAACAGATCGCTACTCTGTAGACCGCGGTTCAACAGGTGCAAGAAAGGAGCAAAGTGAAGTGTTGGATCCGGAACCCCGCAGGTGAACTTTCACCTCAGTCACCAGCTCCAACCTCACACCTGGTCGCCGTGCCACCTATGCAGAGAGTTTCATAGGCGCCCCTCTGCCAACGTACGGTCGGGGAGACAGTTTACACTACCCATACAACTGGTTATTGTACAGATGTGTGGCAGTAACTTGCTCCGTTTGTGATGACCATTTGCGTCCCTGGTCACCTTCCCCCGATGGGCACGGTCGCATAACACCCCGGGGATTTAGGACATTTCACACTCCGTATGGGCTACCTTCGCCAAAACTATAGAACACAAGAGTTGGCCAAGTAGGGAGTGTGTCGATTGCTTACATATCGCAAAACGGCGGTACTCGCGTAATGTGATAGTACACGCAACCGGCCCCATAGCTCAGCCTTCGCTATTCGCGAAGTTACCAGCGGCCACCACGCGGAGGTGCTATGTAGACTTGCCCATGAGTTTCCCCACAGACCTGACCACCACCCTAGACTTTTAGTATAGGGTATATTGTTTTTGTCACGACGGAAATATGTAACACCCCAAAGGAGGCTCCGGAGGTATAGCAATGTATATATATAAATGATCAGGGTCACCTCCTGATTCGATTTAGCCATGTCTGTCTGTCTGTCTGTCTGTCTGTCCGTTCGCACGATAACTTTCGATAGAATGAAGCTAGAGCCTTGAAATTCTGGTCAGATGTTGGAAATATGATCTAGTTGGTTGCTATTGAAAATGGCCATGATCAGGTCAAGAGAACGCCTACCTCCCCTACATATGTAAAATACTTAAATGTATCCATAACTCCCGATTAAATAAACATGAAAAGCTCTAGCTTTGGTAGATTGCTCGAGAGGGTGATCTTATACTCTGTTGGAAAAATAAAATCGATCAGTTGAAAACTAACGGCAATTTTCTTACAAAGAGCCACGTACTACCCTACTTTTCAGGTTTTTTGACCATAACTCTTGAACAAATTGACGTAGACATCTGATTTTTGGTATGTAACCCTGAAGTGAGAAGCTGCTTGGGTTTTAGTAAGTTGCGCATAATCAGATCAAAGGAACGCCTACCTCCCCTACAAAATTTAAAAAATTAAATATTACCTTAATTACGATAACTTTCGATAGAATGACACTAGCGAGTTGAAAATTTGGCAGAACGTTGGTATTAACATCCTGTTAGTTGGTATTGGAAATGGGCAAAATCCGAATTAAGGAACCCCTACCTCCCCTACAAATGAAACTTCAAATAAGCGATAACTTTTGAGAGAATGAAGCCAGCGACTTGAAATGTTGGACGAATGTTTGAAGTGAAATTGAGTTAGTTGGCATTAAGGATGGATTAGATCAGACCTAAGGAACCCCTACCTCCCCTAGAAATGAAATTTTTAATAAGCGATAACTTACGACAAAATAAAGTTAGCGACTTGAAATTTTGGTCAAATATTTGTAGTAGGATCCAGCTGGCTAATACTGAAAATACGTAAAATCCGACCAATGAAACCCCTGCTTCCCCTACAAATGAAACTTCAAATAAGCGATAACTTTCGATAGAGTAAAGCTAGACACCTGACATCTTTTTATTTAATGTTTGTAGGGTGATCTAATTGGTTGGTGGCTATGATGGGCAAGATCCGATCCAAGGAACTTCTACCACCCCTAGAAGTGAGACTTCAAATAAGCAAAAACTTTCGATAGAATGAAGCTAGCGACTTGAAAAATTCGACAAATATTTGTAGAATGGGTTAGTTAATTGATTTCTAGAATGGCCAAGATCCTCATGAATGTATGCCAACCTCCCCTATAAACTGGTCATATAGGAAACTCACTTTTAATGCATATGGTCGTTGCCAATTGGTACTTTTGGTATCACCACTAGGTCTGTACAAGTCTAGGGTATATACGCTTCGGACTCCGGGCCGAAGCGACGCTTCGGCCTGGTTTATTTTATTATTGGTTTCACTATTTTTATACCCTAGACTTTTAGTATAGGGTATATTGTTTTTGTCACGACGGAAATATGTAACACCTTAAAGGAGGCTCCGGAGGTATAGCAATGTATATATATAAATGATCAGGATCACCTCCTGATTCGATTAAGCCATGTCTGTCTGTCTGTCTGTCTGTCCGTTCGCACGATAACTTTCGATAGAATAAAGCTAGGGACTTGAAATTTTAATAAAATGTTGGAAGTATAATCTAGTTGGTTGGTATTGAAAATGGGCATGATCAGGCCAAGAGAACGCCTACCTCCCCTATATATGTAAAATAATTAAATGTATCTATAACTCCCGATTAAATAAACCTAAAAAGCTCTAGCTTTGGTAGATTGCTTGTGAGGATAATCTTCTACTTCCCTGGGAAAATGAAACCGATCGGTGGAAAACTAACGGTAATTTTTTTACAAAGAGCCCCTTACTGCCCTACTTTTCGGGTTTTTGTCTATAACTCTTGAACCAATTGACGTAGGCACCTGATTTTTGGCATGTGACCCTGGGATAGGAAGATGCTTAAGTTCTAGTAAGTTGGGCATAATCGGATGAAAGGAACGCCTACCTCCCCTATAAATATCAAAAAATTAAATATTCTTTTAATTACGATAACTTTCGATAGAATAACACTAGCGAGTTGAAAATTTGACAAAATGTTGCTAGTAGGATCTACTTGATTGGTATTGAAAATTGGTAAGATCCGACCCAAGCAACCCCTACCTCCCCTACAAATGCAACTTCAAATAAGCGATAACTTTTGACAGAATCAAGCCAGCGACTTGAAATTTTGGTCAAATGTTTGAAGTGAGATTTTGTTAGTTGGTATTCAAAATGGGTGAAATCCGACCTAAGAAATATTTGCAGTATGATCTTATTTGTTGGTGGCAATGATGGGCAAGATCCGACCCAAGGAACCCCTATCCCCCCTACAAGTGAAATTTCAAATAAGCAATAACTTTCGATAGAATGAAGCTAGCGACTTGAAAAATTCGACAAATATTTGTAAAATGGGTTAGTTAATTGATCAAGATCAAGATCCTCCTGAATGATTGCTGCAACCTCCCCTATAAACTGGCCATATGGGAAACTCAATTTTAATGCATATGGTTGTTACCAATCGGTACTTTTGGTATCACCACTAGGTCCGTACAAGTCTAGGGTATATACGCTTCGGCCTGGTTTAATTTTATTTTGTTCTCCTTCTTTTGGTTTAGTAAAATATAGTTCATTAAACTTTTGAATTATAACTTTTTTTTCTTTTTATTCCCTAGACTTATAATATAGGGCATATTGTTTTTGTCCGTCTGTCTGTCCGATCGCACGATAACTTTCGATAGAATGAAGCTAGACACTTGAAAATTTGGTCAAATGTTGGCAGTATCATCTAGTTAGATGGTATTGAAAATGGACATGATCAGGCCAAGAGAACGCCTACCTCCCCTATATATGTAAAATAATTAAATGTATCTATAACTCCCGATTAAATAAACATGAAAAGCTCTAGCTTTGAAAGATTGCTAGTGAGGATAATCTTCTACTCTCCTGGAAAAACAAAAGCGATCAGTTGAAAACTAACGGTAATTTTCTTACAAAGAGCCCCGTACTACCCTACTTTTCAGGTACCAAGTTGAAAACTTGGCAGAATGTCGCTAGTCTACTTGCTTGGTATTGAAAATGGACAAGATCTGACTCAATGAACCCCTACCTCCCCTACAAATGAAACTTCAAATAAGCGATAACTTTTGATAGAAAAAAGCGAACAACTTGAAATTTTGGTCAAGTGTTTAAAGTAAGATTGAGTTAGTTGGTATTAAAGATAGGCCAGATCCGACCCAAGGGGCCCCTACCTCCCCTTCAAATGGAACTTAAAATTAGCGATAACTTACAATAAAATAAAGTAGCGACTTGAAATTTTGGTTACATGTTTGTAGTAGGATTCAGCTGGCTGATATTGAAAATACGTAAACTCCAACCAACCAAACCCCTACTTCCCCTACAAATGAAACTTCAAATGAGCGATAACTTTCGATAGAACGAAGCTAGAGATTTGATACTTAAATGTTCTTAGCATGATCTAATCGGTTGGTGGCAATGATGGGCAAGATCTTACTCAAGGAACCCCTACCTCCCCTAAAAATGAAACTTCGAATAAATGATAACACTCGATAAAAGCCAATGACTTGAAATTTTGGTCAAATATTTGTACTGGGATCTATTTGGTTGTTATTAAAAATGCGCAAGATTCAACAAACGAAACCTAACCCCACAAGTGAGACTTCAAATAAGCAATAACATTAGATAGAATGAAGCTAGGGACTTGAAAAATTGGTCGTTGCCAATTGGTATTTTTGGTATCACTACTAAGTCTGTTCAAGTCTAGGGTATATACGCTCCGGACTGCTTATTTGGTTAAATTCATTTGATATTGGGTGTGTTTTTTGTACTGCGGTGGAGGGTTATTGGTGGTTATCCAGGTTAACTTACACACATTACACAAACAACATATTCTTGTTGTTTTTGTAATGCGTGTAAGTTAACCCGGATAACCCCCAATTTACCTGCACCGCAATACAAAAGAAAAACACGCCAACAAGGGTATGTTGTTTGTGTAATTTGTGTAAGTTAACCAGTATAACCACCAACTAATTTTCACCGCAGTACGAAAAAACACGCCAAATGTAATACCACCTTAAGTAATCTTTATGGTGGAGAACTATGCGAACACGAACAAAGAATGCCCTTCTCGGTTGATAAACATGGTACGGTAACAACATAATAAAATGAGCAGAGTTGCACACAACAATTGATGGTTAGAAGCGGAACATTGCATGGAAATCATGGCACGTAAAAAGCTAAGGTAATTATGTGTGAAGATATTGAAGAAAGAATAGTCGTATCTTCCAACGAAAAAATTATTGCAGTCTTAGATGTCAGCTTTAGTTGTATAAAGACGTTTGTTCGGTAAACGATATTCACTACATACATAAATGAAAAACGCTACACTAGTTGTTTGTATTCAAATGCAACGAAAAATGTACCCGGTGCTTAAAATTTTGTGCATTCTAGACATACTAATGATTAGCGTGCAACTTGGTGAATGTAAAGTGGTGAAACGCGATTTAATGGAAAATATCAGTGGAGGAATTAAGCAAGTAACTCAGATTTTAGGTAAGTTTGGTGTTAGGCGCGTTCCTTTATACCCTGTTTTGGAACACTACTTTGCCTTAACTCCTAGCGAGGCATCGCGCGTCAACTACTCCTGCGCGCCATCGTACTCTGTTCTGGGTAATGGGGCGCAACTCCCCAAAAGACTTACCCAGTGCCTGACACTCCTTTGCCACAGATCGACGCCATGTGATTCGAGAACCCCCTCTTAGTCGGCCTTGGTTAGAAATGGGGTTCCATTTTATGGCATGCAAAGCAATGCAGTTATCACTCTTCCGCAATGTGTGACCTATCCACTGCCATTTTCGCCTGCGTATCAATTCGTCGATTGGCATCTGACCCGTACGTCGCCTTAGCTCTTCATTTGATATTGTTTCGGGCCAGAAAATTCTTAAAATTCGACGAAGACATGAGTTTCCGAAAACTTGCGGCTTTCTGGTAACTCCTACGGAAACTTTCCATATACTGCTCCCATAAAAAAGCACTGACAGTACCAGGGAGCGAAACAGGCCCAGCTTGGTCTTAATGCTGAGATAACTGCTCTGCCAGATTTTGGACAGTATGCCGTATGCGCGTTTACCCTGGTGGATCGGACGAGCGATGTCCTGCTCCGTACTACCATTTTCGGCAACAATGCTACCCAGGTAGACGAAGTTGTCCACCTTCTCCACAGGCTGCCCATTAATATTGATGGCAATAGGTGTCGGATTTCTTTTTCGCAACGACTGGCTAAAAACCTTGGTCTTGTTGGTATTAATCTTTAGCCCAACCTTGCTTGCCTCCCTCTCGAGATCTAACGCCATTGCGGACAGATCCATGATTTTGTGGGAGAGTAGGCATGTGTCGTCAGCGTAGTCAAGATGTTGTAGATAAGAAGTCAAAGTCCATTGAATTCCTCTGTCGAGTCCGGATAGGGCTGCATGCAACACATCGCCGATCACAATGAGGAATAGGATCGATGATGATTCGCAAGGTATTAATGTGATCGACACAGGAGAATCCGGATCGAAAACCAGCCTGCTCTTCATCAATTGTGCTTTCTAAGTGGGCCTTTAGTCTTTCCAGGACGATTTTAGCTATTATCTTGGCAACGGCAGGAAGCACACAAATGCCTCTCCAATTATTACAGTCTGTGAGGCTACCCTTCTTTGGAAGTTTGATGATCAAACCTTCCTTCCACTCAGTGGGAAAGGTCTTTGTATTCCACGCTTTATCAACAAGTGGGTGCAGCAAATCGGCAGTTACGCTTGGCGCTGCTTGATAAAGTTCGGCAGGGACACCGTCGAGTCCGGCGGCCTTTCCTCGTTTTAGTGCAATAATTGCAGTGACTATTTCCTCTTTAGTCGGGGCAGTGGACCGTATACGCACATTTTGATGGTTAGCTAAATTATTTATATTAGTGGGAACTGAACCAGAGGTTACACGGTTCAAGACCGCGGTGAAGTGTTCTTTCCACCGCCTCATTTGATCTTCTTCCGAGGTAAGTACAATAGCTTTCCATCACTATCCTTCACTGGATGTTGGCAGGAGTTACGACCACCTGTAAACTCCTTGGTGACACTGTATACGGCGTTTAAGTTGTTACTTCTTTCGGCTTCTTCTGCCGAGGCCAAAAGGGAATTCGCATAAACTCTTTTATCGCGTCGCACACTACGCTGAACTTCTCGAGCTTTCTGACGGTAAAGGAGTTCGATGCTGCTTCGATTGTTGCCTGATGATGCAGCCAAACGAACTTTCAGCTCCTTTCTTTCAACAATCCGCTGCCATGAAGCGTCAGACATCCAGGGTTTATTCCGGCAATCCGGGTTTGTGCCAAGGATGGTATCTGCGCTATCAATGTACGCATTTTTTATGGCATCCCAGTTTTCATTTATGTCACTATCTGGGTGACTAGTTATCTCAGCTGCTTTTTGCGCAAGATGGTCATTATATTGTTGTCAGACAGCTGGATTTTTTAATCGAGCGGTGTTAAATTTGCGGCGCCTGAATCTTTCATCGCTGGGGCGGCGCACGGCTGCAATACGCAATCGAACATTAGCGATCATAAGATAATGTTCTCTTCCCATCCCAATATCGGCACCCTTCTTATTTAACACGTCCAGGAGGCAACTCCTGAATCGTTTACTAATGGCAAAATGGTCGATCTGATTTTGTGTTCTGCGCGTCCTTATGCTCAAACATAGTACCACCGATGAAGAGACTGTGGAAGTTGCAGAACTCAACAAATCTTTCACCGTTGTCATTACGGTCACCAAGACCGTGTCTCCCCATCACATGTCTGGGCCCATAGTTATCAGCGCCAACTTTCGCATTCAAATCACCCATAACCATTATGTATAATGTCACCTTTTTGTGTTCTACTCTGAACGGCGTTTAGTTCTTCGTAGAAGGAGTCTTTTGCCAAGACATTGTCGGGTTCAGTAGGGGCATAACATTGTATTATTGAGATGTTCCTCATTTTGGTCCGGAGCCTGGCGGTCAAGATTCTGTCAGAGACCGGCTCCCAGGATAAGAGACAGTTTCGCGCGGCTCTGGTTTAAAGGAGCCCCACACCTGACTCACGACGACTACCGGTAGCTTTATCGGAGTACAAAATTACAGTGCTGCCCGTTGGAGAGATAAATTCTCCGCTGTTCCACCATCTTATCCCATTAACTCCTAAGATATTTAATTTGTACCTCAGAAATTCACTCTCTAATTGAAGAAATTGTGCGTTCTGGGGACCTTCTGATCCATTGTCCAGGAGAGTAAGCACATTCCAGAATCCAATCTTTGTCATTGTACGATAGCCAAAAGTCGTAACCGTTGAGTCAGTCCTTATCCGAGGCATAGTTGACGTTTCTTTAGCATATAAAGATTTCGGATAGTGCAAGTTGCTGGCATACACATCCTGTCCTTTGATTGTCAGTTTTAACGACAGGCCCTCAAAGGGAAAAGCCGTGGTATTCTTTTTTTTACACCCCACACCATAGGGGGACCTCAACCAAATCATCGCACCGCCATCACTGGCGGCTTAGCGTTGGTTGGCAATGGTCAGTGACCACCGCCGTTCCAGGGGGCGCCTACGCGGAGGACTGTGGAAGAGGAGTTTTTGCCCTGGTGCATGGCTAAAAATAAGATGACACAGACATAACATTAAGACGATTACCACATAAATAATTATTTTTTTGTAGTTACAAGGAACTGAGGTAGTAGAATCAGTGCGTGTATGCTGATTCTACTACCTCAGTTATATTTTCCAAAAAATAAAACTAATATAATTTATAGAAACGTTTTTGGCACTTCTTGTTCTGGAAAGGCTGCTTTCATACGACGTGTATGTAATACGTTATTTGACGGAAGGTTTTATCGAATCAAACAGGGGCTGCGTACATTATATTAAGGTGTTGTAGTAGAGAGCGAGTTTGAGTCATTTTTGAATTAGACTTGCAATGACCCACTCAACTTCTTAAAAACTTTGATATGCACTCATGCGTGATTAAACACAGTGACTTTTTATTGGTTGAAGATTCGCACTCGTGTCGTGTAATACAAATAAAATAATGCACAACAGCGTTATTAACAATACAATCAATCTTTATTCCAATTCGATCAGAATGTAACAACCACTCATCATTCTTTTGATTTACATTTTATTGTTGATATCTGCTAAGTTGGCGGAAATACCGTAGTAGGTGAGTTTAGTAGCAGTAGGTGATGACTTAGCCGGTTCATGTTGGGCCGATGACTTTTGGACAGGTGATTTCTCCACGATAGCCAGTTCATGTTGGGTCGATGACTTTGGGGTTGGTTTTACGTTAACATTATCCGACTGATATGTTACTCCTCCTCGGTTTAGCTGGGAATTCTCCCGAATTTCCTTGACAATGAAAGTTTCTCTCGTTCTCCAGCGAAATACACATATTACTATTACTAATACAATAGCTATTACAATTATAATAATCGAATATTGAGTATACCATAATACATTTTTATGAAATTTCAATTCTTGTACATCCTTTAGATTCTGAAATGTATTGGAAGCAATATCTTCAAAGGTTAAAGCTTTTTCAAATGTATAATTTATTTTGTTTTCAGGATAAAAATATTTTTGTTCTATTGTTTTTTTGTTATTGTAAAACGTTGCATTCAAAATATTTAATTCGCAATTATGAAAATTTATAAGATAATTTCTGTTTAAGACAATTTCTCGGCCATCACAATTTTGATTTAACTTGAGGTTTATGGCATTTTGTACGATTACTGTTTCATCATCAATTATTTGAATTTGTGTAACATTATTATAGCTTAACGTACAAGTTCTTGTTAAAATACAATTTTCACTAACTTTTAACTCGTTTAGCATAGATTGTGGTTCGTAAGTGTAGGTATTCATTGTCATTCCCATTTCTACAATCATCTCTTTTTGGCTGTTAATTTCAAAATATTCTTTATTTGGCAATGGTGTTATCATATTAACATTCACTGTAATATAATCTTTAGGGATTTTTATTGCTATTACAATAGAATCATTCTTATAGTCTAAAATACCTATTCTGGCCAACTTTAGCCTGTAAAAATCTAATTTATATTCTTCTATCTCTTCAAGTGTCAATATACTAGGATGTAATAAGTTATACTTTGCGGACACAATATTATCTTGTATTTGATTTATTTTATCTTCCAAAAATTTTAATTTTAACATCTGGTCCAAATATAATTGTTGATGTATAATCTTTCTATTCACATCGTTAACATTTTTTATTGCCTCTAATATCTTTTTTCTATCATCTGTTATCACTTTTTTTAAGTTTCCAACTGATTCGTTAAAATGCTGGTTTATTTTAATTTGTTGATTTATTGCTGTAATTGCGTTATGATTATTTTCTTCAGTTATTTTTAAATGCTCTAAAATTTCCTCTCTATCATTATTATCCATTGTTCCAAACAAAAAATTTTGTGCAGTTCCTATAATATTTAATAGTCCCCGTCTTGTTCTACCATTGGACTTTGGCATAATTGATTTGGTTTTAGCAATTATAGTTTTAATCTCTCTTTCAATAATATCTTTGTTATCAAAATCTAAATGTTTTAAATTTACCTTTATCTCAAAAATTGTTTTTAGAATTTCGCTTGGATTAATTATATGCAGAATCGTATTCGTCTGGTTGACTATCTGCACTGTCTTGACTTTAAGTTTCAAATATCCTAATTGTTCTTCAATTGGGGTTACATGCAATGTCGCCTGTACGGTGGTCATTGTTGTTAATATTAGTAGAAGTATTACCTGTAAATTTAATTGGTCGTTTAATATTGGTTAAGTGTACGTTCTTTAGTTTTTTAATCTTATATCTTGTCTCTTCTTTATGTCTAACGTGTTTGTAGTTCTTAATCGGTCCGTCCACTCGTTTTTCAATGTAGTCTTCTCTTCTTTCGTTTAACTTTTCAATACGTTTTGTCTTATTATTTTGCACTAAATCATGTAATTGTTTCGCACAAACTTCTTCCTTGGCCTTTTTCGGCGTTGTCCCAATAGTGGTATGATATCTATTATTATAGTTTTCTAGTACTATCTGAATTTTCATTTCTGTAGACAAAGTTTTATCTTCTATACCTGTTATTTTCTCTAGAATTGTGGCATGCAACCTTTCTACGTCTGAATTTCCCGTGTAACTATTAGGTGTTGTCCAGTGTACTTCTACTTTTCGCTTACAAAGGTATTCTTTAATATGCTCAGATTTAAACTCATTATCTGTAATTAACAATTGAGGTTTACCGAATTTAGCAAAGTGTTCTATTAGGATCGCTTTCTTGCTCCTCCAATTCCTATCTGTAATATTATAGGCTACGGCAAATTTTGTAAGTTTGTCAATTATTGTCACGAATGCTTTCTTTTCTATATGAAAAATATCAAGATGTACAATTTAATTTTTTTCAGTTGGTGTTTCAGTTAAATTGAATTTCGGCTTAATTGGGTTTCTATCGTATTTTATTTCCTGACATTTCCTACAATTATTAATAACTAATTGAATATGCTCATGAAATTTAGGAAAATACAATTTATCTTTCAGCGTATAATATGTTTCATTTATCCCACTATGCATTGATTCTCTGGTATGGTAGATTGAGATTTGCTTATGAAGTTCCTCCTCGGTTTTGATATCTATTGCCCTTTTAGTGCATTTAATAAATCGGATATTTCCATCATGTGAAAATAGTTGTACTATAATCTGTTGAACAATATTATAATCCCCATCATTAACTTCTGAGTATATACCTAGTTTATAATCAGTTTTATATGTTAAGATTATCTGAAGTTTATATTTGTTGACAATATCCTCTTTGATACTTATATGGTCTAATACCTGCTCATCTACCGAATGCTTTGTCTCAGTCAATTCCATATTCGATTCTTCTTCATTATTTGCTGCTATCATAGGTGCATTCTCTAATCGACTAAGAAAATCTGCTACTACGTTTTGCTTGCCTTTAAGATATTCTATTTCGAAATCAAATTCTTGTAATTTTAGAATCCATCTCTGATCTCTTTCTGAAAATTCTTTGCCCTTATATTTACTGTTAAGGTATTTTATGGGTGCATGATCGGTTATAATTTTGAATTTGTTCCCGTATAAATACGGACGAAAATATGTAACTGCATATACTATTGCCAAAAATTCTTTGTCTGTAACACTATATTTTTGTTCGTGTTTGTTAAGTGTCCTAGAAACAAAACAAACCGGATGTCCATCTTGTGCCAAAACAGCACCAATAGCATGGCTACTCGCATCCGTTGTTACAGTAAATGGTTTATCAAACTCCGGATATTTCAAAATTGGATGTGTTGTAATCAAAGACTTAAGGTTTTCAAATGAAGTTATATATTGTGGATCTCGGATGTTAATTTTCTCATCTTTCTTTAAATACCTAACCATCGGATATGCAATTTTGGCATAATCCCTGATAAACTTTCTATAAAAACCGGTCATGCCCAAAAAACTTCTCAACTGTTTTTCCGTTCTCGGTAATGCTAGATCTTCAATAATTTTAATTTTTTCAGGGTTCGGACTCATTCCTTCTTTGGCTAATATATGACCTAAAAATTCCGTATGCCGTTTCAAAAAACTACACTTATTTGCCTGAATTTTCAAATTATGTTTTTGAAGAATGCCGAATATCCTTTCTAATGATCTTAGATGTTCTTCTAAACTTGTAGAAAAAATCAAGATATCATCCAAATACACTACACAACTCACATTCAACTCTTTTTCCAAATCTTGTTCATCATTCTTTGGAATGTCCGAGGGGCATTCTTAAGACCAAATGGCATTCTCAAAAATTCAAACAAACCCATCGGTGTAATAAATGCGGTTTTATCAATATCTTCCTGGGCCATAAGAATCTGATGATAACCACTCGCAAGGTCTAATTTAGTAAAATACAGAGCCCTTCCTAACTTATCCCAAATGCTTTCCATATTCGGTAATGGATATTGATCATCAATTGTTATTTGATTTAATTTTCTGTAATCCACCACTAATCTAAACTTCGTGATGCCCGATTTATCTTTCTTTTTCGGAACCAATATTGCTGGCGAACTATACCTGCTATTACTCTTTCGGATAATCCCCTGTTTTTCCAAATCTTCGATTTGTCTCTTGATCTCAACTTCATGTCGAGGAGGATACCGATAGAGTTTGGAATTAATTGGGTAGTCTGTTGTGGTTTTAATATTATGTACTACCACATCCGTGTTTGTTAACTGATCCCCTTCTGTAAAAAATATTTTTTTATATTTTTTAAGCAGTTTTTTGACACCTTCCCTTTCTTCCTCATTTAGATGATCGGTTTTAATATTTGCGAAAGTACTTTCTTCTAACACATTCACTTCTTCTTCTACTTCTTTCGAAATAAATGGAATTCGATTACCATTAACTAACACAATTTCTTGATTTTTCACATCTATTGCCTTAGCATTTTTTTGTATCCAATCCATCCCAATCAAAAGGTCATAAGGTTTATCCAAAGCTAATTTTAACCATCTCATTCTAGCGTTCTCAGGTGCACAAAACTGGATAGGACATTTTGTTATAACATGTTCTATCTCTTTAGTCACAATACCCTCAATTGTACTTAATTTTGTTTCAAATGCTGGGATTTTAATGTAATAATCTGGTGGCACGGTTTTTGAGTTTAACAAACTAACTGTCGAACCTGTATCAATCATTGCGATATAATTTTTACTTGCTAAAGTTAGTCTAATAAAAATCTTCTTTTTATCCAAGGCTAGTTTATAAAAAACGTGTCCAACTGATTTGTATCGTTGGCTATTGTTTCTGTCTCCATTGGCTCTATCTGCTGAGGTCTCTCAGAATTTCCCATATTCCTGTAATTTGCACTATTATGTGGTCCTATTTGATTAGTACCCCTAAAGTTTCCACTATTCTGTTGCCTAGTCTGATTATTTTGATTTCTAACATTTCCACTATTTAGTTGCCTATTCTGATTGTTTTGATATCTACCATTTCCACTATTTAATTGCCTATTCTGATTGTTACCTCTGAAATTTCCACTATTTTGCTGTCCTGTCTGATTAAAATTTGTCTGTCTGTGATTAGTTTGTGTTTGTTGATAGTTTTGTTGTAACTGTTCATTTGGTCTATTCTGTGTTGCGCTTGAATTTGATTTTTTTATGTTCAAATTATATTTATCTTGACCAACAAATCTATGTATGGTTGTTCTAATTTCCGAAATATCGTATTGATTTTGTAATTCTGCCGCTAAAGCTCCAGCACACAAATCTTTAATTTTGAAAACTAATACACTTTTTAAACTACTAGAAATCACTTCCCTATTTTCATTAAATGCTGCACACACTGCAATATCACTTATAATTTCTTGAATTCTAGTTAATAATTCGTTAACCGAACGTACCTTCAAAAATTGTACTTCCCTTGCTATCGTTTTTTCGTCCTTCCTGGGTCGATAGTGAATCTTCAACTTCGCCTTACACTCGTCCCACGTTGTTGGCTTTTCCACGGCCAGAAAATTTTTGGCTGCTCCCATTATTTTCTCATTGTAAATAACGAGAAAAGCTTCCGCTGACTGGGCTCCAAACTCCTCCAATACCTGGTCCACTGTATCCAGAAATGATGGCAACGTTCCGGGTTGTCCCTCGAAAACAGGAATGTACTTAATATGTTTTTCGATCCTAGATCGTGATGATTGGGGCGTTGACTGCCTTGCCAGTATCTTCGTTAATACTGCCAAGCATTGTTCCACTGTTGGCTCTGCCATGTTCCTTAGTTGATCCTTTTCCCTTTGCCTGCTTATTTGTCTGCGTTGTTCCAGCTTCGTTTCTGCGTTCGACGGTAAATTTCACTTCGTCAACTTTGTTTCCACTTTATCACTATCGCGACTTATCAGACAAAATTAGATCACGGTTTTTTACGTTAAAGTTAATTCGATCACTCTCCACTTATGAGCACTAGTGGAGCACCGACTGCGCCAATAAAATAATGCACAACAGCGTTATTAACAATACAATCAATCTTTATTCCAATTCGATCAGAATGTAACAACCACTCATCATTCTTTTGATTTACATTTTATTGTTGATATCTGCTAAGTTGGCGGAAATACCGTAGTAGGTGAGTTTAGTAGCAGTAGGTGATGACTTAGCCGGTTCATGTTGGGCCGATGACTTTTGGACAGGTGATTTCTCCACGATAGCCAGTTCATGTTGGGTCGATGACTTTTGGGTTGGTTGTACGTTAACATTATCCGACTGATATGTTACTTGCACACTATACAGGGTGTCCCAAACCCCAACGTCAACCTGGAAACCGGTGATAGGCCAAGTGGTGGCAGTTATCAGAAAAGTTTTAAAAGAAGTCTCCGTCAATTATTTTTTGACTTATAGACATTCAAAAAAGAATTGAAAAAATGCATACCCTGTGATGATTTTTTAAGTACTGTTAATACAAATTTTCATTTTTTTTTTATTTTTTTTTTTTTTATGAAGCAACCCTGACTAACTGTTCTACAAATCACAATCTAAAAGTAAAAAATTACTGTATTGGTTTTAAATACTTTTTTCCCCAATTTTGTACTCAAAATTATCACTTATCCCAACCTCAACTGACTGCACTGTAAAAAAAAAATATACCACGTGATTTTGGCAAGTAACTGTAAAAGTTGGCGCATTTTGTCCAGATTCCAAAATGGTACGACATATGTAGCACATGTAACCTTATGAATGATTTAGTGATTCAGTAACAATTTGATTATAGGACGCATTTAACTGCCATTATGCCATACAGATACAGTGCGCGGGAATATGCTATCATGCATCTTATTTATGGGGAATGCAAATGCAATGCTAGTGCTGCAGCCAGACTTTATCGTGAGAGATATCCAAATGCTGAACGTTATCCGGATCACCGAATATTTATAAACGTACACCAGTCATTCTCAGAGGGTCGAATTCCACACCACATGACAGGAGAGCCAAATTCCATCATGCCCTACGAGGAGGAAGTCTTACAAGCAGTCGAACAATACCCCAGTGCCTCAGTACGTGCAATTGAATGTAGCACAGGAGTACCCAAAAGTACAGTACAACGAATTCTACGGACAAACAAGATGCATACGTACCATGTTCAACGAATCCAAAGTCTGCTACCTCGAGATTATCCGCAGAGAGTACAATTTTGTCAAACGTTGTTGCGTGAGTACAGAGAAGATCCCCGATTCTTTGACAAAATTCTATGGACCGATGAATCCACATTTTCTAAAGATGGTTACATTAACCTCCACAATTTACACGAGTGGCACATTGAAAATCCACATTTAATGCGGCAAAATAGAGCGCAGCATCGTTTTAAAGTGGACTGGAATTTTAAATGGCCGAATTATTGGACCATTCGAGCTTTCGGAGAACTTAAGTGCCGAGACATATTTAGATTTTTTAATGAATCATTTACCCAATTTATTGGAAGACGTGCCACTCAGTACTTTTGCAAATATGTGGTATCAGCACGATGGCTGCCCAGAGCATTATGCCCGTACAGTAAGAGAGTTCTTCGATCGAGAATATCCCGAGAGGTGGATAGGGCGGTCTGGTACAATTTCGTTGCCAGCACGTTCACCTGACCTAAATCCCCTCGATTTTGTTTACTGGGGAGCGGTAAAAGAAAATGTTTACACGAAAGAAATAGAAAATTTGGAGGAACTCCACCGAAAAATTGCGGAAGCCCCTGAAGCCATTAGTTCCGGAAGATTCGCCCGGCTTATAACTCGATCCTTTTTAAGAAGATGTCGTGCTTGCATTGCAACTGAAGGCAAACATTTTGAACATTTGCTGTAAATTGAAGTTCTAACGTTTAATTGTAAATTGATTTTTTTGTTCAATAAATTACACTTTTGCCTTAATGAGATTATTACTTCTTTTCACCTCAATTAAGAGATAATATAGGAAGTGTCGTACGATATTGGAATCTGGACAAAATGCGCCATCTTTTACAGTTACTTGCCGAAACCACGTGGTATATTTTTTTTACAGTGCAGTCAGTTGAAGTTGGGATAAGTGATAATTTTGAGTACAAAATTGGGGAAAAAAGTCATATTTTATTTAAAACTAATACAGTAATTTTTATACCCTAGACTTTTAGTATAGGGTATATTGTTTTTGTCACGACGGAAATATGTAACACCTTAAAGGAGGCTCCGGAGGTATGGCAACGTATATATATAAATGCTCAATGTCACCTCCTGATTCGATTAAGCCATGTTCGTCTGTCTGTCTGGCTGTCTGTCTGTCTGTATGTCTGTCCGTTTGTCCGTCTGTCTGTCTGTCTGACCGTTCGCACGATAACTTTCGATAGAATGAAGCTAGAGCCTTGAAATTTTGGTCAGATGTTGGAAGTATGATCTAGTTGGTTGGTATTGAAAATGGGCATAATCAGGCCAAGAGAACGCCTACCTCCCCTACATATGTACAATAGTTATATGTATTAATAACTCCCGATTAAACAAGCATGAAAAGCTCTAACTTTGACAGATTGCTCGCGAGGATAATCTTTCACTCCCTGAAAAAATCAAGTCGATCAGTTGAAAACTAACGGTAATTTTCTTGCAAAGAGCCCCGTACTACCCTCCTTTTCGTGTTTTTTGTCTATAACTCTTGAACCAATTGACGTAGACACTTGATTTTGGCACGTAACCCTGGGGTGGGAAGCTGCTTGAGTTCTAGTAAGTTGGGCGTAGTTAGATCAGATCCCCTACAAAATTTCAAAAAATTAAATATTTTTTAATTACGATAACTTTCGATAGAATGACACTAGCAAGTTGAAAATTTGGTGGAATGTTGTTAGTAAGATCTACTTAGTTGGTAAATGGGCTAGATCCGACCCAAGCAACCCCTACCTTCTCTACAAATGCAACGATAAGCGATAACTTTTCACAGAATCAAGCTGAAGTTTTGGTCAAATGTTTGAGATGAGATTGGGTTAGTTGGTATTCAAGATGGGTTAGATCCGACCTAAGGATCCCCTAGAAATGAAACTTGAAATAAGCGATAACTTTCGATAGAATGAAGCTAGAGACTTAAAATTTTGTTTAAATGTTTGTAGGGGGATCTAATTGGTTGATGGAAATGCTGGGCAAGATCCTACTCAAGGAACCCCTACCTCCACTAAAAGTGAAACTTCAAATAAGCAATAACTTTCGATAGAATGAAGCTAGCGACTTGAAAAATTCGACAAATATTTGTAGAATGGGTTAGTTAATTGATTTTGATAATGGTCAAGATCCTCCTGAATGATTGCCAACTTCCCCTATAAACTGGCCATATAGAAAACTCACTTTTCATGCATATGGTAGTTACCAATTAGTACTTTTGGTATCACCACTAGGTCTGTGCAAGTCTAGGGTATATACGCTTCGGCCTGGTTTACTTTTAGATTGTGATTTATAGAACAGTTAGTCAGGGTTGCTTCATAAAAAAAAATAAAAAAAATGAAAATTTGTAATAAAAGTACATAAAAAATCATCACAGTATATGAATTTTTCCAATTCTTTTTTGAATGTCTATAATGCCCGGTTCACATTATTCCAGTAACCAATCCAGTCCAGCGCTGGACTGCTACTGGAATAATGTGAACCGGCACTGGACAGCAATTCAATCCAGCAATCCAGTCCAGCAATCCAGTCCAGTGACTGGATTGTCGGTCTACTTTTTGATTCCAGCTCGTCCAGAAATCATTGTTACTATAGTTACCGAATCAACAACACGCTCGCCAGACTACTGGACTGGAATCATGTAGACGATATGATCCAGTCCAGCACTGGACTGGATCGCTGGACTGGATTACTGGACTGGAATAATGTGAACCGGGCATTAGTCAAAAAACAATTGACGGAGACTTTTTTTAATACTTTTCTGATAACTGCCACCACTTGGCCTATCACCGGTTTCCGGGTTGACGTTGGGGCTTGGGACACCCTGTATAAGGTGTTAGCATACCACTCAGGGACGTATTCCGATTTAGGTCGGAACACAAACCCCTGACTTGGTCGAGCTGCTTCCCCCATGGATTGTGGCAGCTCCTGAAGAGTGAATCCATGGTGTGGACGAAATCAAGTGTCAGGAGGAATTGGGTTTAAGCTGATTAATTTGTTTGTGGTAGTGGAGAGCTAGTTTGAGTCATTTTTGACTTAGACTTGCAATGACCAACTCTCCTTTATTCTTATTGTATAAACACGTATACACGAAACTAGTACGAGAAAATCATGTAATGAAGAAATAATCGTATGAGGGGGATTCACGCTCGCTGTTGTAAATCGTAAAAGCGTCGTAAATCGTAAACTAGCTCACAATTTCCTCGTATTTGGTGCAAATACGACGCAATTGTAAACTAGTTTACGATTAACGATGCTTTTACGATTTAAAACAGCGAGCATGAATCGCCCAATGATTTCTCATGTACATACGACACTACGATTCGACAAAGCTCGAATGTGTTTAAGGCACAGCACACATGATGTGCGTGAGTTTGTTGTGAGCTATTCGAAGCTTGAAAGCATTTTAATCAGACTGCTTGCTATGCGATACGATGGGTGCGATGGATTCGATGCGATGGATAAGTAATAAACCATTGGCTAAGTTCATAACACACAGCGGAATCGCAACACGCTGTGGCAACAGTATTGAAGCAGCTTTGTAACAGGTTGTTGTGTTATGAACAACACTCGCATCTAGTCATCCATAATTGTCAAATTTCATAGCTCAAAATTGACTACTAACAAAAAATCGTATGGCTATGACAATGTGGGTGTCATTTCTGAATTGTAATCATATGCTGGTCCTAGCCAGCGAAGAAATTTTTGTGATGGAGAAAATGACATTTTTCACAGCATGTTGTGTCCATCAAAAACCCAGTGGAGAGAATTCATAAAACAAATTGGCAACAGTATGCCAACCGTTGTGTGATATGAACTTAGCCAGTGGCTAAGCTCATATCACACAACGGAATCGCAACATGCTGTGGCAACAGTATCGAAGCAGCATTGCCACACGTTGTTGTGTTCTGAACTGGACTCGCATCCTGTCATCCATCAATTGTCAAATTTCCTGATCAAAACTGACTACTGTCGAAAAATCGTATGAATATGACAGCGCGAGTGTCATTTCATGATTGTCATCATATGCTGGTCCTAGCCAGCGGAGAAATTTTTGTTATGGAGAAAATGACATTTTTCCCAGCATGTTGCGTCCATCAAAAACTCAGTGGAGAGAGTTCATAAAACAAATCGGCAACAGTATGCCAACTGGTGTGTGATATGAACTTAGCCATTGTCACGTTTATTACTTTTGCGGTAACGAGCTGTCTGTGATTTTACTGCCTTTTCGATGACGTCCGGTCGACTTTGTGATTTTATGCTTGCCCCTACAAGCACAGAAGTGTGGAAAAGGAAGGGGACGAAGAAGGCGCCATTTTTCGGTTTTTCACATATATCGTTTAGCTCTGTGAAGTTGGCACCGTCACATTCGATTTTTCAAAATTAAATTGTGCAGTTCGTTTGCCCATCGTAGGCCCACGTTCGCCCAGGAAAAATGTTCGTTTGCCCACCCTTACAAAAAAAGTTATTAAAAAAATACTTTTTTTTTCAAAATGCAAAAACCTACGAAATTTTTTTTTTAAATTGGGAATTTTTTTCGCTATTTCGTTTGCCCAGCGTTAGCCCAGGATTGCCCACCCAAAATATTCGTTTGCCCACCCCTCAAATTTTCTTTATTTAAAAAATAAAATTTGTGTCCCACATTGGGCGCCATTTTATACGCCCTCAAAACGATAATATTTAATTTAAATTGCCCACCCCATTAGCCCATTATAAGCCCTCGTTTGCCCAGTAAAAATTTTCGGATGTCCACCATTGCAGAAAAAGTTATAAGAGAATTAAATTTTTTGGGTTGCGAATACTTATATCCTTAATTTAGCTCCTTAAAGGATAATTTTGTAGTGCAAACTCATCAGATCGATTGCCCATCGTGCACTATCGTTTGCCCAGGAAAAAGTTTCGTTTGCCCATCCCTCCAACTCTTTTTATAAAAAAGTAAGTATTTTGATCCCACTTGGGCGCCACTTTCGAAACTTTGGCTCCTTAAAGGACAATTTGAGGTCGTAAGCTGGGCAGTTCTTTCGCCCGTGGTGGAACATGGTTTGCTCAAGAAAAAGTTTCGTTTGCCCAACCTTGCAAAAAAAGTTATAAGCAGACAATTTTTTTTAAGTTGGTTATACTTATACTGTTATTTTGGCTCCTTAAGGGATCATTTTGTAGTGCAAGCTGGGCAGTTCGTTTGCCCATCGCGGATTATCGTTTGCCCAGGAAAAAGTTTCTTTTGCCCACCCTTGCAAGAAAAGTTATTAGAGAATTAAATTTTTGGGGTTGCGTTTGCCCAGGAAAAAGTTTCTTTTGCCCACCCTTGCAAGAAAAGTTGTTTGCCCATCCCTCCAACTCTTTTTATAAAAAAGTAAGTATTTTGTTCCCACTTGGGCGCCACTTTCGACACTTTGGCTCCTTAAAGGACAATTTGAGGTCGTAAGCTGGGCAGTTCTTTCGCCCATGGTGGAACATTGTTTGCTCAGGAAAAAGTTTCGTTTGCCCAACCTTGCAAAAAAAGTTGTAAGCAGACAATTTTTTTTAGATTGGTTATACTTATACTGTTATTTTGGCTCCTTTAAGGATCATTTTGTCGTGCAAGCTGGGTAGTTCGTTTGCCCATCGCGGATTATCGTTTGCCCAGGAAAAAGTTTCGTTTGCCCACCCTTGCAAGGAAAGTTATTTGAGAATTAAATTTTTGGGGTTGCGAATAATTACCTATATATCCTTAATTTGGCTCCTTAAAGGATAATTTTGTGGTTCGAACTCATCAGTTCGATTGTCCATCGTTCATTACTGTTTTTCCAGGAAAAAGTTTCGTTTGCCCAGGAAAAGGTTTCATTTGCCCACCTTTACAAAAAAAGTTATAAGCAGACAATTTTTTTTAAGTTAGTTATACTTATACTGTTATTTTGGCTCCTTAAGTGATCATTTTGTAGTGCAAGCTATGCAGTTCGTTTGCCCATCGTGGATTATCGTTTGCCCAGGAAAAAGTTTCGTTTGCCAACCCTTGCAAAAGAAGTTATTAACAAAACAGGTTTTTTTTACAATGGGAATTCTTAATTTAGCTCTTTAAAGATAATTTTTATGCAAACTGGGTTTTTCGTTTGATCATCGTAGGCCGTCGTTTGCACAGAAAAAAAATTCGTTGGCCCACCTGCAAAAAAATTATTCGCTAAATAAGTTTTTTAGACTGGGAATCATATTGGATCAATTTACATTGCCGCATGAACCGGATGAACCGAATGAGTGGCTTGAGCTAACCACTTTGACGACTAACTCAAAAGTAGATGGTTGTGACGCGGGAACATTTGGTTCATGCGGCAATGTAAACTGAGCTTGAGTTTGTGGAAATAGCTTATCTTGCATATTGGATCCGAAGTAAAAAAATGGCTGTTGGTCTAGGGGTTTGATTGCGGCTTTGTTCTATTGGAGTTTCGGGTTCGACTTGCGTCTTGAGGTATCTTTAACCTTTTGTTTTCATGAAACACTTTTTTTTTGTGAAAAACGTTTTTTTTTAAGAAAAAAAGGAAAGAAATTTTTGAAAAGTTTAAGAGAATAACGAGAACTTTGATAACTTAAATTACAGTGTAAACATGGTTAAGAAATAGCATGGATGGTCAAAAATTTCACGGAATGGAGAGGATACGGGGGCCTACTTTTTTTTTAATAACTGGTTAGGTATTTATATTGAATTCTAATCTGCTCTGTTACTATTACGAATATAACGCAAAACTACTAGAGCTTTTAGGAGATGATGCCCGGGGGAAACGACGATGAAAACCAAAGGCTTGCCGCTTTTCTCCGAGTCGTCCACAAAGCGCGCGTTGTGACGGTTGCAATACAAAAAGTCTAAATTAAAACCCCTCAAAATATAAAAATTTTAATTTTACTTATATTTACATAAACATATCCTACTTTCAATTAACATTTATTGATTTTCAAAGAAAAAAAAGAGAGAAAAACCCCACACTCGGAAACTTGAACCCACAACCCCGAGCTCGACGGTCCGGCGCACTCACAACTACGCTAAAGAGACCCTCGAAGCTGGCTTAGCACGGCTTTCAACTTTAACCGCACAAGCTAAACTATCGGCTAGGTTATGAAGGTGAATACATTGGTGGAGTTTCCATGCAGCTAATGAAATCGCTGGTTTGCTAACGAGACCCTTGAAGCTGGCTTAGCACGGCTTTCAACTTTAACCGCACAAGCTAAACTATCGGCTAGGTTATGAAGGTGAATACATTGGTGGAGTTTCCATGCAGCTAATGAAATCGCTGGTTTGCCAGTCAACTCGCTCAATTGACGCTATACAGGAAAGGAGAATATACACTTTCCATACAAACCGTGGCCGTTTTCACAATAACGTTACTATGACACCCATATAAACATATTTGGCCGTGCGGATACTAAAAATATGAAACATTTGCAACATTACACAGAATACTGTTGGATAAATTCGGTTTGAGGGATTATTCTATTGAATAATAGAAAATAATAGATAATAGAGAATATGACCTTTGTAGTAGAATTAACCCGAGGATTACACACTGGGGTCACTGTAGACTCGAGCATTTTTATACCCTAGACTTTATAAGTACAGGGTTTATTGTTTTTGTCACAACGAAAATATGTAACACCTTAAAGAAGGCCCCGGAGGTATGGCAATGTATATATATATATAAATGATCAGGGTCACCTCCTGATTCGATTTAGCCATGTCACTCTGTCTGTCTGTATGTCCGTTCGGATGATAACTTTCAAATGAAACTTAAAATAAGCGATAACTTCCGATGAAGCTAGTGACCTGGAATTGTGGTCAAATGGTTGTAGTTGGGTAAAGTTGATTGATATTGAAAGTACGTAAAGTCCGACCAGCGAAACCCCTACTTCCCCTACAAATAAAACTTCAAATAAGCGAAAACTCTCGATAAAATGAAGCTAGTGACTTTGGTCAAATGTTTGTTCTAGGACCTTGTTGGTTGTTATTGAAAATGTGCAAGATCCGACAAAAGAAACCTCTACCTCCCGTACAAGCGACTCTTCAAATAAGCGATAACTTTCGATAGAATGCAGCTAGTGACTTGAAAAATTCGACAAATATTTGTAGTGTGGGCTAGATAGTGTATTTTGAGAGTGGTCAAGATCCTTCTGAATGAGCGCCAACCTCCCCTATAAACTAGCCATACAGAAAACTGACTTATAATATGGTCGTTGTCAATTGATACTTTTGGTATCACCACTAGGTGTGTACAAGTCTAGGGGATATACGTTTCGGACTTTCGGTTTTTCATAGTTTTGGTTGCTAATAATTATCGTAAGTTGTTTACTTGCCTTTCTAATTTAGGTTGCTTTGTGCAAACGTTAACCCTCGAATTACACACGGTCCCTAACGGCCCCAGCAATTTCTTTCTGTTATTATTTTTCAAAATAATTATCGTAAGGTGTGTTGCTGCCATTGTAATTTAGGTAGTTCTGTACCAGAGTCAACCCTCAGATTGCACACTGGGGTTCCTGAAGGTCCCAGCAGTTTTTTTTTTAATATTTCTGTTTTGCAAAAATCAGGAGAATTCTCTCAATTCGATTCCTCTGTCTAGTCCAAATAGGGCTGCATGTAACTCTGGTTACAATGAGGAATAAGATCGGTGAGAGGATGTACCTTTGTCGAACTGCACTCCCAATCTCAAAGTCCTCAGACACCTGACATTTATGCAGAGCGCGACATGCCTCTCCTGCGCAAAGCCATCCGTATAGAATCTCGGTTCACACCAGGAAAGGCTTCTTAATCAATGAAAAGCAAGTGATGCAGAGAATCATACTCAACGCATTGCTCGGAGATGTTTCGTTGTGTGTTGATGTGGTCGACTCAGGAGAATCCATATCGAAACCCAGCCTGCTCTTCATCAATAGGCGCGTTCTTTTGCTTTTCTCAACCTGTATAGGTTAGTGAAATAACACGCAATACAACAACAATGCTACCCTATATAGATTGGCGCTTAATCCAGTGATTTATGGAGAGGAGATCCTGACCTGGATAGCGCACAAGTTAAGCTTTGATTTAGGACGCATCTAGCGGCTGGTAGAAGAAGTTCGCTCATTCCACGATGTCCACTCTATTTTCACCTCAGTTGACCTCAATTAGAATCAATCGAATTACACACTTTTTCAAATTGGAATAGTCATTTTTGTCGAAATATTAGGAAACTACTCGGAATCAATTAGTTTCATCTAGCACAGTTGCGTTTGATAGCTTCAATGCTTGCTCTTGATGCAATAGAATGAAGTCTATTTTTAATATTTTTCAAAGAGTGGAATTATGCCACCACTTAAAATCCAAACTTTCTCTGAGATCAAATCCATTTCATGTCAAATACATGCTGTATGAGTCAGATACATCGTTTTTATTTGTACAAAAGCTCGGGTTAACTATCCTTGACCTGGATAGCTGCAAAAGAAATTGCTTCCTAAATTAACTTTTAGTCTTTTGATGTCAATTTTAGCTACTATCTTGACAACTGCAGGAAGCACATGCTTTTCAAATTATTGTCTGCAAGACCACCATTTTTCGGAAGTTCAATGATCAATCCTTCCTTCCACTCAGTGGGAAAGGTGTCTGTGTTCCACGCTATATCAACAATTTCAGTGCAGCAGCTCGGCAGTTATGCTTGTCGCTGCTTAATAAAGTTCGGCAAGTCCGTCGGCCTTTCCTAGTTTCAGTGCAATAATTGCAGCGGTAATTTTCTCTTTAGTTCGTGCAGTTGACCGTATACGCGCATTTTGTTTAGTTAAATTATCTACATGAGAGGGAACTTCACCAGAAGTTACACGGTTCAAGGCAGTGACGAAGTGTTCCTTCCTTCGCCTCATCTGACCTTCCTCTGAGATACTTAAGTAGTTTTTCATTACTATCCTTTACCGGGTGTTGGCGGGAGTTACAACCACAAACTCCTTGATAACACCTTATACGCTCCTTGCGGCAGGACGAAATCGTTGTAAAGGATTGGCGCGGGAGCTTATCTGCCCCATAATCAAGAAGAGGGATAAGTTTCGGTGTGAAAACTATAGAGGCATCTCACTAGTCTGTCCGTCCTATAAAATACTGTAGAAAGTTCTGGAAAACAGAATCAATTGGAGAGTGTAAAGGTGGCCTGGTGGAGGCCTGGTCGATCAACAAACAAAAGAAGTTGAACTACGAATAAACAAGGGCAAAACGAAAATAATGATGCAATTAAGGACTAGGACGCCACCACAATCGAACATTACCATCGGGGATCTCAACATTAAAAATAAATAACTGTCGCAGCAGTCCAATCTCCAAGGCCTCCAGATGAGTTAGCATCGCCTCATTTTCTAGATCATGACGGTGTGTCTTGTGTGGACGTGTGGACTCAGCAACACACTCAACCGAGCCATTTACCCAATAAATGGGTACTCATTTAACAGCTGAGTGGGCTCATAGTCCGACACGTAAGTCCCATTTTTTATCGAAAACTACTGCATTCAGTAGGAATCGAGCCGGAGCGCAGTGCATTAAAAACTGTCGGATTTTTCATAAGGCAAAGGGGTTTGTAACTTGCAAATAAAAAATATGCAATGAGATCTAAGGAAGAAAGCTTACTTGAACTAGACAGCTTATATTCATATATTATTTAGACGTGTTCTACCTCGAAGATAACTAAGTTATTAAGTTCCCAAATGTCTGAAACTGGAAGCTTGATTATCAGAAACCTAGCAAGAAGGGTTTGGTCAGTGGATGTGTAGCTAAGTGAGAGGCTTGGAAATGCAACCACATTGGTCAATTGACTCACTATCAACACGTAACATACAACTTCAGTTTTATTTGCCACGACGCGAGGAGCCGCACTAATACCCTCGAATATTTGGAAACGGATTTGACTAGTCAGATCGGCTAGTGCTGCTGTGATATAATTCAACTACAATAGTTTGCCTTATATCCCGGTAGGATACAGCGCGTCAACTTCTCTAATTAGCCATCGAATTTGCCATCAGGCAATAAGTCTAATCTCGTTCCATGACACACCCAACAACGCACGCTTGTCGGCCACCGATCGGCGATTCAAGGACGTTCCAAACGTCGACATAAATTGTGTAGTTGAGTTCATTGGCGTTTTATTTCATAACACTTCCAGTATAGTAGTTATGGCCCTTACGTAATGTAAGCCACTGCCATTTTCGCGTGCATCTCAAAACTCTGATTGTCAATCATCTGGCCTGTACGCCGATCCAGCACTTCATTTTGATACCCTAGTTTAATATTGCTCTAGGCCAGAAAATTTTTAAAATTCGACAAAGACAAGAGTCGGCGAAATATTGTACCTCACTAGTATTATTTACGGAAAGTTTTCATGTTCTGCTTCCTTGCAATAACACAGACAACCCCAGGGAGCGAAATAGGCCCATTTTGGTCTTAACGACGAGCTTCTTTGGAAATATGTACTGCCACCTAGGTAGTCGAATTTATCCACAGGCTGTCCATAATACCAATGGGCTGGATTTTTAGTTGGCAGCACAACCACCTTGGTTTTGTTGGCGTTAATATTTCACAATAGGGGTAGGGGACTCCTTCTCGAGATCTGAAGCCATTCCGTTCAGATCTATGATTTTGTCAGAGAGCAAGCATACGTCGTCCGCGTAGTCAAGATGTTGCAGATAAGATGTATTCATTTCTACTGCATAATCTGGATAGAATTGTTGTTGTTAATTGCCTTGATCCCTTCAGGGGCATGGGCACGTCAACATTTCCAGCATTTCCATGGCTTGATGACGTTTCGATCAACTGCAATTGCTAGCATGCACCTCCTATCCGCGCCGTCTTTATACTGACAAGCTCGGAGCACAGTGAGAATTCTATTAGTACCCACAGGCAGTTTCGATCGCGCCGAGATTTGAACTCCGAGCTCTAGATTAGTATCGTAGAGCGGTGACCGAACGACCACGGACACCGAACGCGATTGAAATTGGATTGGAGAGGGGATACCCTTGACGACAGCCACTTCCAGTCTAAAAGTCCCCCTAGACTTTATATACACCTTCAATAGACATAAGCTTCATAGGGATCCCTCCAGAGCCGCTCATATAGATTTTCGATCCACATCGCCGAAAGCCTTTTGGAAATCCGTGAAAAGCTGCCGGTTTGCTGAGCTGTGAGATTGTATTTAGAAACCGCGGAGGCTGCCGGTTGTTTGCCTTTATAGACAGCGGGTGCCGCTGCTCAAACAGCTTGTTAAACCGCAGCTTCGAAACGGCGCCTTGCATACACCTTTAATAGTCACAAAGTTTTTAGGGATGCCTCCATAGCTGCTTACATATGTAGATTCCTGATCAACACTGCCGAAAGTCTTCTCGAAATCCATGAAAAGCAAGTGAAGTGAGATTGATACTCGACGCATTACCCGATGACAATTTGCAAGGTATTCCGTGATGTTGCTTAAAGGCTTGTTTTCCAAGCCTTGCTAGGTGCTTATAACAAGGGACTCGGTCATATGATGGGAAGAAACGGCCTTGGTGATAGTAATGACAATGGTGAAAGATTTGTAGAGTTCGGCAACTTTCACGGTCTCTTCTTCGGTGGGATTATACTTGAGCATACAGACTGCCACAAAATCACCTCAGATCAACAGATTGCCAGTTGATCGGCACAGAATACAAAATGAGGACGACCACTTTGCCATTAGTAAAAGATACAAAAGTTGCTTTTTGGACGTGCGAAATAAGAGGGGCGCCGATATTGGGATGGGAAGAGACCATTATCTTATGATCGCTAATTTCGATTGCGTATGGCTGCCGTGCGCCGTACTAGCGACGAAAGATCCAGGGGTCGCAAATTCTACACCGACCGACTAAAAAATCTAGCTGTCTTTCAACAACACAAGGACCGCCTTGCGCAGAAAAGCAGCTTAGATAGCTAGTCTCATCAAAAATATGTACATCGGCAGCGCAGATATCATCGTCGGGATAAACACGGATTGCCGGCATAGGCCTTGGATGTTCGACGTATCATGATAGCGGATTGTTGAAAGCAAGCGACTGAAGGTAGGTTTAGCTCAAAAATCAAACGGTAATCGAGGTAGCATCGAGTTCCTTTATCGTCAGAAAGCTCGAGAAGTTCAACGTATTGTGCGATGCGATAAAAGAGGGTATACTAACTCTCTCGTCTCGGCAGAAGAAGCCGCAAGAAACAACAACTTCAAGGACGTATACGGTGTCATTAAGGAGTTTAAATATGGTCGTGACTCGTAGCAACATCCAGTGTAGGATAGTGATGGAAAGCTACTTATCTTAGGGGATAATCAGATGAGGCGGTGAAAAGAACATTTCCCCACGTAACATCTGGTGAAGCTCCCCCTCGTATAGATAAATTAATTAGCTAAACATCAAAATGCGCGTATACGCTCAACTGCACTGACTAAAGAGGAAATTGTCGAGGTAAGGCCTCCAAACTCGACGGCTTTCCTGCTGAACTTTGTGATGCAGCGCCAAGTATGAATGCCGAGTTGCATCCACTTATTGATAAAGCGTAAAACACAGAGACCTTTCCAAATGAGTGGAAGGAAGGATTGATCATCAAACTTCCCAAAAAGGGCAGCCTTACAGACTGTAATAATTGAAAAAGTATTTGCGTGCTTCCTGCCTTTGCCAAAATAATAGCTAAAATTGTCCTGGAAGACAAAACAATCACTTAGAAAGCACAATTGATGAAGAGCAAGCCGACTTTCGATCCGATCGATTCATTAGCACCTTGCGTCCTGGAATGCACCGAGTGCGATTCTCAGCTTCACTCGCTTTTCATTGATTTCGAGAAGACTTTCGATAGTGTAGACCGCGATTATATATGGGCGGCTTTGCACAGGGGATAGGCATCCCTGAGAAACTTGTGGCTATTATTAAGTCGACCTATGATAGCGCATAATGTCGCCTTATACATAAAGGTAAGTTGTCGAGGAACTTTGCGATTCAGAGTGGAGTTCGGCAGAGGTGCTTTCTCTCACCTATTCCTCGTAGTGATTGGCGGGTGTAGCATGCAGCCCTATCCGGACCACACAGAGGAATTCGATACACCTTTACATATTGTTTGCAACATCTTGATTACGCTACCGACATATTGCTACTCTCTAACAAAATCAGACTTAAACTTCATGGCTTTAGATATCGAGAGACGAGCAAGGTTGGGCTAAAGATGGGCATCAACAAAACCAAAGTTCTTAGCCCGCCGTTAAGAAAAAGAAATCCTATTCCTTTTGATATTAAAGTCAATTGACAGTCTGTCCAGACTGGACAAGTTCGTCTGCCAAGGAGGCATTGTTGTCGAAAATGGTGGTACGAAGCTGGACATCGCTCGTCCTAACTTGCCTAAATGTGCATTCGGCACGCTTACCAAATCTGGCAAAGCAATTGTCTTAATATTAACACCAAACTGGGCTTGTTACGCTCTTTGGTACTCTCTGTGCTGTTGTATGGGAGTAGCACACAGCTATTTCCGTAAGAGTTACCAACAAACTGCAAGATTCAGTCAACTCATCTCTTCGTCGCATTTTAAGAATTTTTTCTGCCCCGAAAAAATATTAAATGAAGAGCTGAGTCGGCGTACGGGTCACTCGTCAATCGACGAATTGATACGCAGGTGAAAACGGCAGTGGATAGGTCACACATTGCGGAAGGGTGACAACTGCATTGCTAGACATGCTTTGAAATCGGACCCCATTCCCAGTGACGTCCGACCAATGGGGCGTCCGAAAGTCTTATGGCTCTGATCTGTGGCGAAAGTCTGTGCGTCGCTGGATAAGTCATGGGAGAAGATCCGTCCCATTGGCCAGAACAGAGTTCATTGTTGCACAGGAGTAGTTGACGCGCTTAACCCCACTAGGTGTTAAAGTAAAGTAGTAACGTGCTGAATTTTAATTTTCGGGCGAACAAATTGCAATTTCAGGGAGGAACCGAAACTGCAAACAGGGTAATTAACAAAACACTTTGTTATTAGCTGTTAACGCACTAGAACTGACATTCCGCAACGTGATTGCATTTTTGCAGAAAAACACAAATCTCGACGGAACATTTGGTTTTCACAGGTGCGTGTTCCTTTCCTTGTGTGAAATTCTCTCCCCGCTGTGAATGTGAATCAAACCTTTATGAATATTTCCTTGTTGTCGCACGATTTAGCCTTGATGGTATTATATTACGGCATTTAGGTGTTTGTTTATTGCGGCTTATTTTGACGTTTCAAGAGAAAAATTTGCATAGTGTTCGTTTGTTCACTATCCGTGTTACTACTAATCTCGTTGCTTTCAAGTGGTTGTTTTCTTGCTCAACGACGGCTCAAGAAATACGTGCACACAAAACCATCTATACAACAAGCCTGAAGCCAGGGTTTCAGTTCAGTGAACCGGCCTACTATTTGACGGCTGTTACCAAAACCCGTGCACATGTCCGGTGTCATATTTTTCTCTATCTGACATTTCTTCTTATCAACGTTTTATTCTGAATTTAATATTTCTCTTCTCATCACTGCTTTGCTTCGCTTTCCTCGCTTAAGGCTGGTATTAACCTCTTCGTGCGAAAATGTTACAGTCATCTCTCCCACGAAAAAGTGACAGTGTAGACTTGCAGACAGCACATTACCGCGGCGCTCTACACGACACATGATTTTCTCTTCTACTCCAAGGACCGGTTTTCAAGCGAAATACAGAACAAAGTAATTTTTTTCGCGTGAAAATTTCTCCTAATAATGTCTCTTTGAATGATATATGTTAGCACTGACAGAGCGAAAATCTTTCGTGGGAACACAACTTTTGACAGTTTTTGTATGTGACTTCGCACGAAAAGCTGATCTTAGAACCTTTATCAGTGATTTGCTTGGCTTGGTTTTTTTGCTTCGCTTTAATTCCCTCGTTTGTCACTGCTTCAGCTTCTTTGTTTATCACTGTTTCATTTTTCTCACTTATTCCAGCTTCCATTTGCTGTCCTTGCTTATCACCCCTTCGGTTCGCTTTGCATCTATCGCTCACCGTTGCTTCGTCCTTTTTTACTTACACTTGCTTCCTTTTTCCTGCTCGCTTATCACTGCTTCGCTTCCCAGTTTTGGCTTCGCTTCCCTATCACAGTTCTGCTTCAGCGCTTAGCAGCGCTTTGCTTCGATGATCAGTTTTCGCTTATTACTGCTTCGTTTCGCTTCACTTTCCTTCATTATCACAGCTTATGACTCCTTCGCTTCAATTTCTACGTTTAACACTGCTTCGCTTTCTTCTTTATCACTGCTTCGCTCCATCTTCACTGCATCGTCTCGCCTCGGTTTGCTTTCTTTGTTTATCTTACGCTTATTGACTTTTCTGCCTCCACGCTTACTCGTGCTTAACAGTAGCTTATCACTTGTTAATAATTCGCTTTGAATAAAGTTATTTACACGCCATGCCTCAGGTTACCAGTTGATGATGTAATAAACATCAGGTTAGGGCAGTTGATTGACCTTCGATCAAAAATTAAAAAAAAAAACTTTTTTTTCTGCGCTTCTATTTACTCTGTAAGTTGTGGGCATTTATATACGAGGCCCCAGCACTTTCTCACGCATTTTGAGGGGTTATTACTGGATTTTCTCCATCAATTTGTCTGTCCTTCATTCGCTGATGATTTTTTTCCCAGCCTTGACCACCAAAGGTGGAAATGGCATCTTTTAGAGCAGTTTCTCCTCTTTAAACTGGTATCCGCACCTTTGGTGGCCAAGCCTGAGAAAGTTTACGGTTTTGATTTCGCTGCAGCACTTTTCCGTGCATTCTGCGTGGTTTTTGCTGGATTTTTTTTCTCCGCCATTTTTACTCTTTTTCATTCGCTGATGATTTTTTTTCTCAGCCTTGTCCACCAAAGGTGGAAATGGCATCTTTTAGAGCAGTTTCTCCTCTTTAAACTGGTATCCGCACCTTTGGTGGCCAAGCCTGAGAAAGTTTACGGTTTTGATTTCGCTGCAGCACTTTTCCGTGCATTCTGCGTGGTTTTTGCTGGATTTTTTTTCTCCGCCATTTTTACTCTTTTTCATTCGCTGATGATTTTTTTTCTCAGCCTTGGCCACCAAAGGTGGAAATGGCATCTTTTAGAGCAGTTTCTCCTCTTTAAACTGGTATCCGCACCTTTGGTGGCCAAGCCTGAGAAAGTTTACGGTTTTGATTTCGCTGCAGCACTTTTCCGTGCATTCTGCGTGGTTTTTGCTGGATTTTTTTCTCCGCCATTTTTACTCTTTTTCATTCGCTGATGATTTTTTTTCTCAGCCTTGGCCACCAAAGGTGGAAATGGCATCTTTTAGAGCAGTTTCTCCTCTTTAAACTGGTATCCGCACCTTTGGTGGCCAAGCCTGAGAAAGTTTACGGTTTTGATTTCGCTGCAGCACTTTTCCGTGCATTCTGCGTGGTTTTTGCTGGATTTATTTTCTCCGCCATTTTTACTCTTTTTCATTCGCTGATGATTTTTTTTCTCAGCCTTGCCCACCAAAGGTAGAAATAGCATCTTTTAGAGCAGTTTCTCCTCTTTAAACTGGTATCCGCACCTTTGGTGGCCAAGCCTGAGAAAGTTTACGGTTTTGATTTCGCTGCAGCACTTTTCCGTGCATTCTGCGTGGTTTTTGCTGGATTTTTTTTCTCCGCCATTTTTACTCTTTTTCATTCGCTGATGATTTTTTTCTCAGCCTTGGCCACCAAAGGTAGAAATGGCATCTTTTAGAGCAGTTTCTCCTCTTTAAACTGGTATCCGCACCTTTGGTGGCCAAGCCTGAGAAAGTTTACGGTTTTGATTTCGCTGCAGCACTTTTCCGTGCATTCTGCGTGGTTTTTGCTGGATTTTTTTTCTCCGCCATTTTTACTCTTTTTCATTCGCTGATGATTTTTTTTCTCAGCCTTGGCCACCAAAGGTAGAAATGGCATCTTTTAGAGCAGTTTCTCCTCTTTAAACTGGTATCCGCACCTTTGGTGGCCAAGCCTGAGAAAGTTTACGGTTTTGATTTCGCTGCAGCACTTTTCCGTGCATTCTGCGTGGTTTTTGCTGGATTTTTTTTCTCCGCCATTTTTACTCTTTTTCATTCGCTGATGATTTTTTTTCTCAGCCTTGGCCACCAAAGGTAGAAATGGCATCTTTTAGAGCAGTTTCTCCTCTTTAAACTGGTATCCGCACCTTTGGTGGCCAAGCCTGAGAAAGTTTACGGTTTTGATTTCGCTGCAGCACTTTTCCGTGCATTCTGCGTGGTTTTTGCTGGATTTTTTTTCTCCGCCATTTTTACTCTTTTTCATTCGCTGATGATTTTTTTTCTCAGCCTTGGCCACCAAAGGTAGAAATGGCATCTTTTAGAGCAGTTTCTCCTCTTTAAACTGGTATCCGCACCTTTGGTGGCCAAGCCTGAGAAAGTTTACGGTTTTGATTTCGCTGCAGCACTTTTCCGTGCATTCTGCGTGGTTTTCGCTGGATTTTTTTTCTCCGCCATTTTTACTCTTTTTCATTCGCTGATGATTTTTTTCTCAGCCTTGGCCACCAAAGGTAGAAATGGCATCTTTTAGAGCAGTTTCTCCTCTTTAAACTGGTATCCGCACCTTTGGTGGCCAAGCCTGAGAAAGTTTACGGTTTTGATTTCGCTGCAGCACTTTTCCGTGCATTCTGCGTGGTTTTTGCTGGATTTTTTTTCTCCGCCATTTTTACTCTTTTTCATTCGCTGATGATTTTTTTTCTCAGCCTTGGCCACCAAAGGTAGAAATGGCATCTTTTAGAGCAGTTTCTCCTCTTTAAAATGGTATCCGCACCTTTGGTGGCCAAGCCTGAGAAAGTTTACGGTTTTGATTTCGCTGCAGCACTTTTCCGTGCATTCTGCGTGGTTTTTGCTGGATTTTTTTTCTCCGCCATTTTTACTCTTTTTCATTCGCTGATGATTTTTTTTCTCAGCCTTGGCCACCAAAGGTAGAAATGGCATCTTTTAGAGCAGTTTCTCCTCTTTAAACTGGTATCCGCACCTTTGGTGGCCAAGCCTGAGAAAGTTTACGGTTTTGATTTCGCTGCAGCACTTTTCCGTGCATTCTGCGTGGTTTTTGCTGGATTTTTTTTCTCCGCCATTTTTACTCTTTTTCATTCGCTGATGATTTTTTTCTCAGCCTTGGCCACCAAAGGTAGAAATGGCATCTTTTAGAGCAGTTTCTCCTCTTTAAACTGGTATCCGCACCTTTGGTGGCCAAGCCTGAGAAAGTTTACGGTTTTGATTTCGCTGCAGCACTTTTCCGTGCATTCTGCGTGGTTTTTGCTGGATTTTTTTTGTTCCGCCATTTTTACTCTTTTTCATTCGCTGATGATTTTTTTTCTCAGCCTTGGCCACCAAAGGTGGAAATGGCATCTTTTAGAGCAGTTTCTCCTCTTTAAACTGGTATCCGCACCTTTGGTGGCCAAGCCTGAGAAAGTTTACGGTTTTGATTTCGCTGCAGCACTTTTCCGTGCATTCTGCGTGGTTTTTGCTGGATTTTTTTTTCTCCGCCATTTTTACTCTTTTTCATTCGCTGATGATTTTTTTTCTCAGCCTTGGCCACCAAAGGTGGAAATGGCATCTTTTAGAGCAGTTTCTCCTCTTTATAGTAGTATTCCAATTTTTGATGACCAAGCCTGAAAAATTTACGGCCACGATTTGAATAGAAAGTGTATATTCTTCTTTAACCTAGCCCAAGAGTTCGAGACTCATCCTAGATAACAACAAATTCTTTATGCTTAGTCGCTTTTGTGTAAATTCCTGGTTTACAATAGTTGCTTTTTTGTCGTCAATCCAGATGAAATTTGTTCTGTTTTTCACTCTAATGCGTGCGATTGTTGTTCTGAACTAGATCTGAACTGCCGAAAAAAACGCAGCTAATATGAATATTTTTTTTTTTTTTACTGAAAGCACAGAATTTACAAAATAGTCTACATTTTCATTTACTAAGAAAGAAAACGTTCGGTATCATTGGGATTGACTTCGGGTGCATTAAGCACTGCGCTGAGATACTCTAAGAAGGCCCGGAGTCCGAAGCATATATACCCTAGACTTGTACAGACCTAGTGGTGATACCAAAAGTCCCAATTGGCAACGACCATATGCATTAAAAGTGGGTCTCTTATATGGCCAGTTCATAGGGGAGGTTGGCACTCATTCAGTGGGATCTTGACCATTCTCAAAATCAATTAACTAACCCATTCTACAAATATTTATCCAATTTTTCAAGTCGCAAGCTTCATTCTATCGAAAATTAACGCTTATTTGAAGTTTCACTTGTAGGGGAGGGGGGGGTTCCTTGAGTCGGATCTTGCCCAGCATTTCCATCAACCAATTAGATCCCCCTACAAACATTTAAACAAAATCTCAATTCTCTAGCTTCATTCTATCGAAAGTTATCGCTTATTTGAAGTTTCTTTTGTAGGGGAAGTAGGGGTTTCGATGGTCGGATTTTACGTATTTTCAATATTAGTCGACTGGATCATACTACAAACATTTGACCAAAATTTCAAGTCGCTAGCTTTATTTTGTCGTAAGTTATCGCTTATTTTAAGTTTAATTTCTAAGGGAGGTAGGGGTTCCTTAGGTCGGATCTTACCCATCTTTAATGCCAACTAACCCAATCTCACTTTCAACATTTTACAAAAATTTCAAGTTGCTGGCTTCATTCTATCAAAAGTTATCGCTTATTTGAAGTTTCATTTATAATGGAGGTGGGGGTTCCTTGAGTCGGATCTTGCCCATTTTCAATACCAACAAAGAAGGTCTTATTAGGAACATTCTTTCAAATTTTCAACTTGCTAGTATCATTGTTTCGAAAGTTATCGTAATTAAATGAATATTTAATTTTTGGAAATTTGTAGGGGAGGTAGGCGTTCCTTTGATCTGATTATGCCCAACTTACATATTCTTAAGCAGCTTCTCACTTCAAGGTTACACGCCAAAAATCAGGTGTCTACGTCAATTGGTCCAGGAGTTATAGACAAAAAACCTGAAAAGTAGGGTAGTACGGGGTTCTTTGTAAGAAAATTACCGTTAGTTTTCAACTTATCAGTTTTATTTTCCCAGGAGAGTATGAGATTACCCTCATGAGTAATCTACCAAAGCTAGAGCTTTTGATGTTTCTTTAATCGGGAGTTATAGATACATTTATGTATTTTACATATGTAGGGGAGGTAGGCGTTCTCTAAACCTGATCATGCCCATTTTCAATACCATCCAACAAGATCACACTTCCAACATTTGACCAAAACTTCAAGGCTCTAGCTTCATTTTATCGAAAGTTATCGTGCGAACGGACAGACAGACAGACAGACGGATAGACAGACAGACAGACAGACAGACATGGCTAAATCGAATCAGGAGGTGACCCTGATCATTTGTATATATGCATTGCTATACCTCCGGAGCCTCCTTTAAGGTGTTACATATTTCCGTCGTGACAAAAACAATATACCCTATACTATAAGTCTAGGGTATAAAGATAAAACATCCGTGTTAAGAAAATGTATTTTGTACTTGGTCATTATATCCTAGACTTATAGTATAGGGTGTATTGTTTTTGTCACGACGGAAATTTGTAACACCTTAAAGGAGGCTCCGGAGGTATAGCAATGTATATATATAAATGATCAGGGCCACCTCCTGATTCGATTTAGCCATGTCTGTCTGTCTGTCTGTCTGTCTGTCCGTTCGCACGATAACTTTCGATAAAATGAAGCTAGAGCCTTGAAATTTCGGTCAAATGTTGGAAGTGTGATCTAGTTGGATGGTATTGAAAATGGGCATGATCAGGCTAAGAGAACGCCTACCTCCCCTACATATGTAAAATACATAAATGTATCTATAACTCCCGATTAAAGAAACATGAAAAGCTCTAGCTTTGGTAGATTACTCATGAGGGTAATCTCATACTCTCCTGGGAAAATAAAACTGATAAGTTGAAAAATAAACGGTAATTTTCTAACAAAGAACCCCGTACTACCCTACTTTTCAGGTTTTTTGTCTATAACTCCTGAACCAATTGACGTAGACACCTGATTTTTGGCGTGTAACCTTGAAGTGAGAAGCTGCTTAAGAATATGTAAGTTGGGCATAATCAGATCAAAGGAACGCCTACCTCCCCTACAAATTTCCAAAAATTAAATATTCATTCAATTACGATAACTTTCGAAAAAATAATACTAGCAAGTTGAAAATTTGAAAGAATGTTCCTAATAAGACCTACTTTGTTGGTATTGAAAATGGGCAAGATTCGACTCAAGGAATCCCCACCTCCCCTATAAATGAAACTTCAAATAAGCGATAACTTTTGATAGAATGAAGCCAGCAACTTGAAATTTTTGTAAAATGTTGAAAGTGAGATTGAGTTAGTTGGCATTAAAGATGGGTAAGATCCGACCTAAGGAACCTTTACCTCCCCCAGAAATGAAACTTAAAATAAGCGATAACTTACGACAAAATAAAGCTAGCGACTTGAAATTTTGGTCAAATGTTTGTAGTATGATCCAGTCGGCTAATATTGAAATCACGTAAAATCCGACCATCGAAACCCCTACTTCCCCCACAAAAGAAACTTCAAATAAGCGATAACTTTCGAAAGAATGAAGCTAGAGAATTGAGATTTTGTTTAAATGTTTGTAGGGGGATCTAATTGGTTGATGGAAATGCAAGGCAAGATCCGACTAAAGGAACCCCTACCTCCCCTACAAGTGAAACTTCAAATAAGCGTTAATTTTCGATAGAATGAAGCTAGTGACTTGAAAAATTGGATAAATATTTGTAGAATGGGTTAGTTAATTGATTTTGAGAATGGTCAAGATCCCACTGAATGAGTGCCAACCTCCCCTATGAACTGGCCATATAAGAGACCCACTTTTAATGCATATGGTCGTTGCCAATCGGGACTTTTGGTATCACCACTAGGTCTGTACAAGTCTAGGGTACATACGCTTCGGTTATCATTTCTTCTGAAATATAAATTATTTCTTCCTAGACACAGACGTAACGTGCGTTGCCCAGATTACGTTCAGTAGAACGAACGCAAGGAATTTCATTTCATCGACACTGCGCGTGAGCATGTGTTTTGGCTAGCCACTGTACTCTCTTTCTTACTCAAATACACATCGCAGACGCAGCCGCATACTCCTAAAAGTGGATTTTGTTTTTTAGTCGGTCCATGATATTGTGGAGAGCAGTGGGCATTTCAGGCTTCTTTAATAATTATTCTTTCTTTACTGTGTGTAGTCGCTCTTCTTGTACACCCCTTCATGTTTTTTCAGTAGTTGAACTGATTTAAACAAAAAAAATATACACCACCGACCTACTTTTTCAAATTTTTTGGGCATTATCCCAATAAGTTAGTTCGAACTCTTTACAGGCAACTATTTAGCCTTTTTCTTCCGGTGTCAAAACCTTTCCTCGACTCGTTATTTGCAAGATCCTTTAAAATGCACCACTAATGATTAAAATCAGTGCAGAGATTGCACCACTTTTTTATCAAAATCGTATATACATATTACACAATCGTATAATTGCAGGATGAATAGTCTTGACTTCGTGAAAAAAACGTAATAAAAAAAATAAATATTTATTACAAATTCGAACAAATAATTGCAGCTGTAATAATTATTTTTCTTCTGGGAAATGATTATGTCAAGCAATAATTATTTTTTTGAAATTTGAAAAACGAATAAAAATAATAAAATATAATAATTATTGATTTGAATAATTTTGTCCAACATCTGGGTATACGACAGTATCGATCGTGGAGCACTGTACAACATCATGCTGCAATTTGGTATACCGGTCAAATTAGTGCGACTGACTAAGATGACGATGACCAACTCCGCCTCACAAGTCAGGATACATAATAGACTTACTGATCTATTTGAAACACGCACTGGTTTGAAACAGGCCGATGGACTGGTACCGACGCTCTTCAACCTAGCACTGGAATAAGTTATTCGGGCCATGAATATGGACAGCAGCAAGACGCTACTCATCAAGTCGACACAATTAGCAGCGTACGCCGACGACATCAACATCATGTCCCGAAGATTGGCTGACGCAGAAGAACTTCTGCATACGCTCGATACCGCTGCAAATGAAGTTGGATTACGTATTAACGAGGGTAAAACTAAAATAATGATGCAATCGGTGACAAGGACACCTGCACAACCGAGCATCAATGTGGGGGACCTCAACATCGAGTTCGTGAACAACTTCATTTACCTGGGTTGCAACTTGTCAAGAGACGCCAAAGAAACTGACGAAATCAAGCGACGGATACAGTTAGCTAATAAGACTTTTTTCTCGGTTCTCCCCAGAATGAAATCGAAGCATGTGCATAGAAACACGAAGCTCCGCGTGCCTTGCAATGGCTGCGAAGCATGGACCCTAACTCAAGCCTCCGAAAACATGCTAGACACTTTTGAACGTAAGGTTCTACGGCGAATTTTCGGGGCTGTTTGCGATCGAGATGGATGGCGCATCCGGTACAATCATGAGTTGTATGAAATGTACGATGAGCTGCAAGTCTCGAAAATCGTCAAACTACAACGACTTCAATGGGCAGGGCATATACAAAGAATGGACGATGATCGCATGCCTAAGAGAGTAATGAATGCAGAACGAGTCGACGGAGCGAGACTGCGAGGACCACCGAGATCTCGTTGGGAGAGCTCAGTAGGTGTGGACGCCGCGCAGCTGCTGGGCTCCCGAAATTGGAGGACGCGGTCACGTGACCGAGATAGTTGGAGGACAATGACCCAGGCGGCCAAGGCCCGACGTCGGGTTGTCGCGCCACGATGATGATGATGAATTTTGAATTACAATTACTCGGATTGGAAAAGGTACTTAATTTCAATGCTCTGCTTTCAAACATGCCCTTTAAACCGGTTAAAACTATTGCAAACAACTTCAGCCTAATATTTCATACCGGTAGCTGCCTGAAATTTTTGTAAAGCGGGTCACTCAGCCACTTTCTTATAACCCAGGTGGCTGAACGGACACCCGCCGTCGCAAAGGCAGCACACAACTTTTCTGCTGGTTTAATTTGATGATTAAACCGAGAAAAAAACCAGGCCGAAGCTTCGGTTCGGCCCGGAGTCCGAAGCGTGTATACCCTAGACTTGTACAGACCTAGTGGTGATACCAAAAGTCCCAATTGGCAACGACCATATGCATTAAAAGTGGGTCTCTTATATGGCCAGTTCATAGGGGAGGTTGGCCATCATTCAGTGGGATCTTGACCATTCTCAAAATCAATTAACTAACCCATTCTACAAATATTTATCCAATTTTTCAAGTCACTAGCTTCATTCTATCGAAAATTAACGCTTATTTGAAGTTTCACTTGTAGGGGAGGTGGGGGTTCCTTGAGTCGGATCTTGCCCAGCATTTCCATCAACCAATTAGATCCCCCTACAAACATTTAAACAAAATTTCAAGTCTCTAGCTTCATTCTGTCGAAAGTTATCGCTTATTTGAAGTTTCTTTTGTGGGGGAAGTAGGGGTTTCGATGGTCGGATTTTACGTATTTTCAATATTAGTCAACTGGATCATACTACAAACATTTGACAAAAATTTGAAGTCGCTAGCTTTATTTTGTCGTAAGTTATCGCTTAAGACCTACAAAACCATTATACGACCAGTGCTATGCTATGGCTGCGAAGCATGGACCCTAACTCAAGCCTCCGAAAACATGCTAGACACTTTCGAACGTAAGGTTCTACGGCGAATTTTCGGGGCTGTTTGCGATCGAGATGGATGGCGCATCCGGTACAACCATGAGTTGTATGAAATGTACGATGAGCTGCAAGTCTCGAAAATCGTCAAACTACAACGACTTCAATGGGCAGGGCATATACAAAGAATGGACGATGATCGCATGCCTAAGAGAGTAATGAATGCAGAACGAGGAGGACGCGGTCACGTGACCGAGATAATTGGAGGACAATGATCCAGGCGGCCAAGGCCTGACGTCGGGCTGTCGCGCCACGATGATGATGATCGCTTATTTCAAGTTTCATTTCTAGGGGAGGTAGGGGTCCCTTATGTCGGATCTTACCCATTTTTAATGCCAACTAACCCGATCTCACTTTCAACATTTTACCAAAATTTCAAGTTGCTGGCTTCATTCTATCAAAAGTTATCGCTTATTTGAAGTTTCATTTGTAGGGGAGGTGGGGGTTCCTTGAATCGGATCTTGCCCATTTTCAATACCAACAAAGTAGGTCTTGTTAGCAACATTCTTTCAAATTTTCAACTTGCTAGTATAATTTTTTCGAAATTTATCGTAATTAAAGGAATATTTAATTTTTGGAAATTTGTAGGGGAGGTAGGCGTTCCTTTGATCTGATTATGCCCAACTTACATAATCTTAAGCAGCTTCTCACTTCAAGGTTACACGCCAAAAATCAGGTGTCTACGTCAATTGGTTCAGGAGTTATAGACAAAAAACCTGAAAAGTAGGGTAGTACGGGGTTCTTTGTAAGAAAATTACCGTTAGTTTTCAACTTATCAGTTTTATTTTCCCAGGAGAGTATGAGATTACCCTCATGAGTAATCTACTAAAGCTAAAGCTTTTCATGTTTCTTTAATCGGGAGTTATAGATACATTTATGTATTTTACATATGTAGGGGAGGTAGGCGTTGTCTAAGCCTGATCATACCTATTTTCAATACCATCCAACTAGATCACACTTCCAACATTTGACCAAAATTTCAAGGCTCTAGCTTCATTTCATCGAAAGTTATCGTACGAACGGACAGACAGACGGACGGACAGACAGACAGACAGACAGACAGACAGACAGACAGACATGGCTAAATCGAATCAGGAGGTGACCCTGATCATTTATATTTATACATTGCTATACCTCCGGAGCCTCCTTTAAGGTGTTACATATTTGCGTCGTGACAAAAGCAATATACCCTATACTAAAAGTCTAGGGTATAAGTATAAAAACAAAACAACTTACAAGGCGGGAATCGCTAACCTATATTTTCTACGAGTAGCATCGGCCATCACGTGGATATTTATTTAGGCACGGCAGTTAAAATGACAAAAATATAACACTTAAGGAAATTATAATTTTTTTTAAACAATCCAATGTACGATTGTTGCATAAAAATTAGTAAATTGAAGCCGAGGTACAACTCCCAACAGGATAAACTTCCACGGCGGCTATATTATACGAGTACTCGTACCCTAGACTTTTAGTATAGGGTATTATAGGTATTGTTTTTGTCACGACGGAAATATGTAACACCTTAAAGGAGGCTCCGGAGGTATAGCAATGTATATATCTGTCATCCCGGTGAAGTCGGCTAAGTCTATTTTTGATGGTTTTCAGGGCGCACGTTTTTAACTTTGAGCGATTGTGCAAAATCGAGATTTCGCAGCTATCCCTTGAAACTTTGCCAAATATTATTGAAAGTTGGTAACTTTACGCTGTTATTTAGCAAATCCAATTACACTTATTGGTTATTGAGATATTAGAGTTGACCGATCATTCACCGACATTTTTCCATAGACTTAACCGATTATGCACACGACTAAATTATTCGGAAAAACGTTGCCTTCTTTTTTATTTATTATAATATTCACAGTTACAAATCCTGGTCTATTATCAATGCTAATTCGGTTTACATATATGACGACACCAAAATTGTATTAGATTTTAATGAAATGAAAGTATTACAATTGCTTCCGTAAACTTCACTGGTTTAAATATTAAACTTTGCTGATATTATTTTTTGAATCAAATGGTTGGTTTAAAATTTAATCTACAGATATTAGAATCTATGAAAAATATTAATTTTACTGCGTTTTTTTAACCCCATTAAGTTTTTTCTCCATTCTTTTTTTTCTTCAGTTTTCTAAACTTCCAAATCCTAAGCCTATTCGCAGGTTAGCCAGCGAATCTTTAAATTTTTTGGCCGTGGCGCAGCATCGAACCTGTGAAAAGAACACAAAAAGGTTTTTAATTGTATTAGAATTTATTATAAATTTGTTTAAAATAGAAGTAAACTTTTGAATGTATTAGAATTTATTACAAATTTAGTTTAAAATAGAAGTAAACTTTGAAAGAGTTTAGATTGCAGAAATAAAATGATTAAAAATGCTTAGAGTCCAAGACCAGGTTTAAAAAAAGTGCGAGATTTTTAACTGTGTTGCTAGTTTAAGATGTTGTATTACTTTACTTCCGATGTATTTGACTTTTTGCAAACATTCAAATTATCACTCTCTGGTTCCTGTTAACCCCTTGTAGGGCATAGGGCATTAACCACGCTTATTTTCCACCTCGTCCTGTTCATCGCTATCGCTTTCAGCTCACTCCACGACTTGCCTATTGAGGCACCCTCTCTCTTAACTGATCTTCTCCAGGTGTTATTAGGTCGTCCAACACGGCGACTTGCGTTGGTTCCCTGCGGGTTCCAATCGAGAGCCTGTTGAGCAATGTTGTTCGACTCTTTTCGGAGAGTGTGACCTATCTATTGCTACTTTCGCCTTTTAATGGAAGTGTCTATCCTGTCCTGACCAGTAATAGTAAGGAGGTCGTCGTTAGAAATTACCTTCAGCCACCGTATGTGTAGGATGCGCCGTAGACACTGGTTTACAAAAGTTTGCAGTCTAGTTGTTATCTCATTGGTCACCTTCCAAGTTGAACAGCCATATAAAAGCGCTGATTATTCGTTGGTTTCGGAGATCCGGAGTTTGGTGCGTTTGGAAATGTTGTTTTAAAAGAAAGGAGGCAAACTGAATAAAGCTGCTCGAGCCTTGTTGATACGAGACTATACATCAGCATCCGCTCCACCATTTGCTGTAACTACGCTTCCGAGGTAGCAGCAACTATCAACTTTTTTGACTGACTACCCCGAAACACAAATTCCGCTTTGCCTTCCTGGATCCAAGCTCAAGTGCTTAGTCTTGGCAGCCTTGATTTTAAGCCTCGCATTACGGCTTTCGCAATGCAGAGCATCAGACATTTGAGCTACTTGATCTGAATTATTTGATAGAAGACAAATATCGTCAGCATAGTCTAGGTGTTGAAGGTATTTGAACAAATTCCACCTTATACCCTTATTCTTGTGTTCTTGAAGCGCGCCGCTTAGTACATCATTAATGGCAATTAAAAACAATATAGGTGACAAAATGCAGCCTCACTCCGCTACGCACCTCGAAAGGATCTGATAGTTTACCCTTGTGTAAGACGTGACATTGGGCTCCCTGGTAGGACTCCTTAATGATGGAAATTATTTTATCTGGTATGCCTCTCCTACGTAAAGCCCTCCAGATGTATGCCCGGTCAACGCCGTCAAACGCATTCTCAAAATCGATGAACACACCTCTGCGGATTGTTCAGTAATAATTCGGACGGTGTTGATGTGGCCGCTACATGAGAAGGCCTCGCGAAAGCCGGGTGGTTCATCATTCAATGTGCGGTCAACTGTGAACCGGATCAAACACGGTTCACGATTAGGAGAAGACCGATCCCATGCCAATTATTGCAATCCTTCAAGTCGCCTTTTCTCAGTATCTTAATAATGACGCCCTCCTTCCACTCTTTAGGGAGAGTTTCGCTTACCCAACACTCTTGGATAAGGGGGAGAAGAATATCCGCAGTAGCATTTGCATCCGATTGAAAAAGTTCCACCGGAATTCCATCTATCCTCGGGGCTTTACCCGCTTCCATCGATTTAATAGCCGCGGTTACATCCAGCTTAGATGGTGGGCTGATAAGCTTAAAAGGGTTGCACTGTCACCGCGGTAAGCCGCTTCCTCTGCGTTCTCCGCTAATGCGTTGATATAAGTTCGCTTGTACCGTCTTACGCTTCTTTGCACGCCTTTCTGTAGTGAACGGTATTCAGCTCTGAGTTGGTTTTTGGCTGAGTCGTCAGCAGCTGAGTTAATATTTTCCTTAACTCTCTTGCGTGCTGAAATTAGAGACTATGTATAGGTAGAGTCGCTAATGAATGGTCTCCTATCGCGCTCTAATCGATCCGCAAATGTTACGCCACACGAAATAAATGAGTCCTTAGTGACTTTCCATCAACTATCAATTGTAGGATTCTCACAAGGTGGTGGTGCAATAGCTCTCTCGTGCAAGACGGTGGAATATGCAAGTCTTATTGATGGATCTTTAAACTTTTGCACATTAAAACGTGGCAAGATTCGTGCATTTTGAGGGCGCTGGATCGCTGCCGTTCGTAAGCGTGTTTTTGCGATAACAATAGTTGGTGGTCGCTGCCAACATCAGCACCTCGCTTCGACCTGACGTCCAAAAGACAATTCCTCCAAGTCTTGGAAACGGCTATATGGTCAATCTGATTTTCTGTTCTGCCATCCGGAGAGGTCCAGATTGTTAAGTGGTAGCGTTTGTACTTGAACGGAGTACCGTTAATGACGATTTGACGAGAGTTACAAAACTCCACGAATATCTCGCTATTTTTGTTCCTGTTGCCTAGGACATGATTGTCCATTAGGTGTTCTAAGCCTACGTAGTCAGACCCAACTTTGTCGTTGAGATCCCCCATGATAATTTCTATGTCACTTTTGGGAGCTACGGAAACGATTAACTGCAACGTTCCGTCCCGATTGCACGTGAAATGCAATATTACCAAAGTTGCGTTAGATTCTTTGCTGGCATAGATAAATTTATTAAACGTTGAACTTGTTCTAGGAAATCGACATAGTTGTGATCATAGACTACCATGTTTATATGAAATTGTACATTAGTAGTTAATTATAGGTACATTCAGTGATTACTTGTTTACAATCGATCCACGTAACTCGGCAATCCCGAAGAATCACAATTTTGTATGTGTGATATGAGTGTACATAACTGGGTAACTTGTTAATAATGCTTATACAGTGGCCTCATCGCATATTCGGACAAGCTCTTTTTGAATGTTTGAGTGAGTTTAAATTAAGTAGAAATGGACATTTTATACTTTTTTTCACATTTATATATATTTCAGGTACTTACCTAGCTTAGTATTAAAAAAAAAACATTTATCTTCAATTATTATAATACAAGAACAAAAACAAAAATAAGTCAATTTTTTGCGCGCAACGAATAATCGGACAGCGCTTTAATTAATCAAAAAATTAAACAAAAAAAAAAACATTAATATTTGGTTGCAAGCCCCTTGCTTTCCAATACAGCTTGTAAACGCCTTGGCACTGATTTTACCAAGTTTTGGCAAACTTCCGGCTCAATGGAGTTCCAGGCTTCGACTAATGCAACTTTTAGTTGGTCTATTGTATTATATTTATTTTTGTAGACTCTCCTGGCCAATTCTTCCCAGAGATGTTCAATAATATTGAGGTCGGTGCTCTGGGCAGGCGGTTGAATGAGGTGTGGGCAGTTGTGGATCAACCAAAGCTTCGCTACGGTGGAAGTGTGTTTGGGATTATTGTCTTGGTAGAAAGCAAAGTTGCTGGGGATACCCAATTTCTCAGCACTTTGCTTAACGTTTTTTTTTTAAATGTCAAGGTAGACAAATCTATCCATTTTACCATCTATAAAATGCAAATTGCCTGGTCCTGCGCTCGACATACAGCCCCAAACCATGACAGAGCCCCCTCCGTGTTTACGGTCGCCTTAGTGTTTTTTGGATCAAATTCTGTGTTTGGCGTACGCCGCAAATACATCTTACCATCCGACCCATGCAAATTAAATTTGCTTTCATCAGTAAACAAAATATTGCAAAATATTAAAAAAAGTTGATTTTTCCATCAAATTACTTGATTCCGAAAATCTGGTGCTTTTAACAGGTACTCTTGGCAAATCGCACTCTAGAGTTTTTGTTCTTAGGGCTTATAAATGGCTATTTTCTGGCAACTCTTCCATGGTAACCATACTTGTGCAACGTGTTTCGCACAGTATTTAAGCACACATCCTTTCCAGTGCGGTCTTTCAAGGCTATTTTTATACCCTAGACTTTTAGTATAGGGTATATTGTTTTTGTCACGACGGAAATATGTAACACCTTAAAGGAGGCTCCGGAGGTATAGCAATGTATATATATAAATGATCAGCGTCACCTCCTGATTCGATTTAGCCATGTCTGTCTGTCTGTCCGTCTGTCTGTCTGTCTGTCCGTTCGCACGATAACTTTCGATAAAATGAAGCTAGAGCCTTGAAATTTTAGACAAATGTCGGAAGTGTGATCTTGTTGGATGGTATTGAAAATGGGCATGATCAGGTTTAGAGAACGCCTACCTCCCCTACATATGTAAAATAATTAAATGTATCTATAACTCCCGATTAAATAAACCTAAAAAGCTCTAGCTTTGGTAGATTGCTTGTGAGGATAATCTTCTACTTCCCTGGGAAAATAAAACCGATCGGTGGAAAACTAACGGTAATTTTCTTACAAAGAGCCCCTTACTGCCCTACTTTTCGGGTTTTTTGTCTATAATTCTTGAACCAATTGACGTAGACATCTGATTTTTGGCATGTGACCCTGGGATAGGAAGATGCTTAAGTTCTAGTAAGTTGGGCATAATCGGATAAAAGGAACGCCTACCTCCCCTATAAATATCAAAAAATTAAATATTCTTTTAATTACGATAACTTTCGATAGAATAACACTAGCGAGTTGAAAATTTGACAAAATGTTGCTAGTAGGATCTACTTGATTGGTATTGAAAATGGGTAAGATCCGACCCAAGCAACCCCTACCTCCCCTACAAATGCAACTTCAAATAAGCGATAACTTTTGACAGAATCAGAAATTTCGGTCAAATGTTTGAAGTGAGATTGGGTTAGTTGGTATTCGAAATGGGTGAGATCCGACCTAAGAAACCCCTACCTCCCCTTGAAATGAAAATTAAAATAAGCAATAACTTGAGACAAAATAATGCTAGCGACTTAAAATTTTGGTCAAATGTTTGTAATAGGATCCAGTTGGCTAATATTAAAAATACGTAAAATCCGACCAACGAAACCCCTACTTCCCCTACAAATTAAACTTCAAATAAGCGATAACTTTCGATGAAGTGAAGCTAGAAACCTGAAATTTTGTTTAAATATTTGTAGCATGATCTTATTTGTTGGTGGCAATGATGGGCAAGATCCGACCCAAGGAACCCCTACCTCCCCTACAAGTGAAATTTCAAATAAGCAATAACTTTCGATAGAATGAAGCTAGCGACTTGAAAAATTTGACTAATATTTGTAGAATGGGTTTGTTAATTGATCAAGATCAAGATCCTCCTGAATGATTGCTGCAACCTCCCCTATAAACTGGCCATATGGGAAACTCAATTTTAATGCATATGGTTGTTACCAATTGGTACTTTTGGTATCACCACTAGGTCTGTACAAGTCTAGGGTATACGCTTCGGACTCCGGGCCGAAACGAAGCTTCGGCCTGGTTAATTATTTCGCCGTTTTGAAAGGATTTCGTTTAACTTCTCTTACTATATTATAATTCGCTCTTCTCGCTCTTTTAATATAGTGCCTTGCCCTTTTCGACTCTTATTTTCTTGCCTGAACTCATCACGGAATCGCTTAATAATATCTTGTACAGTTGATTTGCCTTTACCGACCAGTTCAGCAATTTCTCGAACAGTTTTTCCTTCAAAATTCAGCCTGACTATAAGTTGTCTTATTTCCACCGTAGTTTGCTTTCCGTTTGGAGACATTTTAATGAACTTTCTAATGTGTTGCACTGCAAAGACTAACCACAACTCATAACGACAGACAAAATGCAAGTTCCAGAAAGAAACTTGCAAAACAACGGAACTTTTCCATTGGTGTTTTGCTTTGTCCGATTATTCGTTGCGCGCCAGAAATTGACTTATTTTTGTTTTTGTTCTTGTATTATAATACTAGAAGATAAATGTTTTTTTTTTAATACTAAGTTAGGTAAATAGCTAAAATATAAAATATATAAATGCGAAAAAAAAGTATAAAAAGTCCATTTCTACTTAATTTAAACTCACTCAAACATTCAAAAAGAGCTTGTCCGATTATGCGATGAGGCCACTGTACATCCAGGAAAATATTTGCGCATAAATGGTTAACTCGTCTTGACCACATTTCACTAGATGTGACTAACTGAACAACTTTGTTTGGCCAGTTATTAACCAATAGGATTTACTGTCTGTTTTTGATTATATTTACTTAACTCATTCTGGTAATCAAAAGTGAAGATGGACGAAAACGCACATCTTTATAACTCCGTTAAAAACAAACGTATGAGTTTGCCATTTATACACTAAGAGGAAAACATCTTTCTGCTTCTCTTAGGACACTTACATAACTCATTTTGGACAAAATTGGACTTAGCCAGTTATTCACCGGGATGACAGATATATAAATGATCAGGGTCACCTCCTGATTCGATTTTTGATTTTTGGCATGTAATCCTCACGTGAGAAGCTGCTTGAATTTTGGTAAGTTGGGCATAATCAGATCCAAGGAACGCCTACCTCCCCTACAAAATTCAGAAAATTAAATATTATTTTAATTACGATAACTCTAGATAGAATGACACTAGCGAGTTGAAAGTTTGGTAAAATAGAATGTTGGTAGTAAGATATAGTTAGTTGTTATTGAAAATGGGTAAGATCCGACCCAAGGAACCCCTACCTCCCCTAGAAATGAAACTTAAAATAAGCGATAACTAACGACAAAATAAAGCTAGCGACTTGAAATTTTGGCCAAATGTTTGCAGCGGGATCCAGTTGGCTGATATTGAAAATACGTAAAATCCTACCAACGAAACCCCTACTTCCACTACAAATGAACTTCAAACAAGCGATAAATTTCGATAGAGTAAAGCTAGATACTTGAATTTTTTTTAAATGTTTGTAGGGCGATCTAATTAGTGATGGGTGACAATGATAGGCAAGCTCCGACCCAAGGAACCTCTACCACCCCTACAAGTGAAACTTCAAATAAGCAATATCTTTCGATAGAACGAAGCTAGCGACTTGAAAAATTCGACAAATATTTGTAGAATGGTTTAGTTAATTGAGTTAAGGAATGGTCAAGGTCCTCCTGAATGAGTGCCAACTTCCCCTATAAACTGGTCGTATAGGAAACTCACTTTTAATGCATATGGTCGTTGCCAATTGGTACTTTTGGTATCACCACTAGGTCTGTACAAGTGTAGGGTATATACGCTTCGGACTCCGGGCGAAGCGAAGCTTCGGCCTGGTTTTTATTCAGTTTTGGGTCATATACATAATATTTCAACTCTGAACATTTTATTTTTGAATTTTGTTTTGTGCAGACGCTCCTAATCATGAAATTTAGTTTGTTACTCATTATTTAATTTATCTACATCTACAATAGATTGATGCGGACATTTAAACAAATATATTTCTACTACTACTACTATATATATGTTTATATATACATAATATAATAATACATATAAGACTTTAGAAATATCTGCCTCAATTCACACGAACCGCTAGTGCGCAAAGAGCCGAATGTGGTTGTTGATGGGTACGACCAAGGACTCAACTTTGGGGTGTATTGCAAGGGTGGGCAAACGAAACTTTTTCCTGGGCAAACGATAATCCGCGATGGGCAAACGAACTGCCTAGCTTGCACTATAAAATGATCCTTTAAAGAGCCAAAATAACAGTATAAGTATAACCAACATAAAAAAAATGTCTGTTTATAACTTTTTTTTGCAAGGGTGGGCAAACGAAACTTTTTCCTGGGCAAACGATAATGAACGATGGGCAATCGAACTGATGAGTTCGAACCACAAAATTATACTTCAAGGAACCAAATAAAGGATATAAGTATTCGCAACCCAAAAAACTTAATTCTCTAATAACTTTTCTTGCAAGGGTGGGCAAACGAAACTTTTTCCTGGACAAACGATAATCCGCGATGGGCAAACGAACTGCCCAGCTTGCACTACAAAATGATCCTTTAAGGAGCCAAAATAACAGTATAAGTATAACTAACTTAAAAAAAATTGTCTGATTATAACTTTTTTTTGCAAAGGTGGGCAAACGAAACCTTTTCCTGGGCAAACGAAACTTTTTCCTGGGAAAACAGTAATGCACGATGGGCAATCGAAATGTTGAGTTCGAACCACAAAATTATCCTTTAAGGAGCCAAATTAAGGATATAATTATTCGCAACCCCAAAAATTTAATTCTGTAATAACTTTTCTTGCAAGGGTGGGCAAATGAAACTTTTTCCTGGGCAAACGATAATCCGCGATGGGCAAACCAACTGCCCAGCTTACACTACAAAATGATCCTTAAAGGAGCCAAAATAACAATATAAGTATAACCAACAAAAAAAAATTTTCTGCGTATAACTTTTTTATTATTATTATTAAAATCGAACTGATGAGTTTGAACCACAAAATTATCCTTTAAGGAGCCAAATTAAGGATATAATTATTCGCAACCCCAAAAATTTAATTCTGTAATAACTTTTCTTGCAAGGGTGGGCAAAAGAAACTTTTTCCTGGGCAAACGATAATCCGCGATGGGCAAACGAACTGCCCAGCTTGCACTACAAAATGATCCCTTAAGGAGCCAAAATAACAGTATAAGTATAACCAACTTAAAAAAAATTGTCTGCTTATAACTTTTTTTGCAAGGTTGGGCAAACGAAACTTTTTCTTGAGCAAACCATGTTCCACCACGGGCGAAAGAACTGCCCAGCTTACGACCTCAAATTGTCCTTTAAGGAGCCAAAGTTTCGAAAGTGGCGCCCAAGTGGGATCAAAATACTTACTTTTTTATAAAAAGAGTTGGAGGGATGGGCAAACGAAACTTTTTCCTGGGCAAACGATAGTGCACGATGGGCAATCGATCTGATGAGTTTGCACTACAAAATTATCCTTTAAGGAGCTAAATTAAGGATATACGAATTCGCAACCCAAAAAAATTAATTCTCTTATAACTTTTTCTGCAAGGATGGACATCCGAAAATTTTTACTGGGCAAACGAGGGCTTATAATGGGCTAATGGGGTGGGTAATTTAAATTAAATATTGTCGTTTTGAGGGTATATAATGTGGCGCCCAATGTGGGACAAAAATTTTATTTTTTGTATAAATAAATTTGGTGGGCAAACGAAAATTTTGGGTTGGCAATCCTGGGCTAACGTTGGGCAAACGAAATAGCGAAAAAAATTCCCAATTTTGGAGAAAAAAATTTCGTGGGTTTTTGCATTTTGAAAAAAGTATTTTGTTAATAACTTTTTTGCAAGGGTGGGCAAACGAAAGTTTTTCCTGGGCGAACGTGGGCCTACGATGGGCAAACGAACTGCACAATTTAAATTTGAAAAATTGAATGTGACGGTGCCAAGTGTCAACTTCATAGAGCTATATCGTTCGCTGTAACAATAAAAATTACATAAAAACATAAAAGAACTACGATTGGGGTAAACCCCAATCATGCAATACTCTAGATGAATTTGAACCTGGTTAAAGCCAATAAATAATTTTGGTTGCAATCTCGGATGCATCGTTAAGACTTTGTTGATCCCATCACCTCTCAGATTTCATCTAGAGTATTAGTTTCTGAGAAAATCTGATTATTGTAAATTATCAAAAATGTGTCATTTTGTATGGGAGGGGGTAGACGGAGTAAGGGTAATCGATTACTTTTTTTGAATCTAACTGATATTGTTAATTAAGTGTTAAGTACAAAATTTCAGCCCGATAAATTGTATAGGTAATGAGTAAATTGGCTTAACGTATTTCATGAAATAGTGCAGTTTGTATGGGAGGGGGTAGAAGGAGGGTGAGGATTACAATAAATTTTATAATGTAGGTTACAATTATCATAAAAGTGAAATATTCAAAATTTCAAAGCAAGATGTTTTATAGTTTCTGAGAAAATCTGATTATTGTAAATTATCAAAAATGTGTCATTTTGTATGGGAGGGGGTAGAAGGGGTGGAGCGATTTAGCCCGTTCACGAACTTAGCCTTCATTTTTTGTCAAAAATAACGTGTGCAAAATTTGAACTTCATAGCTCAACGCGTTCTCGAGCTAGAGAGGTCACGGACGGACGGACGGACAGACGGACAGACGGACATCCGGTTTTGAGATATTCGAGTGATAATATGAACTTCTGTATCATTCATTTTTTTCTGCGAGCCTTATTTCTTAGCGTTACAAACTTTGTGGCAAACTTATAATACTCTCAGATTTCATCTAGAGTATAAAAATTAAAGAGCGCTAAATTCTCTATAATAGTGTATTATATCCGTATCACTTTTTTGTATGTTTTGTAGTTTAAGAGATAGATGCTTATCAAATTCGGACACACAAAAGAAAATCATTTTACCTCACGTTTTTATACACTTCACGGATGTGACAGAGTATATTAACTTTGTCATGAAGTTTGCAACGTACAGAAGGAAGCATCTCCGACTATATAAACTATTTATATTCTTGGTCAGTATGATGAGGCGAGTCGATTAAGCTTTGTCCGTTTCTCCGTCTGTCTGTCCGGTTCTATGTTAACTAGTCGCTCAATTTTGAAGCTATCGAGCTGGAATTTTGCACAAAGCCTTCCTTCTATTGTACGCTATAAATATATCGGAACCATTGGAATCGGACCGGGGGGGCAAAAGATCTTTTCCATAGTCCTCTGCGTGGGCGCCCCCTGGTAACGGCAGTGTATCAAATCGCTGAGGGTCAATGTCTTAGCGGTAAGGCAATTTGGAAAAAAGCAGATAGCTGTAGCCTGAATGGCTGACCAACACCCAAGCGTCTTAGGCTCAGTAGGATGGAATGACTTGCGTAGTTGGAACTGTAACATAGTTGTGTGAACTCCAGCACGTTTATTAAACCATCTGAAGCAGCTATCTTCCGAGGCCATCCCCTGAATGGGGTTAAGCGACGTGCTGACAACTCGTCCTTGCTAAAACCACTCCATGTCAAGAAGCCTGGAACAAAATCCTCGGATTGGACGGATCAACAACGACGACCATGCAAACGACTAAAGGATTACTCTTTCGGATCCTGGAATGTACGCTCCCTGAACAAACCGGGGGCGAGAAAGCCCTCCTTCAACAGGTCGAAAAGTACAATCTGAGCATTACTGCAGTCTAGGAAACAAATTGGCTTGGCAGCGAGATCAATGACAAGAAATCGCACGCAATTTTTACAAGTGGCAAACCGTCGGGCCGCAAGGAGTTTGGAGTAGCATTTATAGTGAACAATCCCCTCAAACCGCATATTACTAACTTTAAACCTGTTGTAAATATTAAATCATGAATTTCAGTCAGCTGTATTTTATAAAGTCAGTGAATTTTTAACCTTAATAAAATTGACACTTGTCATATGTTGAGTTATACTCGTGGCTTTTCATGCAGCATGGCGCAGTCGGTCCAAATTTTATTTGAAAAATCATAAGTACTAGTGGCTATGACGCCAAGTAAATCCGACAAGAAGCTCGAATTGGAATCAAGATATACATCATCGCGGAGATCGGCATCAGCAGCAGGTATGGAGGGTGTTTTCAACAAACCGGAGCCCCTTTTGCTAGAAGACAATTTAGAGGTTAATTGGAGGAAATTTTCAACTAAATTTCTACGATATCTTCGAGTCACCGGTAATAGTGAAGCAGACGAAGATGATAAAGTGGCCATGCTACTAAACTTAATTGGAGATGATGCCTGTGAATTTTTCGACACATTTAATCTGGGTGAGACTGAAGGAGAAGCTTTTGAATTGGTTATGTCAAAGTTCGCCGAGCATTGTACACCAAAAGCCAATATCATTTATGAGCGCTTCATGTTTTATTCGAGATTGCAGAAAGAAGGTGAGACCTTCGACAAATTTTATACAGAGGTTAAACGATTGGCCAAAAGTTGCTCTTTCGGAGACTCTGTAGATGACTTGGTCCGAGACAGGCTCATACTTGGAACACGACACATGGATCTCCAGGAATTGTTGATAAGAGCAAATGACATAGCTCTGCAAAAGATTGTCGACAAATGCCGAACTTTTTAAGTAAATAAACACGTCAAATACAAAGTGACACTAAAGATGTAGACACTTTTAGAAAGCGGGGTCAAGCTAATTGGAAACATTGTAATCGTAGGACGAGCAGCAGTTTCAATAACAGCGACAAGTCCAAGCAGCATCAGCAGACCTGCAAATATTGTGGATTTTTTTTTTCTATTATAGAGGGGGGAAATCTCATTGTTCAGGAGACACTGCCGACTACTAATGTCAATTGTACGGCAGTGACATGGAACTTTCATCGTCAGTGTGCGACTACTTACCCAGTAAAACCTTCAACCCTCTTTCTCCACCATTCTCCCTACGGAAGTACCTCTCAGTATTACGTCGTAGGGCCGGTTTTGGCTAATTAGCCGTTAATCCTTTGCGTCCTTTTTCGTAGTTGCTCCTCTTTCCTCAGTTCCCTATGTATGTCGCATATTGTGTTAGTTACGGTCTCCCAATTGGATTCAGATCTTATCATATGTTTCACTATATTATGTGGATTAAGGTCACTGCCAAGCTCGACCTCCAGTGCTTCACGCTTACCTCTAAATCTTGGACAGTGAAAGAATACATGTTCCGGGTCTTCTGCTATTCCTGGACACCTCGGACAGTTGGGCGAATCGTCCAGCTTGAATCTGTGTAGGTACTTCCTATATCCGCCATGACCAGTAAGAAACTGGGTTAGATAAATGGTTCACCTCTCCATGTTTGCGGTTCAGCCACAATTCGATTTGGGGGATAAGTATGTGTGTCCAGCTTGCCTTCATCTCACCGCTGTTGCCATTTCCTCAGATACTAGCCCCTTTCTCGTTTTTTGCGCGCATTAGACACGTCCGGTGGCTCCAAACATCGGCCTTTGTGCAATCGGTCCATTTCGCCTGCTAGAATATTTACGGGGATCATACCTGATACAACGTAGGCTGCCTCATCTGATGTTGTTCGGTATGCACAGCACACTCTCAATGCGTTCCTTCGATAAACGGAGTTGATTCTTCGACTATTACAGGCATGACGAAGCGCGTCGATCCAAACTGGTGACGCATACAGAAGTATAGAGGTGATCACTCTAGATAATAAGAGTTTCCTACTCGGTCGTGGTCCTCCCACATTTGGCATCATCCTCGCCAAAGCCACAGTAGCATTAGCCGCCTTCTTGCATATGTGCTTGAGATGCTCTCCAAATGTTAGCTTCGCGACAATCATCACCCCCAGATACCTAACTGCTGGCTTAGAAATAATTATGGTGTTTGCGACTCTGATCCTCAGAGTATTATTTTTTCTTCGGTTACTGATGAGAACGGCTTCCGTCTTTTGTTCAGCTAGCTCCAGTCCTACTTTATCCAACCACAACTTAATAGTTGTGATTGCTTCGGCGGCATAAACTTCGACGAATGCTGGATCCTTGGCCACCACGACCACAGCTATGTCATCTGCGAACCCGACTATCGTTACTTCTTTGGGTACTGGTAAATCCAATATGTCGTTGTACATGATGTTCCACAGCAAAGGACCGAGTACAGATCCTTGCGGTACTCCTGCTGTTACATTGTACTCCCTTGGTCCTTCGCTGGTTTCGTACTGTAGGATTCTACACGAAAGGTAGCTCTGTATAAGTCGCGTCAAATATGTAGTCAGGCACACCTATCCTCTGCAAAGACAAATGCATGCATTTCCAGTTTGCCGAATTGAAAGCATATTTGACGTCCAGTGTCACAACCGCGCAACATTTGCTATCTCGAAGTGCCTGTTTCCCTAAATCTGTCACTGTCAAGATGGCATCGGCCGTGGAGCGCGCCCTTCGGAAACCAAACTGTCGGACCGACAGTGCTCCCTTTCCCTCTACGACGACAGCTAGTCTGCTAAAAATTATTCGTTCCAGTACCTTCCCAGCGGTGTCTAGCAGGCAAATTGGATGGTATGAATTTGGTTCGCCCGGCGGTTTGTTGGGTTTTGGTAGCATTGTGGATTGTGGATTCAGCCATGCCAAGGGATCGTGCCCAGCTTATGGGAAGCAATGCTCCAAATGCAAGAAAATGAATCACTTTTCAAAAGTGTGCCATCAGAAACAAGTTTTTCAACTGAAGAATACGACGAGAGAATTTCAAAGTACATCGGAGACGCCGTTCTATTGCGATATCCTTGAAGCACACATCGACTCGTTAGAGAGTTGGCATCAAACAATACAGGTAGAAGGTGTCAATATAAAATACAAATTAGATAGTGGATCAGATGTTAATTTGTTATCTAGGGAAAAAATTGATGAAATGATGTGTAATCGAACAGGTTTCAGGTTAGAAAGCGATGAAATTGAATTGGAAGGATACGGAGGATTTAGAATTAGAGCGGAAGAAAGCATAATTTTGACATGTGAACATAAAGATATAAAATTGAAAGTTAAATTCTATACAGGGTGTCCCATTCATGATTTTAAATATTTAAATGGTAGATAGTATGGCTCATTTGGAGAAAATTAATATATGACATGAACCCTCTATCTTTAACCGTTACAGAGTTATAGCATTTAAAAGAAAAAAAAACTGTCCAAACCCTTGACTTGTCCAACAAATTCTAAATTTTCTAAGCCCCTAATTATTCGATCCAAGACTTAATCTTACTTTCTGAAACTACATAAAATTTCATGTAAATAAACTTTTTACCGGTTAAAAAAATCACCGTTATTTCAAAGATAAAACCGTTCAAGCTTAGATTAGGTAGGGTGGCAGCCTAGACGACTCCGCATAGACCGCTGAGGTCCATAGCGATACCACTTATAACAGGTACTCATCCCGTGTCGTTGCTGGCCCCTACCAGAAGATCGTCGTTGAGCTTGAAGGAACCTGACTCGCTGGCGAAGCTCAAGAGCCTTCTCCAGCTGAGTCCTGCGACTCCTTCAAGATCGTTGAAGAAGTGAGCTCCTAGGCACTTTAATCTCCTTCTAGGGAGTGCAGGACAATCGCATAGGAGGTGCTTTAGAGTTTCTTTCGTGTTTGGTATTTGGCAATTCCTGCAGCCATCGCTAGTTATTAGCTTTAATCTGTGGGCATGTTCCCCTATCAGGCAGTGGCCTGTTAGTATGCCCACTAATAGTGCACACTGACTTCTGGGCAGTCCCAAGATTCTTTCAGTTTTCTTTTTGTCATAAGAATTCCAGAATATTTTCGTTACTCTGGAGTCGTTTGTGTTGAGCCAGTTAGATGTGGTCTTTTGACGCATACTGTCGTCCATTATTTTCTTGCATGTTTGTATTGGCGTCGGCACCTCTAGAGCTGCCTCTCATTCGAGGATAGCCCCCTGTTTGGCTAGTCCATCCGCTATTTCGTTTCCTAGAGCTCCGCTATGGCCCGGAACCCACCAGAGTTCCAGGGTCCTAGCTGATCCCAGAGCTTGTAGAGCTGTTAGGCAGCACTGTCTTCGACTTGATTGTGGCGGACTGTAGCGCCTTTAGTGCTGCTTGACTGTCCGAGTGTATGACGATTCCTCCCTCCCTTTTTCCGGGATGAAATCATCATCTAAGCTGCCTTTTGAATCGCAAGCACCTCCGCCTGGAAAATGCTGCACTCATTCGGCAAACTTTGGAAAAATTGTGAAATCTATTTTTTATCAAAAATCCAAATGATTATTTCGTAATAGTACTTTGAACTGACGAATCTGCAAAGTTGACAAAAGTTGCCCCATTATGTTATGTTTCGATGGGCGTATAAATATTAAGAACTTAGATTTGAAAATTTGCGGATGTGACGTTTAAAAGGTAAAAATACGCCATTTTCATGTACAGCAAATCACATGATATGAACAGGTATGTACTAACAGTGCCAAATTAATGTAGCAAAAAACTTTAGATTGAAAATATTTTTTTTCTGGCCAAAAATACATCATAGCGTACTTGCTAAGCTAACGGTTACTTTAACCGTAAATGCTTGTTATTTCTAAATCATGCTTGTAAATATTTACTCGCAAGTTCTTCGACCCGCCAGTTTCAATTGTTGTACGTAAAGTCAGTTATTATTACATAATTAATTTGTTGTTATTGTACAAATATTATACCAGGTAACAATATTAATATTGAAATTAATGTTATAATATTATAACTTCGTCCTTTGGTTGGTATAGTGTTATTCCCGATTAGTAGATATGCAAAGGGCATATACTGATGGTGAATACACCGATATGGTGTTTGTATATGGCGTTGCTGGAGGGAACGGATGCGAGGCAGTTCGGGAGTACAGTAGACGCTTCCCACATAGACAACTTCCGGACAGTAGGACGTTTACTAGAACGTTGCGAATTTTAAGATAAACGGGAAAAACGCCTAACCACAACACCAACGATCAAAGCGAACGCTCGACATGGAATTCAGACGAGATCCTTAGGCACTTTGATGCGAACCCCGGTTCGAGCACGCGAAGGGCTGGACTTCAACTGAATGTCCCGCGTATGGCGGTTCAGCGGACACTCCATGTCGACGAACAGTATCCGTATCACTTAGCACAGGTTCAGGATCTATTACCTACAGACTTTGAAAGGAGGATGACCTTCTGTAGGTGGTTTTTGGATAAAACTGCAACAGATCGGCATTTTCCGAGGAAAGTGTTATGGACGGATGAAGCAACATTTAGACGGAGTGGCGTGTTTAATTCGCGGAATACGCATGTCTGGGCTCATCAGAACCCCCACGCAACTCGAACTTCTAGATACCAGCATGAATTAAGGGTGAATGTTTGGATAGGTGTTCTCGGGGACCACCTTTCCGAACCCATAATTCTTCCTGAACGACTGAATTCATCCGCGTTTCATAACGTGTTGGAGACTGATGTCGGCCCGAATTTGCTCGATGGTATTGCGATTGCAGAACGACCTGAAATTTGGTGGCAGATGGACGGATGTCCTGGCCACAACGGAAGAGTTATCATGGAGTTTCTTCATAACGAATTCCACGAAAAGTGGATCGACGATATGGGCCTATTGCATGTCCTGCTAGAAGTCCTGATTTAACTCCTCTTGACTTTTATGTTTGGGGAAGTTTGAAAAATGAGGTTGTAATGTTTGTCTTTTGAGCGTTTACAAAAATTTCTATCTGTGGAAAGATTTTTCCTTCGCATTTGAAATTTTTCGTAAACTGGCGAAATTCAAATGTACATCATTTCAAATACCCACTTTTTACACCTTTCTTATCAATCAGGAGACATCATCTGTTCTATCCATAGTTATGTGATCTCAGCCAGCATTGATACCGACCAGCTGAGAACATTAGTAGCTTGAACTTCCTAATTGTATTTATGTACGTGCACGAGTACACTTTGTCGACGGGCGGCGACTTGTTACTTGTCGTTGCATTCTACGTGCATACTCCTACATATTTAAATGTATCTCTATGCGCACGTAGTTTTGAATAGCCAGTCTCGTGCATGATGGACGAATGGCGTTCCCATGGATGGTATCAATTGCTGAATTGGAAATTGGGATGCTAGATTTGGTTGCAAAGGGAGGGGGTATTTAGCCGTTTTTTTTAAGTACTAGAGCTAGATCGGTTTTGGCGGGAACACTTCGCTTTTTTTCCTGGGTGAGAAGGATGAAGGGGGTTGGGTGATTCTTGGGGGAATGGAAAAAAATTGATGGTTGTCAAGAGAGTTAGTGAGTAACCTCGGGACTGGACAGTTCGAGAGATAGAGGCACGGATCGCCGAATTTTCGCCCAATAATGGCCGTCGCTAGTTTTAGTAACTTATGATAAAAGGAAATCTATATTAGTTGCAACGAAAAAGTCTTGAAAAAGTAAAATTAAGTGATTGTGCCGCGCCGGACTGGTTACCATTAGTCCATGAAAAATTGTGCCAACCCATAAAATCCGTGCGCGAAGTTTGCTCACGCTAAATTGGGGCATTCATTTAGGAATCAATTTAAAAAGTTCCGAAAGTGGTGAAAAATAATTCCCTTCTTGAGGTTACGAGAAAAAAAAAAACAAAAAGAAAACCCGAAAAATCGAAAAAAAAGCTAGCTCGGAAAAACGAAACAAAAATCTATAAAACATTAATCTAATCTGAAATCCTGCCGTATATAAAACAATAAAAAAAATATAAATACAAGTGCTGAAAATTAACACATGAAAGTGCCGCAACTTAATTCATCCGCTATTGCATGAGAAGAAAGATGCTTATTGCCAGGCCCATATAATTCCCTTGTCTGGATATGCCATATCGATCATCTGATCGAGCCCGCTGCGAATTTGACGAATTTGACCTGCCGCTATTAACAAATCGTTACTGATAAGAGACGAGATACCTTGTGACGTCAAACAACTGTTGTCTGGAAGAATTCTAATCGAACTTTCTTTGCTCTTAAAAAAATAATGTTTAATGATCTTGCTTAAATTACCTCTTCGTTGTCCAAAGTGCCTGTATTGTGTGTGTAGTGTCTCACCGTTAATGAAATTCTCGAAAGAATATGGGAGTAAACTTCCTCTTCAAACGGCCGTTGTGAAGTTGGGTAAGTCTTTGTATATGTCCTAATTTATTACTAATACATGTCATACCGGCATTTTGGTCTATTTTAATTCGGTTTGTGTTCGATTCAAGATAAAAGTTAATTACTTAATGCAACGGGAGGTATGATTGTATTGTATAGAGAAAAAAAAATATTTAATTAGACGCAGTTTTTTTGTACATACTTGAAATTTTGATTTGTTAACCTCACTACTTTTTTTTTAATAAAAAAAAGAAGGAAAATCCTTTGATGGAGTGAGCGAAAAAAATTGTCTTTTCCTGAAGGAATACCCCTCTTCTTCCTTTCGTGAAATGTAGAACCAGCGCAGTATGTTCGCACATATGAGAATTTAGGGGGATCCCCGAATATCGGCCTGGGATCCGTAGGTCGTTGGTGGGTACGGAAGGCCGGAGTCCTGAACAACTGGACTCTTGCGTAGAAGGAGGAGCTAATCGTTATCGCCGTTTACAATGAAGTTCTTATCTGATGTTCTTTTGGTTCCCGCTACTGATGTCTCTGGTTATTTACAGTGTTTTTTTAGGTACGTGATTTTCTCTTAATGCTAATGAGAAAGGAGGTGACAGGAAGGCAAAGAACCCCCCCCCCCCCCCCCACATCTCCCGAACAGGGCTAGGTCAAGCACGTACCGCCGCCTTCCTGTTCAATATGCTTAAGTTGCTTCCTCCACATGACATCCTCTTGAGGATGCCCAAAGTTAAGCCTCATTACAAGGTTTATAACGAACCTATCACGTCGCGGGAACACCTGATTCGGAAAATTGAAACGGCATGCAGCGATTTGAGAGAAAAGAGGGAAGAAGTTCTCCGGGCTGTCGCATCAGTTGTCAAAAGATATCAAGCTTGTATCCAACACGAAGGAGAACATTTCGAACAATATTTGTTGTTTTTACTCTGGATGTGATTTGAATTCCTTTGTCATTAGTTATGCTTCTTTTCTGTTATTTCGTTAACTAAAAAATATAACATAAGTAAAATTGTTTTGAAAATAGCGTAAATGTGTTTTACTTGAAAATCGCGTTTTTTTACCTTTAAAACGTCACATTCGCAAATTTTCAAATCTAAGTCCTTAATATTTATACGCCCATCGAAACATAACATAATGGGGCAATTTTTGTCAACTTTACAGATTTGTCAGTTGAAAGTACCGTTACGAAATAATCATTTGGATTTTTGAAAAATAGATTTCACAATTTTTTCAAAGTTTGAACGGTTGTATCTTTGAAATAATGGTGATTATTTTAACCTTACCGGTTTATTACCAGTTTATTTATATGAAATTTTATGTAGTTTCAGAAAGTAAGATTAAATCTTGGATCGGACAATTGGGGTCTTAGAAAATTTAGAATTTGTTGGACAAGTCAAGGGTTTGGACAGTTTTTTTTTAAAATGCTATGACTCTGTAACGGTTAAAGATAGAGGGTTCATGTTGTACATTAATTTTCTGCAAATGAGCCATACTATCTATTTACCATCATGAATGGGACACCCTGTATAGTTTCAGGCAATCATAAGCCAATTTTAGGTATTGGTTGCCTTTTATATTTAGGGATTAGAGAATAAAAACAAATATTAATCATTGGAAATAGCTTTATTGTTTATCAAAATATTCCCCATGAAGATCTATACACTTTTGCATGCGTTTGAACCAATTGTAAAAGCACTTTTGCCACTCTGATTGAGGTGTTTCCAAAACATGCATTCTGAACGCAGCAACCGCTTCTTCAGGTGTTGAAAAACGTTGACCTCTGTTTGTTTTTTACGTACGGGAATAAAAAGAAGTCATTCGGTGCCAAGTCAGGACTATACGGCGGATGACCCATCAAATCTATGTTTTGAGTGCTCAAAAATGCAGTTGTTTGAGCTGATGTGTGAGAGCTCGCATTGTCGTGGTGAAGAGTGACCCGTCTTCGGCGGTTGGTTTTCCTGATTTCTTGGAAGACAACTGGCAAACAAATGGTTGTGTACCACTCAGAATTGACTGTTCTGCGTTGTTCTAGTGGTACGGTTGCGACATGTCCAGTTTTTCCGAAAAAACAGGCGACCATTTGCTTGGAAGTGCTTCGTGCGCGAACAACTTTTGTCGACTGCTGTTTACTTTCGGGCTCATACGCGTAAATCTACGATTCATAACCTGTCACGATGTCATAGACGTGTTTCGAAGCACCGCGATCGTATTTTTTGAGCATTTCTTTCGACCAATCGACACGAGCCTTTTTTTGAGCGATTGACAAATTGTGTGGGATCCAACGCGAACAATTATTTTTGACAGTTAAATGTTCATGCAATATTGAATGTAGGCCGGTCCCACTAATGCCTAAGGTTGTCTCAATCTCACGATAGGTCACATGACGATCTTGCAATATCAGTTCGCGCACAGCATCAATGGTTTGGACGACTTTCACGAAATTCGTCTTGGAGTGAACTACGACCTCGATTGAATTCACCATACCATCGATAAACACTGGTCCTTGATGGAGCTTCATCGCCAAAAATTGAATTCAGTTCATCCATGCACTGTTGCTGAGTTAATCCACGTCGAAAGTTGTAAAAAATAATCGCACGAAAATGTTCACGATTGAATTCCATTATTTGGCCGAGATTAATATTTTAAGTTACTGTAAAAAACACAAATAGCGCTCGTATGTCAAAACGTTTTGAGTACGTATAACCTCAAAAATGTCAAACTTTACGATAGAGCTGTCAGTTGCCAGATTGCAACACTAGGGTTGTCCAATCCCGAAATATAAAAGGCAAGATTTTGGGCTTATTCGACGTGTTCACGACCTACATTCGAACGAGAATTGTAAAATGGTTATTGATCGTAACAAAGATATATTCACAGGTGTCGGTACTTTGAAAACTGATCAGAAATTGGAGTTACATGCAAATGCGGTACCTGTAGCTAGACCTCCACGGCGTATTCCGCTGAAAATAATGCCAGCGGTACAGGCCAAGTTAGAGGAGTTATGTAACCAGGGCATTGTACTACTTTGCCTTAACCCCTAGCGGGGCATAGCGCGTCAAATACTCCTGCGCGCCATCGTACTCTGTTCTGGGCAATGGGGCGCAACTCCCCAAAAGACTTACCCAGTACCTGACACTCCTTTGCCACAGATCGACGCCATGTGATTCGAGGACCCCCTCTTGGTCGGCCTTGGTTGGAAATGGGGTTCCATTTCATGGCATGCAAAGCAATGCAGTTATCACTCTTCCGCACTGTGTGACCTATCCACTGCCATTTTCGCCTGCGTATCAATTCGTCGATTGGCATCTGACCCGTACGCTGACTTAGCTCTTCATTTGATATTGTTTCGGGCCAGAAAATTCTTAAAATTCGACGAAGACATGAGTTGACGAAAACTTGCAGCTTTCTGGTAACTCCTACGGAAACTTTCCATGTACTGCTCCCATACAAAAGCACTGATAGTACCAGGGAGCGAAACAGGCCCAGCTTGGTCTTAATGCTGAGATAACTGCCCTGCCAGATTTTGGACAGCATGCCGTATGCGCGTTTAGCCTGGTTGATACGACGAGCGATGTCCTGCTCCGTACTACCATTTTCGGCAACAATGCTACCCAGGTAGACGAAGTTGTCCACCTTCTCCACAGGCTGCCCATTAATATTGATGGCAATAGGTGTCGGATTTCTTTTTCGCAACGGCGGGCTAAGAACCTTGGTCTTGTTGGTATTAATCTTTAGCCCAACCTTGCTTGCCTCCCTCTCGAGATCTAACGCCATTGCGGACAGATCCATGATTTTGTGGGAGAGTAGGCATATGTCGTCAGCGTAGTCAAGATGTTGTAGATAAGATGTCAAAGTCCATTGAACTCCTCTGTCGAGTCCGGATAGGGCTGCATGTAACACATCGCCGATCACAATGAGGAATAGGATCGGTGAGAGGATGCACCCCTGCCGAACTCCACTGCGAATCTCAAACTCCCCCGACACCTTACCTTTATGAAGAACGCGACATTTCGCGCCGTCATAGGTTGCCTTAATAATAGCCACAAGCTTCTCAGGGATGCCTCTCCTGCGCAAGGCCGCCCATATAGAATCCCGGTTCACACTATCGAAAGCCTTTTCGAAATTGATGAAAAGCAAGTGAAGCGGAGAATCGTATTCAGCGCATTGCTCGATGATGATTCGCAAGGTGTTAATGTGATCGGCACAGGAGAATCCGGATCGAAAGCCAGCCTGCTCTTCATCAATTGTGCTTTCTAAGTGGGCCTTTAGTCTTTCCAGCTATTATCTTGGCAACGGCAGGAAGCACACAAATGCCTCTCCAATTATTACAGTCTGTGAGGCTACCCTTCTTTGGAAGTTTGATGATCAAACCTTCCTTCCACTCAGTGGGAAAGGTCTCTGTATTCCGCGCTTTATCAACAAGTGGGTGCAGCAAATCGGCAGTTACGCTTGGCGCTGCTTGATAAAGTTCGGCAGGGATGCCGTCAAGTCCGGCGGCCTTTCTTCGTTTTAGTGCAATAATTGCAGTGACTATTTCCTCTTTAGTCGGGGCAGTTGACCGTATACGCACATTTTGATGGTTAGCTAAATTATCTATATGAGGGGGAACTTCACCAGAGGTTACACGGTTCAAGACCGTGGCGAAGTGTTCTTTCCACCGCCTCATTTGATCTTCTTCCAAGATAAGTAGCTTTCCATCACTATCTTTCACCGGATGTTGGCAGGAGCTACGACCACCTGTCAACTCCTTGATGACACCGTATACGGCGTTTAAGTTGTTACTTCTAGCGGCTTCTTCTGCTGACGCTAAAAGAGAATTGGCATAAACTCTTTTATCGCGTCGCACACTACGCTGAACTTCTCGAGCTTTCTGACGGTAAAGGAGTTCGATGCTGCTTCGATTGTCGTCTGATGCTGCAGCCAAACGAACTTTCAGCTCCTTTCTTTCAACAATCCGCTGCCATGAAGCGTCGGACATCCAGGGCTTATTCCGGCAATCCGGGTTTGGGCCAAGGATGGTATTTGCGCTATCAATGTACGCATTTTTTATGGCATCCCAGTTTTCGTTTATGTCACTATCTGGGTTGAGTTGCGAGTTGAATAAAGTATTGAAAGACGAATTTTATTTAATACCGTCATTTGATGAGATCAAAGAACATAAGTACTATAGTGTTCTAGATCTTAAAGATATCTTTTATCAGATAAAACTAGATGAGATTGCGAGCGATTTATGTACCTTTAGTACTCCATTTGGGTGTTATAGATTTGAGCGTTTCCCATTTGGTCTAAAAATAGGCCCGGAAATTTGTCAAAAGTACAATCAAAAATATTTTGGACACATCAAAGGTGTGATAATATTTTATATTTTTTTTTTATCCTCCTCTCCTCCTCGCATCTCCTTTCCACTTATGTACGTCGCACTACTCTTATGTACATTTACAATCAAAACTCTATAAGCATTTATATGTAAAAAAAAAAAGATTCCCTTGGAACCAAAAAAAAATTATATTTCGATGTAATTCATTTAAGCTCATGTATTCCAAATTGTGACAATTTATTAACAAGTTTATTCCAGGTAGTGCTATAGTCCGTTATCGTAAGTTGCTTTAGTATTTCCCAGACAACAAGTAGTTGGTATAAGGGATGATACAGCTTCTAAGTCCTTTTTCGTTTATACACTTCCATTATCGTTGATGATATATTAATTGTCTTAGGGAAATTAAGTATGTTGGCCATATATTCTCGGAGCAAGGTGTCCGTAGCGACCTTGATAGAATAAAAGCAATAACTGAGATGAAAAATCCCTCTAATTTAAAAGAATAGCAACGATTTTTGGGGTTAGTCAAATTATGTATATGCGTAGTTTTATTCCAAATCTTGCTGAAAATATTGAGCCGCTAAGGGCTCTACTTAGAAAAGATGTTGTTTGGCATTGGCTACGCATTCATTCACAAGCAATTTCGTCACTTAAGGAGGCTGTTACTCAAGCGCCAGTACTGCAAATATTTGATAAGGATAAAGATGTTCTGATACAGTGCGATGCCTCCAAAGATGGATTAGGGTTCTGTATCATGCAAAGTAATAGGCCTGTGGCATTTGGATCTAGATGCCTCACCATGGCACAGAAAAATTATGAGCAAATAGAGAATTTTTAGCCATTTTAGTTGCATGTGAAAGATACCATCAATATATTTATGGACATAAAATTCATTATTCAGACTGACAATAAAAAACCCTTAGTATCGATCATGAAGAAACCTATTGCGGACATTTATTCTTCCCGTTTACAACGTATTCGCCTTAAGCTGATGAAATACCAAGTAGAAGTCAAATATGTCCCGGGCAAAGATTTGTGTATAGCAGAAACGTTGTCACGAGCATTTTTGCCAAACACAGGCAGAGACGACCGTAGTTTGAATCAGGTAGTTCACTCATTATAGGTATCCGGTCAACGTTTGGATGAAATTCGCCTCGAATCTAGTACTGATAATGCACTTAGTAATTTGATAAGTATGTATCAAAATGGCTGGCCTTTAAATAAAGAAAAAGTACCGGAAAATATAAAAATATTTTGGAATCTGAGGAATGATATATATGTAGAAGATGGTGTAGTATTCTATAATGACCGTGTATTGGTTCCACAGTCTTTGAGAAAAAAGATGGTTGATAAAGTGCACAGCAGTGGTCATTTTGGAATAAACCGTACTATTGATAGGGCAAAGTCTGTTTTTTATTGGCCAAATATGACAACAGATATCACAAATGAGGTACAAAAGTGTTGTACTTGTGAAAAGTTTCAATCTGCTAACAAGAAGGAGCCACTTATACCGCACGAGGTACCTTCTTTTGCGTTTGAAAAGATTGGATGCGATTTTGCAGATTTCGGGGGAAAATCTTATCTGATTTTGTGTGATTATTTTTCGAAGTGGATTGAGATACAAGAATCTCCCTCCAAATCAGCATACCATGTTATACAAATTTGGCGTAAAATATTCACGACATTTGGATATCCAAAGGTAGTTATTGCTGACAACCAGCCTTTTGGAGCAAGGGAATGTTTCAAGTATGCTCAATCGTATGGTATACAAATAGTCAACAGTAGTCCTTACTATGCCCAATCAAATGACATGAGCGAACGGGCTGTACAAACCGCCAAAATGATACTTCGAAAAGCGCATGATTCCGGAACACAATATCTGACATTGTTAATGGAGTATCGGAATACGCCTTTACCCGGTGTTAAATTATCACCAAATGACATCATTTTTGGACGGCGAGGCCGAACAACTCTACCGACGTCCGAAAGAATGTATACAAATGAATATACTGATCATGTTCACTGTAAATTATTAGAGGCCCAGAATTTAATGAAAAAGGATTATGACAAACGTACTCAATTGCCCTAACCCCTTGGGGGCATAGCGCGTCAACTGTTCCATGATTCCCAGTTGGCGTTTCGTTGGCATAAACTGGTTTCGGAGAATGCGGTTGCCAGTATGCACCTCCTGCACATCCATGGCCACGAACGTCGTCGCGGACGGGACTCGAACCCGAAACGCCGGTAGTCAAACATGAGACTGATGCCTCAGCACACTGCGCTACCGGTCGCCCGACAAACGTACAACCCGACGAAGTGAATTTAAAAAGGGTGATAAAGTATTAGTACAGATTGGTCGAGAATGGAAACACGCTGAAATAGTAAAACCGTCTAATAAACCCCGATCACACATAGTCAAAGATAATTGCCGAAGTCAGTTCATAGTTAGAAATAAATACCATATACGAAAATCAAAAAATTCTTGTAGAAATAATTTCAATTACTCTTTAATTGATAATGATGATAATTCTAAAAAATGTAATTATGAAAGGGCTGAAATAAGCCACACAAACAATAATGAGCGCAGAGTTAGTAACGCGCATAATAATCAACAGATTTGTGCTCGTTCAGGTCGTATTGTTAAGCTTCCTGACCGATTTAAACCAAGTTAGGTATGTCGAATTTCTAATAGCGAATATTGCAAATTTATTACTAAAGTGATTTATTTTCCGTAACTTGAATTCAAAAAGGAAGATGTTGTAAATATTAAATTGTAAATTTCACTCAGCTGTATTTTATAAAGTCATTGTGAATTTTTAACCTTAATAAAATTGACACTTGTCATATGTTGAGTTCTACTCGTGGCTTTTCATACAACAAAACCCATAAATGAAAGGCTGTGTGCGATTCGCATTAAGACTCGATTCTTCAATCTCTGGCTCATCAATGTGCACGCTCCCACTGAAGTTAAAGAAGACGCAGTAAAAGACGAGTTCTACGCCCGCCTTGAGACTCTCTTCGACTCGCTTCCAACAAACGACGTCGAATTGCTGCTGGGAGACTTTAACGCGAAAGTTGGAAATGAAAGTTGGCACCGGGGGACCACTGAAGGCCATAGTCTCCATGAAGAATATAACGACAACGGCAAGCGACTTACCGACTTCGCCTGCAGCAGGAATCTAGTCGTAAGCTCTACGTGTTTCCCGCATCGACGCATTCGCAAGCAGATCTGGAAGTCTCCAGACGCACATACCGTCAACCAAATTGACCACGTCCTCATTTGCAGGAGATGGGCGTCTAATGTGATAGATGTCCGCTCCTATCGAGGAGCAAACTGCGACTCAGATCATCACTTGGTAAGACGATCTACAGATGTAGAATTTCCTCAGTGCACCAATCGAGAATCAGCCCTCCCAAAATCTTTGCGGTTGATAAGCTTCTGAGTGATGCTACAGCGGTGGCGTATACTACCGCCCTTGAGGAAAGACTATCACCTATGCTACACAACATCAGCAACACAGGCATCCATGGGTTCTGGGAAGAACTCAAGAGTACAATCAAGGATGTCGCAGAGAAGGTCGTGGGATATATAGCCCGGCGAGCGCGAAATGACTGGGTCGACGAAGAATGCAAAAATTCACTTGACGCGAAAAACGAGTCCTACAGGTACAGACAATGGATTCAACGAGGAACCAGAGCCAGAAGAGAAAAATATGACGAGCTACGGCGAATATCGAATAGAATAATTAGACGTAAGAAACGTAAATACTTTGACGAGCAGTTGCTGAATATAAACGAAAACTTAACTAATAGGAACACCAGACAAGCGTACAAACTAGTAAATACAATTAAGAACGACTACCAACCCAGGACTAGCCTTTGTAAGGACAAGGATGGAAACATCATCAGCGACATCGATGGCATTAACAGACGATAGGCCTCTGTAATGCCTCAAATTATGGTGTAGTATTTTCTACCCACCAACCTTTGCTTGTGAAGTAACCGTCAGAATATGGTGTAATTTCTGTCGGTTACATTTTTGAATTGTTTTTGCCGCCATCGCCCAATCTCAAACTTGACTCGGTACTGCTCCGGCCATTTTTTTAGGGAAAGAAACTGCCTTTGGGTAGGAGAAAGTTTGGTGTAATTATTTAAATATTACCGCGTTCACGGTGGTGATATTTTTAATAAATACACCAAAATTTATCCAACCGGACCGGCTGACCGGCTGGTCGGGAGTCACACGAGTTCCGCGAAGGCGAGTGGATGGATTGTGATCGATTCGGGAGAAGTGTGTTTTTTTGGAGAAACAAAAAAATGATCTTTGCTTTGCGTGAAGCATTTATAATACTAGTGAATAGATAGTACGTTGCTCGCGTTGTCGGACTTTTGGCGCTACCATTCCCCCTAAGAAAATCGAGTTTATGTAGCGCCGCATCGCTTCCACAACAGGGCCACCGGTGAAAACTGCCTCATCCAGCGGAGCCCCAATTGGAGTACCTTTTTTTTAACGCAGCATGGATTGCGTGGCTCTCCCACAAGCGTGAGAGCCACCCAGGTATTTGGGAAAAGAAGGGAAAGTAAACAAAACAAAAAAAATATAATATGCAGCCGTAATGCAATCGGTCGACAAGAGCTCTAGGCGGGAGCGACTGATTCAGTTGATGAATGAAATTTTTTTGGAATCGAAGTGTCGGTAGCCAATATTGAGTGAATATGGACTACTATGCAGTTGATTAATTGAAATCTGTGTTGGCTTTTATAGGATTGTGTTTGGTTTTGATTCAAGGTGCAAGTGTTTGCGACCTCGGCACTTTTTTTTCTTGAGTTAGGATAAAGTGTGACAAGTGTGTAAATATCACATCTACTCTCCCGGTCACTTGGCTAGGGCCACTTGTCAATTGTGTCAATTAGTCAAGAAAAAAATAAATAAATAAAAAAAAGGCGTGAGTGAGCGCAACTCGTAGCAATTCCCCACCGTTGAAATTCATCCGGGCCGAAGCTTGCACTCGACCTTACGTAAATTCATGATTGAGCTTTTCGGCTCCAATTTGTCGATCGATCGCCACCTCCCCATACCACCGACGTCATTTGCACGGCATCGTAAGTTGCATTCCGACCCGCACTCGAGGTAGTGTCGTGCGAGTAACAAAATATGACAGTTCCGTTGCCTGTTCTCTACTGCTGTTCTATCTAATGATATTTGAATATTACTGAGGCAACGGCGAGACAATGAGCGATTCTTCGCTTAGTGGTGGTGAATCTCGGCTTCGAAATTTTTAACCGTCCGACTGGAAGGAGTAAAAGGCGGCTATTACACTATAAAAGTTCTTTTACAAATATCTTTGATGCACGATTTTTTAAAATAACTTTTATGAATGATATTAGCCGCCAAGGGGGAAGGAGTGCAAGCTTGTAAGAAAAGTACTTGAAACAAGCAACGTTCATGCCGCAAATCTTTTCTTAGACGGCTATTACACTATAAAAGTTCTTTAAAAATATCTTTTATAAACGATATTTGTAAAAGAACTTTTATAGTGTAATAGCCGCCTAAGAAATACTCGACTTGTCGTTGAGCCAACGGGCTATTGAAGACGATGTATCACGTTATTGGTAATTCTTTAAATATTTCGTAGTTGTAAGATATTGTTAGTTTGCTTTTGTTGAACAAACTTGGGGAGTCCTATTCAAATGATTCGGAGCTTCGAAATTTCGTGATATGAACGTTCAAATGGAAATCAATATAATTTTATTGAAACAGTAAGTACTGTGAACGATAGTTCTGTACTATAGAATTATACATATAGGTTTTTTGGAAGAGATTTTGTTTTGTTAAGATCGATACTAATCACTAAGGTTAGATGAGTTGGGCAACTACTGTTGAATTTTTGAAATATTTTTTATATGGTATAATCCGTTTAGTTTGTTATTATATTGCTCCAAGTTTTTTTTTTATTGAAGAAAAAAAATAAAAAAAAAATATAAAAAAAAAATAATAATATATGAATTTAACAATGAAAACAATGAAGGGCTAAGTTAAGCCTGTTTCTCCCTACCCCTCCTCTCGGCTGCGCATAAATTAAATTTAAATTGGGAGATTACTCATCAATCTCACGGCCCCGCGCTCACAACCCTCCCTGTTGTGAGCGCTGGGCCCATGTCATCTGGGGCCCACATATGAGCCGCATACCACCGTAGGCTCACACAACCTGAAGGGGAAAAGGATCTGTCCTGAATGGACGGTTTCCTTTTTGTGTGTATCTGGCCTTCGTGCCTTATTTAAGTAGTTTGACTGATGCAGTCCTTTGTCAATTCACGGGAGTTTGTTGTTGTTTGATGGGAGTTTGCCGTTCTGACGTGCACCTTCAGTTCCACCTTTGCTATTTATACCCTAGACTTATAGTATAGGGTATATTGTTTTTGTCACGACGGAAATATGTAACACCTTAAAGGAGGCTCCGGAGGTATAGCAATGTATATAAAATATATAAATGATCAGGGTCACCTCCTGATTCGATTTAGCCATGTCTGTCTGTCTGTCTGTCTGTCTGTCTGTCCGTCTGTCTGTCTGTCTGTCTGTCTGTCTGTCTGTCTGTCTGTCTGTCTGTCTGTCTGTCTGTCTGTCTGTCTGTCCGTCTATCTGTCCGTTCGCACGATAACTTTCGACAAAATGAAGCTAGAGCCTTGAAATTTCGGTCAGATGTTGGAAGTGTGATCTAGTTGGATGGTATTGAAAATTGGCATGATCAGGCTAAGAGAACGCCTACCTCCCCTAAATATGTAAAATACATAAATGTATCTATAACTCCCGATTAAAGAAACATGAAAAGCTCTAGCTTTGGTAGATAACTCATGAGGGTAATCTCATACTCTCCTGGGAAAATAAAACTGATAAGTTGAAAACTAATGGTAATTTTCTTACAAAAAACTCCGTACTACCCTACTTTTGAGGTTTTTTGTCTATAACTCCTGAACCAATTGACTTAGACACCTGATTTTTGGCGCGTAACCTTGAAGTGAGAAGCTGCTTGAGATTATGTAAGTTGGGCATAATCAGATCAAAGGAACGCCTACCTCCCCTACAAATTTCCAAAAAATGAAATATTACTTTAATTACGATAACTTTCGAAAAAATGATACTAGCAAGTTGAAAATTTGAAAGAATGTTGCTAACAAGACCTACTTTGTTGGTATTGAAAATGGGCAAGATCCGACTCAAGGAACCCCCACCTCCCCTACAAATGAAACTTCAAATAAGCGATAACTGTTGATAGAATGAAGCCAGCAACTTAAAATTTTGGTAAAATGTTGAAAGTGGGATGGGGCTAGTTGGCATTAAAGATGGGTAAGATCCGACCTAAGGAACCCCTACCTCCCCTAGAAACGAAACTTAAAATAAGCGATAACTTACGACAAAATAAAGCTAGCGACTTGAAATTTTGGTCAAATGTTTGTAGTATGATCCAGTTGACTAATATTGAAAATACGTAAAATCCGACCATCGGAACCGCTACTTCCCCTACAAAAGAAACTTCAAATAAGCGATAACTTTCGATAGAATGAAGCTAGAGACTTAAAATTTTGTTTAAATGTTTGTAGGGGGATCTAATTGGTTGATTGAAATGCTGGGCAAGATCCGACTCAAGGAACACCCACCTCCCCTACAAGTGAAACTTCAAATAAGCGTTAATTTTCGATAGAATGAAGCTTGCGACTTGAAAAATTGGATAAATATTTGTAGAATGGGTTAGTTAATTGATTTTGAGAATGGTCAAGATCCCACTGAATGAGTGCCAACCTCCCCTATGAACTGGCCATATAAGAGACCCACTTTTAATGCATATGGTCGTTGCCAATTGGGACTTTTGGTATCACCACTAGGTCTGTACAAGTCTAGGGTATATACGCTTCGGACTCTTTTTCTTGAATTTTGCTTGTGTCTCTTTTTTCGTGTCTCGGGCCTGATGTGCGATAAATATATTGTACGCTGATGATGAAGGCCAATAGCTGCGTGACTCACCCCACAACTCCCGATAACTGAGCTGGTCTGCCAGCGCACATCACCTGCAGCGTGTTGGAGAGGATTTTTGTACACTTGGTGCCTTTCGGTCTTCACGGCCAACCAATACTCCTCGTTCTCCGGCAGTCATCTCTACACCTCTTATTTTGAAGAGCTTCTGAACCTACTATCTAACATCCCCACACAAGAAGCTCTTGACGATATTGTTGATCTAGGCCCACTCATACAACCCCAACAGTAGAGGAAGTTTATCTCGCGTTGCGGTCACTAAAACGAAATAAAGCGCCCGGCGCTGATGAGATTCCAGCTGAACTGCTAAAATTCGGTGGAACGAGTCTAGTTGATGCCATACATCAATTACTCCTGCCAGTATGGGAGGACGAAGAGATCCCAGACGATTGGCGCAGAAGCATAATCTGTCCAATTCATAAAAAGGGAGATAAACTGCGGTGTGAGAATTACAGGGGCATATCACTAGTTTGTACGTCCTATAAAATTTTGACGAAAATTCTGGAAAATAGAATAAACCCGAACGCAGTACGAATCATTGGCGAATACCAAAGCGGTTTCAGACCTGGTCGCCCCACAACCGATCAGCTCTTCACAGCGAAACTCATACTCCAGAACGTATACCAAATCTTTGTCGAATTCAAGCAGGCATACGACAGTATCGATCGTGGAGTACTGTACAATATCATGCTGTAATTTGGTATATCGGCCAAATTAGTGCGACTGACAAAGATGACGATGACCAACTCCGTCTCACAAGTCAGGATCCAGAATAGACTTAGGCAACATTCAGATTAGCTACATTTTCAGCTCCGACGCAGCCACGCACAATAGCCAAGCATAGTCGATCGTATCGCATGATGAGCGATGAGTGTGAATCCGCCCATTTGATGCTATTTATCTCGACTGAAATTTCAAGCAGTCGTGCAGCGCGGTGTCGTGTGTGTGAATTTCACCTTACTGATCTATTTGAAATACGCAGTGGTCTGAAACAGGGCGATGGACTGGCACCGACGCTCTTCAACCTAGCACTGGAATACTCTATTCGGGCTATGAATATGGACAACAGCAAGACGCTACTCATCAAGTGGACACAATTAGCAGCGTACGCTGACGACATCAACATCATGTCCCGAAGATTGGCCGATGCAGAAGAACTTCTGCATACGCTCGATACCGCTGCAAAAGAAGTTGGACTACGTATCAACGAAGGTAAAACTAAAATAATGATGCAATCGACGACAAGGACACCTGCACAACCGAGCATCAATGTGGGGGACCTCAATATCAAGTTCGTGAGCAACTTCATTTACCTGGGTTGCAACTTGTCAAGGGACGCCAACGAAACTGATGAAATCAAGCGACGGATACAGTTAGCTAATAAGACTTTTTTTCGGTTCTCGCCATAATGAAATTGAAGCATGTGCACAGAAACTCGAAGTTCCGCGTGTACAAAACCATTATACGACCAGTGCTATGTTATGGCTGCGAAACATGGACCCTAACAGCGTTTTCTCACTTGCCGATATTTTCCCGGGATGCCGACCGACATTCTTAAGCTGGAAACGAACAGTGTACGCTAAAACTTAAGACGGGGAAGTTCCGTACACCAATAATACACGAAACGACGATCGTGAATCGGGGAAAATTTAATTTCCCCACGGTGTCTCTGATTGATTTTGAGCGAAGCTTTCTTTGTATACGAAAGTTCTGCACATGTACATTAACTTTCACAATTATTTAGATAAGACAAATTCTCTCTACACATTGAAGTGACGTCCGAATAATAATATTTGCTAAGTTTTAAATCATTAAACTAAGTAAGAGTCAAAACACCCCATAGCAAAGGGAAAATACTTAAAAAGGAAGTCAGTTGCAATATGGATCATGATGCAGACGAAATTTAAAATATACGTACATGTAACAGGGAAAATTATTATTCTTCTGCACTGTCGGAACATCTTCAGTTATTCCTTCAAATGAAGGGGCTCCGAACAACCTATGTTTTGTCGTGAAAGCTCAATGCACGATATTGTGCTAGTAAATTTGATACGTAAATTTGCTTTTCCCCAATATGCGAGCACAATATCGTGCATTGAGCTTTCACGACAAAACACAGGTTGTTAGGAGCCACTTCATTTACAGGAATAACTGATTATGTTCCGACAGTCCAGAAGAATTATAATTTTCCCTGTTACATGTACATATGTTTTTAATTTCGCCTCCATTATGATCCTCTTGTGCAAATGATCTTACAACCGACTTCACGTTGCCAACTCCTTTTCAAATATTTTCCCTTTGCTATGAGGTGTTTTGATTCTTATTTAGATTAATGATTTGGGACTTAGCAAATAGGGTCTGAGTAAAATTTAGTATTCGGACGTCATTTCAATTTTTAGAGAGAATTTGCCTTATCTAAATAATTGTGAAAGTTAATGTACATGCAGAACTTTCGTATACAAAGAAAGCTTCGCACAAACTCGCGCAGAGACACCGTGGGGAAATTAATTGTCCCCGATACACGATCGTCGCATCGTGTATTATTGGTGTACGGAGCTTCCCCGTCTTAAGCTTTCGGCGTACACTATGCGTTTCCAGCTTAAGATTGTCGGCCGGCATCGCGGGAAAATGTCGGCAAGTGGAGAAACGCTGTAACTCAAGCTTCAGAAAACATGTTAGACACTTTTGAACGTAAGGTTCTACGGCGAATTTTCGGGGCTGTCTGCGATCGAGATGGATGGCGCATCCGGTACAACCATGAGTTGTATGAAATGTACGATGAGCTGCAAGTCTCGAAAATCGTCAAACGACAACGACTTCAATGGGCAGGGCATGTACAAAGAATGGACGATGATCGCATGCCTAAGAGAGTAATGAATGCAGAACGAGTCGACGGAGCGAGATTGCCTAGACGACCGAGATCTCGTTGGGAGACCTCAGTAGGTGTGGACGCCGCGCAGCTGCTGGGCTCCTACAATTGGAGGACGCGGTCACGTGACCGAGATAATTGGAGGACAATGATCCAGGCGGCCAAGGCCCGACGTCGGGCTGTCGCGCCACGATGATGATGAACAATCTCATGAATTACTGACTCTGGCAGTTTCTGCAGAAGTCTATCTGAGATTCTTGGAAGTGTCCATAGTACCTTTATGTGGCCATGGATCGTCCTTTTCATTATACCCTAGACTTTTAGTATAGGGTATATTGTTTTTGTCACGACGGAAATATGTAACACCTTAAAGAAGGCTCCGGAGGTATGGCAATGTACCTATATATATATAAATGATCAGGGTCATCTCCTGATTTGATTAAGCCATGTCTGTATGTCTGTCTGTCTGTCTGTCCGTCTTTCTGTCCGTTCGCACGATAACTTCCGATAAAATAAAGCTACAGCCTTGAAATTATGGTGAAATGTTGGAAGTATGATTTAGTTGGTTGGTGTTGAAAATGGGCGTGATCAGGCCAAGAGAACGCCTGCCTCCCCTACATGTGTAAAATAATTAAATGTATCTAAAACTCCCGATTAAATAGACATGAAAAGCTCTAGCTTTGGTAGATTGCTTGCGAGGATAATCTTATACTCTCCTGGAAAAATAAAATCGATCAGTTAAAAACTAACGGTAATTTTCCTACAAAGAGCCCCGTACTACCCTAGTTTTCAGGTTTTTTGTCTATAACTCTTGAACCAATTGACGTACACACCTGATTTTTGGCATGTAACCCTGAGGTAAGAAGCTGCTTGAGTTTTAGTAAGTTGGGCATAATCAGATCAAAGGAACGCCTACCTCCCCTACAAAATTAAATATTACTTTAATTACGATAACTTTAGATAGAATGGTACTAGCAAGTTGAAAATTTGGTAGAATGTTGGTAGTAAGATTTGGTTAGTTGTTATGGGTAAGATCCGACCATAGGAACCCCTACCTCCCCTACAAATGAAACTTCGAATATGCGATAACTTTTGATAGAATGAACCTAGCGACTTGAAATTTTAGTTAAATATTTGAAGCGAGATTGGATTAGTTGGCGTTAAAGATGGGTTAGATCTCGATAGAGTGAAGCTAGAGACTTGAAATTTTTTTAAATGTTTGTAGCATGATCTAATTGGTTGGTGGCAATTATTGGCAAGATCCGAACCAAGGAACCCCTACCCCCCTACAAGTGGAACTTCAAATAAGCAATAACTTTCGATAGCATGAAGCTAGCGACTTGAAAAATTCAACAAATATTTGTAGAATGGGTTAGTTAATTGATTTTGAGAATGGTCAAGATTCTCCTGAATGAGTGTCAACCACCTCTATAAACTGGCCGTAGAGGAAACTCACTTTTAATGCATATGGTCGCTGCCAATTGGTACTTTTGGTATCACCACTAGGTCTGTACAAGTCTAGGGTATATACGCTTCCGACTCCGGGCCTGGTTTTTTTTATCTTCAATCTTTCAGGTCTTTCATCCCTGAAACGAAAAGATGGTATCAGGGGAACATAATTGGAAACATTTCATTATGCATCTAGGGACGCGGGAGCGTCCCGCCCGCCAAAGAAAAAAAAATCGAAAAAAAAAAATGGAAAAGCGACCAAGCCTATGTTTACGCGACACAACAAGTACGGGTTTTCGGACCTCTGTAGCTCCGGCCCCGGATGCTTGTTCGAGCTCAAATTTGGTATGGTCATTGTCCCTGGTCATCTTACGAGGTGCTGCAAATTTGATTCCGATACAAGGAAAAACACCCGAGATATGATAATTTGAAAATGGCAATTTTTAAAATTTTTCTTGTTCTCGTTGTTCTTTGACCGGTCTACAGCCTCGTAGGGAGCGTATCGAGGTCTGCTTTCTTTTCTCACGAATTGACTGTGACCCAAGGGTGTGCATAGGCTATCATTTGCTCTGATCCGTGCAGTAGATCAAAAGATACATCCAAAAATGCGAAATTTTAGAGTAGAGTTTCTCGCTTAAGTCTTTTTGATAATTTGAATGCGACACAGCAAATCACTCGCAGAGATCGCATGCCGACGTGGAGAGACACAAACACTTGATTATGTGAGTACGTGACGACGACGGATGCAATAGTCCGTGCGCTCGTCGGGTGAGGAGAACCATACGAGTTCATGGCTGCGGGCGTGGTTTGTGGCAAGTGCATGAATGAAAAGTGTGTCATGAAAAAATTGAAACTGAATGTTTATGGATGCATCTTAAGCTGTGTTTTGCTAGACAGCGACTGAATGGGCGATTTGCGACTCGAGAGCAATTCATTCATTATTCAATGTCGGGGTTTTGTATGAAAATAGTACTAGTATGCTGGGCAGGTTGTCTATGCAATCAAGGATTTTTATATGTACGTGAGGAGAATGGATGGAAAGAGACGAATGTACTGTAGATGTAGAGTCCTTCGGTGGCAGCAAGGACATTCGAAAAAGGATATTTTTAGCAGTGAAGCGAAATTTGAGGGTCTCATATGAACCGGGATGAAGAGGCGAATGTCCAGGAGTACTGTAGATGGCATTCCGGATCCTTCGGTGTCGACAAGGATATTCGAAAAGGATACATTTGGCAGTGAAGCAAAATACGGTCAATATGGGTGTCATATGAATCGGGGTGGACACCCGAATATCCAGGAGTAGTGCAGATGGCATTTTGAGTCCTTCGGAGCGAAAAGGACATTCTTGGAAGTCAATTGAAAAATGGGCAATATGGGTGTCGTATTAATTGTGGTGAAGAGGCGAATGCCTAGAAGTTTTATGGATGACATTTCAAGTTTTTCGGTGGCAACAAGGACATTCGAAAAAGGATATTTTTGGCAGTGAAGCGAAATACGGTCAATATGGGTGTCATATGAATCGGGGTGGATACCCGAATATCCAGGAGTAGTGCAGATGAAATTTCGAGTCCTTCGGAGCAAAAAGGACATTCTTGGAAGTCAAGTGAAAAATGGGCAATATGGGTGCCATATGAATTGTGGTGAAGAGGCGAATGCCTAGGAGTACTATGGATGGCATTTCGAGTCCTTCGGTGGCGATAAGGATATTCGAAAAAATAATGCTTTTGGCAGTGAAGCGATATGAATTATGATGTAAGATTATGTTTTCCAATGTGTGGAAGATGGGAAGCGATGTCTAGGCAAGATGGGTATCACATGACTGGAGGTGATGAGGCGAATGCAGTCGACTGTTAAAGGTATTTTGAGTCCTTTGGGCAGGAAAAAATATGTTCTTGGCAAGGAAGCGATATCTAGGCAAGATGAGTATTATATTATCGGGGGTGATGAGGCGAATGCAGTAAACTACTGTTAAAGGCACTTTGAGTCCTTTGAACTAGAAAAATGATATTCTTGGCAAGAAAACTATTTACCCCAAATAGGTAACCTGAGTGGACTCATAGTCCGGCACGTAAATCCCCTTTTTTATCGAAGACTACCGCATTCAGTAGGAATCAAACCGGAGCCCAATGTATAGAAGGCGAACGTGTTTACCGTTGCGCCATCTGTATTACCACTACTACTTTGCAAAAAGATGTGATATCTCACAAAAACAACTCTGTTGTAAAAAAAATCCCCGCCAAGAAAAACTCCTCAGCCGTAAAAAGGATTGATATGAACACAATACCGCCAAAGTACTCGTAGCTTCGCGCCTCGCTCTAGGGTATGCATATTGAACGCTGATTGCATTAGTTAATTTCTTTCAACGCGGTTTGGCGGGGAGCTTCCATTAAACAAAATAAGTTGAACAATCTGAATAAGAACGCAGTAGAAAATAGTCTATTATTCACTTCTGGCCTGAAGTGCATTTTTAGTCTTTTGTAAGGCGGGGGCTTTATAACGAGATCCGGGCGAGAAGCCAATAATACTTGGCATAAGAGCTTACAGCATGATCCGCACGCAACTACTTATTCATAATTTTGTCAGAGCGACGTCGTTGCCATTATCACTGTCATTTTATCAATAAATCCGTTCGGCGGTGAGTCTTTAGGCTACGAAGCTCCCCGCCAATCAGCTTTGAAAAAAATTAACTAATGCAATCAGCGTTCAATATGCATACCCTAGAGCGAGGCGCGAAGCTACGAGTACTTTGGCGGTATTGTGTTCATATCAATCCTTTTTACGGCTGAGGAGTTTTTCTTGGCGGGGATTTTTTTTACAACAGAGTTGTTTTTGTGAGATCATGCTTACTCAGCGCTATTGCCATCCCATTATGTTCCACTGTATCAGCTGTTCGTCTCTTGGATGAGAACCTGTAATTTACATTTGCATTAGTTTATTTTTTTTAGTCTATTTCACTTTCTCCAACATGCATAGTTGCCGGCTAGCTCATGTACCCAAAATCATAATCATTATTTACCAGCAATTCAATACACGCTCAAAATTTCATACCATTAACCTGAAAAGGGGAACGGGGATTCCTTAAAGGAAAACGCCCATACTATACTCGATACATTTTGTTCTCTTTTTTATACGCCACATAGCATAGGACCAGAGGGTCGCTGTTGGCATTCTCACAAAAATTTATTTCGCTTGTGTTGTTATTTTTCTTACATTGAAATATTCATAATATTCGTTTTAAAGTTATCAGGCACGCAGTATAATTCTCTAGAATTTTTGACTTGCCTCTATTAAAATATACAGGTACACACACCCGAACATCAATAATCAATTCTATTGCATTTTATCGCATTGCATTTCGTTAAGCGGCAATAGAATTTATCTCAAAGCATTGCATTTAGCATTGGCAGCATTGTGCATGGTGATTGTTGTTGTTGTTGATGCTCCTCATGCTTTAATTTGAGCATAAGTTAGTACATATACTTGCACTTGCTCGTTAAAAAAAAACCAGTCCGAAGCGTATATACCCTAGACTGGTACAGACCTAGTGGTGATACCAAAAGTACCAATTGACAACGACCATATGCATTAAAAGTGAGTTTCCTATATGCCCAGTTTAAAGGGGAGGTTGGCACACATTCAGGAGGATCTTGACCTAAAAATCAATTAACTAACCCACAAATATTTGTCGAATTTTTCAAGTCGCTAGCTTCATTCTATCGAAAGTTATTGCTTATTTGAAGTCTCACTTATAGGGGAGGTGGAGGTTTCGTTTGGTGAATCTTGCGCATTTTTAATAACAACCAACTAGATCCCAGTACAAATATTTTACCAAATCGGATCTTGCCCATCATTGCCACCAACCAATTAGATCACCCTACAAACATTTAAAAAAAATGTCAGGTCTCTAGCTTCACCCTATCAAAAGTTATCGCTTATTTGAAGTTTCATTTGTAGGGGAGGTAGGCGTTCCTTTGATCTAATTATGCCTCACTTACTTAAACCCAAGCAGCTTCTCACCTCAGGGTCACATGCCAAAAATCAGCAGTCTACGTCAATTGGTTGAAGATCTATGGACAAAAAACCTGAAAAGTAGTGTAGTACGGTGCTCTCTGTAAGAAAATTACCGTTAGTTTTTAACTAATCGGTTTTATTTTTCTAGGGGAGCATAAGATCACCCTCACGAGCAATCTACCAAAGCTAGAGCTTTTCATGTTTATTTAATCGGGAGTTATAAATACATTTATTTATTTTACATATGTAGGGGAGGTAGGCGTTCTCTTGGCCTGATCACGCCCAATACCAACCAACTAGATACTGCCAACATTTGACCAAAATTTCAAGGCTCTAGCTTCATTCTGTCGAAAGTTATCGTGCGAACGGACAGACAGATGGACAGACAGACAGACAGACATGGCTAAATCGAATCAGGAGGTGACCCTGATCATTTATATATATACATTCCCTCCTTTAAGGTGTTACATATTTCCGTCGTGACAAAAACAATATACCCTATACTACTCTACTACTCAATTGCCCTAACCCCTTGTGGGGCATAGCGCGTCAACTGTTCCATGTGGCCCAGTTGACGTTTCGTATGCATAAACTCGTTTCGGAGAATGCATTTGCCAGCATGCATCTCCTGCACATCCATGGCCACGAACGTCGTCGTGGACGGGACTCGAACCCGAAACGCCGGTAGTCAAACATGAGACTGGTGCCTCACTACACTGCGCTACCGGTCGCCCCAATACTAAAAGTCTAGGGTATAAAAAAGGACCGGTTATCATTGCATTGTTGTACACGCAAATTCAATTGCACTCATCTGCTTATTTACAAATTTTTGCAAGTGATTGCATGTTATTGTTGTTGCTCGGAACTTTTATTGGTTTCAAGTGTGCGTTGATGCTGAGTTTTGTACTTAGACTTCTAATTGCAAGGCATAGCATTAGAATATTAGTTTGCCGATATAGCATACACTAGCAGCCGATTCCCTGCATCACACATAGAGACGATTTTTATGAATGGGATTTGGGTAGTTCGCAAAATCCCATACTATTTTGACAAATTTTAGAGACACCTTTGTTTTGTGTATGGACGGCCCACTTTGTTATTTACGCAACTAAAAACGTAAATACATAATTCCCTTTGGTTGTATTATTGAATAGAATTCAGTCTGCGTCACGCCTATTATGAGTTGATATTATGCCGGGTTTCCACCAAAGAGACAGTTTTAAAAAACAGTTTTGTTTTCAAAAACAAAAACAGAAACAAGTTTTGTTTTCTGAAAACAGTTCTGTTTTATGTAAACAAACTGTTTCAACTGAACAGACTGGTTTTGTTTCATGTTCTGTTTATCTTGTTCTCAGAAAATGTCAGACAACGAGGATTTTATAATTGCACTCAGTTAACTGCTTTTTGTTTGAACACATTTTAAGTTAAAAACACAAAAAAAGTGAAATTTATATCACTTCAACCTTTAAAATTACAACTGATAACTGACTGTGTAGAATTGTCGCAGAAAACAAAAGTGCGTGTTTCAACCAAGCAGACAAAAAAACAAGAACAAATGTGTTTTCCTTTGATCTGTTCTAGAAAACAAAAACATTTTCCCATTCGCGATGGGAAAGTGTTTTGTTTCCTAAAACAGTTTTTAGGTACACAAATGTTTTAAAAACTGTTCAGTTTTTATAGAACATTTGTGTTTTTGTTCAAAAAAACAGTTTTTGCCCGTGTTTTTCAAAACTTATCTTTGGTTGGAACCCGGCATAAGATTCTTTCAATTTTAAAACTTTACGCTGACGTTTTTGCTTTATTTGTATTTATTTTTTATTTTTTTGATTGATATTTATATTCAATTAGAAACAGATAGAACAGATGCAATATTTCCGATTTACTTTTTATACATTTAACATTGCTTCTCGCATTTAAATTAATTTTTCTTTTCTTTTTACGCGTTGTACCGTCGTTAAATCGAGTTGTTTTAAGCAATAACGTATATTTTTCGCGTCTAATTTCTTTGCGCGTTAAAAATTTCGTCATTTAGGGAGCGAAATGTTCGATTCCATGTTGATCATGAGGATCCGACTTGCTGCTCCATATGCATCGACCATCTTCTTCCTAACAATGTTTCGGTGACACCCTGTGGCCATCGATTTCATACACATTGTATATTGAGATGGCTTTCGCAACATAATTCTTGCCATCTGTGTATGAAGCCGTGTTGGCCACATCAAATTGTGTCACCCGTCAATTACCAGCAACCTCGCGTTGATCACCCGTATGGAGCAGCGAGCCGAATTCAAGGTGATCAGCATGGAACCCGACTTTTTAATTCCCTCGCGCGTGAGCATGAGACGTCTGTCCTTGCTTCCGGTTGGATGCCAACCGGAGCGGAATGCGGTTCGCGTTCTGGTCAGTCGTGGGTTTGAGGTTCAGTCTCACCAGCTCAGCAACCTCTGTCATCAGATTGGCGGGTTCCTAGAACAACACCATATGGTCCCCTGTCGGATAATTCCATCCCTCACAATCCATATGTGAACCCGCCTGACAGCCATTTTAGAGGTGAAATACCCTCATCATCACATGTCATCGGTCTTTCGGGTCCTTCTCATGCTGAAGTTCAGGGAGAACTTCGGACTCAATCTAATAATTTCTTAGTAGATCCTCTTCGACCGGCCAAAATCATCACTGGTTGGAACATCCAGTTCAGTGGTGATAATCCCCGTCAGACGATTGGTAAATTCATTTACCAAATTCAGGCGCTGGTCACGCAAACTCTCGAAGGAAACTTCAACACCCTCCTTATGCATCTTCATCTGCTATTTGTTGGCAAGGCGGCCAATTGGTTCTGGCGTTATCATAGAAGCGCCGGACGATTCGATTGGCCAATGTTTTGCGACGCCTTACGGGATCAGTTCCGAAATAGAGTATCTGATTACGATATTTCGGTACAGATCCGCAGTCGGAAACAGGAACCAGCCGAATCGTTCGACAGTTTTTATGACGATCTGATGGAACTAGTTGATCGTCTTGAACGACCAATAGGAGAGACTGATCTCCTAGAAATAGTGAGACATAATCTCTGCATGAGTCTTCGGCGACGACTTTTACATTTTCCGATCGAAAGCATAAGTCAACTCAGGACGTATGTATATCGAGAGGAAAATTTAGGGGCGGGGCTGAAGATTCAGTCAGCTCTGGATTCGTCTTTGACCGAAGAGCCGCCAATTGAGTCCGGGGATCTCTCTGAGCTTGTGAATGACGAAGAGTCGGAAAGATCGACTGATTCGACAGTTTGCTGGAACTGTCGTGAGACTGGACATCGATACGATGATTGCCTGGTGAAGCGAACCGTACTCTGTTACGGTTGTGGGGCACCCAACATCAACAAGCCCCATTGTCCAACATGTCAGACAACACCACCACCTGCTGTCTCCGTTTCACCCGACACTAACACTTCGATCTCTCTCTCGACAGATCGAAATCCTTGACCATCATGTGCATCGGCAGAAATTTTATCGCCGGATGCAATACCCGCTACTATCTCTTAGTCACCATCTACTTCCACTGCCAAGGAAGTTCTAGATCGGCCAAAACATTACAGTTTTAAACCCTTGCATGTCAGGTTGCAAGAATATCAGACAGCACGCCGTCGTATTTTCGGTGCGGACGAAATATAACTCGTCCGCCCAAGCGATCAACTGTCCGGTTGTGGCAATTCTGGAAGACGGTCCTCCAGAATCGCCGGCGTTACTGTTCTATTAAAGAAGAGTTTTGTTTTTTTATAAAAATAACACCTTATTGACTTTACCTTTTAATTATTTTATTGTGAAAAATTAAAATAATTGGTGCATTTCGACTAGTTCAGTCATCATCAGCGAGTACATATTTACTGACAAAAAGTAACAAAATAAAAAATCATGTAGTGCATAATCAAAAATGAAAAAGAAAAAGGGAAAAAATATTTAACATTAAAAATTATTTAACAGTTTAGAAAAAACAAAAAAAAAAAAAAATTTTTACAGCAAATTTTGATATTAACTACTAAACAGTATTCACTATTTCAAATGATTTAAATAGGGGTGACCGGATAGGTGCTTCTAACGTATTCATGGAAATATTCCGGTTAGAAACATGTAGATGCTTTCGTACGCGTCTAGTTTAAAGGACAAAACGGATGAACTCCAAAATTCAGGAATCTATGAAATCAGTTGCAACGACTGCGAACAAAAATACATCGGCCAAACAAAACGCAGCATCAACACCCGCTTCAAAGAACATTTGTCCAGCATAAATAAAGGGCAAGCAACCAAGTCAGCTGTCGCACTACACGCACTCGAATGCAACCACCAGACCTGGAGCACGGATAATCTGAAATTAATTAAACAGGTGAACGCATCATACAAACTAGACGCGTACGAAAGCATCTACATGTTTCTAAACCGGAATATTTCCATGAACACGTTAGAAGCACCTATCCGGTCACCCCTATTTAAATCATTTGAATTAGTGAATACTGTTTAATAGTTAAAATCAAAATTTGTTGTAAAATTTTTTTTTTCTTGTTTTCCCCCCTCTATTGTTTTTTCTAAACTGTTAAATAATTTTTAATGTTAAATATTTTTTCCCTTTTTCTTTTTCCTGTTTGATTATGCACTACATGATTTTTGATTTTGTTACTTTTTGTCAGTAAATATGTACTCGCTGAGGATGACTGAACTAGTCGAAATGAGTCCGCACCAATTATTTTAATTTTTCACAATTAAATAATTAAAAGGCAAAGTCAATAAGGTGTTATTTTTATAAGAAAAAAAACTCTTTTTAGGGTTTTGTAGTAAAAACAAAACCCTTATGAAATCGGTCATTTGTCCGTCTGTCCGTCTGTCTGTCCGCCTGTCCATGAAATATCTCATGAACCGCTGAAGCTACATACATGAAATTTTGTGGCAATATGTAGAATTATTATAATTCGCCGGAGAAAGCGATTCGTTGTAATAGGCTGCCTTTAAGGGGAGGTCCCCATAGAGGGGAAATGACGGTCAATTTTTTTTTTCATCTGGTATAGGCAAGTGGGGTATCATGAGAAAGGTAACAACGAGTACATTCCATTTTTGGTATTTTCATCAAATTCGAAAAAAGGGGAAAAGAGGTAGAGGGGAAAATATGTGATCCGAGTTTGTCCCCCCCCCCTTGCTTTTCGAGACCGTTACACTTAGAAATATGAAAATTTGCAGGAATGTGACATTTCACTAGCATAGAAAACTAAAAATCGTAGATCTTTGATATTTCATCAAAAAAGGTTAATAATAGTACATTTCTATAGTTGCAGTTAGCACACCCCTGCAGCCCTTAAACGCATCACGGGTGAAAAATATTGATGGCCAATGATAGCCAACACTATAGGCAATAATGTCTCTAAGTTTCATTACAATCACGTTATATTTAATAATAGTACATTCATTTGAAGTCAGGCGTTTTGACACTATCCACACAAAAAATACATCTACCGGCCTCATAGGTGTGAGTACTACTTTCATGTTGTTTTTCGTAGTGCGAATTGCAGTTATTTAAATTATCATTTTTGAAAGGGTAAAGATTTGTGGGGGGAATAACAACTTTAGCGGGTGGGTGGGGGGAGCGGTGTACACATAGAGGCGAAATTAAGGTCAATTTTCGAGACTGTTATATTTAGAATTATGAAAACTTACAGGAAAGTAGGTTCCGAAAAAAATGAAAAATAATTGAATCTGTATATCTTCTCAGAATAGGTCGATAATAGTTTATTTCTATAGTTACAGTTAGCACACCCCTAAATGCCTTAAACACGTTTCAGATCAAAAGTACTGATGGCCAACGATAACCAATACCTTAAGCAATAATATGTTCTAAGTTTCGTTACAATCGCGTAATATGAATTGGCATGTAAAATGTAAGCGAGTAAGACATTTTAATTATGTTTTTTTATCCATCTGAGTGGTATCGAGAAGAGCAAGGAGTCGATATTTATATACCAAAATAAGCGCTTGCTACAAAACCATCGGATTGCGGGCGTAACTCTCTATATTCCGGTTTCATTTAATAATTCACGGACTTTGCGGTTTGATAATTTTTTATCGTTTTTAACAACAAAACTATCGTTACTGTTCTGCTGTTTTTGCAAACCATCCGAAGAATGACATGCGACCTTATGCTGACGCCACACTTTTTGACGAAAAAATGTGCGGCTTAGTAGACACCGGAGCCAGCGTCAGTTGTATAGCCCCGGATTTGGCTAGGAAATTTTGAGGGAAAATAAGTACCACTGGGTGAAATTTAGCATCTGCATTTCAACAGCATATGGCTCTCCACACTCTGCAGACATAACCTTCCGCGGTCGAACCCTTAAATTGACCTTGCTTATTATACCAACGTTAAACCAAAATCTATACCTCGTTATAGATTTCGTGCGCCTAATTGGACTTGCTCCGTATTTCAGCGAATGTCTCTCTCAATCAAATTTCCATCTGCGACAATCAACATCCACGTAGTCCCGTTCAAAAGGCGAAGCTCAATGCAGTCATCGCTATGTTTCCGTCCTTTTCTTTGGAGGGCTTAGTACGTAAGGATCTCGTAAAACACGTCATCGATGTCGGCGGCAGTAAGCCGATTAAGCAGAGACACTTTTGAGTCTCTCCCGCCATCGAAAAGCTCCTCTATGCTGAAATCGACAGAATGCTAGCTCTGGGTGACACTGGTAGTGAAGCCTGGTAAGGTCAGGATGTGTCTGGATGCTCGAAAGGTTAACAGCGTCACTGTCAAGGACGCCTAGCCTTTGCCACTGATCGATGGTATCCTAAGTCGGCTCCTGAAAGCTAAATACATCACGGGGCTCGACTTAAAAGACGCCTTTTGGCAAATACCACTCGATGAGGGGTCAAAGGAACTAACAGCCTTCACGGTTCCTGGTAGGCCATTGTATTAATTCGTGACTATGCCGTTCGGATTGTGCAACGCGCCTCAAACCATGCAATGGTTGATGGATCGAGTTATTCCAGCACATCTTCGCCACTAGGTCTTCATCTACCTAGATGATCTTTTGCTCGTAACGGAAACTTTCGAAGACCACATTCTCATATTACAGGAAGTCGCACTTTGTAGAGAGAAAGGCAGGTCTTTCCCTGAACATAGAGAAGAGCAAGTTTGTGATGAAGGAAGTCCGATACTTAGGCCACGTCATAGGAAATGGCACTATTTGCACTAATCCTGACAAGGTCCAGGTCATTGTAGAATTTCCTTTGCCAAGTTCGGCTAAGCAACTGCGCAGATTCCTTGGGATTTGCGGTTGGTATCGTCGTTTTGTTGACAACTTTGCATCATTGTCAGCACCACTGACAGACATGCTGCGCAAAAACCGAGGTTTTGTTTGGACTGACGAGGGCAAAAGAGTTTTTGATGCTCTCAAGGAGAGCCTAACATCTGCTCCCGTTCTCCATAGCCCAGACTTCTAGCGATCTTTCGCCATCCATTGTGATGCAAGTCAGTTCGGCGTAGGCGCGGTGCTCGTACGGAAACTGGACGACGGTTCAGAAGCACCGATTGCCTATATGTCGCAGATGTTAAACTCAGCCCAGCGAAACTATTCGGTTACTGAGCAGGAATGTTTGGCGGCGGTGTTGGGAATAAAAAATTCCGTGCCTATGTGGAAGGGCATGAATTTACGATAGTGACGGATCACGCGTCTCTAAAGTGGCTTATGTCGCAGACCGACCTACACGGTAAACTTGCGCGGTGGGCTTTGAAGCTGCAAGGTTTCAAGTTCAACATAGAGCACAGAAAGGGAAGCCAAAACGTTGTACCTGATACTCTTTCTCGAATGTATTCAACAGAGGCAATTGAATCGATTGAACAATTCGAGACAACGACTGAGGTAGATTTAGAATCTCCTCACTTCCAACCTTCTAATTACTTTGCTTTGATCCGGAAGATCGAGGAGAAATCCCTTCAACTCCCGGATCTTAAGGTTATTGACGGCTATGTATATCGTCGATCTGATCATGCGACCGGTGATGAAACCCAGGAGGAGAACTCTTGGAAACTTTGGATTCCGGATGAGCTGACTTACACTGTCATTGCTCGCGCACACCAACACCCTTTGTGCGCACACGGAGGTTTTGGCAAAACGCTCAAGCGTTTAAAGGCGTATTATTATTGGCCAAAAATGACGAGACAAGTCAAAGACTTCGTCGCCTCCTGCATGACGTGTAAGGAAACCAAAGCTCCAAACCAGATTCTAAGACCTCCGATGGGGAAACTTATTTTTCCGGATCGCACATTCCAGCGTCTATACATAGACTTTCTTGGGCCTTATCCGCGATCTAAATCAGGTAATGTAGGACTAATCGTTGTTCTCGACCACCTCTCGAAATTCTCGTTCGCCGAGCCCATACGTAAAATGACGGCGAACGCTCTAGTTGAGTACTTAAGAGAGAAGAATATTTCATGTTTTTGGCGTCCCGGAATCCATTACTACGGACAATGGTGTTCAGTTCAAGTCCGTAGCCTTCAAGAATTTAATGGATTCCTATGGAGTGAAGCATAACTTTACAGCTCTTTATTCGCCACAAAGTAACTCATCAGAGCGCGTGAATCGGTCATTGGTTGCTGCGATTCGAGCGTATGTCACCCCTGATCAACGAGATTGGAATGTCAAGTTGTCTTCCATTAATAGTGCTCTTAGATCCGCTTTACATTCTTCAGTAGGATTCTCGCCCTACTTCGTCGTTTTCGGACAAAACATGATTTCTCATGGTTCTTCATATGTCCTGTTACGCCATCTAAATTTGCTCGAAGAGCCCAGAGCTGACGTAACCAACGACGATGATGACACCGTATACGGCGTTTAAGTTGTTACTTCTAGCGGCTTCTTCTGCTGACGCTAAAAGAGAATTGGCATAAACTCTTTTATCGCGTCGCACACTACGCTGAACTTCTCGAGCTTTCTGACGGTAAAGGAGTTCGATGCTGCTTCGATTGTCGCCTGGTGATGCAGCCAAACGAACTTTCAGCTCCTTTCTTTCAACAATCCGCTGCCATGAAGCGTCGGACATCCAGGGCTTATTCCGGCAATCCGGGTTTGGGCCAAGGATGGTATTTGCGCTATCAATGTACGCATTTTTTATGGCATCCCAGTTTTCGTTTATGTCACTATCTGGGTGACTAGTTATCTCAGCTGCTTTTTGCGCAAGATGGTCATTATATTGTTGTAAGACAGCTGAATTTTTTAGTCGAGCGGTGTTGAATTTGCGGGGCCTGGATCTTTCGTCGCTGGGGCGGCGCACGGCTGCAATACGCAATCGAACATTAGCGATCATAAGATAATGCTCTCTTCCCATCCCAATATCGGCACCCTTCTTGTTTCGCACGTCCAGGAGGCAACTCTTGAATCTTTTACTAATGGCAAAATGGTCGATTTGATTTTGTGTTCTGCGACGATCAACAGAGGACCAACTGATTTTGTGGTGGTCCTTATGCTCAAACATAGTACCACCGATGAAGAGACTGTCAAAGTTGCAGAACTCCACAAATCTTTCACCGTTGTCATTACGATCACCAAGACCCTGTCTCCCCATCACATGTCTGAGCCCATAGTTATCAGCGCCAACTTTCGCATTCAAATCACCCATAACCATTATAATGTCACCTTTAGGTGTTCTGCTCTGAACGGCGTTTAGTTCTTCGTAGAAGGAGTCATTTGCCAAGACATTGTCGGGTTCAGTAGGGGCATAGCATTGTATTATTGAGATGTTCCTCATTTTGGTCCGGAACCTGGCGGTCAAGACCCTGTCAGAGACCGGTTCCCAGGATAAGAGACAGTTTCGCGCGGCTCTGGTTAAAAGGAGCCCCACACCTGACTCACGGCGACTACCGGTAGCTTTACCGGAGTACAACATTACAGTGCTGCCCGTTGGAGAGATGAATTTTCCGCTGTTCCACCATCTTATCTCACTAACTCCTAAGATATTTAATTTGTACCTCAGAAATTCACTCTCTAATTGAAGAAATCGTGCGTTCTGGGGACCTTCTGATCCATTGTCCAGGAGAGTACGCACATTCCAGAATCCAATCTTTGTCATTGTACGATAGCTAAAAGTTGTAACCGTTGAGTCAGTCCTTATCCGAGGCATAGTTGACGTTTCGTTAGCATATAAAGATTTCGGATAGTGCAAGTTGCTGGCATACACATCCTGTCCTTTGATTGTCGGTTTTAACGACAGGCCCTCAAAGGGAAAGGCCGTGGTATTTTTTTTTCACACCCCACACCACAGGGGTACCTCAACCAAATCATCGCACCGCCATCACTGACGGCTTGACGTTGGTTAGCAATGGTCAGTGACCACTGCCGTTCCAGGGGGCGCCCACGCGGAGGACTATGGAAGAGGAGTTTTTGCCCCCCCACCTGCCACCTGTTCAATACTATTCTACGTCTGTGCCACCTCTCAGTAGCTGAGTTGGTTTCAGATACATTTCCTTCGAATGAATATCCAGAACTCTGTTTCTTGTGACCAGTTTAATTGTCTCATTTGAATGTGCAAACGTAAACAGTTCTAGCTGTCACAATCTCATCAGTACGTATCAGCTGTTTGGAGTTATTGTCCGATAAGTTCTTAACCGGAAGATGAGCGCCGGTTAGCGTTTATTTACAGGATAAGATTTAGCCAGACATTGAGAAAACGGCCCTAATACTGCGACGTACAACTTGAAATCTCGTCCCGTAGAATTTATGCCCGGAGAAATAGTACTACGGAAAAATTTCGGCCAGAGTAAAGCCGCAGCGCATTATAACGCGAAACTCGACTGCACATCACTACAGGCCAAGGTTGTCAGAAAGGTAGGGTCTTCCTGTTATGATTTGGCAGACATGACAGGCAAAAGCCTTTGTATATTCCATGACAGGCATATAAAGAGGTAGTCTTCAGTTTCGTTTGCTCGATAAGATCTTGCAAACGAGGCTGCGTTGTAATGAATGACTTTTCTGACGGTCTATTCCCATTGTTAATTGTCAAATATTTTTCTAAAATATTTGCCACCTAACAATTCGAATTCTCCATCAGGAATTTTTCAAAAACGACAACTCTGTCATTCTATCGCACTGTGGGTCGTTGACACTTGCAAACGCTATATTCTGATGGACTCTTATGTGTCCTGTAAGAATATGGTGTTTGATCTGGTGTCATCGACCTCGCATGGGGATAGAACAGACAAGCGGGTAGCGATGATCCACATCGAGTTTTATGTAAACGGAGAATTCCGTTGCACGAAACTCGAGATTTTTCAACTGATGCCTGTGCTGTATCGGAGGTTGCGACCTGCTGGGAGAGCGATCGCTCGTGAGTCTACTTTCACCCGCCGTCCGGTGAACATCGGCACGATCGCCAAGACAAGGAGTTCGATTGAAACCCCCGACCCACCGGAAGTTAGCACCCCAAGTTTGGAAAAGTTGAAATTTTTTAAGAGTTCCCTGCTTACTAGCAATAACTCTAGAGTTCTCGACGGGGTGCGGCGATAGTTCTTGGGTTTTAATGGCTTTTTATACCCTAGACTTATAGTAACACCTTAAAGGAGGCTCCGGAGCCCCGTACTACCCTACTTTTCAGGTTTTTTGTCTATAACTTTTGAACCAATTGACGTAGACACCTGATTTTTGGCATGTAACCCTGAGGTGAGAAGCTGCTTCAGTTCTAGTAAGTTGGGCATAGTCAGATCAAAGGAACGCCTACCTCCCCTACAAATTTCTAAAAATTAAATATTACTTCAAATACGATGACTTTCGATAGAATGACACTAGCAAGTTGAAAATTTATTAGAATGTTGCTAGTAAGATATACTTGGCTGGTATTGAAAATGAGCAAGATCCGACACAAGTAATCCCTACCTCCCCTACAAATGAAACTTCAAATAAGCGATAACTTTTGATAGGATGAAGCCAGCGGCTTCAAATTTTGGTCAAATGTTTAGAATGGGATAAGGTTAGCTGGTGTTAAAGATGGGTTAGATCTGACCTAAGGAACCCCTACCTCCCCTACAAAAAAAAATTAAAATAAGCGATAACTTACTACAAAATAAAGCTAGCGACTTGAAATTTTGACCAAATGTTTGTAGTGAGATCCAGTTGGCTAATATTGAAAATACGTAAAATCCGACCAAAGAAACCCCTACTTCCCCTACAAATAAAACGTCAAAGAAGCGATAACTTTCGATAAAGTGAAGCTAGAGACTTGAAATTTTGTTTAAATGTTTGTAGGGTGATCTAAGTGGTTGGTGCCAATGATGGGCAAGATCCGACACAAGTAACCTCTACCTCCCCTACACTACAAGCGAGACTTCAAATAAGCTATAACTTTCGATAGAATGAAGCTAGCGACTTGAAAAATTCGACAAATATTTTTAGTTAGTTGATTTTGAGAATGGTCAAGATCCTCCTGAATGAGTGCCGACTTTCCCTAAAAGCTGGCCATATAAGAAACTCACTTTTAATGCATATAATCGTTACCTATTGGTACTTTTGGTATCACCACTAGGTCTGTACAAGTCTAGGGTATATACGCTTCGGACTCCTGGTTTTTATTAATTAAATTTGGGGGGTCGAATTCACTCAAAAACTTTTATCGGCCAAAAATAGTTCCAATGCTCAAAATTGATGGATAATAAGGAGCTCTAGAGTTCCTGGTTAATTTTAGAAAAAATTCTGCAAAAATAAAAATTTTATAAAAAAAATTAAATTTAGGGGTTGCAACTTGACGATATGTACTTTAACCAATGCAGGTTAGTTCCCATTCATCAAATCAAGATCCAATTTATTTTCTAAATGAAAAAACCTCCCGCAGGTCAAGAAATCTCAGGCTATGGTAACCTACACACACCCACTCACCCCTTAAGTGACTTCATAATGATGAAAATCTGCAAAAATGACATATACATGTTTGGCACTATCGAACTCACCGGAATTTGCAAAATCTTCAAACATTTCAACAGCACTCTTTAAATGACCTAAGCAGACGCCCAAAACTCTGGGCTGCTGATGTCTCTCATCCCCCACTCACCCCTAAAATGACGTCAGAAGTATGAAAATTTGAAAAAAGTACTCCACACTCAACTTGAAACCCCCAAACTCACTGGAATTTGCAAAATCTTCAAACATTTCAACAAAAGTTTTTAAAGGACCTTAAACCAAGCCCAGAACTCCGGGGTGCTGATGTCTCTCATCCCCCACTCACCCCTAAAATGACGTCAGAAGTATGAAAATTTGAAAAAAGTACTCCACACTCATTTTGAAACCAGCAAACTCACTGGCATTTGCAAAATCTTCAAACATTTCTACAGAACTTTTTAAAGGACCTTAAAACAAGCCCAGAACTCCTGCGTGCTGATGTCTCTCATCCCCCACTCACCCCTAAGACGACGTCAGAAATACAAAAATTTGAAAAAAGTACTCCACGCTCAATTTGAAACCCGCTAACTCACTGGAATTTGCAAAATCTTCAAACATTTCTAAAGCACTTTTTAAAGGACCTTAAACCAAGCCCAGAACTCCGGGGTGCTGATGCCTCTCATCCCCACTCACCCCTAAAATTACGTCAGAAGTATGAAAATTTGAAAAAGGTACTCCACACTCATTTTGAAACCAACAAACTCACTGGCATTTGCAAAATCTTCAAACATTTCTACAGAACTTTTTAAATGACCTTAAAACAAGCCCAGCACTCCTGCGTGCTGATGTCTCTCATCCCCCACTCACCCCTAAGACGACGACCGAATTTTGAAAATTTGAAAAAGTACTCCACGCTCAATTTGAAACCCGCTAACTCACTGGAATTTGCAAAATCTTCAAACATTTCTACAGCACTTTTTAAAGGACCTTAAACCAAGCCCAGAACTCTAGGGTGCTGATGTCTCTCATCCTCCACTCACCCCTAAAAAGATGTCAAAATATGAAAATTTGAAAAAAGTACTCCACACTCAATTTGAAACCCCCAAGTTCACTGGCATTTGCAAAATCTTCAAACATTTCTACAGCACTCTTTAACGGACCTTAAAACAAGCCCAGAACTCCGGGGTGCTGATGTCTCTCATAAACCACTCACCCCTAAAACGACGTCAGAAATATGAAAATTTGAAAAAAGTACTCCACACTCAATTTGAAACCCCCAAGCTCACTGGTATTTGCAAAATCTTCAAACATTTCTACAGCACTCTTTAAAGGACCTTAGAACAAGCCCAGAACTCCGGTGTTCTGATGTCTCTCATCACCCACTCACCCCTAAAATGACGTCAGAAGTATGAAAATTTGAAAAAAGTACTCCACACTCACTTTGAAACCCCTAAACTCACTGCAATTTGCAAAATCTTCAAACATTTCTGCAACACTCTTTAAAAAACCTTAAAACAAGCCCAGAACTCTGGTGTGCTGATGTCTTTCATCCCCCATTCACCCCGAAAATGACGCCAGAAGTTTGAAAATTTGGAAAAAGTACTCCACACTCACTTTGAAACCCCCAAACCACTGGAATTTGCAAAATCTTCAAACATTTCTACAGCACTCTTTAAAGGACCTTAAAACAAGCCCAGAACTCCTGGTTGCTGATGTCTCTGATCCCCCACTCACCTCTAAAATGACGTCAGAAATTTGAAAATTTGAAAAAAAGCACTCCACACTTAATTGGAAACCCCCAAACTCACTGGAATTTGCAAAATCTTCCAACATTTCTATAGCACTCTTTAAAGGACCTTAAAACAAGCCCAAGACTTCGGGGTGCTGATGTCTCTCATCCCCCACACACCCCTAAAATGACGTCAAAAATATGAAAATTTGAAAAAAGTACTCCACACTTTTCAACCACCAAACTCACTGGACCTTGCAAAATCTTCAAACATTTCTACAACACTCTTTAAAAGACCTTAAAACAAGTCCAGAATTCCGGGGTGCTGATGTCTCTCATCCCCCACTCACCCCTAAAATGACGTCAGAAGTATGAAAATTTGAAACAAGTACTCCACACTCAATTTGAAACCACCAAACTCACTGGAATTTGCAAAATCTTCAAACATTTCTACAGCACTCTTTAAAGGACCTTAAAGCAAGCCCATAACTCCAGGGTGCTGATGTCTCTCATCCCTCACTCACCCCTAAACTGACGTCAAAAATATGAAAATTTGAAAAAAGTACTCCACACTCAATTGGAAACCCCCAAACTCACTGGAATTTGCAAAATCTTCAAACATTTCTACAGCACTCTTTAAAGGACCTTAAAAACAAGCCCAAGGCTCCGGGGTGCTGATGTCTCTCATCCCCCACTCACCCCTAAAATGACGTCAGAAATATGAAAATTTGAAAAAAGTACTCCACACTCATTTTGAAACCAACAAACTCACTGGCATTTGCAAAATCTTTAAACATTTCTACAGAACTTTTTAAAGGACCTTAAAACAAGCCCAGAACTCCTGCGTGCTGATGTCTCTCATCCCCCACTCACCCCTAAGACGACGTCCGAATTTTGAAAATTTGAAAAAGTACTCCACGCTCAATTTGAAACCCGCTAACTCACTGGAATTTGCAAAATCTTCAAACATTTCTACAGCACTTTTTAAAGGACCTTAAACCAAGCCCAGAACTCCAGTGTGCTGATGTCTTTCATCCGCCACTCACCCCTAAAAAGACGTCAAAATATGAAAATTTGAAAAAAGTACTCCACACTCAATTTGAAACCCCCAAACTCACTGGAATTCGCAAAATCTTCAAACATTTCTACAGAACTTTTTAAAGGACCTTAAAACAAGCCCAGAACTTCAGGATACTGATGTTTCTCATCCCCCACTCACCCCTAAAATGACGTCAGAAATTTGAATATTTAAAAAAAGTTCTTTACTTTCACTTTGAAACCCCCAAACTCACTGGAATTTGCAAAATCTTCAAACATTTCTACAGCACTCTTTAAAGAACCTTAAAACAAGCCCAGAACTTTAAAGTGCTGATATCTCTCATCCCCCGCTCACCCCTAAAATGACGTCAGAAGTATGAAAATTTGAAAAAAGTACTCTACACTCATTTTGAAACCAACAAACTCACTGGAATTTGCAAAATCTTCAAACATTTCTACAGCACTTTTTAACAGACCTTAAAACAAGCCCAGAACTCCTGCGTGCTGATGTCTCTCATCCCCCACTCACCCCTAAAACGACGTCAGAAATACGAAAATTTTAAAAAAGTTCTCAACACTCACTTTGAAACCCCCAAACTCACTGTAATTTGCAAAATCTTCAAACATATCTACAGCTTTCTTTAAAGGACCTTCAAACAGGCCCAGAACTCCGGACTTTAAAGGCTCCGGGGTTCTGATGTCTCTCATGCCCGACTCACCCCTAAAATGACGTCAAAAATATGAAAATTTGAAAAAAGTACTCCACACTCAATTTGAAACCCCCAAACTCACTGGAATTTGCAAAATCTTCAAACATTTCTACAGCACTCTTTAAAGGACCTTAAAAACAAGCCCAAGGCTCCGGGGTTCTGATGTCTCTCATCCCCCACTCACCCCTAAAATGACGTCAGAAATATGAAAATTTGAAAAAAGTACTCCACACTTACTTTGGAACCATCAAACTCACTGGACCTTGCAAAATCTTCAAACATTTCTACAACACTCTTTAAAAGACCTTAAAACAAGCCCTGAATTCCGGGGTGCTGGTGTCTCTCATCCCTCACTCACCAATAAAATGACGTCAGAATTTTGAAAATTTGAAAAAAGTACTCCACACTCACTTTGAAACCCCCAAACTCACTGGAATTCGCAAAATCTTCAAACATTTCTACAGAACTTTTTAAAGGACCTTAAAACAAGCCCAGAACTTCAGGATACTGATGTTTCTCATCCCCCACTCACCCCTAAAATGACGTCAGAAATTTGAATATTTAAAAAAAGTTCTTTACTTTCACTTTGAAACCCCCAAACTCACTGGAATTTGCAAAATCTTCAAACATTTCTACAGCACTTTTTAACAGACCTTAAAACAAGCCCAGAACTCCTGCGTGCTGATGTCTCTCATCCCCCACTCACCCCTAAAACGACGTCAGAAATACGAAAATTTTAAAAAAGTTCTCAACACTCACTTTGAAACCCCCAAACTCACTGTAATTTGCAAAATCTTCAAACATATCTACAGCTTTCTTTAAAGGACCTTCAAACAGGCCCAGAACTCCGGGGTGCTGATGTCTCTTATCCCCCACTCACTCCTACAATAACGTCAGAAGTTTGAAATTTGAAAAAAGTACTCCACACTCAATTTGAAACCCCCAAACTCGCCGGAATTTGCAAAATCGTCAAATATTTCTACAGCACTCTTTAGAGGACCTAAGGGCGAGCCCAGAACTTCTGGGTGTGGATGTCCTCCATCCCCCACTCACCCCTAAAATGGGAACATAGTGGTTTTAGCATTTATGTATCGAATAGAGAGAATTCGCTTCAGAGTGGTTGTTCAGGATAAATTCCGTTCTTGTTTGTATTCGCCTCAAAATATACAAATGTAAAAATATACGCACAAATCAAAAACCGTTCTCGGAACAAATAGTCATCAGGTGGTTTCTGTTGTCGCCTGTACATTAGTGGCCACGTTACATCGTGGAGCTAGAAGACGAATTAATTAAATCGTTTTAGTGTTAATACTTGTCCGTGGTGTGTTTATACCGGCCCACAGAAAGAGAGATAGAAGGAAACGGAAAAGAGCGAGAGAAATGAATTAATTCGGCACAAGTGAGGAAGTAGGAACGGGGATGGAAATTTGACATCTCATGTGCTTCCGGTGCTTTTATATAGACTGCGCGGGCGTTGCGCAGTGGAGTGCGTGTGTCTCTCTGTTTACTTTTTAATAGTTTGTATGTGGTAAATTTGTGTACAATAAATGGTGGTTCCGTCTCCTTCTATATATCTCTGTGTACTGGCCATACGGAGAGGTCTTTGAAGAGAGAATCTTAGGAAATGAAAAAGAGCGAGAGAAACGAAATAATTCGGCGCAAGTGAGGAAGTAGGAAGAAGGATAGAAATTTGACATCTCTTTTGCTTCCATATATACCTCTATATAGACTGCGCGAGTGTTGCGCAGTGGAGGGCGTGTGTCTCTCTGTTTACTTTTTACTAGTTCGTATGTGGTGGAATTATGTCCAGAATTTAGTGTACAGTAAATGGTGCTTTCATCTCCTTCTATATGGCTCTGTGGGAGAGGTACTAATAATGAATGATGTCAGTGGTTGGTTTGTGACTTGGGTTTAAAAATGTCAAGAAAAATGTCAAGAAGCAGTAACCTCCTAATAAAAGCGCGTTTATACCGCTAAAATCAAAGGATGAAGCGAATGCAAAATTTCCGAAAGGGATAAGTTATTTACATAACATATGAAATGGAATTATCACCAACACGAAGACAGTAGCACCACAGTCCCAGCAGGCCAGTTCTGCATCGCAAGTGGAGCTAAGATTTAGTACCAAAACTAAATAAACCAATACGTTTACATCGCGGTGAGTTAAATAGATTTAGTTAAACCTCTAAGATAGTCTCGCGATATAAACGTAGTGAGTGTCTCCCGAATTGCTTTTCAGTACGGGCGGCAAAGCAGTATCAAATCAATTTAAGGAGGACAACAAATTGTTGTTGGAACAGTTAAGTTCAGGTCGGAGTCGGAGCAGTTGAAAAATGAACAGGGAATAGGTTTAATATAGTAGTTCCATCTGTCGGTATCGGAACATGATCAGATAAGATCGTTTAAATCTGGAGGGGAATAGAAAAGTAGATGAGAAAACTGAACTATTGATTAGATGATGTGACATATACGAGTATATCATGTCTCTACGCTATATTGTGGTGTAGAATGAAGTTGAGTAAATTTTCAATTGGATTTTATGGATGTTAGGTGGAGTAAGCCTGGCATTACACTTTGCGTTTTTCTGAAGGAAGAGCAGTCCCGAAAAAAACCGCATTGTCGTGTAATGCACACTATATAAGGTGTTAGCATTCCACTCAGGGACGTATTCCGATTTAGGTCGGAATACAAACCCCTGGCTTGGTCGAGCTGCTTCGCCCATGGATTAAGGCAGCTCCTGAAGAGTGAATCCATGGTGTGGACGAAACCAAGTGACAGGAGGATGAATTGGCTTTAAGCTGATTATTTTTATGTGGTAGTGGAGAGCGAGTTTGGGTCATTTTTGACTTAGACTTGCAATGACCCACTCCACTTTATTCTTAAAATAAATTAAACAGTCTAATATATATATTCTACAATTTAAAACGTATATTATGTTTCGAAGACTTGAAACTCATGTATGACACACTCTTTCTCTCAGTTCTAAGATATGGACTAATCGCATGGGGAGGTACTTTCGATTCTCATAAGAAATGTATAGAAAGAACACAAAAACACGTATTAAGAGTTATCGCTGGAGTAGCACCAACTTACCGTTCTGCCCATATATATACACTAACAAACACACTGACCATAGAGAACTTATATACTCTAAAAGTATTAATATACATGACGAAAAATAGCAAACTAAACGTAGTAAACTACAGTATTAACACGCCAGCAAATAGGACTAATATGACAATTAACTTCGCAACAACAACTATCGAGCAACGACATTTTACGCAACAAGCGCCTAGACTTTATAACGATCTGCCAAGGTATCTCAAGAATATGTCTTCAAATGCACAACATTTTAAAAAGTACTTGAAAATATATTTATTAAATAGTCAAACAATGAACCAAACAAACTAAAAATAAACTAAAAAAAAAAAATACATACACAGCAAAAATGACTAATCTCTCACCCAAACATCCTCGAAATCAGTTTTGACAAAAGCAAGCTACTCAGATCAAATTTATTATTTAAATTTCTTATTATTTATATTTCTTTAATTGTTAATTCTCTACAAACATATTACATTTTTCTATTTTTTACTGCTCATTTTGCTCTTTACTTTTCAAACGCTATTATCTATTAGTTCTCATCACTATTTTTATCATGCTACTATTACTTTTATATTTTTTTCCTTTAACTTTACCTATATAATTTTCATCTCACATCACATTTAATAATTTTGAATTAAAATTTTGAATTAAAACAACATGTAAAAATTGAATTGTAACATTAAGATCACTCCTCCTTCCATACCGCAAGTTTCGACTTATATGGAGGGAGTAAAACAAATAAATAAATGAAATGAAACCGGAGTCCGAAGCGTATATACCCTAGACTTGTACAGACCTAGTGGTGATACCAAAAGTACCAATTGGCAAAGACCATATGCATTAGTATCGAGTTTCCTATATGGCCAGTTTATAGGGGAGGTTGGCACACATTCATGAGGATCTTGGCCATTCTAAAAATCAATTAACTAACCAATTCTACAAATATTTGTCGAATTTTTCAAGTCGCTAACTTCATTCTATCGAAAGTTATTGCTTATTTGAAGTCTCACTTGTAGGGGTGGTAGAAGTTCCTTGGATCGGCTCTTGCCCATCATTGTCACCAACCAATTAGATCACCCTACAAACATTGAAAAAAAAGATGTCAGGTGTCTAGCTTCACTCTATCGAAAGTTATCGCTTAGTTGAAGTTTCATTTGAAGGGGAAGCAGGGGTTTCATTGGTCGGATTTTACGTATTTTCAGTATTAGCCAACTGGATCCTACTACAAATATTTGACCAAAATTTCAATTCGCTAGCTTTATTTTGTCGTAAGTTATCGCTTATTTAAAATTTCATTTCTAGCGGAGGTGGGGGTTCCTTAGTTCGGATCTAACCCATCCTTAATGCCAACTAACTCAATCTCACTTCAAACATTCGACCAAAATTTCAAGTCGCTGGCTTCATTCTATCAAAAGTTATCGCTTATTTAAAGTTTCATTTGTAAGGGAGGTAGGTGTTCCTGAGGTCGGATGTTGCCCATTTTCAATGCCAACTAACAGGATGTTACTACCAAGGTTCTGCCAAATTTTCAACTCGCTACCGTTATTCTATCGAAAGTTATCGTGATTAAAGTTATATTTAATTTTTTAAATTTTGTAGGGGAGGTAGGCGTTCCTTTGATCTGATTATGCCCAGCTTACTAACACCCAAGCAGCTTCTCACTTCAGAGTTACATACCAAAAATCAGATGTCTACGTCAATTTGTTCAAGAGTTATGGACAAAAACCTGAAAAGTAGGGTAGTACGGGGCTCTTTGTAAGAAAGTTACCGTTAGTTTTCAACTGATTGATTTTATTTTTCCAGAGGAGTATAAGATTACCCCCACAAGCAATCTACCAAAGCTAGAGCTTTTCATGTTTATTTAATCGGGAGTTATAAATACATTTAATTATTTTACATATGTAGGGAAGGTAGGCGTTGTCTTGGCCTAATCATGCCCATTTTCAATACCAACCAACTTAATCATACTTCCAACATCTGATCAAAATTTCAAGGCTCTAGCTTCATTCTATCGAAAGTTATCGTGCGAACGGAGAGACAGACAGACAGACAGACATGGCTAAATCGAATCAGGAGGTGACCCTGAACATTTATATATACACATTGCTATACCTCTGGAGCCTCCTTTAAGGTGTTACATATTTCCGTCGTGAAAAAAACAATATACCCTATACTAAAAGTCTAGGGTATAAAAATGAAATAAAAAGTCACAAACCAACCACTGACATCATTCATTATTAGTACCTCTCCGTACACAGAGATACATTTGCGAGCAAAAATACTGAATCAAACCGAAAGCACGTGTATTTGTATGTATATTTTTAAAAGTATGTTATGTATCCCTACAAATCGTATGTCATTTGAAAGTTTGAGATCTTAGCTTTACAATGATACCTTTTTTTATCACCATTTAATGAGTGTTTTATGAATGAACGCTACCTGGAGCTAAAAAGTCGGAAAATTGAACATTTATGAATGGGTTATTACATGGCAAACTAACCCTATAAATGCATCTGCAAAGGGTTTTCAATAGTCAGTTGAATCTGGAAGGTTGATTGATTAAGTTTAAAGCAATAAAAGTCTCAATTTTTGTCATTCATGAGTACCACGCCTCAGCAAGCGGCTCAAGTTGTCGCCCTATTATCGGAAGGGCTTACTCAGAGAACAGTCGCTCGTCAGCTCGGAATGTGTCAAGAGTGTTTCGGGGGGAAGGTAGCTACAATCAGAGACCCTGACCTGGCCGCTCTAGGTGCACTTCCGATAGAGACGATCGATTTATTGTGACAAGTATGCTACGAAATCGGCACCTCAGGGGAGTTGACGTGCAGCAGCATCTGAGGGACATTCGCGGAGTAGCTGTAAGCGAGTGGACAGTGAGGAGACGACTAAAGGAAGCGAGTTTGACTCCAAGACGGCCCGCTACAGGCCCAAAATTGACCCCACATCACCGACAAGCGCGACTCACGTTTGCCAGGAATCACTTAAATTGGACCCTCGAGCAATGGCGGACCGTGTTGTTCACCGACGAGACCAGAGTGTGTCTACATGGCAGTGACAGGAGAATTCGGGTATACAGGCGTCCAAGTGAGCGATTTGCGCAATGCTGTATCACAGAAACGGTGGCATACGGGGGCGGTTCGTGTATGGTGTGGGCCGGTATCTCTGTGGATTCAAAAATGGAAATTGTATTCGTGCCCTCTGGAGGCCGAGGAGGAGGATTGACAGTCGAACGGTATATTACCGGTATTCTACGTGGTCATGTTGTTCCATACGCAGCATCTATTGGCGACAACTTTACTTTAATGCACGACAATGCACGATGTCGCACATCGCGTCAAGCACAGCAGTTCCTGAACGAAGCTAATATTGCGACAATTGACTGGCCTGCACGCAGTCCACACTTAAATCCCATTGAGCACTTGTAAGACGAGCTCAAAAGAAGAGTCCGACACAGAGATCCCGCGCCTTTGACTATCGACGAATTGAAGGAGGCCTTAATAGAGGAATGGCGCGAAATTCCTCAAGATACCATTAAAAAATTAATAATTTCAATTAAAAATCGATTACAAGCTGTGATAAGTGCAGGTGGTAATACCAGATATTAATAAATAAATAATTTTGTTATTTTTTCAAAATTTTTTGTTTTATTTAACAAAAACCTGACCGCACTCCATTTTCCCTACTTTTTGATTCCAAGCCCCACTCTTTTAAATTTTATCTTCAAATATTGTAAAAAATGGTATTAATGTAAAGCTAAGATTTCAAGTTTTCAAATGATATACGATTTGTAGGGATACATAATGTACTTTTCAAAATATGCATACAAATACGCGTGCTTTCGGTTTGATTCAGTATTTTTGCTCGCAAGTGTATTTAGAAGGAGACGAAACCACCATTTACTGTACACAAATTCACCACATACGAGTTATTAAAAAGTAAACAGAGAGACACACGCCCTCCACTGCGCAACACCCGCGCAGTCTATATAAAAGCACAGAAAGCACATGAGATGTCATCCCCTCTCCTACTTCTCCTTTGTAAACAATAACATTCCATTTTGTCTCTCTGCCGCGGAACACCCGCCCGGTCCACATAGAAGCAAATGAGATGTCAAATTTCCATCCCCGTTCCTACTTCCTCACTTGTGCGGAATTAATTCATTTCTCTCGCTCTTTTCCGTTTCCTTCTATCTCTCTTTCTGTGGGCCGGTATAAACACACCACGGACAAGTATTAACACTAAAATGATTTAATTAAATCGTCTTCTAGCTCCACGATATAACGTGGCCACCAATGTACAGGCGACAACAGAAACCACCTGATAACTATTTGTTCCGAGAACGGTTTTTGATTTGTGCGTATATTTTACATTTGCATATTTTGAGGCGAATACAAACAAGACCGGAACTTATCCTGTACAACCACTCTGAAGCGAATTCTCTCTATTCGATAGATGAATGCTAAAATCATTATGTTCCCATTTTAGGGGTGAGTGGGGGATGAGGGACATCCGCACCCAAAAGTTCTGGGCTCGCCCTTAGGTCTTTTAAAGAGTGCTGTAGAAATGTTTGAAGATTTTGCAAATTCCGGTGAGTTTGAGGTTTCAAAGTGAGTTTGGGGTACCTTTTTCAAATTTTCATATTTCTGACGTCATTTTAGGGGTGAGTGGGGGATGAGAGACATCAGCACCCCGGAGTTCGGGCTCGTTTTAAGGTTTGTTAAAAAGTGCTGTAGAAATGTTTGAAGATTTTGCAAATTTCAGTGAGTTTGGGGGTTTCAAATTGCGTGTGGAGTACTTTTTTCAAATTTTCATATTTCTGACGTCATTTTAGGGGTAAGTGGGGGATGAGAGACATCAGCACCCCAAAGTTCTGGGCTTGTTTTAAGGTCCTTTAATGAGTGCTGTAGAAATGTTTGAAGATTTTGCAAATTCCAGTGAGTTTGTTGGTTTCAAAGTGAGTGTGGAGTACTTTTTTTCAAATTTTCATATTTTGACGTCGTTTTAGGGGTGAGTGGGGGATGAGAGACATCAGCACCCCAAAGTTCTGGGCTTGTTTTAAGGTCTTCCAAAGAGTGTTGTAGAAATGTTTGAAGATTTTGCAAATTCCAGTGACTTAGCGGGTTTCAAATTGAGTGTGGAGTACTTTTTTCAAATTTTCATACTTCTGACGTCATTTTAGGGGTGAGCGGGGGATGAAAGACATCAGCTCCCCGGAATTCTGGGCTCGCTTTAAGGTTCTTTAAAGAGTGCTGTAGAAATGTTTGAAGATTTTGCAAATTCCAGTGATTTTCACTTTAGAGTTCTGGGCTTGTTGTAACGTCCTTTAAAGAGTGCTGTAGAAATGTTTGAAGATTTTGCAAATTCCAGTGAGTTTGGGGGTTACAAAGTGAGTGTGGAGTACTTTTTTCAAATTTTCATATTTCTGACGTCGTTTTAGGGGTGAGTTTGGGATGAGAGACATCAGCACCCCGGAATTCTGGGCTTGTTTTAAGGTCTTCAAAAGAGTGCTGCAGGAATGTCTGAAGATTTTGCAAATTGCAGTGAGTTTGGGGGTTTCAAATTGAGTGTGGAGTACTTTTTTGAAATTTTCATAATTCTGACGTCATTTTAGGGGTGGGTGGGGGATGAGAGACATCAGCTCCCCGGAATTCTGGGCTTGCTTTAAGGTTCTTTAAAGAGTGCTGTAGAAATGTTTGAAGATTTTGAAAATTCCAGTTATTTTCGCGGTATCAAAGCGAGTATGTTTATACTCCAGATGAAATCAGAGAGTATTATAAGTTTGCCACAAAGTTTGTAACGCTAAGAAATAAGGCTCGCAGAAAAAAATGAATGATACAGAAGTTCATATTATCACTCGAATATCTCAAAACCGGATGTCCGTCTGTCCGTCTGTCCGTCCGTCCGTCCGTGACCTCTCTAGCTCGAGAACGCGTTGAGCTACGAAGTTCAAATTTTGCACACGTTATTTTTGACAAAAAATGAAGGCTAAGTTCGTTAACGGGCTAAATCGCTCCACCCCTTCTACCCCCTCCCATACAAAATGACACATTTTTGAAAATTTACAATAATCAGATTTTCTCAGAAACTATAAATCATATTGCTTTGAAATTTTTAATATATCACTTTTATGATAATTGTAACCTATGTTATAAAACTTATTGTAATCCTCACCCTCCTTCTACCCACTCCCATACAAACTGCACTATTTCATGAAATACGTTAAGCCAATTTACTCAGTACATATACAATTTATCGGGCTGAAATTTTGTACTTAACACTTAATTAACAATATCAGTTAGATTCAAAAAAATTAATCGATTACCCTTACTCCGTCTACCCCCTCCCATACAAAATGACACATTTTTGATAATTTACAATAATCAGATTTTCTCAGAAACTATAAAACATCTTGCTTTGAAATTTTGAATATATCACTTTTATGATAATTGTAACCTACATTATAAAATTTATTGTAATCCTCACCCTCCTTCTACCCCCTCCCATACAAACTGCACTATTTCATGAAATACGTTAAGCCTATTTACTCAGTACGTATACGATGCATCCGAGATTGCAACCAAAATTATTTATTGGCTTTAACCAGGTTCAAATTCATCTAGAGTATTGCATGATTGGGGTTTACCCCAATCGTAGTTCTTTTATGTTTTTTTTTTAATTTTAATTTTCATAATTGTGACATCATTTTAGGGGTGAGTGGGGGATGCAGGACACCAGCACCCCGGAGGTTTCAGCTTGTCTGGAGGTCCTTTGATGATTCCTGTAGAATTTTATGAGGATTTTGAGAATTCCGATGAGTTCGATAGTGCCAAACAGGTATATGTCATTTTTGGGAATTTTCTTCCCTTTAAAGTTGCCTAAGGCGGCTATTACACTATAAAAGTTCTTTTACAAATATCTTCTATAAAAGATATTTTCAAAGAACTTTTGCAGTGTAATAGCCGCCTAACAAAAGATTTGCGAGACGAACATTGCTTGTTTCAATTACTTTTCTTACAAGCTTGCACACCTTCCCCCTTGGGCGGCTAATTTCATTCATAAAAGTTCATTTAAAATATCATGCTTCAAAGATATTTGTAAAAGAACTTTTATAGTGTAATAGCCGCCTAAGGGGTGAGTGTAGGTTACCATAACCTGAGAATTCTTGACCTGCGGGAGGTTTCTGCATTTAGAAAACAGTTTGGATCTGGATTTGATGAATGAGAACTAACCTGCATTGGTTAAAGTATGATTTTTTTATAAAATTTTTATTTTTGCAAAGTTTTGTCTAAAATTAGTCAGGAACTCTTGAACTCTTTATTATCCATCGATTTTGAGCATTGGAACTATTTTTGGAACATACAAATTTTTGCGTGAATTTGACCCTACAAATTTAATTACTAAATGAAACCGGAAAATAGAGGGCTACGCCCGCAATCCGAGGGTTTTGTAGTGTCCCATGCCAATAAGAGATGAACTGTCCTACTCTTGGAGATGCTTAACCATTCGTGTTGAGACGGTATTACAAATTGCAAGCTTGCGTAAAAAATATTGAAAATAAATTGTTTGAATAATTATAGAAAGTATAGTCAGCGACAAGCATACCTCCCTCCTCTCCTACCAATCTTTACGCTTTTGAAAATGGTTAACTCTAATTCGCACAACGAAAAACAATATGCAAGTATGTTGTACTCGTAGTACTAGTATCCGTACGAGTATGTACTACAAGAAACCTGTTATGTATGTGCATTTTTTGTATTTATGATATCAAAATGGCCAAATCTAAATGAAAGTACTACTATTAAATATTACGTGATTATTACGAAACTTGGAGACATTATTGCACATGGTGTTGATTATCGTTGGCCATCAATATTTTCAACTTCAGATGAGTTTGAGAAATGCAGGGGTGTGCTAACTGTAACTATGGAAATATACTATTATTAACCTATTTTGAGAAGATATCAAAATTCCATATTTTTTTTTGTTTTCTGTGCTAGTTGAAAGCCACCTTCCTTTATGTTTTCAAATTTCTAAGTGTAACGGTCTCGAAATGGTAAGGGGGATGGGCCAAATTATGATCTCATATTTTCCCCTCTACCTCTTTTCCCCTTTCTTCAAATTAGATGAAGACGCAAAAAATGTAATGTACTCGGTAGTACTTTTCTCATTATACCCCATTTGCCTATACCTATTGATCTTCATTTCCTCCCTCCCTCCCACTTCTATCCCACCAATCTTTACCCTTTCAGAAATGGTTATCTCTAATTCACTTTATGAAAAACAACAAACAATATTCAAGTATGAAGTACTCATACGAGTAGTACGTAGCAGAGGCCGGTTATGTGCAAACTCGAATCACATATTTTCCCCTCTCCCTCTTTTCCCGTTTTTTTTTCAAATTTGAAAAAAATTCCAAAAATGGAAAGTACTCGACGGTACCTTTCTTATGGTACCCCACTTACTTGTATCAAACGAAAAAAAAATTTCGACCTTTATTTCCCCTCTATGGGGACCTTCCCTTAAAGTTGACCTTTTACGACGATTCGCTTTCCCCGGCGAATTATGGTAATTCTATACATTCCTACAAAATTTCATGTATGTAGCTTCAGCCGTTCGTGAGATATTCCATGGACAGACGGACAGACAGACATTTGACCGATTTCATAACGCCACGTCCTGCTTAAATACGGTGCGTACGGTGCGTGCGTTGCGGGGCCCGCACGTAACGCATTTATTTGCGGATAATGCGGAGAGTGTCCAACGACAACACGATAAGCGTTAATGCGGGTTGCGTTGACAATTGTCATTCGGTGTAAAATGGCTCCAGTCTCAGCAGAAAATTAAAACATTGACGAATAGAAAAAACAAGAGTGATCGATTTAAAACAAGTGTTAAATACAGAAACAGACATTTTACGGCGAGTTTCATCATCTATACTGGCAATTGCGAGCGGATGAAAGTAAATTTCGTGAATATATGCGACTGCTTAGGACTTTTTTATACTCTTCTGTTAAAATTAGTTCAATCGGTTGAAAACCAAGGCTAATTTCCACAAAAAGTGGTCCTATTATAATTCATGAAAAATTTTAAAATTGAAGTCGGCCCACTTTTCCCTACAGTTCCGGAATCCTTATCAACAGCGACTTTGAAGCATATATTCAAGGAACTGCCCTCATTAATCATGCAAAATTTCAAAACTTCACAATTTTTCAGGTTTTTATAGCGATGTCTACTTTAAATGAAACCGGAATATAGAGGGCTACGCCCGCAATTCGAGGGTTTTGTAGCACGCGCTTATTTTGGTATCTAAATATTGGCTCCCTGCTCTTCTTGGTACCACTCAGCTGAATAAAAACACCATAATTAAATGTCTTCCCCATGATATAGTATCTTACATGCCAATTCACAAAAGGACTGCATCTATCACCTCTCAAAGTAATAGTTTTAATACGAGAAGCTGTAGATAGATGTGTATGTATACGAGATAAACTGTCCTACTCTTCGAGATGCTTAACCATTCATGTTAAGACATTGCAAATTTCAAACTTGTGTAACGGCTTCGAAATTCAGGGCGGCTGGGACAAATTACGGTCTAATATGTTTTCCTCCTCCACTGTTCCATTTCTACACATTCCCGCCGAATTATGTGTGCAGCTTCAGCCGTTCGTAAGATATTCTATGAACAGACGGACAGACAGGTATTTGACCGATTTTGTAGGATTTAAGACACAAAACCCTAAAAAAAGTTAATTGTGTGAATAGTCATTGTTAGGATCACCAATCACCAGTTTTCACCCTTCCAAAGTTGGTTCATTAAATAACTCCAATTCGCACTACGAAAAACAACATGCAAGTAGTACACGCATATCTATTCGTGAGGCTGGTAGGTGTCTTTTTTGTATGGATAGTGTCAAAATGCATAACTTTAAGTCAATGTACTATTATTAAATATCATGTCATTGTAATGAAACTTAGAGATATTATTGCCTATGATGTTGGTTATCATTAGCCATCAATATTTTTGACCTCAGGTGTGCTTGAGGGGTGCAGGGGTGTGCTAACTGTAACTATAGAAATGTACTATTATTAACCTTTTTGGATGAGATTTAAAAATTCTATTATCTTTAGTTTTCTATGCTAGTGAAATGCCGCTTTTCTGTAAATTTTCATATGTCTAGCTATAACGGTCTCGAAATGCAAGGGGGGAGGGACAAACTCGGACCACATATTTTCCCCTCTCCCTCTTTTCTCCTTTCTTCAAATTTGAAAAAAATTCCAAAAATGGAATGTACTCGACGGTACCTTTCTTACGATACCACACTTGCCTATACCAAACGAAAAAAAAAATTCGACCTTCATTTCCCTTCTATGGGGACCCCCCCTTAAAGTTGACCTATTACGACGCATCGCTTTCTCCAGAGAATTATAGTATTTCTACATATTTCCACCAAATTTCATGCATGTAGCTTCAGCGGTTCGTGAGATATTTCATGGACAGACAGACGGACAGACGGACGCATGACCGATTTCATATGGGTTTTGTTTTTATACAAAACCCTAAAAACCACATTTTCAGGAAAAACTGGGGAAAAATTTACATTTATCCTACACTTCCGGATCCTCTATCAACGGGGACTTTGGAGCATATATTAAGAGGATTCTTCACACTGGTTGTGCCAAATTTCAAAACTACACGATTTTTCCCAAATATCCGTCGCCATTCTATTTTTATAACCATTGTGGCTCTTATTCCAAAGCACACTCCGCTTTTGAGCTTCCGAAATCAGAGTCTCCATCGTTTTTCCGCACGTTAATGCGGGCAAAATCAAACGAGTTTGATTTTCAAACAATGCGTGCGATGCGACGTTCTCGCATTTCGTGCTTACGTTGGACGTGCACATTTGACAACATTGGTTTGATTTTGAAATTTGCCCGTATTCAACGCACGCACCGCATGCCCGTATTTACGCTGGACGTGGTGTAAGGGTTTTGTTTTTACTACAAAACCCTAAAAAAGCCATTAAAACCCTTGAACTATCGCCCCAACCCCTCGAGAACTCTAGAACTATTGCTAATAAGCAAAGCAGGGAACTCTTAAAAAATTTCAACTTTTCAAAACTTGGGGTGCTAACTTTCGGGGGGTCAAAAAATTCTGAAAATTTCATAGAAAAAATCCCACAATCAAGAGAACACCAAAAAACAATAGAAAACTGTTGAACTTAAAGGTACTGAAGACCCCAGGTAGAAAAAAATAGAAACTAAAATTTGACAGATTTTCAAAATAGGCTTGGGGTGAAAATGCACCCCATGCGGTAATCTAAGGTTAATGTAAATTGTCGTTGCCAATTGGTACTTTTGGTATCACCACTAGGTCTGTACAAGTCTAGGGTATACGAGTATAGCTTCGGCCTGGTTTTTATTTGTTTTGTTTTCGCAAAAGATACGCAAAGCGGAAGTTGAATTTTGCCCGGCGAAGGAGGCAGGCGATTTTTGGCGCCGAGCCGCCTGGTCGCGATTTTTGTGCCGGCAATTTGTATTTTGAGAGTTGAATGATGATCGTGGCGTGAATGTGCCGTAAATGTGTGAGTGTATTGGTGTGTGCTGTCTTGTGTTTATTTGTTAATTTATTTATTTGTTGCGAGTGTTTTGAATGTGGTTTGAATGTGTGTGGATGATTTTGATTGTGTCATTGCTTCGTTTAGTTATTTTGTCATTAATAAACTCGATTGACGATATTTGCACTTTGTGATAGTCCATATTAAATTTGAAATCAAAAACGGATACTTTGTCTAATCAATTTTTTAACACGTCAGGGAACAATAATAAACCAGGCCGAAGCGAAGCTGATCAGGGTCACCTACTGATTCGATTTAGTCATGTCTGTCTGTCTGTCTGTCTGTCCGTCAGTCCGTCAGTCCGTCTGTCTGTCTGTCCGTCTGTCTGTCCGTGTGTCTGTCCGTTCGCACGATAACTTTCGATAGAATAAAGCTAGAGCCGTCAAATTTTGGTCAAATGTTGGAAGTATGATTTAAATGGTTGGTATTGGAAATGGGCACGATCAGGCCAAGAGAACGCCTACCTCCCCTACATATGTAAAATACTTAAATGTATCTAAAATATAACTCCCGATTAAATAAATACCAAAAGCTCTAGCTTTGGTAGATTGCTCGCGAGGGTAATCTTATACTCTCCTGGAAAATAAAATCGATCAGTTGAAAACTAACAGTAATTTTCTTACAAAGAACCCCGTACTACCCTACTTTTCAGGTTTTTTGTCTATAACTCTTGAACCAATTGACGTAGATACCTGATTTTTAGCATGTAACCCTGAGATGGGAAGCTACTTGAGTTGTAGTACATTGGGCATAATCAGATCAAAGGAACGTCTACCTCCCCTACAAATTTAAAAAAATTAAGTATTCCTATAATTACGATAACTTTCGATAGAATGATACGAGCAAATTGAAAATTTGGTGGAATGTTTCTAGTAAGACCTACTTGATTGGTGTTGAAAATGGGCAAGATCCGACCCAAGGAACCCCCACCTCCCCTACAAATGAAACTTCAAATAAGCGGTAGCTTTTGATAGAATGAAGGCATCGACTTGAAATTTTGGCCAAATATTTGAAGTGAGATTGAGCTAGTTGACATTAAAGATGGGTAAGATCCGACCTAAGGAACGCCTACCTCCTCTAGGAATGAAACTTAAATAAGCGATAACTTACGACAAAATAAAGCTAGCGACTTGAAATTTTGGTCAAATGTTTGTAGTGGGATCCAGTTGGCTAATATTGAAAATACGTAAAATCCGACTAACGGAACCCCTACTTCCCCTACAAATGAAACTTCAAATAAGCGATAACTTTCGATAGAGTGAAGCTGGAGACTTGAAAAATTCGACAAATATTTGTAGAGTGGGTTAGTTAGTTAATGGACTTTGAGAATGGTCAAGATCCCACTGAATGAGCGCCAACCTCCCCTATGAACTGGCCATATAGGAGTCCCACTTTTAATGCATATGGTCGTTGCCAATTGGTACTTTTGGTATCACCACTAGGTCTGAATAAGTCTAGGGTATATACGCTTCGGACTCCGGGTCGAAGCAAAGCTTCGGCCTGGTTGTGTATTTATTTATGTATTTGATAATATGTTGTGCAATTCGACACAATGCGACGAATTACGGAGCTTAGCTACTGTTGGTATTAACATTCATGTAAACATGGCACAAATGCATAGAAATCGTGTTTTTATGACTTTTTAAAAGGTCTTTGAAGAGATTTAGTCTGTTCGGATTCGTTTACCTGTGGTATTAATGCGCAGGTTATGAATGTAGTTGTTTTGTCCGATTTTCCCCGTAGAGCGGAGACTTATCTGCAGACTTAGAAAGTCTGTTTTGAATTTAGGTGTTGGGAGTTCCGCATACTTTTTCCTTGTCGGCCATGGGACCTCATGGTTGGGTGGATGTGGAAGGCCGAGGGTCCAATAAGACCCGGACCCACTTGCGTGCGCGAGGGCACCTGAGCCATCCAACAACTATTCCTTCTTTATCGCCTTTTTTTACTATCCAATTTTATTTTCCCATTTGTTTGTATTGTTTTCCCCATTCCTATGAATTTTATTAATACGTAAGGACAGGGGCAACAAGCAGCGAAAACCCCGCCCACGTCTCCCGAACTGCGCTACAGCAAGCATAGGCCACTGCTTAGCTCGTTGAGAGGCCTATTTCTTCGCCAGATGGCAAGGTCCGACCTACACGGTCAACATGCTGCCTTAGGCTTCATCCCCACGATCATCTTCGGATGCCCATCAGACCGTCTATTACACACTTGCCAAAAAAAATTATGAACTTTTAAATTAAAAGAACTCCAATTGTAAGACCGAAAAATAGATCTCACATTCTGAAACTAGAAGAAATTTCATATAATTTCATATCTTGTAGTTTTGAAATTTTGCCAAATACATGTTCATCGAGAATATTCCATATTGACGTTTTGTTAGTACGTATATAAATTTCAGACCGTGTTGCTAGCATACACCTCCTATCCATATTACTGTATTTACTGACAAACTTGGAACGCTGTGGGAGAGACCCTATAAAGTTAAGCATTGTAGAGTGGGGACCGAGAACTCACGCTTTCCAAGCGTGACAAAAAAGCAAAAGATGCTTTCTTTTACATCAAACTTCGACTCTGCAGAAAAAAATTAATTAAGACTTCTCTTTTATTTTCTCTTTTTGTTTGATAGATGCAAACTCAGCTAGTGATATTGCGAACTTAGTGTCCAGAGCATTTGCCATTAACTTGCAACCAAAAGAAAGTGGTCCGCCTAACTTAAACGCCGAGGAAACTGCAAATAAGACATCTGATTTTTCGCAACTGCTTTTTACTATTTTACATATGTTTGGGATGGATAGCGGCAAGATCCGAGCAATGGCAATCAACGGAATGATTTTTATTGCGCAGATGGTAAATATCCAAAATTAATATAGTAATTTCCTCCAGAAAAAAAAAAAAAATATTTTATTTTCAATTAGATCGGCAATTTTTTAACTCCTCATCCTTCGAAAGTATCAGCTGACTGTATCTTGCAAGAAGATTGTAAGGAATTAGGAAATCGAAACCGCATGGCACGTGAAGGATCGCCTTTAAATTGGATGGTTTTGGAACACAAAAGTAAATTGTCCACTATAATGGCTGATACGCAAGACAACAAGCTCGCCGAATATTTGGTGACGGCAATTCGAAATATAGAACAAAATAAGAACGATGCAGAATGTATTAAGCTTTTATTATGTAAGACAGCTCCGTTTGTTTGGAAAATGCAAGAGTCAATTATGGAAAATGTTGGATCTAACAATAGATATACAACTAAAAAAAATGACATCCCCAATTCGGTATATAATTTTTTGCCTGATTTAAAAGAATACAAACGTCACAGCTTGTATTGTAAACGCAAATATTTCTCCTGCAATTAAAAAAAAAAAAAAAAAATAAATAATAATAATAAATTATAATATGTATTTTACGAAATTCATGGAAACAGTAATAAAGTAAAAGTCTCGAAAATGTATAATTAAATTATTACACATTTGGAAAATATACAGTGAGACACTTTGATTTTTTTCATCCTTCGAACGCAGCACTCTAGTATACGCCTCAGTTGCTTAGTCCCCGTCTACTTCGACTGTCTCGGACTCGGATGCTTTATATCTTGTTTACATCGGCGCAAATGACGTCATTTCACCAGGCGATTTCGGATATCAACGAAAAACTGCACTGTACGTTTTCAAACGTCACTTACTTCAACCTATTCATCTGACGCGGCTAATAAATTTCACCCAGCAGCATCTTTCTCGATGGTGGCTGTCCTGCGGCAGCCGGTTCTTTGTACCGGGACGACCCATTTTTCGACGGCCAAGAGCTGCCGAACCCCTTCGATGTAAGAAGAACTGCATTATTCGAAGCATCGCTACCACAACAACAACAGCATGGTTGCTATCAGACCAGAGTTTTTGTTGCGATACAGCGCAGAAATGAGACAGAAATGGGAGCCAATTTATGAATACAGGCTATATTTCCAATATTTCCGGTGGTGGCAGCCATTGCCATCTTAAAATGCAGGCCACCGCACAGCTGATTTTGACGGCTTAATGATGTCATTACTTACTTCTGCGATTTTTGCCATAGAGTCTGTGAATCTAGTGATCCGAGAAAACAAACACGTGCTACAAGTCTCCAGGAAGTGGAAAGAGGACCAAAAAGCCGTCTGACGAAATTCCAATTGCAAACATATGTCGTGCCGGGGACATCGTCGTGTCACCGCCATCTTTACTAACGGGCCGGAGTGCCAAAGCAATGATGTCATAACATGCAATAAACCATATGTAAACAAAGTGAAGAACGCGAGTTATATAGGCGCTACACGCCTCTCCCCTACAAAAATCCCATAAGGATAACAATATTACTACTCAATTTGTATAAAAGCCAATTCTAATACAGGAAATGCAGACATCACAACTAACAAACGCTTGAGAGTTTAGCTCCTGTGAATTGGAAAAAGCTCTCATAAGACTCTAGTAAGGCTCTCCACCACTCTCATAATGTAGCTCTAGTAACAAGATTTAAGTAAACTCTTATAGCACATTTATTAAGAGATTATTACTTTTGAAGAGTCATACTCCTGTTACAAGATCATATTTTGTCGTCATGAACTCTCATAGAGACTTTTTTATGAGAGTTTAACTCTTGAAGAGTTATACTCTCCTATGAATGCTCTTAGAAGAGACTTAACTCTTATGACTCTTATAATAAGAGCCTTATAAAAGCTTTAGTCTATAACTTCTTATTATAAAACTGTTTTGAGATCGGTATACTTAAACACTCATAAGAAGAGTGTTATGAGTACACGACTGATTTCATAGAAGTTGAGCAATCTGTCAAACACGTAAGTTAACGTTTTAAAGAGAATGTTTGACTGGAAAAAGTGTGCGATAATGCGATAATGAATACGATAAACCGGGATCAGAGATGGTCGAGTCAATGTGTGGATTTGTAAAAAGTTTTGGCCACTACTTATTTGTTTTGCAATTAATGTATTACTGTTATGAACACCGCGACGAATGCGGTCAGCGCGACAATCAAACGTCAAATTATTAATACTTATACTAAGACTTAGGTTCATTTAAGAAGAATACAACTCTTATTGAGAGTCTTTAAGTTTTATAGGAAGTGTTTAGCTTTGGTAAAAAGAATTAAATGCTTATAGTGAGACTTTAGTTCTTATAAGAGCCGCCCTCTTGCAATAAGGGTTTTAGTCTTATAAGAAGAGCCGCCGCGCCCTCTTGTTATAAGAGTTTTAGCGTTGTATGAAGATTTAATCAATGGTTGCCATCTTTTTCCGACAAGACTGCGATTTTGTAGGAAATAAATTTGAGTTTATAAGTGATTATGTATCATAAAATATGCTAAATTGAAATGATTGTGGTTTTTGAAGTCGTCAAAAGTTACCCAATAGAGTTTTATACAATCTGTCAACAGTTGATAATTATTATGTTTCTCCCAAATTTTAGAAGAGTATATTATTTTTAGAAGGCTTTGCCATTTTTCGAAGCAAAACACCTATTATCAACGATAAAATTTTAATCGCATTAAAATGTTCACTCATATTTGTGGAAAAACCAACGTTTTGCAAAGTTAATGTATCATGCGTGCAAAAATTTCATTTCAGTTGTCGTTGAAATAATATAACACAGAATGACAAATAGAAGTTCACATAAGATCATATATATTTATATTTGACAAACATAGACAGCCATTGTTTCAATATCACCATACTCTTACCCGCTGCACTTATAGGGAGATCTTGACTCTCATAACAAGTGTATAGTACTTTTATGAGGCTCTTACAAGAGTAAAAATTTACTCCAATAAGAAGCCTTAAAGCCTTCTTATAAGGCGTGTGTAACTCTTATAAGGAGAATTGAACTCTTGCTACAAGATTAAACTGACTCTTGGAAAGTGCGCCATTTAATACTTTTAAAACTGTCATAAGACTCTTATAGTACTCTTCAAGAGTTAGATTTCAAGAGTTGAAGTCTTGATGCTGGCTCCTGTAAGACTCTTGTAGACTGTTATCAGAGCAAAATTGTTAGTTGGGATGAATCCATGCCATAATACTTTACTAGAACAAATTAGAGTATTGAAGTTCATAGAACCGGAATTAAGCATTGAATATAAAATTCTTAGAGCAACTGAATATTACAATAATACTATACATTCCTCAATTAATTGTAAACTGATCGAAGTACAGCAAGGCCTCAAGGTAAAATTAAAATTTTTGAATTGCTAACAAACAAAAAATATAAATGGATTACTTATCACAATAGAAAACGGGAACAACCACAAGAAATTTCAAAAAATAAAGTATTTATTAAAAATTATAGTAATGAACGCCATAAGGAAGAACCTAAATATCGGAAAGTAGAACTATTTAAAACCAGTAACAAAGATATAACTCTTATTAAAAACAAAAAACCTTAAAATAAAGTACATCCTTCGAGAATAAAACGTATTAAGAAATATGAATCGGAGCAAAAAGTGTTAGATAAAAATTTAGAGCCGGAACGAGAAATAATTCCTAATGAGAATATAATTAAACCAAATTATACAATAACAGAAGAACAGAAAGTTGAAATTGATAATATATTACATAGCGGAAACGAAAATGAAACTTTAACTTCAAAATACTTTAACACAAACGAGAGGGCAAAGTTCGGACCAAGGAAGGTAAATGTGGAGCCAGCCTGCTCAAACGCAATGGCGGATTTGTCTGATTTTTTTTTTTTTGAAATTTTGTTAAGAAGCAATATGGCCTAAACTTGAAGCTCCTGGCTTTCCTTTAAAAGAAAATACCTACCCCCTTTTCAGATCGACGATGATGACGGATGTCTAATTAAATTTTGGTTATCCGTTTCTTCGCTATGGGAGGCCCCCTACAAAATTCTTCTATTTCGGCCATGGGGGCCTCACGGTCGGGTTTTCGTGTTTTTTTTTTTCAGAGTATGAAGAAGGCCGAGGTCCACCGCCATCTGGACCTCGGAGCATCAAAAGATGGCGTTTGAGCAGGCTGGCTCCACATTAACCTTCCTTGGTCCGAACTTTGCCCTCTCGTTTGTGTTGTCTATCCCAGGCCTGTGACATCCCTTTTAATATGTATGGACAGGGGCAGCGAGCGGCAAAAAAAAACCGCCCATATCTCCTGAACTGAGCTACAGCAAGCACAGGCCGCCGCTTAGCTCGTTGAGGAGCCACTTTTGGCAGCTGTCAGTTTTGGCAGCTGTCACTAGCGGACCTTAACGATCAGCATGGCTCCGTCCCCGTTGACACCTTCGGGTGTCTCCATCGTCCATTACACATTCCTGTTCTGTCCGCTTTCCGGAAACGCCTTTGTGAGGTGAGTAAACGAGAATCCCACCTCACGATCAACAAGGGAAATTTAAAGGAAAAATTAATTTCGGGGCGCTGCCCCAATGTTAATTGACAAATTTCCCCATATTTTCTTACGTTAATTGTTTGACAATTCTCAATTGTCAGATGGATTACCTGTCAACAGTTCGTCCTCCGGGCGGATACGATAGCGAAATGTGTAAAGCAGCAAATTCAGATATTGCGGTGGCACTTTACGCTTGTAATGAACCCGGGCGACTAGAAGGACGGCTTCTATGCGCACGATGCCCTCCGGCTCGACGCAGGCCACTCGCAACAGACGGTCCATTATTAGTTGGGACGCTAAGCGATTTCACCTTGCAAAATATGAAAGAGAAATTCCATTTGGTATAATTGTGCGTGGTCTCTATACATTCATTTTAAGAGATGGAGCCGTCTTGGACCCCACGGCAGAGCGGCTGTGCGGGCGAAAAGCCGCTAAATTTGAGCCCATTTTTAGGGTTTTGTAGTAAAAACAAAACCCTTATGAAATCGGTCAAATGTCTGTCTGTCCGTCTGTCCATGGAATATCTCACGAACGGCTGAAGCTACATACATGAAATTTTGTAGGAATGTGTAGAGTTACTATAATTCACCGGAGAAAGCGAATCGTCGTAATAGGTCAACTTTAAGGGGAGGTCCCCATAGTGGGGAAGTGAAGGTCGAAATTTTTTTTCTTTTGGTACTGGCAAGTGGGATATCATAAGAAAGGTACCGTCGAGTACATTCGATTTTTGGAATTTTTTTCACATTTGAAGAAACGGGAAAAGAGGGAGAGTGGAAAATATGTCAACAGAGTTTGTCCCCCCCCCCCCCTTGAGTTTCGAGACCGTTTTACTTAGAAATAAGAAAATTTACAGAAAAGCGCCATTTTACTAGCATTGAAAACCTAGATTAAAAGAATTTTGAAATTTCATCAGAAAGGTTAATAATAGTACATTTCTACAGTTGCAGTTAGCACACCCCTGCACCCCTTAAGCGCATCCGAGGTCAAAAATATTGATAAAACATGATAACCAACATAATAGGCAATAATACCTCCAAGTTTCATTACAATCACATAATATTAATTAATAGTACATTCAATTTAAATTTTGATACCATCCAGACAAAAAATGCACATAACCGGCTACATACTTGTAGTGCATACTTGAATATTGTTTTTCGTAAAATGAAAGGTACTACCGAGTACATTCCATTTTTGGCGTCTTCATCAAATTTGAAGAAAGGAGAAAAAAGGCAGAGGGGAAAATATGAGATCATAATTTGTCCCACCCCCTTACCACTGCGAGACCGTTACACTTAGAAATATGAAAACATACAGGAAGGTGGCTTTCAACTAGCACAGAAAACAAAAAAATTATGGGATTTTGATATCTTCTCAAAATAGGTTAATAGTAGTATATTTCTATAGTTACAGTTAGCACACCCCTGCATTTCTCAAACTCAGCCGAGGTCGAAAATATTGATGGCCGACGATAATCAACACCATGTGCAATAATATCTCCAAGTTTCGTAATAATCACGTAATATTTAATAGTAGTACACTCATTTAGATTTGGTCATTTTGATATCATCCATACAAAAAATGCACATAACAGGTCTCTTGTACTACATACTAGTACTACGAGTACGACATACTTGCATATTGTTTTCCGTAGAGCGAATTGGAGTTGGAGTTATCCATTTTCAAAAGGGTTAAGATAGGTAGGATAGGAGGGAGGAGGGGAAGGAGGGAGAAGGGAAAGGGGGAGGGGGGGAGGTATGCTGGTCGCTAACTCTACTTTCTATAATTATTCAAATAATTTATTTTCAATATTTTTTACGTAAGCTTGCAATTTGCAATACCATCTTAACTGGTTAAGCATCTCCTAGAGTAGGACAGTTCATCTCCTATTGGCATGGGACACTACAAAACCCTCCCATTGCGGGCGCAGCCCTCTATTTTCCGGTTTCATTTAATATTGTCCTAATAATTTGTAAACGGTGCCTCGGATCAAAAAATTTAATAGGACGTAAATTAAAGAGCGTCAAATTCTACATCCAATGCATTGCTCAAAGTTGAAAGTATAATCAAAATCGATAGTCGAAAAACGTCACTTGTTGAGGCTTTGGAGAAAAATCATACTTTATCGCTTTTCAAGCTTACATATCTCTGTAACGGATACTCCAAAGGAAAACAGTACAAGTAAAAGTTGAAGATATTTTGATTTTCGGTTTAACGTGCCCAATACTTTTCAAATCGGCCCGTTTTTAGTGTAGTTGTGAGCGAAAATGCAAAAATGGTTTTTCAGCGATTTGAGCCTTAATAGCTCTTTCTCGATAAATATAACAGCTAAAAGTTTTGGTTTAGCCTCAATTCGTAGATACTTTAACCTTGTTTATAAAAGATTTGCTAAGTTTTTTGTCAGACTAATTTAATTAATTAAATAATTAGTTAATTAAATGATTAAATTTCTTCCATAATTTCAAAGTTCAAGCAACTTATACGACACTTTAGGTTGATTCCTAACGTATTTGGTCATTCTGAGTCAAATGAAATCAACCGCTATTCCATAGGGCTATTAGTTCAAAACATATTCACTTCTTTCCAGATTTTGTTATTAATTAAATAAGACTTTTTATTAAATACGTTGAAAAGAAATAGCTTTGTACCAGTTTTAGGATAGTCCCTAATGTATTTGGTAATTTTAAGTCGAACGAAACCAACTGCAATTCCTTGCGACCATTAGTTCAAAAGATGTGAGATTGTTTTATTAGTTAAATGAGCTGTTTCGTTAAGTAAGTTGAAAATAAAAGGTTTTTACGCCAGTTTTAGGTTGGTTCTTAATGTATTTAGTCACTCTGAGTAGAATAAAATTAACCGTGGTTCCATACGACCATTAGTTCAAAAGATATTCACATTTTTCCATTTTTTCATTTTTGAATTAGTTAAGGAAGCTTTTTAGGGTTTTGTAGTAAAACAAAACCCTTATGAAATCGGTCATGCGTCCGTCTGTCTGTCTGTCCATGAAATATCTCACGAACCGCGGAAGCTACATGCATGAAATTTGGTGAAAATATGTGGAAGTACTATAATTCTCTGGAGAAAGTGATGCGTTGTAATAGGTCAACTTTAAGGGGGGGTCCCCGTAGAGGGGAAATGAAGGTCGAAATTTTTTTTTCGTCTGGTATAGGCAAGTGGGGTATCGTAAGAAAGGTACCGTCGAGTACATTCCATTTCTGGAACTTTTTTCAAATTTAAAGAAACGGGAAAAGAGGGAGAGGGGAAAATATGTGGTCCGAGTTTGTCCCCCCCCCCGCCCCCCCTTGCATTTCGAGACCGTTACACTTAGAAATATGAAAATTTACAGAAAAGCGGCATTTCACTAACATAGAAAACTAAAAATAATAGAATTTCAAAATCTCATCAAAAAAGGTTACTAATAGTACATTTCTATTGTTGCAGTTAGCACACCCCTGCACCCTTTAGGCACACCCGAGACCAAAAATATTGATGGCCAATGATAACCAACACCATAGGCAATAATGTCTCTAAGTTTCATTACAATAGTGTAATATTTAATAATAGTACATTCACTTAAAATTAGGCATTTTTACACTATTCATACAAAAAATACACCTACCGGCTTCGAAGGTGCGAGTACTACTTGCATGTTGTTTTTCGTAGTGCGAATTGCAGTTATTGTTACATATTATGGTTAATTACATTTATGAAAGGGTAAAGATTGGTAGGGGGCGATGTGTTGTAATTGGCCAACTATAACGAGCGGGGGAGGGGTGGGGCGAAATTAAGGTCAAATTTTGTTTATCGACTGGTATAGGCAAGTCGGGTGTTGTGAGAAAGGTAATGTTGAGTACATTTTATTTTTGGCATTTACTTTAAATTTGTGGAAAGGGGAACAGTGAGAAAGGACAAAATATTAGATCGTAATTTTTCCCCCCTTGCATTTCGAGACCGTTACACTTAGAAAAATGAAAACTTTCAGGAAGGTGGGTTCCGAATAGCATATAAAACGGGAAATAATGGAATTTGTATATCTCCTCAAAATAGGTTAATAATGGTTTATTTCCATAGTTACTGTTAGCGCACCCTTGCATCCCTTAAACACGTCCGAGATAAAAAGTACAGATGGCCAAGGATAACCAACAACAATATGTTCTAAGTTTCATTACAATCGCCTAATATGAATGGGCATGTAAGATACTATATGATGGGTCAGACACTTTTATTATGTTTTTTTTTATCCATCTAAGTGGTACCAAGAAAAGCAAGGAGCCGACACTTGCGTACAAATATAAGTGCTTGCTACAAAACCCTCGGATTGCGGGCGTAGCCCTCTATATTCCGGTTTCATATTTATTTATTAAATAAGTTGAAAATAAAAAGCTTTGATGCCAATTTTAGGCTGTTTCCTAATGTTACTGATCATTTTGAGTCGAATGAAACTAAAGGCAATTCCATACAACAGTTAATTCAAAAGTTATTCACATTTTTCTAGATTTTTTTTTTTGTTGAATATTTTTTTTTTTAAATAAGTTGAAAATAAAAGGCTTTTATTCCACTTTTAGATCGACTCCTAATGTATTTGGTCAGTCTCAGTCGAATGAAATCAACCGCTATTCCATACGATCATTAGTTCAAAAGATATTCTCATTTAAATAAAAAAGATATTAGTTTGGTAAGCTGCTTTATTAAATAAGTTAAAAATAAAAAAGCTTTTCTGCCCATTTTAGGTTGATTCCTAATGTATTTGGTCATTCTGAGTCGAATGAAATGAACGGCAATTCCATACGATCATTTAATCAAAAGATATTCACATTTTTCCAGATTTTGTGATTAATTAAATAAGCTTTCGTATTAAATAAGATAAAAATAAAAAGCTTCTATGCCACTTTTAACCTAGCCCTTAATGTATTTGATCATTTTGAGTAGAATGAAACTAACCGCAATTCCATACGACCATTAGTTCAAAAGATATTCACATTTTTTCCAGATTATTTTTATACCCTAGACTTATAGTATAGGGTATATTGTTTTTGTCACGACGAAAATATGTAACACCTTAAAGGAGGCTCCGGAGGTATAGCAATGTGTATATATAAATGATCAGGGTCACCTCCTGATTCGATTTAGCTATGTCTGTCTGTCTGTCTGTCTGTCTGTCCGTCTGTCTGTCTGTCTGTCTGTCCGTCTGTCTGCCCGTTCGCACGATAACTTTCGATAGAATGAAGCTAGAGCCTTGAAACTTTGGTCAAATGTTGGTAGTATAATCTAGTTGGATGGTATTGAAACTGGGCATGATCAGGCGAAGAGAACGCCTACCTCCCCTACATACGTAAAATAATTAAATGTATCTATAACTCCCGATTAAAAAATCATGAAAAGCTCTAGCTTTGGTATATTGCTAGTGAGGGTAATCTTATACTCTCCTGGGAAAATATAATCGATCAGTTGAAAACTAACGGTAATTTTCTTACAAAGAGCCCCGTACAACCCTACTTTTCAGGTTTTTTGTCTGTAACTCCTGAACCAATTGACGTAGACATGTGATTTTTGACATGTAACCCTGAGGGAAGAAGCTGCTTGAGGTTCTGTAAGTTGGGCATAATCAGATCAAACGAACACCTACCTCCCTTACAAATTTCAAAAAATTAAATATTAATTTATTTACAATAACTTTCGATAGAATGATACTACCGAGTTAAAAATTTGGGGGAATGTTGCTAGTAAGACCTACTTAGTTGGTATTGAATATGGGCAAGATCCGACCCAAGGAACACGCACCTCCCCTACAAATGAAACTTCAAATAAGCGATAACTTTTGATAGAATGAAGCCAGCAACTTGAAATTTTGGTAAAATGTTGAAAGTGAGATTGGGTTAGTTGGCATTAAGGATGGGTAAGATCCGACCTAAGGAACCCCTACCTCCCCTAGAAATGAAACTTAAAATAAGCGATAACTTACGACAAAATAAAGCTAGCGACTTGAAATTTTGGTCAAATGTTTGTAGTAGGATCCAGTTGGCTAATATTGAAAATACGTACAATCCGGCAAACGAAACCCCTACTTCCCCTACAAGTGAAGCTTCAAATAAGCGATAACTTTCGATAGGGTGAAGCTAGTGACTTGAAATTTTGTTTAAATATTTGTAGGGTGATCTAATTTGTTGGTGGCAATGATGGACAAGATTCGACCCAAGGAACCCCTGCCTCCCCTACAAGTGAAACTTCAAATAAGCAATAACTTTCGATAGAATGAAGCTAGCGACTTGAAAAATTCGACAAATATTTGTAGAATGGGTTAGTTAGTTAATTGATTTTGAGAATGGTGAAGATCCTACTGAATGAGTGCCAACCTCCCCTATGAACTGACCATATAGCAGACCCATTCTTAATGCATGTGGTCGTTGCCAATTGGTACTTTTGGTATCACCACTAGGTCTGTACAAGTCTAGAGTATATACGCTTCGGACTCCGGGCCGAAGCGAAGCTTCTGCCTGGTTTTTATTAATTAAGCTTTTTTATCAAATAATTTGAAAATAAAAAGTTTTTATGCCACTTTTAAGTTGATTCCTAATGTATTTGGTCATTCTGAGTCGAATGAAGACAACCGCGATTCCATGCGGTCATAAGTTACAATAATATTCGCATTTTTCCCGGATTTTTTTAAAACTTAAACTTAAATGAAGAAAATATTTACTTCATCGAGGAAACATCAGAGATGAAGCGTTGTAAATACACAATAAGTATGTTATGCTACTCTACAGCGGCTAACTCACAGCTGCAGGTGCACCTCTTTGTGCAGGACACACTTTTTTTCTTGCAGCCACAGTTAGTCGTGCAGGGTGTCTTGCACCTGCAACGCTGAGAAGTGGCACATGCCTTTGCAGCAATCGGCGCTGTTATCCATAATGGGAGCCAACGTTCTCCTTCTAGTTTCCACCCCCAATCTCCAGGAGATGGAATATGTTGCTGCGTTTCCACAGCCTGCCAGAATTTCATGGCTTGAAGGGATGCGCTTTTCAAGTGTCCCTCAAACTCACCAAATAACAATCAGCATCTATCATACGCACTATCACTGTTCATAACTGCAACACATTACCACTTGTCACGAAACACAACCCCCCCCCCCCCCCCCCCCCCCCTTCCAGTTTGGCCACTAATGAAAAGCCTTATGACACAAATTGTAGTAATCCTTCATATTTCTACCAAATTTCATACCTGTAGCTTCAGCTGTTTTCGAGATATTCTTTGAACAGGCTGACATCTGACTGATTTCATAAGGGTTTTGTTTTTTCTACAAAATCCTAAAAAGCGTAACTATGACCTAAGATATCAAACCAAGCTATCAAACAAAGACTTTTTGAACAAGATTTAATTATCTGTAAATTGAGACTAAAACGAAACTTCATCTACTATACTCGTACTTACCGAAATAGAGCTATTAAAGCTGGAGTCGTTATGAAAGCATTCCAGCATTTCACTCACAACTACACTAAAAATGAACCGATTTGAAAAGTATTGGGCACGTTAAACTGGAAATCAAAATATCTTCAACTTTTACTTATACAGTTTTTCATTTGGAGTATTCGTTACAGAGATATCATCATCATCGTGGCGCGACAGCCGGACGTCGGGCCTTGGCCGCCTGGATCATTGTCCTCCAATTATCTCGGTCACGTGACCACGTCCTCCAATTTTGGGAGCCCAGCAGCTGCGCGGCGTCCACACCTACTGAGCTCTCCCAAAGAGATCTCGGTCGTCCTCGCAGTCTCGCTCCGTCGACTCGTTCTGCATTCATTACATACATTCATGGTTGTACCGGATGCGCCATCCATCTCGATCGCAAACAGCCCCGAAAATTCGCCGTAGAACTTTACGTTCAAAAGTGTCTAGCATGTTTTTGAGGCTTGAGTTAGGGTCCATGCTTCGCAGCCATAGCATAGAACTGGTCGTATAATGGTTTTGTACACGCGGAGCTTCGTGTTTCTGTGCACATGCTTCGATTTCATTATGGGGAGAACCGAGAAAAAAGTCTTTTAGCTAACTGTATCCGTCGCTTGATTTCGTCAGTTACGTTGGCGTCCCTTGACAAGTTGCAACCCAGGTAAATGAAGTTGTTCACGAACTCGATGTTGAGGTCCCCCACATTGATGCTCGGTTGTGCAGGTGTCCTTGTCACCGATTGCATCATTATTTTAGTTTTACCCTCGTTAATACGTAATCCAACTTCCTTTGCAGCGGTATCGAGCGTATGCAGAAGTTCTTCTGCGTCAGCCAATCTTCGGCACATGATGTTGATGTCGTCGGCGTACGATGCTAATTGTGTCGACTTGATGAGTAGCGTCGTGCTGTTGTCCATATTCATGGCCCGAACAACGTATTCCAGTGCTAGGTTGAAGAGCGTCGGTGCCAGTCCATCGCCCTGTTTCAAACCAGTGCGTGTTTCAAATAGATCAGTAAGTCTATTATGTATCCTGACTTGTGAGATGGAGTTGGTCATCGTCATCTTAGTCAGTCGCACTAATTTGGCCGGTATACCAAATTGCAGCATGATGTTGTACAGTACTCCACGATCGATACTGTCGTATGCCTGATTGAAGTCGACAAAGATTTGATATACGTTTACGTTGTATTCCCAGCACCTCTGGAGTATCAATTTGACTGAGAAGAGCTGATCGGTTGTGGAGCGACCAGGTCTGAAACCGCTTTGATATTCGCCAATGACTCGTTCCGCGTACGGTTTTATCCTATTTTCCAAAATTTGCGTCAAAATTTTATAGGACGTACAAACTAGTGAGATGCCCCTGTAATTTTCACACCGCAGTTTATCTCCCTTTTTATAAATTGGAAAGATGATGTCTCTGCGCCAATCGTCTGGGATCTCCTCCCATACTCGCAGGAGTAATTGATGTATGGCATCAACTAGACTCGTTCCACCGAATTTTAGCAGTTCAGCTGGAATCTCGTCAGCGCCGGGCGCTTTATTTCTTTTTAGTGACCGCAACGCGAGATCAACTTCCTCTACTGTCGGGGGTTGAATGGGTGGGCCTCGATCAACAATATCCTCGAGGGCTTCTTGGGTGGGGATGGTCGATTTAGAAGCTCTTCAAAATAAAAGGCCCATCGTTTGTTAATACCATCGGTGTCGCTGATGATGTTTTCATCCTTGTCCTTACAAAGGCTAGTCCTGGGTTGGCAGCCGTTCTTAATTGTATTTACCAGTTTGTACGCTTGTCTGGTGTTCCTATTAGCTAAGTTTTCGTTTATGTTCAGCAACTGCTTGTCAAAGTATTTACGTTTCTTACGTCTAATTATTCGGGATATTTTTAGTTTCCGGGGCCCGGGGTGAAAAAATCGTTTTTCACTCGGATTTTTTGTCACTTATCACTCGCGTCATCCTAAGACTCTCAAATTTGCAAAAAAAAAAAAAAAAAATTTTTTTTTAATTTTTAATTTTTTTTTTTATTTTTAATCTTAATTTTTTATTTTTTTTTTCTTATTTTCTTGTTCTAATGATTTATACTGAGTGTTTGGTGTGCTTAAAACTGATCGAAACGCTGTTGCACGCAGAGCGAGCGAAGCGAGCGTTCATGTTTGTGCGATACTGAGGGCTGCGATCCCTTAAGCGCGGAGCGAGCGTAGCGAGCGGAGCCCACGCAAGGGGATTTGCGAATATTTCAATTTTCCATGCCTCCAATATTCCAAAGACTCAGTATAAATTATGAAAAAAAAAATAAAAAATAAAAAAAAATAAAACTTAAAACAAACATTAAAAATAAAAATTAAAATTTTTTTTTTTTGCAAATTCTTGACTTTTAGAGTGACACGAGTGAAAATTGATAAAAATCTGAGTGAAAAGTGATTTCCCCAGCCGGGGCCCCGGAAACTAAAAGGTTGCCAGACACTGTACCAACTTTAAGGGTTAACAATGTACACAAAACACGACTGACAAATATCAGCATGGCAATCTCACAGCTGTTTTCGTGTGTTTACAATGAATGATCTTGCAACATTCACAATGACGAGTTAACACGGGCTCAAGTTCAAGGACAGGTTATCGAGCTTGTCCGTGACGACATGGATGGACCGCAAATTAATTTAGCGGCACCGAAAGGATAAAGGGCCGATGAAATTAACGGCACACCCTCTTTTGTCTATTTGATTCGAAACGACAAGGTGGGTAGTTCGCATAAGTTGTGGATGGGAAATTGCCGATTGGGAATTTCTTCGAAGACGTTGTGGTAATATTTCCTCTTTTGTCTATTTGATTCGAAACGACAAGGTTGTGGCCCGCGACGAAAAAAGAGTGAGGAAACAAACCAAAGGAAATTTCTAGAGAGTGTCTTGGAGACGTTTGAACGAGACAGTGAGGAAACAAACCAAAGGAAATTTCCAGAGAGTGTCATGAAGACGTTTGAGCGAGACAGCGAGGAGACGAACCACGACCATTAAGTCACGGCGAAGAAATCCAATTCAATTTGGTCAATTGGTAGAAAGCCCGGGTAGCAGCAGAAGATCGCGGTGACGACGCAGTGACGAGTGCAGCAGAGGATTTCGACCGTGGATAATTTTAGAGTTGCGATAGGGAGTAGCGCCACCCCTCAAGGTTAGCTTAGTGCTAAGGTTAGTGATAAGTTTTATTTTAGTGTAAGCTTTTGTTTTGATTACCGTGATCACGAAGAGTAGAGCAGAGGTTAGTTGATAAGTAACAAGAGTGAATGTAGACATTTAGTGAAGTAGCGAAAACAGTGAGTTTTGACTTGCATATGGTGTGAAGAGTGCTCCGGACGTGAAAATTTTCCGAGTAAAGAGCCGTACGTCACGAATTCGCACTTATCGTGGCACCTTTTGGCTCTGTGGTTGTGGCTGGCAAGTTCTAAGCGCGTAGCGCCCCACGGCCCTGCTCCGCGGCAAGCCGGCACCAGTCCAAACCCCATGCGTGAAAATTAAGACCGTAATAAGTCGACGTCAATTCAGGAGGAATCCACAATCTCTACGAACTCTCCTCCTGAGTTTCATCCCCGGTCGCATACTCCGAACGCCGATATATGAAACCGTCAATGACTTTTATATCAGGAAGTAAACGTTGTTTGTCAGCAATCTTTACTATCAATGATGTGTATGAATCGGCTTTAAAAGCTGATGAATTTAAATCAACTTCAATCACGGGATCAAACAAGGCTAGGGATTCAATTGCATCAGCAACATGGATACGCGACAAAGTATCTGGAACAATGTGTTGGTTACCTCTACGAGGTGGTCAGGTCTGTGGGGAAACTCATGGGCAAGTCTACATAGCACCTCCGCGTGGTGGCCGCTGGTAACTTCGCGAATAGCGAAGGCTGAGCTATGGGGCCGGTTGCGTGTACTATCACATTACGCCAGTACCGCCGTTTTGCGATATGTAAGCAATCGACACACTCCCTACTTGGCCAACTCTTGTGTTCTATAGTTTTGGCGAAGGTAGCCCATACGGAGTGTCAAATGTCCTAAATCCCTGGGGTGTTATGCGACCGTGCCCATCGGGGGAAGGTGACCAGGGACGCAAATGGTCATCACAAACGGAGCAAGTTACTGCCACACATCTGTACAATAACCAGTTGTATGGGTAGTGTAAACTGTCTCCCCGACCGTACGTTGGCAGAGGGGCGCCTATGAAACTCTCTGCATAGGTGACACGGCGACCAGGTGTGAGGTTGGAGCTGGTGACTGAGGTGAAAGTTCACCTGCGGGGTTCCGGATCCAACACTTCACTTTGCTCCTTTCTTGCACCTGTTGAACCGCGGTCTACAGAGTAGCGATCTGTTAGACTAGGAGAGAAACCTTGATTTGCTTCAAGGGTAGCAGGTGCAGAGTGGCATGAACGCCTACGGAACTTTCGGGAGGTCGCGAGGGAGTCTGCTTCGCGGCACAAAGAGAGGAAAGAACGGCCGGATCGTCATAATGTTCCTATAGGGGCGGGGAGTAGCGGGAAGCAATATGCTGGCAGTTGCCTCGGCTGTGGTCCGAGAACGGGAAACCCAAACCTGAATCAATAAATAAAAACAAGAATATGAAAATACATCAAGACATTCTTGGAGAAAGTGGCTGGAGGAATTCCAATGAGACGGACAGCGACGACTCGCAAGGGTTGAAGAGGTTAGTCTCTGAAGAAGACGCTCCAGGGGAGAAGGGAGGCGTTGTTGGAGCGGACAATGACGCGCCAGAAGGCGCGGAGAGGTTAGTTCAGACAACGTGCACTCTGATCAACGTTCAATCTGCTGACTATCAGGGATGGTGGCGGGCCCGAACAAAGAAACACTAACTGTGTGCCAGCTGAATATTCATCATAGTAAAGCGGCATCAGCGATTATGACGAGATGCTTTGATGAAGAGAAACTGGACATAGCTTTAATACAGGAACCCTGGATTTTACAAAACAAAATTAGGGGTTTGTCACAACAAACCGTAAATCTGTACCATGCACAGGTGGACGGTAAAATAAGGACATGCATCCTGGTGCGTCATGGAATACGTGCAGTACAAATGATGCATCTCTGCTCGCCTGATCTTACGGTAGTAATGATCGGCAGTGGTGCAGGATCATTCCTAATTGCATCAGCATATCTCCCTTATGATGCACCAGAACCACCTCCATCAGAGGAAGTAGAAAATCTGGTAAGGTATTGTAAAGAAAGAGATATGGCCCTGATCATAGGCTGTGATGCCAATGCGCACAACACTGTGTGGGGCAGCACAGATGACAATCCCAGAGGACAGCAGCTGCTAGAATTTGTGGAAAAGTACAATCTGCTGGTAGCAAACAAGGGGGTCGCTCCCACCTTCGTGGATGCACGAAGGGCTGAGGTGATCGACATTACCCTAAGCTCTGTTAATATGCTTGACAGAGTTCAGAATTGGAGAGTGGTGGACAGGCTAACCATGTCTGATCACAGGGCTATCCAGTTTGAAATTCTGTATGGCAGAAAACGGAGTAGCGAACGCAAACGTATAAGAGTGCCAAAAAATACTGATCGTGTTAAGTACGAGACATATTTATTGGAACAAGTCGAGGATATTCAAGACGGAATACCTCGGAATACGGTCGAGATAGAGCGAACAGTGGAACAACTGAACTCCGCTATTAATCGCGCCTTCGAACACGCTTGTCCCTCCACAGTAGTGGACGAAAAGGACCCAACACCATGGTGGAGTAGGGAACTGGAGTCTATGAAAAAAGAGACAAGGAAAGCCTTTAACCGTTACATGAGGGAGAGAGACTCTCACTCTTGGGAACTATACAAGGATAAAAAGAGGGAGCTGAAAAGAACCTTACGTCTTCGGAAACGAAATACGTGGAGGGAATTCTGCTCTAGCATGAAGGATACGTCGGAAGTATGCAGATTACAGAAGATGATATCGAAAGACACTGCTTCGAAAATGGGGCTGATACGCAAAGTTGATGGTTCCATGACAGAAACAGTGGAAGAAACGTTGCAGGCCCTGATGGAGGTACATTTTCCTGGAAGTTTCAAGTCAGACCAACCATGGCCTCAAACTAACATGGGAGCTGGTGGGGTAAGTCAACAAGAAGCTGAGAGGATAATAACTCCAAATGGAGTCAAAAGTGCTATAAACTCTTTTGCTCCTTTTAAAACGGCTGGAATGGACGGAATATTCCCGGCACTATTACAGTGGGGCATGAGCGCTCTACTAGATAGGATCCGGAATATATTCGTCGCCTGTCTTTCAGCAGGCTACATCCCGAAGGCATGGAGGGAGGCTAAAGTGGTCTTCCTGCCTAAACCGGGGAAGAAAGACTACACAGAGGCAAAGTCCTTCAGGCCGGTTAGCCTTACATCATTCCTGTTGAAAACAATGGAAAAGGTGTTGGTGGACTACCTGGAGAACACCACGCTAATGTATAGTCCTCTGAGTAGGTGCCAACATGCTTATAGAGCAGGCAGATCTACGGAAACCGCTCTACATGAACTTGTTAGAGTTGCAGAGAGAGAGATTAACAATGGCGGGATCGCTATGTCTACTTTTATGGATATAGAGGGTGCTTTTGATAAAATCTCCTTTACCAAACTAAGGAACGCCCTGATTGAGCGGGGGGTTGATTACATTATAATTAAGTGGATCGACTCTATGCTTAAGCAGAGGGCGGTAAATCTTAGCAGTGGATGTGACAGAATACGGGGTAAGGTAGTCCGAGGATGCCCACAAGGAGGTGTTCTTTCGCCTCTACTGTGGAACATCACCGTGGACAGTCTTCTCTGGAAGCTGGACTCGATGGGCGTACACACTGTAGGATACGCCGATGACTTGGCACTCACGGTCAGTGGAAAGTTCATGGACACAATTCTAGGTTGCATGGGACAAGCTCTCAAAGTAACCGAAGAATGGTGTAATGAGCAAGAGCTAACCATAAACGCTAGTAAATCAAACACTATGATTTTTACTCGTAAGAGGAAAGACATAGAGATAACTCCCTTACGGCTTTTTGGTTCGGAAATCAAGGTGTCCAAGGAAGTGAAGCATCTAGGAGTTACCTTAGATGCGAAACTAACTTGGAATGTTCACGTTGATGAAAAGATCCAAAAAGCGAAAAGGATTTTGCATCAATGTAAGAGAGTGTGTGCTCGTAGGTGGGGAATTTCACCTAAAGCGACACACTGGATTTACACAATGATGGTAAGACCTATTCTAGCCTACGCATCAGTAGTATGGTGGCCAAAAGCCATGCAGAATACCACAGAGCAGAAGCTAGATGGGGTACAAAGGATAGCTTGCGTAAGCATATGTGGTGCAATGCGCACCACACCAACGCGAGCAATGGAGGCATTGCTGGGACTGCCGCCGTTGGACTTATTTATAAAGAAAACGGCGGCGCTTTCGGCAATACGCATGGAAAGGGATGCCATGTGGCATCGCTTTGGAACTAGCAGCGGTCATAAGAGCATCCTAGACATTATTCATGATGAGGTCAGGGAGACTCTAATGCCGGTAGAAGGCATGAGTAGACGTAGGGTAGTTGAAAGACTACACAAGACTCACATTGCAGATGGAAACATACATAATGAGTGTATGTACAATGACATCAGCATTTTTACTGATGGCTCTTTAATGGACGGTAAAGCGGGGGCGGGGGTTTACTCTGAAGAGCTAAACCTAGCATGTGCGCTTAGTCTAGGAGAGTATGTGTCCGTATACCAGGCAGAGATGCTTGGCTTGTTGCATGCGTTGGACCACTTGCTTGAAGGTCAGGTGCGGGGGAAGAAAATCCTTATTGCACTGGACAACCAATCGGTGATCAGACGCATGCAGCAGACGAACATAAACTCTAAACTGGTACTAGAGTGTGTCCGGAAGCTCAACACGTGTGCCTCAGAAAATGAGGTTACGCTGATGTGGGTAAAAGGACACATAGGTACAACAGGAAATGAGGCGGCGGATGCCCTAGCAAAACAGGGATCTGCGGCAACTTTCATTGGCCCAGAACCCAGAGTTGCTCTGGGGAACGGCATGATTGGAGCGAAGGTTGGGAAGTGGATGGACTCCATGCATCAACAAAGATGGCAGGAGCTAGTCACTTGCAAACAAGCTCGGAATGCAATGACCAGCCCTTTAGGCAGGGAAGCGAGAAAGGTACTTAGTTATAAACGGAGTACCCTAAGCTGGATAACTGCCTTGGTCACAGGGCATGGTAATTTTAAGGCTCATCTGGCCAAGATGAAAATCGGGGAAGATGACGTTTGCAGGCTATGCCTGGAGGAGGCCGAGACGGCAGCACACATTGTGTGCGAATGTCCAGCACTGGCTAGCACGAGGTTGAGGATCACAGGCAGCCACACGATAAGTGTAGAAGCCATGAGTGAACTCAGCTTCAAACAAATGCTAGAAATAACACGGGACTCAGTGATGAAGAAAGAGGTCGACAATTATCAGTCGACATCTGGAAGTCACTGATGACCGGGAGGGGGCGAAAAGGGACCCAAACGTTAGTGGTCTGCTTCGGCTATCCCCCAGAGTATATAATAATACCTCTACGATGCTTAATCGTGAACCGAAAACCCTGGAGTTTTAAGGCCCACCGGGCCAATCTGCTGTGCAGATCCGTTAACGGCATCAGCCATTTGAACGAGGCGTGATCGGTGACGATTTCAAATTCGTAGCCCTCCACGTAAGCGCGAAATTTTTTTATTGCCGCCACCGCTGCCAGACACTCTTGTTCGGAAACCGTGTAATTACGTTGGGTGGAGTTTAGCTTTTGAGACATATAAGCGACCGGTGCTTCAACGCCTTCATCGGAAGTTTGCACTAAAACGGCACCAATTCCAAATTGACTAGCGTCGCAATGTATCGAAAAGGGTCGCAAAACGGGCGCGGAAGTTAGACTTGCCTTTAAAGCCTCAAACGCTTTGAGCCCGTCCTCCGTCCAACTAAATGCACGTTTTCGGCTCAACATATCTGTCAACGGAGACGCCAATGTAGCAAAGTTATCTATAAAGCGACGATACCACCCACACATGCCCAGAAAACGTCGTAATTGCTTAATGGTCTTTGGGCGCGGAAATTCAGCAATTCCCTGTACTTTGTCAGGGTCTGTGCGGATAGTACCGTCTCCAATAAGGTGTCCCAAATACCGTACTTCCTTCATTACGAATTTGGACTTCTCAACGTTCAGAGTAAGTTCAGCTTTCCTCATACATAAAGCGACTTCCTGTAATAAAAGGAGATGCTCCTCAAAAGTCTCAGTCACCAGGCCATCGAGATAAATGAACACCTGGTGGCGAAGGTGGGCTGGAATCACCCGATCCATCAGTCGTTGTATCGTTTGGGGCGCGTTGCACAGTCCGAACGGCATAGTCACGAACTGATACAACGGCCTCCCTGGTACAGTGAAGGCGGTTTTTTTCCCTAGAACACTCATCCAGAGGTATCTGCCAAAAGGCATCCTTTAAGTCTAAACTCGCAATAAATTTAGCCTTAGGGAGCCTACTCAATCTACCCTCGATGAGTGTCAAGAGATAAGCATCCTTTACTGTGACTGAGTTTACCTTTCGGGCATCCAGGCATAAGCGGACCTTTCCAGGTTTCACTACCAAAGTTACTGGCGACGACGAGGCGCTCTGAGACTCCTCTATAACGCCAAGAGCCAGCATGCGGTCAATCTCGCCGTAAAGTTGTTTCTCCATAGCGGGAGAAACAGCGAAGTACCGTTGTTTGATGGGCTTATTTCACCCACGTCAAAGACGTGCTTGATTAAATCCGTGTGTCCCAAACCCTCCACCGCAAACGAGGGGAACATCGCAATCACCGCATTAAGTTTGTTCTGCTGGGCTGCAGTCAACATATGTCAGTTGTCGTTATTATGACATGAGGTATCAGCTGGAAACTCTGATCGCAAAGAAGACACGAATAAGTCAGAGGCCAAATCGAAGAGCCGAACAAAATCCACTCCTAAATGTAGCTGTTGTGACAAGGAAGGAATGATTAAAAACGTCATCGTCTGAGTCCTACCCTTAAAAGTATTATCTGCGGCAACTCTTCCGATAGCGGAATGTGCAGTCCCGTCAACAGTGTTGACATTGACTTTAAACCGTTCCCTACTAAATTTATTTTCTTTGACGAACCTTTTTGCAAAATCGGAAGCTAAGCAGCTAATAGTGGCACCTGTGTCGATAAGCCCCGAAACTTGTTCTCCCAACAACGAAACTTCCGCATAAGGGCGTACGTCTGTTAGTTGGGAGCTAGAACAGAAGGCTGAACGATAAAATCGGCGGGCTTCTTTAATCCGTTTCCAAAAAGCTCGCCAACGCAAAGTCGAACGCTTAGCACGACGCAACGGAATCTCTTCCGCTTTAAAAATTCGGTCGCGCGTGGCTTGGTATTCCTGCCAACGCACATGCCAAGGCTTGAAGCTTTAGTGACTCGGGGTCTTGTTGTTCTCCTTAAATGTATGTAGAAGACGGATTCATAGATACTGTCAGAGTTGCGGTAGAATCCCGAGACAAACCCACAGTATTAGGAGACGTCTTGACAAGTGTGTCCGGTATGGTTACAGAAGCAGGTGTTATTGAGGAGTCACCTCCTTCGTATTCGGTGGTGGAAGCGAGGGTCGGTTCATGTTTGGGACCCTCGACCTCATCCCGTTTTTTGGAGACTTGCGACAATTCATACAATTTGGCTTATATGAATGTTTCGGGAGCTCCACAGCCAAAGCAAAATATCGTCCGAGGAGCAAAACACTTGTGAAAACGATGTCCCTCCTTGCGACAATTCCAGCAAACCATTTTGTCACCGATAGCGGAGACAAACTCAGGACCAGAATCATCAACTGGGATAGCAGGGTCGGTCATAATCATCTCGGAGATATTCCTCCTTGATGGAATCATCCGATCTGGTGGAAGGGTAGACGTAATTTCCACTTGTAATTTTTCCCAATGTGTTAAGTATTAATATAATATAAATTATGAATTAAAATTATGGCAGTACTAAATGTAAATGTACTATGGCAATACCAAATATAAATGTCGAGAAAATGTAAGTCATATGGTAAAAGTAAATAACCTCATTCTTGTTCTGACGTGTCATACATTACAATTGGCGACGAGGATTTTATCCAAAGTTGAATTTCAACAAATAATAAGTTTTATTTGATAAATTTTATCAAATTAATTCAGTTTAATAACTATTTAGTTAAAAAAGTGAAAGTTTTTCACATAACTACAAATTGATTGATTATATTTTTAGTGATTTCAACGTATAACCTCAATTGTACCAAATGCCGCAGAATACATCTAGTGAAATTTCTCAAACGTTCTTGGCGAATCATATGCCGGAGTTTGTTCCAGATAAGGATGTTTGGCAACTTTGGCACGAGAGGCTTCAAATTCACTTCGAAGAAATAGATTGCCAGGATCCAAAAATTAAAAAAGCGATTCTACTGAAATCTATTGGATCGGAAGCTTATACTGTGTTGCGAAGTTTGTGTGACCCGCATATTCCAGCAAAATTAGAATATGATACACTTTGTAATGGGCACCTCGCGAAACGTTACCGGTTGCGGTACACACAGTTGCAAGTGTACCGGGAGAAAATACTCGCCGGCACCCTTGCAACTGAGTGTACCAGCACGACCCGACCAATCCTTGGAGGCCATAACAAACTCCGCGTAGCGCTCACTCAGCGCAGCTGTGTTATGAGCGCAGCCCAGTTCATATCGAACCGCGCCGTGCTGAATTTCTAATTCAGCGCCTGACATTCCGACTCTCGGCATTCCAATTGGAATCGGAACGTCAGTGGGTGATTGAACTTCCAGCGTGGCGGCCGATGAAAAAGTAGGAGCCCAGAAAAGAAAAAAAAGGGATTTAGTGGAGCGGGTCGGACACGAGGTAAGTAGAAAACCCTCATAGTGTGCCCAGGCGCACCCGCGTTAGGAAGAACCGGTGAAAAAAACGTGTGTTGCGTCTTTTTTAGCGAGTGGCCGCCACCCGACGGAGTACCGGCGCAGCGCTAACCTCAATTTTGGGCTGTCGCCACGTTTTACGAGCAGCGGCACAACAATTTTGGGCTGTCGCCACGTTTTACGAGCAGCCGGCACAACAATTTTGGGCTGTCGCCACGTTTTACGAGCAGCGGCACAAACACTTTTGGGCTGTCGCCACGTTGTACGAGCAGCGGCACAACAACTTTTGGTCTGTCGCCACGTTTTACGAGCAGCCGGCACAACAATTTTGGGCTGTCGCCACGTTGTACGAGCACCGGCACAACAATTTTGGGCTGTCGCCACGTTGTACGAGCAGCGGCACAACAACTTTTGGGCTGTCGGCACCGTGTGCGATCAGCCATCACCAACTTTTGGGCTGTCGGCACCGTGTGCGATCAGCCATCACCAACTTTTGGGCTGTCGGCACCGTGTGCGATCAGCCATCACCTACTTTTGGGCTGTCGGCACCGTCAGCAGCTGCCACCACGTAAAGCAAGTAGTCCGTCGACATCAACTTGGCCAGCGCGCCACGACAATTGCGACCCTCGCAGCAACGAATTCCGTGGGAACCGACCAGCAAGCGCCCCAAGCTGGCCCCTCAACAACCGGCAGAGTCAATGCACAATCCTAGAAGGATATTCCGTTCCGTGTCCCAGAACAGCACATGTAAGTGACACCCCAACTTCTAATTTTATGCTTGCGGCTGTGGTTCGCAAATTAGCAGGAAACGCCTCAGAGGAATTGACAGTCAAGTAGATATAGTCGGAAAGACCCATTTTCTTTTTTTTATACCCTAGACTTATAGTATAGGGTATATTGTTTTTGTCACGACGGAAATATGTAACACCTTAAAGGAGGCTCCGGAGGTATAGCAATGTATATATATAAATGATCAGGGTCACCTCCTGATTCGATTTAGCCATGTCTGTCTGTCTGTCTGTCTGTCTGTCTGTCTGTCTGTCCGTCTGTCTGTCTGCCTGTCTGTCTGTCCGTCTGTCTGTCCGTTCGCACGATAACTTTCGATAAAATGAAGCTAGAGCCTTGAAATTTTGGTCAAATGTTGGAAGTGTGATCTAGTTAGATGGTATTGAAAATGGGCATGATCAGGCTAAGAGAACGCCTACCTCCCCTACATATGTAAAATACATAAATGTATCTATAACTCCCGATTAAAGAAACATGAAAAGCTCTAGCTTTGGTAGATTACTCATGAGGGTAATCTCATACTCTCCTGGGAAAATATAACTGATAAGTTGAAAACTAACGGTAATTTTCTTACAAAGAACCCCGTACTACCCTACTTTTCAGGTTTTTTGTCTATAACTCCTGAACCAATTGACGTAGACACCTGATTTTTGGCGTGTAACCTTGAAGTGAGAAGCTGCTTAAGATTATGTAAGTTGGGCATAATCAGATCAAAGGAACGCCTACCTCCCCTACAAATTTCCAAAAATTAAATATTCCTTTAATTACGATAAATTTCGAAAAAATAATACTAGCAAGTTGAAAATTTGACAAAATGTTGCTAACAAGACTTACTTTGTTGGTATTGAAAATGGGCAAGATCCGACTCAAGGAACCCCCACCTCCCCTACAAATGAAACTTCAAATAAGCGATAGCTTTTGATAGAATGAAGCCAGCAACTTGAAATTTTGGTAAAATGTTGAAAGTGAGATCGGGTTAGTTGGCTTTAAAGATGGGTAAGATCCGACCTAAGGAACCCCTACCTCCCCTAGAAATGAAACTTGAAATAAGCGATAACTTACGACAAAATAAAGCTAGCGACTTGAAATTTTTGTCAAATGTTTGTAGTATGATCCAGTTGACTAATATTGAAAATACGTAAAATCCGACCATCGAAACCCCTACTTCCCCTACAAAAGAAACTTCAAATAAGCGTTAATTTTCGATAGAATGAAGCTAGTGACTTGAAAAATTGGATAAATATTTGTAGAATGGGTTAGTTAATTGATTTTGAGAATGGTCAAGATCCCACTGAATGATGGCCAACCTCCCCTATGAACTGGCCATATAAGAGACCCACTTTTAATGCATATGGTCGTTGCCAATTTGGACTTTTGGTATCACCACTAGGTCTGTACAAGTCTAGGGTATACACGCTTCGGACTGGTTTTGTTTTGTCAGTGCTTCGCGATTTATTTTGCCACATTTACAATCATAGATATTTGGCGTGAAGGGACCATGTTTATGTCACATTATTTAATTTTGAATATACATCACTTCCTTCTTCTTTGCTGGTCACAAAACAAAAAAAAATATTAAAAAAAGACAAAAAAAAGACCAGAGTAAATAGTTACAGGGTGTCCCAAACCCCAACGTCAACCCGGAAACCAGTGATAGGCCAAGTGGTGGCAGTTATTTTATCAGAAAAGTATTAAAAAAAGTCTCCGTCAATTATTTTCTGACTTATAGACATTCAAAAAAGAATTAGAAAAATTCATACCCTGTGATGATTTTTTAAGTACTGTTATTACTAGAGACCGGATTATATGCAAATGCATAACTTCATATGCATTTGCATATATTGGCTGTTTTTAGAGGTTTTAGCATATTTCATTGAAAATCCATTAATTTTGCATATTTTTAGGGAAATTGTTACGAGTCTTCTCATGATTTATCCAAATCTCATGTAGTGTGCAAGGGACATTTTGTGTTTATAAGCAAACACTGTGAAAACAGAGTGAAAGCTATGCTATGATGCTTGTGCTGGTGCTGATATTTTGATCGTAAACCCTCAGCGAAGAGAAACGTTCACGTGAAACGTGCTCATGGAGCTTCCCCTACCCATGAGCTTAAGTGTCACCATACACTGTCGAACACGAACCTAGTACAAGTGGACCGGTTTTCTTCAAACCTATGTGAAGTGTATGAGTGTGTCAGAGGACATTTGTACCAGGTTCGTGCTCGAGTTCGACAGTGTATGGTGACACTAAGATCGCATTCGTAATTGTCCGGTGATTTCCTATATAAAACCCATTCATAACACACAGAAAAATGAAGCCAATACAATACAGCATTTGAAAATTCTTCTACATCATCAGAACATCGCTGCCATAAGTATGTACTCATTTTTCCCCACATACCCAAGTGTATCAAAAAACTTGAAACTCGAGGCTTGCAGTTGAATGGATCTATTCTTGCAGTTGAATGGATCTATTCTGCTGATTGGAAAAGTTCGTAAAATACACTCTGAATTGCCCAGACAAACTTTAAAAAAAAAGTTTGAAAACATTCTAAACAACAACCCAGGCTTCGAGTCTCTGTGCCGGATTAATAGTTTTATTAATAGTACAGGTAGAACTTTGCCTGGGACAATATCTGCCAATACAGCACCCATGTTTAAGTATTGCCCTGTGACATCGGTGGACGTAGAACGATCTTTCTCAAATTACAGAACTATTTTAAATGATAAAAGACATAATCTTACAACTGAACACAGAACAATATATTATACTAAACTTCTATAAAAACAAGAGACTGCTAAAACCATTAAATTTGTGACTTTTCGTCCCTTTGTTTCTTAATAAAAACATAATTATCCAATTTTTTTCTTTTATTTTATGTTGCATATTTTCACATTTTACTTGCATATTCTAAGCATTTTACATGCATATTTGCATACATATTTCAGCCTTTTTATGTTGCATATAATCCGGTCTCTAGTTATTACAAATTTTCATTTTTTTCAATTTTTTTTTTGTATGAAGCAACCCTGAGTAACTGTTCTATAAACCACAATCTAAAAGTAAAAAATTACTGAATTGGTTTTAAATGAAATATGACTTTTTTTCCCAATTTTGTACTCAAAATTATCACTTATCCCAACTCCAACTGACTGCACTGTAAAAAAAAATATACCACGCGGTTTTGGCAAGTAACTGTAAAAGATGGCGCTTTTGTCCAGATTCCAAAATGGAACGACATATGTAGCACATGTAACCTTAAGAATGATTTAGTGATTCAGTAACAATTTGATTATAAGACGCATTTAACTGCCATTATGCCATGCAGATACAGTGCGCGGGAATATGCTATCATGCATCTTATTTATGGGGAATGCAAATGCAATGCTAGTGCTGCAGCCAGACTTTATCGTGAGAGATATTCAAATGCTGAACGTTATCCGGATCACCGAATATTTATAAACGTACACCAGTCATTCTCAGAGGGTTGAATTCCACACCACATGACAGGAGAGCCAAATTCCATCATGCCCTACGAGGAGGAAGTCTTACAAGCAGTCGAACAATACCCCAGTGCCTCAGTACGTGCAACTGAATGTAGCACAGGAGTACCCAAAAGTACTAACAATTTCCGAATTACAGAAATGAAGAACTCACGTTTAAAATAATAATATTTTTATTTCAAGACGGATTTTAAATACAGATGTTTTCCTTAACAGCGAAATGCAACCGGCAAACACGATGGTTAGAGTTCAACTCGTTACTTAAAATTAATATTCTTACAGAACTAGCTGATTTTGCTCTACTGCAAGAATCAGATATTGTATCTTAATATGCCACCAAGAAAATGCCAGATAAGCAAGTTAACAAGAACGAACTATTGTTTATGAGAAAAATGCAATAAGTTTATAATGGATCTAATTTAGTGTATGCTGATGCTGACGATGTATGAAATAAGTGAAGTATATGTTCGCGGTTGGAGATTTTATTTGTGATTTATGATTAAGATAAGAAAGCAAGTAAGTGATTTTGTCGGAGTCAGAAAATGCTGCGATTATCATAATCGAATAATTTGCTGACGTAACTCGCCCTCCCTTAAGAGAAATCTCGTCCTCGTGATTTTTGTCCATATTAATGGTTAGATTCGAATTTTAACAGATTTATTTCTTCTAAATTACTTTCTTCTTGGTAGCTTACATTTCTAATCACATCAGGATATCTATTGTAATATTATTTTCGATGTATCTTATTCTATTTTTGAACATTTGATTATTTATAGTAATTTTACAATTTATGAATTTTATGAGATTATGTTGATTTAATGTGATGTCTTCATTGTTACAATTGTGTATAATTTTGGTTGGTTTTAGGTTTTTGGTAATAATATTTTCGGTTATTTATTCAATCGATTCTGTGAATTTTTTTATCATTATACAGTTTTCTGGGTTGGACAACAATTAAAAACATTTTGTCTCTTATTGGAATCAGTTTTGTTCTTATGTTTTCATTTATGTTCACATTGTTCATGTTCATTTGATTATGGTGTGAATGAGTTGAATAAAAATTGGGTGTGATACTAGAGTCTATAGTGTTCAACATGTTATTGAAATGATCCAGGTTTATGATGTGGACTGATTTGTCAAAGTTATCTATCGTCTGTAATTTTTTTAGTACGGATTAATGTATAACCATTTCCATATGGGATTTCAGATACTTCAATGTTTTGACTATAAGTTATTCCAAAGAAACATAAGGAGAAGATGAGGACTGTTCCTCTAATGATATTTTGTTTGGCTGGAATTTTTTAGCTCGTTTCAGTAGCTGTTTATGCACTTTACCTACGTTTCTACCAGGTTTCTTATATTGTGGGCTAAGTTTCTTCCGAGGGATATTCCTAATTAAAGTTTTATCAAATTCGGCTTCCTTACGTTTTGTATTATGATAATCTAGCCTTTTCTTTTGATCCACTTGAAGTTTTAAATTGGCATCCCTGAGCCGTTTGAAAATTTTCTCAATAGATATTAGATGTTCTGAAAGATTTGTACTGAATATAATTACATCATCCATGTAGACAAAACAGATTTTTCCAATGTAATCTGCAAGTACCCTATTCATTAACCGCTGGAACGTGGCGGGGGCGTTTTTGAAGCCAAATGGCATTCGAACAAATTCGTAATGCCCGAAATTGGTAGAGAAAGCCGTTTTGGGAATATCTTCCTTCATAATCTCAATTTGGTGGAAGCCCTTGGCTAAGTCTAGGGTTGTGAAGTACATTGACCTACCCACTTTTTCTAATATTTCATCCATGTTTGGGATTGGAAATTTGTCATCCACGGTTATTTCGTTTAGTTTTCTATAATCAACGACGATCCTCCATTTCTTTTTTCCGGATGCGTCGAGTTTCTTTGGAACAATCCAAATTGGTGAGGAATAAGGTGAATTACTGCACCGAATTATTCCTTGGGATAGCATTTCACGAATTTGATTTTCGACTTCTACTTTGTGGATTTCAGGGTACCTATATGTTTTTTTATAAATGGGTTCATTGTGTTTTGTTTTGATTTCGTGTTTAATTTCATTAGTGAATGAGAGATCTGTTCCCTCTCTATAAAAGATATCCGAAAATTTATTAACAATGTTCAAGAGTAATGATTTTTCCTCTTGATTCAGATGATTAGTCCGAATTTCTTCTAATATACTTTTAGAAGGAATTCGTTCATGATTAAAACATACCAATTCTTCTTCCTTGTTATACGGATAGTTATAAGTTGCATTTTCTTCGTTTTCGTCGAAGAAAATGGGAAGCACTTCGTTATTCAGTATTAATTGTTTGGATCCTAGATCGATTTTAACGTTATACATCGATAAGATACTATTACCAATTAAACCGTTGAAGAAATTGGAGAATTTTTGTTCTACGAACTCGAATTTGAGACCATCACTCGGTCCGAATTCTTTAAATGGCTTAATTTTTACAACATGGTTAAATTCTAACTCTGAATTCAATCCCAATATACGAAATAGCTTTTTAGAAACTCTTAAATTCGAATGACACAAACCTGGATCAATTAAGCTGACAGTTGCACCTGTATCAATTAAAAATCGGAAGGGTTTTCCGTACGAATCTATTCTAATATAGGGGCATTTGAATTGTTGTCCGAGGCTCGTATAGGAAAATTTTTATTTGTTTGCACAATTTGTTGAGAGTTATCTACTACATCCATGGGCTGTGGTTGCCCAAATTTATTAATACGAGATTGCATGGAATTGTTATTAAAATTATTGTTACGTTGGTTAAACGGTCTGTTTGTTTGTTGAGATTTTTTGAAGAATTCACTTTGTCGATTGAATTGATTACTTTGAAAATTATGGTTTTGTTGAAAATTTTGATTAGGGTGAAAATGATCATTTTGTTGAAAATTCTGATTAGGATGAAAATTACGATTTTGTTGAAAATTTTGATTACGTTGGGAATTCTGATTTTGAAAAGATTGTCCACGATGATTACGACTCTCATTGTTATTCAAATTATTTCTAGGAATATTAGGATTCCTTCGATCTCTATACTCTAAATAATTGCCTTCAGCTAAAATTGCCAAAGCTTCCTCTAAACTTTGAGGATTTCGGCTGAACAAAACACATCTAACTGGCTCTATCATTTTGTTCTTCAAGACGTCTAACGCAATTCGTTTATTGGCATCAATATCTTGTGAGCGTCCTTCCATCTCACTTTTCATATTCACTTTCTGGAGACTATCTTGAATACTGTTATAAAAATCTATAACTGTGCTACGAAAACTAACACTTCTTAACTCGTCTAGTAACTGGAATGAATTTTTCCGTTCACTAAAATTTGATATTAGAACAGCCCTGATTTCCGTCCAAGTATAGGCGTTACTATTAATATTAAGAATAATTTGCGCCTTACCAATAATTTTGGTTTTTATGATGTTAGCAATTACCCGCTGGGATGGTACATCAAACTGGATCAATGTTGGAATCAATGCGTCGACAGCATCCAAAAAGGTTTTCAGTCCATCTGTTGAGCCATCAAATGTTGGTAACTTGTTGGAATATATAACAGGATCAAAAATAAGGCTTCTCAATGCGGGGGGTTGTTCTCCATTTGCTTGTGGTTGTTGTTGTTGCATTTGTCCAAGCACTGCTGGTCGAATCATCTTTTCGGTTCGGAATCTTCCTTTTTAGGATCTTTCTTCTTGGCACTTTCACTTTTTGTTAAATTTTAACGATTAATCGGTTAAATACTTTTAACGATTATTTACGCGAAAAGTGTACGTTGAGACACAGATCCTACCGACTGCGCCACTAACAATTTCCGAATTACAGAAATGAAGAACTCACGTTTAAAATAATAATATTTTTATTTCAAGACGGATTTTAAATACAGATGTTTTCCTTAACAGCGAAATGCAACCGGCAAACACGATGGTTAGAGTTCAACTCGTTACTTAAAATTAATATTCTTACAGAACTAGCTGATTTTGCTCTACTGCAAGAATCAGATATTGTATCTTAATATGCCACCAAGAAAATGCCAGATAAGCAAGTTAACAAGAACGAACTATTGTTTATGAGAAAAATGCAATAAGTTTATAATGGATCTAATTTAGTGTATGCTGATGCTGACGATGTATGAAATAAGTGAAGTATATGTTCGCGGTTGGAGATTTTATTTGTGATTTATGATTAAGATAAGAAAGCAAGTAAGTGATTTTGTCGGAGTCAGAAAATGCTGCGATTATCATAATCGAATAATTTGCTGACGTAACTAAGTACAGTACAACGAATTTTACGGAAAAACAAGATGCATCCGTACCATGTTCAACGAGTCCAAAGTCTGCTACCTCGAGATTATCCGCGGAGAGTACAATTTTGTCAAACGATGTTGCGTGAGTACAGAGAAGATCCCCGATTCTTTGACAATATTCTATGGACCGATGAATCCACATTTTCTAAAGATGGTTACATTAACCTCCACAATTCACACGAGTGGCACATTGAAAATCCACATTTAATGCGGCAAAATAGAGCGCAGCATCGCTTTAAAGTGAACATGTGGACTGGAATTTTAAGTGGCCAAATTATTGGACCATTCGAGCTTTCGAAGAACTTAAGTGCCGAGACATATTTAGATTTTTTAATGAATCATTTACCCAATTTATTGGAAGACGTGCCAAGCAGTACTTTTGCAAATATGTGGTATCAGCACGATGGCTGCCCAGCGCATTATGCCCGTACAATAAGAGAGTTCCTCGATCGGCTTATAACTCGATCCTTTTTAAGAAGATGTCGTGCTTGCATTGCAGCTGAAGGCAAACATTTTGAACATTTGTTGTAAATTGAAGTTCTAACGTTTAATTGTAAATTGATTTTTTTGTTCAATAAATTATACTTTTCCCTAAATGAGATTATTACTTCTTTTCACCTCAATTAAGAGATAATATAGGAAGTGTCGTACGATTTTGGAATCTGGGCAAAATGCGCCATCTTTTACAGTTACTTGCCAAAACCACGTGGTATATTTTTTTTTACAGTGCAGTCAGTTGAAGTTGGGATAAGTGATAATTTTGAGTACAAAATTGGGGAAAAAAGTCATATTTTATTTAAAACCAATACAGTAATTTTTTACTTTTAGATTGCGATTTATAGAACAGTTAGTCAGGGTTGCTTCATAAAAAAAAATAAAAAAATGAAAATTTGTAATAACAGTACTTAAAAAAACATCACAGGGTATGAATTTTTCCAATTCCTTTTTGAATGTCTATAAGTCAAAGAATAATTGATGGAGACTTTTTTTAATACTGTTTAAGCTAAAAACATTGTAAAATCAATTGTCCAAATAATTGCTTCTATAATTGTAAATTATTGTAACGTGCAAATACGAATCTGCAAACATGACAAAAATAACCAATCGATACCTTGTACTTGTACTTTGTACTCATACTTAGCATTCTTGTTAACTGATCAATACCTTTGAACTTATTGTCAGCATTCTATTTTACTAAAGTCAATAACCATCAATAGCAACGTAAGTGATATTTGTAAATATAAAGAAATCAATCATGTTCAATAAACACATTACATTATTATAACGTATACACCTTGTATCGTTTATTGTTGTTTTGTCATACTGCAATCTCTTTTCGAAGGTTTGAAAAGGATCCACAGAGATAGGTAATAATTTAAGAATTATTATCAAGCGATCCCTAATACATTTTTTGGTCCGTCGAGCCATCCACAGGTCGCTGAATACATTTTTTCGTGGACTTGGAATCATTTTTGGTTCATCGATAGCCAAGCGAGTTGTGGAGAATATTCATTGGGAACATTTGGAGATACCTGCACTTGGAGCTGGACTTAAGAGTTTGTGGATTTGGAGACACTACCAGTACTTGTGGAAATCAGTGTTCATCTTTGGATTTGTGTAGCAGATCGAATATATTGGCGGAGTTCTCGTCTGATCGTTTGGATTTCGTGTAGCAGATAGCACATATTTGCGGAGTTCTTGGCTCATCGTTTGGATTTTGGCAGCTGGTACACATTGGTGGAATTCTTGCCTCATCCTCATCCTGCGGATTTCGTCAACTAGTACAATGGATTTGCGGAAGCGACGTTCTGGAGCTTACATCATTGGTCTTCTTGGCCACTGCGTTGCGGAAGTAGGATTTTGATTGACGACTTCGAAGCGATCAGCATTGTTGTTGGTGGCACACCTCCATCTTGACAAGGCTCATCTATACCTTCAGCCTTTTGGACTTGAACGTCGGGAACGAATTACCGTGCGTGAAGTAAACGAAAATGACGTACAACCCAGGACAAATTCAAAAACTCAACCTGGATGGAGTTAATTGATAACTTTAAAAAAGATGGTGCTAAGAGGCATATTTCCGCTGAGTATTTTGAAGTTCGTATTGAGCGAATTCAAGATGCGTGGAAGAAGTGCGAAGTATCACACCTTGCGGCACATCAACATTGAGCCCACGACTCTCAATTGTTGAACGAATACTTAAATTAATTCAGTTTAATAACTATTTAGTTAAAAAAGTGAAAGTTTTTCACATAACTACAAATTGATTGATTATATTTTTAGTGATTTCAACGTATAACCTCAATTGTACCAAATGCCGCAGAATATATCTAGTGAAATTTCTCAAACGTTCTTTTCGAATCATATGCCGGAGTTTGTTCCAGATAAGGATGTTTGGCAACTTTGGCACGAGAGGCTTCAAATTCACTTCGAAGAAATAGATTGCCAGGATCCAAAAATTCAAAAAGCGATTCTACTGAAATCTATTGGTTCGGAAGCTTTTACTGTGTTGCGAAGTTTGTAGCTCTGTGAAGTTGGCACCGTCACATTCGATTTTTCAAATTTGAATTATGCAGTTCGTTTGCCCATCGTAGGCCCACGTTTGCCCAGGAAAAATTTTCGTTTGCCCACCCTTACAAAAAAAGTAATTAACAAAATACTTTTTTTTCAAAATGCAAAAACCCACAAAATTTTTTTTCAAAAATTGGGATTTTTTTTCGCTTTTTCGTTTGCCCAACGTTAGCCCAGGATTGCCCACCCAAAATTTTCGTTTGCCCACCCCTCAAATTTTTTTTATTCAAAAAATAAAATTTTTGTCCCACATTGGGCGTCACATTATACACCCCCAAAACGATAATATTTAATTTAAATTGCCCACCCCATTAGCCCATTATAAGCCCTCGTTTGCCCAGTAAAAATTTTCGTATGTCCACCCTTGCAGAAAAAGTTATAAGAGAATCATTTTTTTTGGGTTGCGAATACTTATATCCTTAATTAAGCTCCTTAAAGGATAATTTTGTAGTATAAACTCATCAGATCGATTGCCCATCGTGCACTATCGTTTGCCCAGGAAAAAGTTTCGTTTGCCCATCCCTCCAACTCTTTTTATAAAAAAGTAAGTATTTTGATCCCACTTGGGCGCCACTTTCCACAGTTTGGCTCCTTAAAGGACATTTTGAGGCCGCAAGCTGGGCAGTTCGTTTGCCCATCGTGAATTATCGTTTGCCCAGGAAAAAGTTTCGTTTGCCCGCCCTTGCAAAAAAAGTTTTAAGCAGACAAGTTTTTTTAGATTGGTTATACTTATACTGTTATTTTGGCTCCTTAAAGGATCATTTTGTAGTGCAAGCTGGGCAGTTCATTTGCCCATCGCCGATTGTCGTTTGCCCAGGAAAAAGTTTCGTTTGCCCACCCTTGCAAGAGAAGTTATTAGATAATTAAATTTTTGGGGTTGCGAATACATACATCCTTAATTTGGCTCCTTACAGGATAATTTTGTGGTTCGAACTCATCAGTTCGATTGCCCATCGTGCATTGTCGTTTGCCCAGGAAAAAGTTTCGTTTGCCCATCTCTCCAACTCCTTTTATAAAAAAGTAAGTATTTTTATCCCACTTGGGCGCCACTTTCCACAGTTTGGCTCCTTAAAGGACATTTTGAGGCCGCAAGCTGGACAGTTCGTTTGCCCATCGTGGATTATCGTTTGCCCAGGAAAAAGTTTCGTTTGCCCACCCTTGCGAAAAAAGTTATAAACAAAAAAATTTTTTTTATGATGGTTATACTTATACTGTTATTTTGGCTCCTTAAAGGATCATTTTGAAGTGCAAGCTGGGCGGTTCGTTTGGCCATCGCGGATTATCGTTTGCCCAGGAAAAAGTTTCGTTTGCCCACCCTTGCAAGAAAAGTTATTAGAGAATTAAATTTTTGGGGTTGCGAACACTTATATCCTTAATTTGGCTCCTTAAAGGATAATTTTGTGGTTCGAACTCATCAGTTCGATTGCCCATCGTGCATTATCGTTTGCCCAGGAAAAAGGTTTGTTTGCCCAGGTTTCGCTTGCCCACCCTTGCGAAAAAAGTTATAAGCTGAAAATTTTTTTTTATGATGGTTATACTTATACTGTTATTTTGGCTCCTTTAAGGATCATTTTGAAGTGCAAGCTGGGCAGTTGGTTTGGCCATCGCGGATTATCGTTTGCCCAGGAAAAAGTTTCGTGTGGCGACCCTTGCAAGAAAAGTTATTAGAGAATTAAATTTTTGGGGTTGCGAATACTTACATCCTTAATTTGGCTCCTTACAGGATAATTTTGTGGTTCAAACTCATCAGTTCGATTGCCCATCGTGCATTGTCGTTTGCCCAGGAAAAAGTTTCGTTTGCCCATCCCTCCAACTCTTTTTATAAAAAAGTAAGTATTTTGATCCCACTTGGGCGCCACTTTCCACAGTTTGGCTCCTTAAAGGACATTTTGAGGCCGCAAGCTGGACAGTTCGTTTGCCCATCGTGGATTATCGTTTGCTCAGGAAAAAGTTTCGTTTGCCCACCCTTGCGAAAAAAGTTATAAGCTAAAAAAAATTTTTATGATGGTTATACTTATACTGTTATTTTGGCTCCTTAAAGGATCATTTTGAAGTGCAAGCTGGGCAGTTCGTTTGGCCATCGCGGATTATCGTTTGCCAAGGAAAAAGTTTCGTTTGCCCACCCTTGCAAGAAAAGTTATTAGAGAATTAAATTTTTGGGGTTGCGAATACTTACATCCTTAATTTGGCTCCTTACAGGATAATTTTGTGGTTCGAACTCATCAGTTCGATTGCCCATCGTACATTATCGTTTGCCCAGGAAAAAGTTTCGTTTGCCCAGGAAAAGGTTTCGTTTGCCCGCCCTTGCAAGAAAAGTTATAAGCTGACAATTTTTTTTTAATTTGGTTATACTTATACTGTTATTTTGGCTCCTTAAAGGATCATTTTGTAGTGCAAGCTGGGCAGTTGGTTTGGCCATCGCGGATTATCGTTTGCCCAGGAAAAAGTTTCGTTTGCCCACCCTTGCAAGAAAAGTTATTAGAGAATTAAATTTTTGGGGTTGCGAATACTTATATCCTTAATTTGGCCCCTTAAAGGATAATTTTGTAGTTCGAACTCATCAGTTCGATTGCCCATCGTGCATTACTGTTTTTTCAGGAAAAAGTTTTGTTTGCCCAGGCAAAGGTTTCGTTTGCCCACCCTTGCAAGAAAAGTTAAAAGCTGAAATTTTTTTTTAATTTGGTTATACTTATACTGTTATTTTGGCTCCTTAAAGGATCATTTTGTAGTGCAAGCTGGGCAGTTGGTTTGGCCATCGCGGATTATCGTTTGCCCAGGAAAAAGTTTCGTTTGCCCACCCTTGCAAGAAAAGTTATTAGATAATTAAATTTTTGGGGTTGCGAATACTTATATCCGTAATTTGGCTCCTTAAAGAATAATTTTGTGGTTCGAACTCATCAGTTCGATTGCCCATCGTGCATTACTGTTTTCCCAGGAAAAAGTTTCGTTTGCCCAGGAAAAGGTTTCGCTTGCCCACCGTTGCGAAAAAACTTATAAGCTGAAAATTTTTTTTTATGATGGTTATACTTATACTGTTATTTTGGCTCCTTAAAGGATCATTTTGAAGTGCAAGCTGGGCAGTTCGTTTGGCCATCGCGGATTATCGTTTGCCCAGGAAAAAGTTTCGTTTGCCCACCCTTGCAAAAAAAGTTATTAAAAAAATAGGATTTTTTTTACGTTGGGAATTCTTAATTTAGCTTTTAAAGGAATTTTTTTTTATGCGAACTGGGTTTTTCGTTTGATCATCGTAGGCGTTCGTTTGCACAGGCAAAAATTTTCGTTTTCGCACTTGTAAGAAAAGTTATTGGCAAAATAATTTTTTTAGATTGGGAATCATAAAGGCTCAATTTACATTGCCTTACAAACCGGATGAACCGAATGAGTGGCATGAGCAAACCACTTTGACGACCAACTCAATAGTAGATGGTTATTGCGCGAGAGCGTGTGGTTCATGCGGCAATGGAAACTGAGCTTGAGCTAGCTCTTTAATAAAAATAAATAAATAACTGGCGCAACAGTCCAATTTGAACCACGGCCTCGAGATGAGTTAGCATCATCTCATTTTCTAGATCGTGACGGTTTTTTGTGCAGAGGTATGTGATCAGCAATACGCTCAACCGAGTTATTTACCCCATAATGGGTACTCATTTAACAGCTGAGTGGGCTCATAGTCCGACACGTAAATCCCCGGAATCGAACCGGGGCCCAGTGTGTTGAAGGCGAACGTGCTAACCGTTGCGCCATCCGGACTAGCTAGCTCTTTAAAGTACAAAAAATATGTACACACATTTATGCAATCAGCAGAAATCATTTCCACTTTTTCCAACCATGAGAGCACTGTTTCCAAGGTCAAACTTTCAGTCTTATATTGCATGCATGCGTATGTTGAGTTATATAATAAATGAAAGCTTGGGGAAATGGCTTATCTTGCATATTTGATGCTGCAGACGTAAATTGGTGTTGGTCTGTTGGTTTGACTGTGGTGTTGGTCTGGGGGTTTGACTGTGGCTTTGCTCTAGTGGGGTTTCGGGTTCTACTCGCGTCGTGGGTCTTTCTAACTTTTCCTATTCATGAAAGACTTTTTTTTTGCCAAAAAAAAACGTTTAATTTTAAGGAAAAAAAATGAAAGAAATGATTGAAAAGATTAAGAGCATAACGAGAACTTTAATAACTTAAATTACATGTAAACATGGTTAAAGAAATTGCTTGGATGGTCAAAAATTTCGTACTTTTACTTTTTTCTAGTAACTGGTTAGGCATTTATATTAAATTATAATCTGCTAAGCTGTTTTTATTACGAATAAAACACAAAACTACTAGAGCTTTTAGGAGATGATGCCAGGGGGAAACGACGATGAAACCCACGAGTCATCCATAAAGCGCGCGTTGTGCGGCTGCTATACAAATTGTCTAAATTAAAACCCCCCAAAATATAAAAATTTTAATTTTACATATATGTATATAAATATTTCATACTATTCAATTAATATTTATTGATTTTCTACCAAAAAAAAAGAAAACGAAAAAACCCGCCCTCAGGGATTTGAACCCACAACCCCCAGCTCGGCGGTCCGGTGCACTCACATCTACGCTAACGAGACTTTCGGATGGTGCTTTGCACGGCTTGCAATTTTAACCGCACAAGCAAAACTATCGGCAAGGTTATGAAGGTGAATACATTGGCGGAGTCTCCATGCAGCTAATGAAATCGCTGTCAACTCGCTCAATCGACGCTATACAGGAGATTTAATCTAGCCCAAAAGTTCGAGACATCCCAGATAAGAACAAATTCTTTGTGCTTAGTTGCTTTTGTGTAAATTCCTGGTTTACAATAGTTGCATTTTTGTCGTCAGTCCAGATGAAATTTGTTCTGTTTGTTACTGTAATGCGTGCGATTGTTGTTCTGCACTAGATCTGGACTGCCGAAAAAAACGCAGCTAATATGAATATTTTTTTTGACATGGATATGTCTTATAGCTGGGGGTCATCCTAAAAATCTGTCCGTCACACGAAATGTCTGTTTTTCTACTCGGGGGTCAGAAGAGGAAACAAGCCCACTGAAAAATTTTCCGAGTTCTATGAATGTAGTGGCCGATCCTCATTCAATCCGAGTCAGTCATCAAAGGGAACTCACGAAAATCGAAAAACATCGCGTCATGAACTGACTAAACAACCAGGCACCCATAACACAAGTCAACATCATTCAACTGCCATCCCCTCGTGATTCAAATCTGCTCACAACACCAGCCACATCCAGACAACCTGTCTCCCTCACTCGTGCACAGCGCTATGGCTCCTCCTTCACAGCAATCTTTTTGTTTTCATCAATTAGTCACTAACCTGACTCAGTAAGAAAATCGTTGGGGTAGGTCGGGAAATAGCTTCAACTTCACACACACACACATACACACACACTCGTATGCAGGCAATGGAGAGACGGTTGAGTCGAAGAAGTTCAATGGATGGGCGTTGCTTCGTCATCGGCGACAGTGCGAAAGAGATGCTTGCTCCACGGACTTTGGACTACACTTCCGCGGCGGATCCACCCCTTTCTTGTGATGGCCAATCCCATCCAGCCGACTGAAATCAGTGTCACCAAGGTCACCAACGTGTTTTTCCCGTGGATGTAAGGAACTTACGACCGTACTTGTATCGGGCATACCGCATACTATCACGATCGATGATATATCAACTAACAGTGCACAATTCTGATTTAGTGAGGAGAATAGTGCAGATGATGCAGTTTGTGCAGCGCGGATAAAGTAAACGTTAATGCAATAAAATTGTGTTGTCGCGCTTACCGTCTTTAGACTTAGACGAGTACTATCTAAGTATCTAATAGTAAGTGTGTTTAGCTAGACCGCGGCTTGACGCGATCGATCGCGGATTGACGTACTAACGAAGCACAGGCGCATATACAATATGTAGAGTGTATGATCGCTTGATCCACACACGGGGCAACGGTTGGGTTAATTTGTATTCTCCTGTACACTATGCGGGACGGTATGTCTTGAAAATGATACAAAGTATCTACACTGCATGCAGATACATCGGTTCATCTTATGCCTACCGAAAGCGTGGGACGTGTTTTGTCGAATGAATTCATCCAGTATAACTATACTGGGATCTTTATAAAACTTACGTCGATATCTTCAACACAACAGGTTCCACGCAGTCGGTAGCCAAAGCCATATCCATGTTCCGATGTATCTGCATGCAGTGTAGATACTTTGTGTCATTTTTTTTTCCTTAAAATTAAACGTTTTTTTTTGGCAAAAAAAAAAGTCTTTCATAAATAGGAAAAGTTAGAAAGACCCACGACGCGAGTAGAACCCGAAACCCCACTAGAGCAAAGCCACAGTCAAACCCCCAGACCAATACCAATTTACGTCTGCAGCATCAAATATGCAAGATAAGCCATTTCCCCAAGCTTTCATTTATTATATAACTCAACATACGCATGCATGCAATATAAGCCTGAAAGTTTGACCTTGGAAACAGTGCTCTCATGGTTGGAAAAAGTGGAAATGATTTCTGCTGATTGCATAAATGTGTGTACATATTTTTTGTACTTTAAAGAGCTAGCTCAAGCTCAGTATCCATTGCCGCATGAACCACACGCTCTCGCGCAATAACCATCTACTATTGAGTTGGTCGTCAAAGTGGTTTGCTCATGCCACTCATTCGGTTCATCCGGTTCGTAAGGCAATGTAAATTGAGCCTTTATGATTCCCAATCTAAAAAAATTATTTTGCCAATAACTTTTCTTACAAGTGCGAAAACGAACCTTTTTGCCTGTGCAAACGAACGCCTACGATGATCAAACGAAAAACCCAGTTCGCATAAAAAAAATTCCTTTAAAAGCTAAATTAAGAATTCCCAAAGTAAAAAAAATCCTATTTTTTTAATAGCTTCTTTTGCTAGGGTGGGCAAACTTTTTCCTGACCAAACGATAGTCCGCGATGGCCAAACGAACTGCCCAGCTTGCACTACAAAATGATCCTTTAAGGAGGCAAAATAACAGTATAAGTATAACCAAATTAAAAAAAAATTGTCTGCATATAACTTTTTTTTGCAAGGGCGGGCAAACGAAACCTTTTCCTGGGCAAACGAAACTTTTTCCTGGGAAAACAGTAATGCACGATGGGCAATCGAACTGATGAGTTCGAACCACAAAATTATCCTTTAAGGAGCCAAATTAAGGATAAAAGAACTCGCAACCCCAAAAATTTAATTATCTAATAACTTTTCTTGCAAGGGTGGGCAAACGAAACTTTTTCCTGGGCAAACGATAATCCGCGATGGCCAAATGAACTGCCCAGCTTGCACTTCAAAATGATCCTTTAAGGAGCCAAAATAACAGTATAAGTATAACCATCATAAAAAAAATTTTTTAGCTTATAACTTTTTTCACAAGGGTGGGCAAACGAAACTTTTTCCTGGGCAAACGGTAATCCACGATGGGCAAACGAACTGCCCAGCTTGCGGCCTCAAAATGTCCTTTAAGGAGCCAAACTGTGGAAAGTGGCGCCCAAGTGGGATCAAAATACTTACTTTTTTATAAAAAGAGTTGGAGAGATAGGCAAACGAAACTTTTTCCTGGGCAAACGACAATGTACGATGGGCAATCGAACTAATGAGTTTGAACCACAAAATTATTCGCAACCCCAAAAATTTAATTCTCTAATAACTTTTCTTGCAAGGGTGGGCAAACGAAACTTTTTCCTGGGCAAACGATAATCCGCGATGGCCAAACCAACTGCCCAGCTTGCACTACAAAATGATCCTTTAAGGAGCCAAAATAACAGTATAAGTATAACCAAATTTAAAAAAAATTGTCTGCTTATAACTTTTTTTGCAAGTGCGGGCAAACGAAACCTTTTCCTGGGCAAACAAAACTTTTTCCTGGGCAAACGATAATGTACGATGGGCAATCAAACTGATGAGTTCGGACCACAAAATTATCCTTTAAGGAGGCAAATTAAGGAAATAAGTTTTCGCAACCCCAAAAATTTAATTCTCTAACAACTTCTCTTGCAAGGGTGGGCAAACGAAACTTTTTCCTGGGCAAACGATAATCCGCGATGGCCAAACCAACTGCCCAGCTTGCACTACAAAATGATCCTTTGAGGAGCCAAAATAACAGTATAAGTATAACCAAATTAAAAATTGTCTGCTTATAACTTTTTTTGCAAGGGCGGGCAAACGAAACCTTTTCCTGGGCAAACGAAACTTTTTCCTGGGAAAACAGTAATGCACGATGGGCAATCGAACTGATGAGTTCGAACTACAAAATTATCCTTTAAGGAGCCAAATTAAGGATTTAAGTATTCGCAACCCCAAAAATTTAATTCTCTAAAAGCTTCTCTTGCAAGGGTGGGCAAACGAAACTTTTTCCTTGGCAAACAATAATCCTCGATGGGCAAATGAACTACCCAGCTTGCACTACAAAATGATCCTTTAAGGAGCCAAAATAACAGTATAAGTATAACCAAATTAAAAAAAAATTGTCAGCTTATAACTTTTCTTGCAAGGGTGGGCAAACGAAACCTTTTCCTGGGCAAACGAAACTTTTTCCTGGGCAAACGATAATGTACGATGGGCAATCAAACTGATGAGTTCGAACCACAAAATTATCCTGTAAGGAGCCAAATTAAGGATATAAGTGTTCGCAACCCCAAAAATTTAATTCTCTAATAACTTTTCTTGCAAGGGTGGGCAAACGAAACTTTTTCCTGGGCAAACGATAATCCGCGATGGCCAAACGAACTGCCCACCTTGCACTTCAAAATGATCCTTTAAGGAGCCAAAATAACAGTATAAGTATAACCATCATAAAAAAAATTTTTTAGCTTATAACTTTTTTCGCAAGGGTGGGCAAACGAAACTTTTTCCTGGGCAAACGATAATCCACGATGGGCAAACGAACTGCCCAGCTTGCGGCCTCAAAATGTCCTTTAAGGAGCCAAACTGTGGAAAGTGGCGCCCAATTGGGATCAAAATACTTACTTTTTTATAAAAAGAGTTGGAGAGATGGGCAAACGAAACTTTTTCCTGGGCAAACGATAGTGCACGATGGGCAATCGATCTGATGAGTTAACACTACAAAATTATCCTTTAAGGAGCTTAATTAAGGATATAAGTATTCGCAGCCCAAAAAATTTGATTCTTTTATAACTTTTTCTGCAAGGGTGGACATACGAAAATTTTTACTGGGCAAACGAGGGCTTATAATGGGCTAATGGGGTGGGCAATTTAAATTAAATATTATCGTTTTGAGGGTGTATAATGTGACGCCCAATGTGGGACAAAAATTTTATTTTTTGAATAAAAAAAATTTGAGGGGTGGGCAAACGAAAATTTTGGGTGGGCAATCCTGGGCTAACGTTGGGCAAACGAAATAGCGAAAAAAATCCCAATTTTTGAAAAAAAAATTTTGTGGGTTTTTGCATTTTGAAAAAAAAGTATTTTGTTAATAACTTTTTTTGTAAGGGTGGGCAAACGAAAATTTTTCCTGGGCAAACGTGGGCCTACGATGGGCAAACGAACTGCACAATTCAAATTTGAAAAATCGAATGTGACGGTGCCAACTTCACAGAGCTTACATATTGGCTGAGAAAGAAGCCGAAAAAGAGCCAAATCAAATTCAACTCAAAATTCGGAACAACATCCGATTGATGCTTTTTTGGCCGGAATCGCACCGTCTCTGAAGTCTCTCGATCCCGTTCGTCTGTTTGCTGCAAAAGGAAAAATTTTTAATGTAGTTCAAGAATACGAATTGCAGCAGCTTCATTCGAATAGCCAACATAGAACGACCACGACCTATTTGTCTTCATCAACATCATCGACCCAAACGTCCTCTGCCTCTCCACCTGCACACATTCCGCTACCAGAAGATGAAACGTATGCAGACGATGGATTTCCATACTCTCCAAACCATGTTACACCAACATCGGCAGCCAGTAGTAAAGAAGATGATACCAACACTACATATTTTCAATTATAATAAGGTTTACAGTTTTGAAATACAAACTACAACTTTCATGGCAAAAAATATATTGTTTAATTTTTTATTTTCCTTACTTTTTACTCTATCTCAAATTCTTGGAATTTCCAAAAAATTAAAAGTAAGTAAAAGTGCATTACCAGTTCCCGGCGTGACAATACGACACTACCTAGTTGAGTTCCAATGTGTTCCAGCCACAAAACTGCAAAAAATTATTGGCGGGGCAACACGGACATATTGTATAATGGCGGCACCAGATCATGCGCGACTCGCCGAGTCACGAGCCAAAGACAACCAAGCCTTGGAAATTCTCTCACTACGTGTACATAAATACTTTAGACTAGGGTCGGATCAAGCGAGGGAGTCGAGAAAAAAGTCGCACTAATGGGAGAAATCCGAGGAATCGGATTATTAAAGGTCGGATTAACGGGGTTCTTATGTATGAGCATTTGCTCGGGACTCACCAAGTAGCTCGTGACTCGGCGAGTCGCGCATAATGTGGTGCCGCCATAAGTCTTGTTGACCGCACTGTGTCACACGAGGAGCCAGAGAAAATAAAGAAGAACAGGATATTAAGTAAATTAGTATCTTACCTCAAAAAAACTGCCAAACGATGTCTAGAAGTGACGGCTTTTCTAATATATGTGTTTTAGAATTGTTTGTGACACTTGGTTTCATTCTGCACACCAACTTAGTATGCGTCTGTAGCTTAGCTCGGTAACGCACCGGGCATTTTTTGCTACTCGAAACACGGTCTCTGCGGTTCGCGCCCCGCAACGGGACCAACTATTTTTTATTCTCAAATTCCCTCTGAATTAATTTCTCCGAGCTTAAGGCTGGTATCCAGATCGCGTGAAATGAAAAAATTGACAGCCTCAAAGTCTCCACACTTTTCCTCGGCGAAATGGGCCGTGAAAAAAATCGTGGAGAATATGAGATTTCACCACATCTGGGTACCAGTGAAATGAAACATTTGACATGTTTACATTAATTTGGCAAGTGAACATATGTATGTAAGCGCGGTAGGCGGCCAATTGAAAACGTCAAATTGTAGTGTGTATTTATCATAGTTTGTATCTTTTTCATTTCAGATTGCAATTAAACAAGTAGTTGCTGCCATTATGGATGGATGCGAGGATTTGAATCGCGCTCTGAGCCTGCATATTCAACAATGTCGCGGCGCGTTCGGAACTGACATGATTCTACTAAATTGCAAGGTAATATCCGGTATTCTAAATTTTCTAGCATGTAAATGTTGACTTGTTCATCTCATGCAACAGTAGCCTTGGAATGTAATGAACAATTAGTTCAGGTGAATATAGTTCATGTGGAAAAAGGAGACGAAAGTGGCGCAAAAAGGACACATCTAGGCGACCGGTGCAATCTGTCCGGCCCACAATGCGTAGGGTAACGAAGAGATGCAGTCGAATCGATGGATATAGACAGCGGATCGATGGATATAGACAGCGCACAACAAGAAGAATTCTTTGCATGACAGAAACGGTTGCGGCCAACGTATCAACAGTCGGGGAGGAAGAGGAGGTGGAAGAAACCGACCCGACGCAAGAACCTATCATTATCCCTGGAAGTGACATTTGTGAATTTTTCAAAATTCCGCTAATTTTTATGCGCCGCTATATAAAAAGTAGCTGTATTTTGAAAAATTTTCAAAGGTTAATATTACGTTTACACTATCCCCAGATTACTTCATCTGCTGCGTAATCTGGGTGTGGTGAGTTCAAAATTGTATGTATTTGACAGTCGCAGATTATCTCAGCTGGCGCAGATGAAGTAATCTGCCGATAGTGTAAACGTAATATAACAAAGCATCAGTCACAGGCGAATGAATAATAGGAAGACAATTTCAATTAGGTGGGTTGAAGTTGTTAATTTTTGTTCTACTAACTAATACGTTTGCTTGGTTGTTACAGTAGCGACGCGCCAAATAAACGAGGATCAAGAAAGCTATAGGCACAGGCGGAGAAATTAAACGAAGACAAATTGGAATAGGTGAGTTAAAGTTCTTGAATATTTTTTTTGAGCTAACAAAAACGTTTGGTTCTTGTTACAGTAGCAACGCGCCAAATAAAGGAGAATCAAGAAAGCTATAGTCACAGGCGGAGAAATTAAACGAAGACGAATTGGAATAGGTGAGTTAAAGTTCTTAAATATTTTTTTTTTTTGTGCTAACAAAAACGTTTGGTTCTCGTTACAGTAGCAACGCGCCAAATAAACGAGAATCAAGAAAGCCATAGTCACAGGCGAAGAAATTAAACGAAGACGAATTGGAATAGGTGAGTTAAAGTTCTTGAATATTTTTTTTGAGCTAACAAAAACGTTTGGTTCTTGTTACAGTAGCAACGCGCCAAATAAAGGAGAATCAAGAAAGCTATAGTCACAGGCGGAGAAATTAAACGAAGACGAATTGGAATAGGTGAGTTAAAGTTCTTGAATAGTTTTTTTGAGCTAACAAAAACGTTTGGTTCTTTTACAGTAGCAACGCATGCGCATCTAAGCAAAGCAACGGAGTCACAGGAGAAGGAATTATAGGAAGACAATTTGGAATAGGTGAGTTAAAATATTTGGTATATCGAACTTCATCATCATCATCGTGGCGCGACAGCCCGACGTCGGGCCTTAGCCGCCTGGATCGTTGTCCTCCAATTATCTCGGTCACGTGACCGCGTCCTCCAATTTTGGAAGCCCAGTAGCTGCGCGGCGTCCAAACCTACTGAGCTCTCCCAACGAGATCTCGGTCGTCCTCGCAGTCTCGCTCCGTCCACTCGTTCTGCATTCATTACTCTCTTTGGCATGCGATCATCGCCCATTCTTTGTACATGCCCTGCCCATTGAAGTCGTTGTAGTATGGCGATTTTCGAACTTGATCTTCCAATATTCGAGGAAATACTCGAAAATTATTTATAAAAATAACGGTGAAAACAAGAGACACCTGACAAGAATGGGTTTCTACGTGCTACACATTCCTCTTCGATGTTGCTTCATGAAGCTCTTGGTGTTGATGTTGGAACACTTGTCTGGGAGCATCGTCTGAATAAAGTGAGTGCTCTCTACTACCTTTTTCTGGAACTTAGTTTTACACAGATTGCTTTAAAACCTGAATGTGGTGGACTGCAAGGTGTGTAGTTATACGGATAACATTGCTAATGTCACATCTGCTAAATTTTTTGTTCTGAGTGAGGTGTTGCTACTGAATGCGGTAGTTATCGATAAAAAGGGGATTTACGTGTCGGACTATGAGCCAACTTAGCTGTTAAATGAGTACTCATTTATGGGGTAAATAACTCGGTTGATCGTGTTGCTGATCACACACCTCTGCTCAAGACCGTCACGATCTAGAAAATGAGATGATGTTAACTCATCTCGAGGCCATGGTTCAAATTGGACTGTTGCGTCAGTTATTTATTTTATTTATTAGAGACAATTTTACCCCAGTTACCTTTTTTCCCAAATATTTGGATAGTACAGACACACTAAATTTACACACTTATTGCATATAATATGCATTTAAAGAGCTTTTAAAGATATGCTGTTCTAATCGAATTGGAACGTGATGCTTTGACCGCTAGGAAAATATTTGTATGGACATGGAATTGCACAAGTTATCGGAGGTATAAGGTCATTAAAAATATTTTTGGTCTTCTTTCCATAGTACGAGTATATCATCAGGATTTTATCCAGACTGAGTGCTTCAAAAGCAACAAAAATGGATGATAATCTTGTAATTATTGCAATTGCTTCAATTGTTGCTTTAACTATTTACCTGAAACGGCGTACGGCGACTAAACGACGATATAGGGTAAATCCGTATTTAGAAGGCCGTGATTTGCGAGGAAGATACAATGACGTGAGTCATATTTTTTTTATTCGTATTAAAAAAAAAATAATCCATTAAAAACTTGTACTTTAGTTTGTTGATATGAAAATGTTCCCGCCGAGCTTCCGTGAAAATTTTCACATGACGGACAAACACTTCGATCACATTTTCAATAAGATCGAAAAGTGTTTAAATCCGGCAAAAAATGTCAGGAGTGACATAATACCTCCGCGAGCAAAATTGGCAATGGTGCTAGAGTAAGTAATATGTATTTAATTAAATTCATAAAATTTACTTTTGGTAGCAAATGCCAATGTTTTTGGTTTAGCCACTTTAATAATTGATAAAAGGAACATAACCCAGGCATGGTTGATTGATTGTTCATTTGCTTAATCCATAGATATTTTGCTTGCGGCTCGTTACAAAGGCACATTGCTTCTAATTATCGAGTGAGCAAACAAGTCTTTGGTAAAATAATCGATCAAGTAAGCACTGCTATATGCACCGAAATGAGCGATGAAATTCCGAAATTGAAGAATGAGCAATGGCTAGAAGTTGCAAACAAGTTCAACTGCAAATGGAACTTCCCAAATTGTGTTGGTGCTATTGATGGAAAGCACGTTGCATAAAATGTCCTCAGAATGCCGGCTCATTATTCTTCAATTATAAGGTACCTAATTCATCATTCATTACGTCCTAACATTTTATTTAACTATTGTTTTTGTTTATATCTTCTATATTAAGAAATTTCATAGCATTGTGTTAATGGGTGTAGCCGATGCGGACTATTTATATATCGACGTAGGAGCATACGGATCGGAAGGTGATGCTTCAGTATTTTGTGATAGTAAATTCGGGCGCAGTATTGTCCAAAATACAATTGAGTTGCCCGAGGATGCAAGCTTTGGATCAATAAACTTGCCTTTCGTGTTTATCGGTGACGATGCATTTCCTTTGGTAGACCGTATTATGAAACCGTTTACTCCACCGAGAGGAGGAACTCTCACAGAGTCTGAAAAAATATTCAACTACAGACTGAGTCGGGCCCGAAGATGTGTTGAGAACGCTTTCGGTATTTTAACGGCAAAGTTTATATGTCTTGGTCGCCCATTACTTTGTAGTCCACAACGAGCACAAAAAATTGTTTCTGCATGTTGTGTTTTACACAATTATTTTTTGAGTAACCTGAAAGGGTCATATTGTCCAAAGAATTTTGCAGACCATTATGATGAAAATGGACATCTCGTTGAAGGCAACTGGAGATCAAAAGTATCTGATATGGCACATTTAGATAGAACTTGTTTAAGACATATGAGAGTGAATGAACGCGCTAAGAACATTAGGCAAATGTTTAAAGAGTTTTTCAATTCAGTTGAAGGTTCCCTTCCTTGGCAACGAAATTCAGTTTTTTTAGAATGATTTCATATATCACTGATCAATTCCTAATTTTTTATGGATTTTATAGGATTTTTGACTTCACCGAGAAGTGAATACCAGACTTTCTAACGTAAATATTTTCCTACATTAAATTTCCATCACATCAAAAACTGCTCCAACATTCTTCGCACGTTCATTCACTTTTAATTCACATCATTTTGTCATTTGTTTGCATTATTTTTTATTATTATGTAGAAAGCCAATTTAACATGTTGTTGGATTATTATTCTAAGTCTATTTAAAGAGAAAATAAAAATTATAGAAAACTTTTAAAATACAAAAAGAAGAAAAAAAAAAACAATATTCAATAAAATAATACCCCAATTATCTATCACTATTTGTACTTTTTCTTATTTTCAGGTGCTCTAAGATGCTGGATTTGTTCCAGAATTCCTTTCGACGCAGCTCCTTATCCTTCTTGTCGAACAGTTGCCCTCTTCCAAGTACCCGATTGCGAATGAGAACATTCTTTTTCCGCGAGCTGCATTGCCATTGCGTGCCAACAACAGATTATCCAAAATATCTTCCTTGATGGCTCACCCTCTTCGTGACTTCCAATTGTCACCATTGTTTACAGAGTGCTTCGACGAATCGAATTGCTTTCGAAAGAATGATATGAAGTAACTCGAAAACGAATCACTCTATTTGAATAATATCGAGAATTCCATACACAATTTCTGATACGAAACGGAATCTCAATGAATTTAGAAATTGGGAAATTCGTTTTCGAGTTCTAAAGGTCGCCACCCATTGACGAGCACAACCACGACCAAACTTCCATCGAACCATCAAATATCATAGAACGGTGGAAATAGGGGGATTTTTTTTTCCACACGTCCTATGAAATTGATGGTTCGATGGAAGTTTGGTCGTGGTTGTGCTCGTCAATGGGTGGCGACCTTAAGATACCATTTCATCCTCCCGGAAGCAACGAACAAAAGTACAGCATGCATCAAACTCTCGTCCGTTATATTAAGTAACAGTACGAATGTAGTAGACGCGCATTTGCTACAGCATCCTTAATGAAACTGGAAATTGGAAAGTAGAACAACAATTCGGGAAAATTCATCAAGATTAACAACAATCAAACAATAAAATTGTTCGGGTATTCATTTTTTTTCTTTATTTATTTACAAAAGAAGTATGTAAATTTTTCAAAGAAGCATGTAACATTTTTAATTAAAAAAAAAGGTTGTAAAATAAACATATTCAAAAGTAATTCAGTCTTGGTTTGCATTTATGCAGTTACTAAATAGGATTGTATAGTATACTATGTATATAGCTATATTTCTAATTCTAAAGTTCCGTGTTTATTTTCAAGTTATTAAAATAAATATCTGTTCGAAGGAATTCAGTCTTAAGGGTTCTGCGCACTTCATCGTGAACGTGGAAATGCTTGAAAAATATCAGTGAAAATTATTTTTTTTTTACATACGAGATTAAATTGAAATAAATGAAGAATTGGAAAAACTACATTTTGAATATATTTTCACAATTTTACATTCAGATTTCAACTTTTTTTAAAATTCCCCGTACATTCAACAGTGAAATGTACGGGAAATTTAAAAAAAACATATGAAACGTCAACGTAAAATTGTAAAAAGATATTCAAAATGTAGTTTGTCGAATTCACCATTTATTTATTTTCACAAATATTTTCTGAGAAAACCTTTTTTTTAGTTTTTACGTTCACGATAAAGTGTACAAAGCTCTTTATTTGCCAAAAATGTAAATGAAAACAGTATGTGAATATTGAACGTGGGAGCATACAAAATTGTTTGGGTATTGGTTTCTTTTAATTTCTATAAGAAGCATGTAATATTTTCCATTTCAAAGAAGTTTTTTAAATAAACAAATATTCAAAAGTAGTTCAGTCTTATTTGGTTTTATACTATGTATATAGTTATAATATTTACAGTTCTTAAGTTCCTTGTTCATTTTTAAGTTATTAAAATAAATATATGTTGGAAACAATTCCGCTTATTTGCAGTATATTGAAAAAAAAATAATTATTATGGGCTTATTTTTTTCAAGCCGAGCAGAGCAGAACAACAGCAGTCAGTTACCCTAACAACCAATAAAGTTGCTAGTGTAATTGTTTGGAGTTGTTCTGCTCTGCCCGGCTGTTACAAAAACACGCCTACTCATACCGAAAAGAATATTCAACTACAGACTGAGTTCAGCTCAACGATGCGTTGAAGACGTTTTCGATATTTTAAAGGCAAAATTCTTGTAGAATCGTCGCTCATTAGTACAAAAAAATTCAGAATATCATGTTTCAGGTAATTTCTTTTATAAATAAATTAAAAAGCGCCTAATTGAATACGTTTTGCCGAGCTCTTGATTAAGTATCTGAATCTGGCTTTATCAATTTCTCCTCCAAATGCTTTTCCCTCCGGTGAAATATGTGCGGTTGACTGTCAATTTTTAGGATGAGAAAAATATTCCAATCCAAACAGTTGTCGGCACATATTTCACCGGAGGGTAAAGCATATGGAGGAGAAATAGTAAAAGTCATTTCAAATACCCCGGTAAAATAGACAGTCAATAGACATTTTAGAACTTATTTTTTGATATGTTGTATATGACTCTGCCTTTGTTACGAATCTAAGTTTCGACCTCCCCGGTGGACTAGAAGTCGAGGCAGGCTGTTAAAGGGGACTTTTTGTTTAGATTTTTGCTTTTATCTCCGTAACTATTAATCCTAGTGAAAAACTTTCTGAGACAAAATTAAACATCACAACAAAACACATGAATACCATTTTATTTTCCATTTTGTCTCCAATCTTAAATAGTTTTTGAGACAATCTCATTTGAAAAACACTTTTTGTTACTTTTGTTCCCAGTAAATGGAGAATTCCTCGTTTGTTTATGCATTTCATTAAAAAAACGGATTAAATACTAGTTCTAGAAGGAAAATGATTGGGATCGGTTTTTTTTATTACTAAATAACCTTCAATTTGAGATAAGTCAGATGCCCATAGGTCTAATAGTTGCTTAGAAAAAAAGGAAAAAAACATTTGTTTTGTTAAAAATGGGGGTTTCCCTTTTTTCTACGTAACTAACATACCTACGGACACCTTACTTCTCTCAAATTAAAGCTTATTTAGTTGTTAAAAAAATCTATCATTGCTATTTTCCTCGTGGGACTAGTATTTAACCCATTATTTAATAAAATACATAAAACAATGACGATTTTCCCCATTTCATGGAAACAAACGATCAATTGAGAAGGGGTGTTTTTTATATTTTTTTAAATGAGATTATCTCGAAAACAGTTCAAAATACAAGAAAAGTGGTTAGTTTTTTTTGTGTCTTTTTTGCGGTCTTTAGTTTTGTGTCAAAAGGTTTTTCTGTAGGAATCATAGCTACGAAGAGCAAAACATTGAAAGAAAACTCCAATTTAATCCCCTCCCTCAAGTACTTCCGGTCCGCCGGGGTGGTCGAAAACTTAAGACCACAAAGTTTGACATACCTATAGAGCCACCGAAACAAGTATCGAACGGAAAATTTAACACAAGCCTTATGGCCAAACCAGAATGAACATAGAATGCAGCAGCAGCGGCAGCAACAACAGGTAGATCTGTCGTCGCCGCTGTCGCCGATGACAGATCTATCTGTTGTTATTGTTGCTGCTGCTGCATTCTGCATTCATTCGGGTTTGGGCATCATTCGAAATAGTTTAAAATTCGTTACGGAAGTATGCAAAAAGCTTCTCAACTGTCATTGTTGCGAATTTTTTCGCATGCTTGCGCAACGAATTTCAAATTTAGGTCATTTACATCGTCTTTACTCATTTGTTGAAACAGTTGATCCAGATTGTGCCATATGTACGCAAACTTCAGTGCTGACGTTGGTTCCGAGTCCTTTTTATCTTGGATGTAGCTTGAGAGCGTTTTCGTCATCTCAGCTATAGACGACTCAACTAAATCGGGCGTTGTTCTTTTTTTCGATGTCTGAATAAAAAATAAACGTTTATAAATTAATTTAATCGGAAAGCGGCAAATTAAATAAAATACTTACAGCAAACGAATAAATAGATGTGTCGATATCACCTTCTCCCGGTGAACTTGTATCAGCTGTACCTCCCATCGTTACTGTTTTTCGCGGAAATTTCGTTGGTGTCGGTGTTAGAAAACTCAGCATATCTGTAATTTCGCTATCCTCTTTGAATTCTTCGTCCGGAAGTTCGTCGCCGCTATCTCCAGATTTCCCAGCTATTTTTTTTTTGTCTATATCGTACGGCATCGCGCAAACTTTTGTACATCAGCTTGCACTCACACACTGAAACAAGATTCACACTTATTATTTACGATTTTCTAGTTGAGTACCAAAAAATATGTCTATATAAAATAAATTCTTCAAAATTCTAGAACCGCTATATAATAAATTATAATAATTGGGGTGACACACATTAGCGTCCAAAATCCAAATTTTCCCTGGTGGAATCCAAAATTCCAGGGAAAATTTCAATTTTGGTCGCTAATGTGTGTCCACTTTTAGGAAACCTTGCCCCAGAGTACAAAAAACCGAATTCAAACCACTTTTATCCATTTTCCTGGACACGCGCTCCCATGCTGCAGACAATGCCGGACCATTCGAATGCAGCTTGTGTTGAAGATTGTATATGATTTCTTCTTCCTTTATAAAACCGGCTAATTTCATTTTTTCTTTTTGTAAATTAGCGCTTTTCTTTGGCTGCTTTTTTGTTTTTGTAATTTTTCCTCCACTATCTTCAACGCAAGATGCATTGAGTGTTTCATCGCCAACATTTCCAGGGGCCCAATCATCATCATCAATCCTTAACGAATATTCGATGAAATCGTTTATTGATCCATCGTCGGGACTGCAATTTACACCCGCTGTGGTCGAACTGTCAGATGATCCGGGATGATAGTGTGGCGAAAAAGGACGTTCGTCCGGTAGGTTTGACGATCCATGTCCATCATTTGGATACATCTGAAAATATTGCGAAATGTAACTTGAGAGCAAGACAAATAAGCTTTATGCCGGATTGCAAAAACCTACATCCTTGATTGGACTAAATTGCCACTTTTGTACATTTCGCACGACTACCTGAGGGTTGCATTTTAGTTTTGAAGAATTGAATTGTTGATCAACATCGGGACTAGAGCTACAGTTGGCACCGACAGTGGTCGAAGAGCAGGAAAAACGTTTGGATGGCTGTTCACTGTAAGAATGCAGAGGGTTATATGTTTAATGAGGGCGAAAACACTTCGGTATTTGTATAATACAACTTACATTAATCGTCGAAACTTAGAAACCGATGGTACCAATTTCGGCGCATGATGCTTTCCACTATTCGCCATTTATTTTCGTTAAATTGACAAAAACAAAAACGATTTTGTGACAAATCTGCAAAAGTTAAATTGAAGAAAGAAATGTAAGCACAGTGACACATTGTATTTTGCAGGCTGCAGGATACCGCTGCGTCTTGCGGGATAGACTGCTTCGAAAGCAGTAGAGGGGTGGAGAGAGGGTGAGAAGTGGAGATATTTGTTCCCTCGGTGCGTTACCGAGCTAAGCTACAGACGCATACTAAGTTGGTGTGCAGAATGAAACCAAGTGTCACAAACAATTCCAATTTAAATTGAAAATGATTCGCACTTGTACATTTGCAAGAACATTAATACATAAAGTAAAATTGCCAGGGAACAAATATCTCCACTTCTCACCCTCTCTCCACCCCTCTAGTGAGTTAATATAAGTGCTTCACACCATCTAGACCTCCACGGTCGAGTTTTCAAGTAAAATCACGCCTTCACGGCTTATACAAACAGAATTCTCACACTTTCGTGGTCGTCTTGCACATGGATAGCTGCAAAGATGCAAGACCTGATGAGTGCTACTATCCATACGAAACCACTAAGCTCGGAGAAATTAATTCAGAGGGAATTTGAGAATAAAAAATAGTTGGTCCCGTTGCGGGGCGCGAACCGCAGAGACCGTGTTTCGAGTAGCAAAAAATGCCCGGTGCGTTACCGAGCTAAGCTACAGACGCATACTAAGTTGGTGTGCAGAATGAAACCAAGTGTCACAAACAATTCCAATTTAAATTGAAAATGATTCGCACTTGTACATTTGCAAGAACATTAATACATATGTGTTTTGCTTAGTCAATTTCTCTTGAAGTTTAAGTTCCAAAAGGTTGAACGCTGACATCGTCATTCTAAAATATTGATAGAATTTCGTCTCGTCGTCTAATAGATGAGGCAAAAGTGTGGAAAACTCTCCTTCTGCAGACCTTCTTTTCCAAGCATCGTGTACCCAAAATCTGCGTTTTCCGCTATTCTCCATGAATGTTTTCCGATTTCCTTCATCTTCTTCTTCTAAACAAAGTGCCACTATGGCTAAATCGCAGTTGTTAAAACTTTTACACATTTTCGCGCACAAAACCTTCCGTGATATTGTATGAATTTAGACTGGCGAGTGAGCATTGTATCAAGATAGAGCCGCAAATCTGAGTGGAGTCGGAACGGTGTATGATATGTGTGTTCAGCGCTTTCCGATCACGCACCGATCCGATTCTTGGGGCAAAATCGGACAGGAGTATGATCGGATGGGTGTATGACATATGTGGTCCGGCCTTAATTTAGCTGAAGTTTAGCCTTATCGTCGTGGTGTTGAGCAAGCGGAGAACAAATTAATTATGTATGAAAAAAATATTCAAGGTTAAGGACGTTGTACACTTCATCGTGAACATGAAAATGGAAAAATGTTTTCTTGGAAAATATCAATGAAAATTACTTTTTACGTCCGGGGATTATGTTGGAATAAATGGAAAACTCGATAAACTACATTTTGAATACATTTCCATAATTTAATATTGATATTTCATATACTTTTTTTAAATTCCCGCATATTTCATCGTGAAAAGAAAAATTCATCGTGAAATCAATTTCACCACGTTTCACCACGATTTTTTTCACGTTCACGTTCGAATTGCATTTGCATTCTGAAAAGTTGTTCATCGTGAATAAAAAATACTTTTTTGTTTGATTATGAAATAATAAAATCGTATAAATCGTTTAATACGAATGTGATCATGTTTTAATTATGAATATATGAATTATAAATTATAAATTTGAACGGTGTGAGGAGTATAAATGTAGGAGAAACGAGTTAAAGGGAGATTTGAATCGGAAGAATGGAAAGGAGACCGGAAGTTGATATTTACAGAAGAGAAACGAGGAGTGAAAATCAGAAAACCGTTATAAAGCATGTTGAATGGTCCTACTTGTAAGAACACGTTCGCTAAGTTCAAACATGCAACGTGAAATGTCAGAAAGAAAAAACGGAATTTTATGCATTAAGGTGTCGAACGAAAGCTTCATTTTGTCGTTAAAAATTATAAAACACTTTCGACATTCACAACAACTATTTTTTTGCAAAACAATAAGAAAAGTCGTAATTAACATATTGGCGGAAGACAATATGACATTTCTTACTGCCATAGTTGCTGTTTTCAATCAGGCTTGGAAAGCAGAATAGCCAAGACACAGCCAATGCCGCTGCTGCCGCCGGCAACGATATCGCAAATTTGTAGCTTTATCTTGAAACTTTCATGCACTATTTTTCTCCACATATCGTCTTCCATTGTCTCATTAATAACTTCCTTCATGTAACTGGTATTTTTATTAGTTTTTTTTTTAAAACGTTTTACATATTCCGTTGTTCCCAGGGAACTGTAAATGCGACTGTGAACAGGAAAAATTATTCTCACCATACGATAACTGTCAAATCTTTTCACGGAGCTGTTGATCGGGGAAAATTTATATTTTCATGTTCACGTTCACGGTGAAGTGTAAAGAGCGCTTTAGTGTCAAGTTGTGAGCGAAGCGAACAACGCGAGCTCTCGCAGCTAGTTTGTATATATGTATTTATTTATTTGTCTGATTATGTATTGTGACTGTCAGTATGATGTTGTGTGTGTGTGCTGTAGCGAATGTGACGGAATGATTTTTATGATTGTAAGGTATGAATCGGAAGATGTGAATGTCGTGTGAACATGGTATGATGGTATGAATGTGTTTATGGATGATTTTGATTGTGTCATTGATTCGTTTATTTATTTGGTTATTTATGTATTGATTTATGTTTGTGTATTTACCTATATTTATTTATTTATGTATGTGTGCAATACAACGCGACGAATTATCAGCGAAGAAAATTACGGAGCTTAGCTAATTTTATTATTACCTTCATGTAAACATGGCACGAGTGCATAGAAATCGTTTTCATGACTTAAAACGTCTTTGAAGAAATTTAATCTATTCGGATCCGTTTACCCGTCGTATTAACGCGCAGGCTATGCATGTCTCATAGTTATTAACTCCGATTTTCCTCGTAGGGCGGATACTGATCTGCAGACTTGGAGAGTTTGTATTGAAGTGGCAAAGCGTGGGGATATTCGTGTCATGGTAAAAACCTGGTGGCATTAATCATAAAGAAAACATTAGGCGAATCTATCTGAAAGTACAAATTATAATTGCAGCTTCAACGGAGGCAAATATTTTTAGGTTGATGCCCAGCGTTGAGTGACCCTTTATTAGGAGAATTTAGGTGTTGTTTATTTAGGGAGGTCCCCACAAATTTTTGTCGGCCATGGGACCTCATGGTAGGATGGGCAAGGACGGCCGAGGGTCCAATAAGACCTGGACCCAGCTGCGTACACGAGGGCACCTGAGCCGTCCGACGATCATTTCTTCCTTATCGCCTTTTTTTTACACTGTCCAATTTTTTTCCCTTTGTTTGTGTGTTGTCTTCCCCAGGCCTATGAATTTAATGAATACGTAAGGACAGGGGCAACGAGCGGCGAAAACCCCGCCCACGTCTCCCGAACTGAGCTACAGCAAGCATAGGCCGCTATTTAGCTCGTTGAGGGGCCTATTTCTTCGCCAGATGGCAGGGCCCGACTTACACGGTCAACATGCCACCTTAGGCTCCGTTCCCACGGGCATCTCCGGATGCCCACCAGACTGTTCATTACAAGCTAATGGCATGGCTGCCAACCTGGCAAACTTTGCTCACATTAGCATGGCCGACACCAGGTCCGTTTACATCGCAAGTTCTAATCCATAACTGCCCCTTTTCAAACTTGTAACGAATTTTCACAAATATGAATGATTTGAAATAAATTGAAATCAAATATATTTGCGAAAAATCCACAAATTCAAAAACTGACAGTTATGCGTCAGAATTGGTCCGTTGCAGTATCTGAGTATTAGATTAAAAATGTGGTGAGTTAAAACTGCAGGATTCCTCCCTCCGTCATCCTGCTCCTCGGTACTTGTAATGGCTTCCCGTGGTATTAAAAAAAATGTAACAATAATTATCCTCTTTAAATTTTCTTTGTGTCGTCTTGAAGCCATGTAGGAGAAACGACGCGCGAAATAGTTTTTTTTTGTAATGGAAGGACCAGCAATCGCATGTGTCAACCCCGAAAACACCCATTTGAACTAGCCCATAACCGCGCGTCACTGTAGCGGTATGCTGAGGAGGATTTATACTTCGGTACAACCGGACCTTCACGGTTCCGCTTTCAGTCTTACTTACTCCATTACACCCGTTGGGCTGAGAGCGGCGGCTACAATTAGAGGGAAATGACCTTCTTAATTGGAAATGACCCTTTAGAACGATAAGGGCAAAAACAATTCCGAACAGCTCCTCAAAAGTCAAATGGGGTCCAATCAGTTATAGTTTCGATTGAATAGGTAAAACACTGGATAAGCTACGTATGTGTGCGTACATATTATAGGTTAGGTTTCCCTGTATGCGTGTGATTTGACGATTGTTTCGTATTGCCAGAATTGCAGAACCAAAGTATTGAACGCACTTTTGGTATTCCGATCCGATCGATCTGCTGGGATAGTCTTATCTCTTTTTGGTGAACGGGACTATATGCCACGGTGGTTTTGCTATCTGCTTTCTGCAATTATATTGTATACCGACAGTACGTACAAACATATACAACAAATCCCATAGGAACACCCATTGGTGCAGTTGAACTGAGTTCCACTTCTTTTATAAATCCATATTCTTTGGTTATATTGTACTTTGCTGAGCACGTTCAACAAATATTTTAATCTATGTATAAAACACATCATTTAATGGCCTATAAAAAATGATCTTATCAATTCATTTCATTACTTCGAAGAGAATGCACAGATGAATTGTGGGTTTTTTGTCAAGTGGTTGGCAGTGCAAGCCATCCAGTATGCATAGTTGAATAGGAATGAACGGTTGGTGTTGTTTATGTCAAGTGGTTCGCTATCCATGCCAGCCACTATGCACAGTTGGAGGAGCGTGTTGATCTTAGGCCGCGGTAGCCGCCGCGGCTTACAAACTTACATTGAATTCAAATACGATCTCGCCGAGATGCGTGTTAATAAATAGAACATGATGTTGAAGAGCAAGGGGCTCAATACACTGCCTTGCTGAACTCCGACTTTAACCGGCCGTTCTTCAGACTCACCAGCTGTGCATCTAACTTTAGTAGTTGCCCCATTATACATGTCTTGTATCATCCTTACATATGCCTCGGGGACCTTAAGTGTTCTTAGGGCCACCCATATCAGACCACGAGGAACTCTGTCGAAGGCTTGTTCCGACCAAGTTGCACTCATCATTTTTCAAAAATTAGAAATAAATAAATTTAAATTCTGCTATCAGCTGATTAAAAATAAATAAATATGTAACTGGTGCAACAGTCAAATCTAAACCATGGCCTCGAGATGAGTTAGGATCATCTCATTTTCTAAATCGTGACGGTTTGTTTTGTGCATAGGTGTATGATCAACAACAAGCTCTCACCCCATAAATGGGTACTCATTTAGCAGCTGAGTGGGCTCATAGCCCGACACGTAAATCCCCTTTTTTATCGAAAACTACTGCATTCAGTAGGAACCGAACCAGTATCAAGTGCATAGAAGACGAACTTGCTAACCGTTGTGCCATCCGGACTACTATCAGCTGATTAATATGCCAAAAAAATGGCCAAGAATCCTTTGGAATGGTAATTGCAAACTAACCGTGGATTTGCTCATATAGATTTCAACCATATTTTATAGCCAATTCTCTGCGCTAAAAATTGAAAATTTTGCTTTTGCGATTGAGTAGAAAATTTTCGAGAAATAATGAGCGCAATTTGGTCGGAGTTAATTTTTGAGCGGTTTTTCGTGACTTATAGCCTCCGCGGATACGGTTGATCTTAAACAAATTAATATGTTACTAACGAAACCATCAGCTATCGTTTGGCATATTTCTTATCTTTAAACAAAAAATTTTTCAGTTTATAGAGATGACTCTTAGGGCCTTCGTCCACAGACGCAACGCGACTCGAACGCGACTGCAACCCAACGTGTTTGCGACGGTTGCACGAAAGTCGCGTTGCATGCTCTTCGTCCACTGACGCAACGCAACTCTTCTGCGACTCGTGTTGTGATAAAATGAAACCACTAGTTTGTACAGAGATTTCGCTCGCGTACTGATATGTGAAATGTTTTGTTTTGAGTGAGAGGATGATAAGGACGGCCAGTGGTATGGAAATGTATCTTTTTTTTTGGCAATGTATTTTTTTTTTGCGTTTGCGATTTGTGGCTGTGAAATGCAGAATTTTTGTATAGTATGTACGTGAGGCGAACGTATGAAAGAGGGGAATGTATTGACTACTGTTGATGGCGTTCTGAGTCCTTCAATGAGGAAAAGGACTTTTCAGCAGTGAAGTCAAATACGGGCAATATGGATATCCTTGAGTTTGAGGTCCTTCGATGAGGAAAAAGGATATTCCTGATAATTAAGGGGAATATGGGCAAGATAGGTACCGCATGAATCGGAGTGATAAGGCGAATGTTGTAGAGTACTGTTCATGTCATTTTGAGTACTATGGATGGCATTCCGGATCCTTCGGTGGCGACAAGGATATTCGAAAAAGGATACTTTTGGCAGTGAAGCGAAATACGGTCAATATGGGTGTCGTATGAATCGGGGTGGACACCCGAATATCCAGGAGTAGTGCGGATGTGATCTCGAGTCCTTCGGTGGCGAAAAGGACATTCAAGAAAGTCAATTGAAATATGGGCAATATGGGTGTCATATGAATCGGGGTGAAGAAGCGAATGCCTAGGAGTACTATGGATGGCATTTCGAGTCCTTCGGTGCCGATAAGGATATTCGAAAAAGGATACTTTTGGCAGTGATGCGAAATACGGTCAATATGGGTGTCATATGAATCGGGGTGAACACCCGAATATCCAGAAGTAGTGCAGATGGCATTTCGGGTCCTTCGGAGCGAAAAGGACATTCACGAAAGTCGAACGAAAAATGGGCAATATGGGTTTCATATGAACCGGGGTGAAGAGGCGAATGTCCGGGAACACTATAAATGGCACTTAGAGTCCTTCGGTGGCGACAAGGACATTCGAAAAAGGATATTTTTGCTGATAAGGCGAAATATGGGCAATATGGGTGTCGTATGAATCGGGGTGAAAATACGAATGTCCAGGAGTAGTGTAGATGGCATTTCAACTCTTTCGGTGGCGAAAAGGACATTCACGAAAGTCAAGTGAAAAATGGGCAATATGGGTGTCATATGAACCGGGGTGAAAAGGCGTAGATGTAGATAGCATTTCGAGTCCTTCGTCTACTTGCGCAGCATTTACTCGAAAATGGTGGTGCGGACCAGAACAACGCTCGTTCAATCAACCAGGCTAAATGCGCATACGGCATGCTGTCGAAAATCTGGCAGAGTAGTTGTATCAGCATCAACATCAAGCAGATTTTTTTTCGCTCTCGGGTACTGTCTGTAGTTTTGTATGGGTGCAGTACATGGAAAATTTCCGTAGGAGTTACCAGAAAGCTGCACTCGCGCGCGATCGTACTCTGGGGAATAGGGTGAAGCTTACAACAGACTTACCCAGCGCCTGGTTGATACGACGAGCGATGTCCTGCTCCGTATCACCTTTTCGGCAACAATGCTTCCCAGGTAGATGAAATTGTCCACTTTCTCCACAGGTTGGCCATGAATATTGATGGCAATAGGTGTCGGATGGCGGGCTAAGAACCTTTGCCTTGTTGGTATTAATCTTTAGCCCAACCTCGCTTGCCTCCTTCTCAAGATCTAACGCCATTGCGGACAGATACATGATTTGGGAGTGTAGACATATGTCGTCAGCATAATCAAGATGTTGTAGATAAGATGTCAAAGTCCATTAAATTCCTCTGTCTAGTCCGGATAGGGCTGCATGCAACACATCGCCGATCACTGTGAGGAATATGATCGTTGAGAAGATGCAACCCTGCCGAGCTTCACTAGGAATCTCAAAGTCCCCCGACACCTTACCTTTATGCAGAACGCGACATTTCGTGCCGTCATAGGTTGCCTTATCAGTCAGATGCCAATCGACGAATTATACGAAGGCGAAAATGGCAGTGGATAGGTCAGACATTGCGGAAGGATGATAACTGCATTGCTTTACATGCTATGAAAGGGAGCCCTATTTCCAACCAAGGCCGACCAAGAGGGGGTCATAAGGTCACATGGCATCAAAATCTGGCAAAAGGTTGCCTAGTACAAGTGGACCGGTTTTCTTCACACCTATGTGAAGTGTGTGTGTGTGTCAGAGGAAATTTGTACCAGGTTCGAGTTCGAGTTCGAGATCGACAGTGTATGGTGACACTAAGGCGCTGGGTCTGCCATGTGGGGAGTTGCGCTTCATTGCAAGAACACAGTATGATTGCGCGAGGGAGTGATTGACGCGCTATGCCCCATGTTGCATGACCCTTTCTGAATATAGTCTTTTATTAACTTTAATAAGAAATCAAACTGTTCCACAGAGGCACGGACAAATTCTGTTGTTGTCTTTACGAACAACAATAAGTTGGCCAAAGAAACCCTCCTCGTTTTTTCTCTGGAAAATGAGATGTATTGTTCTTCGTTTTCAGACAAGAATCTCATAAAATAATCGCCTTCCATTTCCGATTCATGTGACACCCATTTCGCTGTGCGCTTCACTGCCAAAAACATCCTTTTTCGAACATCCTTGTCGCCACCGAAGGATCCGGAATGCCATCTACAGTACTCCTGGACATTCGCCTCATCACCGCGGTTCATATGACACCCATATTGCCCATTTTTCACTTGCCTTCCAAGAATGTCCTTTCCGCTCCGAAAGACTCGAAATGCCATCTGCACTACTCCTGGATATTTGGGCCTCCACCCCGATTCATTTGATACCCATATTGCCCATATTTCGCTTCGCTGCCAAAAATATCCTTTTTCGAATGTCCTTGTTGCCACCGAAGGACTCGAAATGCCATCCATAGTACTCCTAAGCATTCGCCTCTTCACCCCGATTCATATGACTTCCATATTGCCCATTTTTCACTTAACTTCCAAGAATGTTTTTTTTCGCTCCGAAGGACTCAAAATGCTAGCTGCACTACTTCTGGATATTCGGGTCTTCACCCCGATTTATATGACACCCATCTTGCCCATATTCCCCTTCTTTACCAGGAATATCCTTTTTCCTAGCCAAAGGACTCAAAACGTCATGAACAGTACTCCAGAGCATTCGCCTTATCACTCCAATTCATATGACATCCATCTTGTCCATATTCCACTTCATTATTCATTCCCCGATTCATATGCCACCCATATTGCCAATGTTTTACTTCAACAGTAGTCTGGTACATTCCCTTATCATTCATTATCAACATTATCATTCACTTATCAAACATTCTCCTCGCGTACAATTAAAAATCCCTCACCTGTTTGATAAGTGAATGATAATGTTGATAATGAATGATAAGGGAATGTACCAGACTACTGTTGAAGTAAAACATTGGCAATATGGGTGGCATATGAATCGGGGGATGAATAATAAACTGGAATATGGACAAGATGGATGTCATATGAATTGGAGTGATAAGGCGAATGCTCTGGAGTACTGTTCATGACATTTTGAGTCCTTTGGCTAGGAAAAAGGATATTCCTGGTAAAGAAGGGGAATATGGGCAAGATGGGTGTCATATGAATCGGGGTGAAGACCCGAATATTGTAATAATGGAGATCGGAGGACGAGGGTTGGTATGGCCGTGAAGGCCTATAGGACACCAAGTGTCAACGAACCACTTTCCGGAGGACTACCTGTGACGTGCGCTGGCAGACCAGCTCAGCTGTCGGGAGTAGTGGGGTGGGATATGCACGGCAGTCACCGGCCTCCTCCATCATTAACAAAAAAAAGGTATCGCACGTCTGCCCGTTACTCACAAAAGAAAACGCAAAATAAACTACCAAGATCGAAAAAAAAAATATACAAAAAAAGAGAAAACCTAATAGCGACGACGAACGTCAAACTCCCAAAAAAAAAAAATGAAACAAAAGACGCAAAGTCCCGTGCAGGGACACAGGGCTGCAACAGCCAAACTACACACAGGCACAAGGCCGAAAATACAATAAAGACGGGAATACCGTCCTATCAGGACAGATTCTTCACTTCTACAGGCCCGTTGAGCCTTATGGTATTAATCGGCTCTATATGAGCCCCAGATGTTGTGGGCTCCGGCGCGTCCATGCCCTCCCAGCCATGGGTTTCGGGCGCCTAAAAAGTTAGAAACCCCCTAAATTATATGAATATGTACGGCGCGATATAGAGAGAGGAAGAGAAGGAAGGCTTTCCGTCCCATACAAATAAACCAAAAGAAAAATTCAATTCTTCATTGTAGGAATATTTTCCTTTTACCAAATGATGTTCAACGATGACTCGCTCGCGGTGTAATTTAATTCATTCGTGCGAGAATCGATGTCATCACAAAAATTAATTCAATTCAAGTTAGAGAAGATTCCGGTAGCGCAAGGCGAAGCCAATCGGCCCGTAGATCAGTCCTTAAAGTCGTCCTGTTCGTAGGGAGTGTGTTCTGTCTAGCACGCGTGGGTCCGCAGGTCTTAAAAAGAAACCGTCCTCAGTCCACGGTCCGTCAAGCCCGTCATTGTCGCATGCCGCTGTGTCTTGGCCTGGCTAAGTGGGCGGAACTTAGCCAGTTAGCCAAAGCGGTGACCACCAGGTAGTCGGAGCGTCAAGGTGGTGATGCGTTTCCGCCAGCGTTGGTCCGCATGCAAAGGGGGGGGGGGGAAAGGCCTCGTCCGTCCGGGTGGCCATTTACCCAAATCATACGTCCTGGTGTCGCCTGCCGCGTACAATTCGCCAAGAGCGAGGTGTCTGTCCCAAGTCCGTTAGTCTGGCGTCCTTAAGTCGAGTCAGTCCTGGGCTTCGTTTTGGGCCGCTTCGCTTTGGGATCTCTCTTCTCTTTTTTTTTTTTTTCAATTGGTTTTGTTTATTAAATATCGGCATTTCTGAACTATTTAATAAATTGTATTTACCAGAGCTTAAGTACATTCATAGTAGTTATTAAACCGCAATCAATCTTCATTGTTTCAACATCGTTTGAATATATCGACTCCCTTCATCTGCCAACTTCAGGCAGTTTGTTATCTATTGTTATTCTATTTTTACATATGCGTAAGTTTAAGTATATTACAAAATAATAGCAACCGCTACATCGCAATTTCTATTTAATGCAGAATTATTTTAACCGCAACCCACTTTATGTAAAATATGCACAACTTATATCCTGTTAAGTAAAGTCACCATCATCGTAACAGAGATTTACACGGAGATTTTGGAAATAGGATCCATTTCGTTCGGAATTTATCCGGATTTCAGTGTCCGATACGTTTCCCTGAAGTTTAACTGAGAGGATTAATTTCCGGATCTACAACAATCATTAAGATTTTGTTTAATCTTCTATGAACTTTCAACATTTAAAAGTACATACAAAAAATAAAAAAATGCACTTGATGCCTTCTCCAAAAAAAAAGTGGTATGCCATTCAAATATTTAAAGTCCATAAATATAAATAACCTTTCTTTTTTCAAAATTATTATTTTGTAGAAGAGATGACATTAAGAATTATTTACGTTTTAATGTGCACCGACTTTTCAGGCACCACACGACGTTCACTTTTAACAATTTTGCCAATTTTGTATTTCTTCATGCGCTCACGTGCATCTGAACTGTGCCCGCCCTCTTCAAATGCTTCGGTGGCGTCTTTACCAGCTTGTTCAATAAGAACTTCTTCACCACGGGGATGCTTGTTCAAGAACTCGGTAACATCGTAAACATTATTGTGGATGACAAACCACACACTCTTGTTTATGTTGTGTTTAGCGACATCGGCCAACGAGTACATCTTTTCTGCCATTTTACTAGCTACTATAGACCCCGAACCTGCTACAAAACTGAACGCAACACGAATGTTCTCACCAGCTGCCCAATTCTTAGCACAAATTTGTTATGTCACACACACTGTCCTAGGCCTTTTCCTTATTGCTCAGGTAGTGGTAGTTGACGAAGCGGGCGCCCTGGACGTTCTGCGCTGTGAAATTTGTGATGTGACACGCGAAGAGCAACAGGTTGCAAGGTTGCACCTTCCAGGCGAAACGCATGAAAATTGCCGAATAGAGCGTCAAGGCAAATGTCATTTTGCCACTGATGAATTTGGGATCTTTCTTGATGTCGGCAAGGGCAGCGAGCGGAGTCCCCCCAGTTGGCAACAGGGCCCCAAAAATGGGTGCTGTGAGGGAGGTGTTTAGAAATTTAGACACACATGGTCTTAGGTAATGCGAAAAATTGTTTGAGACCTCATAAGATAGTCGCGGAACTCTTTGCTTTTTAGGCTGTTTACAAATCTGGAGGCCAAACTGGCGGTGGCTTTTGGTACTTGCTGTGCCATTGTTGCTGCGAACGATAAATTACTACAGTTCCGCGAGGTAATTAAATTGAACCGAATAAAGGTCACGACACGTTTCGATTGCTGTGGCCGAACTACGAGCTGAACGAAGCACGAAAACAATTAAACTCAGAAGATAAGTTGACTAGCAGTGTCAACGGCACCGTGTGGCGAAAATGTGTTACGTACGGAAAATGTCAAAACATCAGATATTCTGGGAAAGTCTACACACACGCGACTTGCTATGATAAGAAAATGTCAGAGTGGATGATGGAGTGTTTCTTGGGTTGGATTTGGATTGAGTCCATGGTGCTAAGCAAGTTTGAAAGTGTGGAATGTGGGCACGCGACTTCAGAAGTTCGATCCAATTTAGCACCTAGACATCGGTGTGTGGGAGAGGTGTACTGGTGTTGGAGGAATGTCGAAACTTGTATTTTGGAAAGATGGGCACGTTGACACTTCCATCCCTGGCACCGATGACCCATGTCATCACTACCAAGTACGGAAGTGGGAACGCAAATCATCCTTCGTTTCCCTCCTTGGCACGGATGACCCATGTCATCGATGGCAAGGACGGAAACGGGGATGCCGCCCATCTTTGCGCCGCTGTTGCACACCACTTCACTCACTGTACCCGACCATGTTACCGTTCCCCTCCGGCTTATTTCCTCACCATTAAAACACTAAATTTAGAAATACTCAAGTTACCACGGTGCCCCACGCTCGTGGCGGAGCACCCTCTGCTGCTCCCTCGACGATGGGCCTAATGATTCGGCGCCCCGTGGTTGTTCCGCCCTGTCTAGGTGAAACTCCATATGGGTGAGCGCAGTCGTTCCCGCGAAATAGCCATACACCTCGGAATACGAATAGTCAGCGGAATGCCTTTTCCCATATACCAGATTGTGACGTCGTATGTCTTACGAGCAACAGCTGCCTGTCAACTCGCGCCTTCTATGTGACCCACTAATCCAATTGGGAAATTCCAAGACAAAAACAGCAACACCTCAGCACCAAATGATAAAGGAAAACACTTCACGTGAAGACTTCCGCAAAATACGCAAGGAAAACCTCACTTTCCGAAGGGAGCAAACAACCGAAGATGGCACTTGCGCAAGCGGGAGAGGCACTACAGTGACTTTTACCTCAAAACAATACATTAACTTTTAATAGGGGCAAAACTAACTCAATAATTGTGGATTCCGCGCGTCGCAATCAATTTCCCGAACTGTAAATCAAGCGCGAATTATATATACCGAAACTTCCGCAAAGTGCTACAAGCAGACCACACGACACTTGCAATTTCGGAAAAGTTATGACCAATCGCCTTCGTGGTCAGATCCCGAATCACTCCATGACCGGTTCCGTTGTTCCGCTCTCGTGCTTGGCTTTGTTGTCAGCCTGACAAATGGACGCTTTTCATTGGCCAGACCGACGAAATCATCCGATAATTCCGTTATTCGAAATTATCGGATGACGTCTTCGTTCAAGTCGAAAATGGCGCTCATTTGCTTATCGTGGACAACCACCAAGTGAGCTTATTATGGACCAATTACATTGACGGCAGAAGCAGTCCCAGCCGTTTTTGTGCAAATGTGCATAAGGACCGCGAGTGCTTCCGTCGGCAATATCATCAGCCCATTTCAACACAGGTGATTCTTCGATGCCTCAGTGGCAGCGAAGAATAAGCTGCATGTTTTGAAGTTACACGAAATATAGGTTGCTCATGTTAGGATCGCAGGTCCTTGGCATGAAACACTCCCAGGTGCTTCCCCGCCATGTCGGTTAATTTGTAGCATGAGGCACCTATCGCCTCTTTCACCAGGCACTTTACGAATTTCGGTCCTAGCTTCGCGTTATAGTGGGCAATAGCACTACTGGGCGTGAAGTTCCTGCAGTACACAGTTTCCCCGACTTTAAATTTGACAGGCCTAGCCCGCAGGTTATAAGTACGGGCGTTAGTTTCAGCGGCTGCCTGTAGATTCGTTTGAACCTGTTGCCGTATCAGGTCCAATTTTGGATCGGGTGCCACTCCAGCAGTAGGATCTTTCAATTGGTTAACCCTTCGAAGGACGTCGTATGAGCTTCCGTGAAGGAGCATGGTCTGGCCGAACAAGGTAAAGTAAGGCGAAAAGCCGATTGAGCTATGGTACGCGGAACGAAGAGCACAAGTAATTTTCGATAAGTTGCAATCCCAGTCGGACTGATCTGGTTTGACGTAAGCGCGTATAGCTGCGATCAACGAACGATTCACTCGTTCGGACGCGTTTGCTTGTGGTGAATAAAGCGCGGTGTAATAATGCTTTACCCCGTAGCGATCAAGCAGATTATTGAATGTCAACGACTTGAATTGGGTGCCGTTGTCCGATACTACAACTTCAGGTACCCCAAAGGTATGAAACACCCTCTGCTCCAGGAATTCTACGATGACGTGTGAGGTGAACTTTTTTATCGGCTCGACAAAAGGGAATTTTGATAGGCTGCCCAGAACAACAATGGCACCAATGTTGCCAGCCTTTGACCGAGGGTAAGGTCCTATCCAATCTATGTAGAGGCGCTGGAACACGCGCTCGGGAACAGGAGGTGAACTCATCGGTGGACGAAGCGGTTGATTTGGGGCCTTAGTTGCCTTGCAAACTGCACAAGCTGACACGTAATCCTTTATTTGGCGACTCATTTTAGGCCAATAAAATAGAGTCCTTAGCCTATAGAGGGTCTTACCATAACCGCCATGAGAACAATAATCCTTTATGTTCTCATGGCTTCTCGTGTGCTTTGCGGATCAGCTCGTGAGTTAGCTCGCTCGGCACCCACAATTTCCACGATGATTCTTCCTGAATTTTGTCCCCGCTCGCGTGGTCCGTACGCCTATACACAAATTGGTCAATGACCTTGAGGTCCGGAAGAAGGTGTTGTTTTTCCAAAATTCTCTTTATCAGAGCCGTGTACTCTTCCGAGCTAAAATGGGGAGAGTCAAGGTCTACGTCTAATGAAATATCCTGCAAGGCTTGCAGTTCCGATATTTCACCTTCGTGCACCCTGTACAGAGCGTCAGGAACCACGTTGAGACTGCCTTTACGATGGCGAATCTCAAAACGAAACCCTTGCAAATTTAGGGCCCAACGGGCCAACCGACCGTGCAGGTCTCTCAAGCTCATGAGCCATTTCAGGGAGGCGTGGTCTGTCACAACTTCAAACTCCTGCCCTTCCACATAAGGGCGGAATTTCTTGATTGCTGTGACAGCCGCCAAGCACTCCTGCTCCGTTACGGTGTAGTTACGCTGCGCGGTTGTCAGTTTTTGCGACATGAAGGCGATAGGTACTTCCTCGCCAGCGTCTGTCACCTGTACCAACACTGCTCCGATACCTTCCAGGCTCGCATCACAATGGATGGAAAAGGGGCGTGAGAAATCGGGGCTGTGTAGGACAGGCGCGGAAGTAAGGCTTGACTTTAGGGCTTGGAAAGCACCTAGCGCCTCAGTAGTCCACAAAAACTTACAACCTTTGCGCAGCATATCTGTGAGCGGAGCAGTCACGGCTGAGAAATTCGGCACAAATCGGCGGTACCACCCGCAGACTCCCAGAAAGCGGCGTAGCTGTCGTACCGTCTTGGGTAGTGGAAAATTCTCAATAGATTCCACCTTGTCCGGGTCCGTTCGGATAGTTCCGTCACCGATCACATGTCCGAGATACTTGACTTCCTTCACCAGGAAGTGGCTCTTTTCGACATTCAGCGTTAGGCCTGCTTCGCGCATACAATTGGCAACCCTGCGCAGGAGTGTACAATGCTCCTCAAACGTTGCAGAAACTATCAGGAGATCGTCTAAGTATACGAACACCTGATGACGGATATCGGCCGGGATGACCTTATCCATTAGTCTCTGCATCGTTTGGGGAGCATTGCACAACCCAAACGGCATAGTGACGAATTGATAGAGGGGTCGTCCTGGCACAGTGAAAGCGGTTTTATCCCTTGATTCCTCATCGAGCGGAATTTGCCAGAAGGCGTCCTTTAAGTCAAGGCTGCTGATATACTCAGCCTTAGGCAGCCGACTTAATATTCCGTCGATGAGGGGTAGGGGATAAGCGTCTGTTGTGGTGACGCTATTCACCTTTCGTGCATCTAGGCATAGACGCACTTTGCCTGGTTTTACAACCACTGTCACTGGAGATGCCCAACTGCTTTGGGACTCCTCGATAACTCCCATCTCCAGCATCCGATCTAACTCCGCGAACATGAGCTTTTCTACCGCCGGTGACACAGCGAAGTGGCGTTGCTTAATCGGTTTATTTAAGCCAACGTCGATTGTGTGCTTAATGAGGGTAGTACGGCCCAGTCCTTGCTTGGCGTAGGATGGGAACCTGGAGATGATAGTATCGAGGGTTGCCCTCTGTTCAGGCGATAACGGATGTCGATTGTCAATGGCAGAAAGTTCACTTACGTCAGGTGTTAAAGACGGATTAGCAAAGGCAAAAATATCACGCGCAAGATTGAAGGTACGAACAAAGTCCGCTCCAAGGTATAACTCCTGGCTCAAAGTAGGTATTATTAGGAACGTCATGGTTTTAGTTGTTCCTCGAAAGGTAACTGCACCAGTCGTTCGTCCCAGCGTTGTATGGGGTGTGGCATCGGCAGTCGTGAGGGTTAAGCGGTACGGCTTCCAAGGGTGTAGATTGTCTGCAACAAATCTTTTGGCAAAGTTTGCCGATATGCAGGACACGGAGGCGCCTGTATCCACTAAACCCACGATCTCCTCACCGAACATGGACACCTTGAGATAGGGACGGATGTCTCCGGCAGGCTGATCGACCAGCACCGCTGAACAATGGTGACGCCGGGATTGTTTGACGTTTCGCCAGAATTCGCGTAGCCGCAGGGTGGAGCTTTTGGGCTTTGGCTTGGGAGTTTCGTCGCCTTCGAAAATCCGCTGGCGTGCGAGTTGGTATTCGGCCAGCCGAACATGGTAGGGTCGGGTTGGTCCTAACGGTGCTGATTTGAGTCTTGGAGCATGTACTAGCTCATCATTCGGGTCGCCTGTCTGTGTGCCATGCGACACCATCAGTCGTATAGACGGAGTATCAGAGGCAGGTGGTGGTAATACTGAGAGACTGGGTGTAGAACCTAGAGCAGAGGTGTTCAGAGGGATCTCCGTATCGAGATAGTTGGCTGATGACTGAGGAGTGGCTGATGACAGAGGAGTGGCTGATGACAGAGGAGAGGCAGAATGTATGTCAGGGGCAGATGATATAGCTGGTTGTGCGAGTATGGAAGAAGCGGCAGGTACAAGCGTATTGGCTGTGAGCGAGGATGCAGCATCTGGCAGAGCAGCAGAGTCATCTAGTCGCATTGTGTCCCCCGCGAAGATGTCTGGATGGAACGCATCTTCGCTGGCAAGTTTTTTGGATCGCTACATTTATGACATTGTGGCTTAATAACGTTGGCTGCTCCGCAACCGTAGCAAAAGATCTTGCGCTCTGCAGCACACGTATCGTACCGGTGTCCCTTCTGTCGGCAGTTCCAGCACATCAAGGATGTTGCCAGTTCTGCTACGTCCGGGCCAGGACGGTGTTCCTAACGCTGTTCATCCGACTCTTCTTCTGCAGTAAAATCCGAACGGTGGGGTTGTATCTCGGATACATAGGGGCGCGAAAATTGTCGAGGTGGGCGGCTGTGGTGGAGTTCGGCATCAAAGTTCTCCATTCGGAGCACATACGTACGAAGCTCACGAATGGATCGAATGTCCTCATGCAATATTTCACGTCGGTAATCCGGTCGTCCAATAAATCTGCCTCGTACATCGCATGATTTAAACGGTCTGTCAGCCTCAACACACTGTCATAGAAGACGTCAAACGATTCGTTGAGGCGTTGCGTTCTGTTGCGGATCAGTTTCAGGATGTCGAGATCGGTTAACCGATCTCGGAATTGATCCCGAAGTGACTCCTGGATCGCAACCCACTCTAAGGAACCGTATGAGCGGTGGTAGCGCCAATACCACTCGCTTGCCTTACCGATCAACAACACGTGGAAGCAATTTACTAGCGCCGCGAAGTCTCCTCCTAGGGTTTGTTGGGTGAGGACTTCAACCTTGTAGAGAAAAAAGTCCACCGTTATGTTGGAATCTTCCCCACTGAACTTAAGGTTCCACGACGCTAGGATTTGCGCCACCTTTGCAGGTGAACGAACTGACGGTTGTTGATCGCTGTCAGAGTGACGAGATTGCCATCGTTGGTTGTGGTTTGGCGGGTGATTAGGACGCAATGGACGGTTTCCAAAAGGCGGTCTACTCGACTGTTCTGGTGGTCGGTACTGTACCTCGGCTTGACGGAAGTTGGAACGAGCAACGGGTTGGTCCGGGTGTGAAAAGTCATTCCTCCGTGGGTAAATCCTTCGGCGGTCTCCTGCTCCCTGCAGATTACTCTGCGGCACTGCTCCAGGAGTGTGTGGGCTAGCGCTAGAGGTCGCGACTTGGTCACGCACTGCCGAGATGACCATTGCCTGTAACTGTGGCAAGAGTTGGCTGATGAGGTCGCCTTCAGCGGATGGCTGAGCTCCAGCTTGGGAATCCGCAGTAGTGTTATGGCTTGGCTGATGGTCTGCCGAATCACTCGGTATACTCGGTGGCGGGTTACGTGTTTGTGACCGCGTTATTGGCCTATTGCCCCTAGGTATAGCTCCTCGAGAGGTAGGTGGTGAGAAAGGACGCGTATAGGGTTCATCCCTTGAAGTCCCAGCATTTGCCGCCGGTAGTGATGGAAATCGGGGAACTAAGTGTTCGGGAATCACTCGGTGTCGACAATTTGGACAGGTGTCTTGAGTTTTGATCCAACTCATTATGCACACTTGGTGGAAGTAGTGCTGACAAGGCGTGCTCACCAGCTCCTCATTGGCCCTCATGTCTGCTCGACAGATGGTGCAGTGATTGCCATTCTCCTCTGCCAACCGATTACCCCGACTGGGACCTTCGGTGACAAATTCCATGCTATGCTCCAATGGCATGATTATAAGGGTTCCCAAGAAGCAAATAAAACTTTCATCCGTCTGTTAAGACTGGACGCATGCACGATGTTACAGATCGAAAAGAAGGAGAAAAGAAAAAAAAAATGCCAGCAGTAACGAATCGACAATCGAACCCACGAGAGTTGGCCGACCCAAAAAAAAATAACACGTATGGTATCGATAAGTAGAGGCGTATCGAGGATAAGATTTGAAAGAGCGGTATATGGCCCGACAACGTACGGGGTATAAGAAATTCAAGGTATAACCCGCAATAATTGGCCGAACCCAAAAAAAAAATGTGCAGGATATAATAATACCCAAATAAGTATGATATCGATACGTGGTCGAGTATCGATAATAATATGTGATTGACAAAGCAGTATATGGCCCGACAACGTACGGGGTATAATATTATATAATATAGTATAATACAATATAGGTATAAGATATATAATAGGATAATAATATACAATGTAAATATAGGTATAATATATATAATAGAATAATATAATGCAATATAATAGAAAGTCATATAATGTAATGTAATATAGGGTGATATAGTAATATAATATAATATACGCATAGAAAAATGAGGGAGGTAAATGGTCGGGTACCAGTTGAATAAGATATTTTTACTTGACAATGCAACTAGTATATGGTATACATGGTCTAAAACCATCAGAATAGCCTACGATAAACGATATACGTAATAATCAAATGACGATGTAGCGATATATAGTATCTATGGTCTAAAACCATAAAAATAAAATAAGATAAATGATATATGTAGTAATCAAACGACAATGTAGCGATATATCGTATATGTGGTCTAAAAAACCATAGAAATAGAATACGATAAGCAATATATGTAATAATCAAGACGACTATTTAGCGGTATATAGCATACATGGTCTAAAACCATAAAAATAGAATAAGATAAGCGATATTTGTAATAATCAAGACGACCATTTAGCGGTATATAGCATACATGGTCTAAAACCATAAAAATAGAATAAGATAAGCGATATATGTAATAATAAATCGACAAAGAGAATATATTGTATACATGGTCTAACACCATAAAATAAGATAAGCGATATATGTTATTATAGTATATATGGTCTAACACAAAAAAAAAGGAAGTGGAATAAGATAAGCGATATAAGTAATAATAAATCGACAAAGTAGAGAATATATAGTATATATGGTCTAAAACCATAAAAAATAGAATAATATATTGTATATATGGTCTAACACCATTCTTCTTCCTCTTCTTCCCTCTACACCATCGCTATGTGATGATAAAAAAAATAAATAAATATGTAACTGGCCTGCATAAGCAAAGAATAAGTCCGTCATGGAGGTTAAAAGGGGATTCCAAACAAAAAAAACAAAAAAATTTTAGCCGAATCGCTTCCATCACCCAACTTGTCCATACCGAAAGCAGGAAACCCGTCGTGTAGCTGGCACCATTGCCTACTCACGCAATTCGGAATTTCAATTTGCCGGACTTCGAAGTTGGATGAGTTGCCGACTCGGGCTAAGAAATACAAGAAATTATTTTTTTAAGGACCACTGATCTGTCACACATAGGTGAGGAAGTGTCCTCCTGACTTCACGGTCAAAATATCGAAAAAATCAACATCAACATTCCGCGATTCTCGTGAAGTAAGGAGAGCAATACTTTGACGAGCAGTTGCTGAACATAAACGAAAACTTAGCTAATAGGAACACCAGACAAGCGTACAAACTAGTAAATACAATTAAGAACGGCTACCAACCCAGGACTAGCCTTTGTAAGGACAAGGATGGAAACATCATCAGCGACACCGATGGTATTAACAAACGATGGGCCTCTTATTTTGAAGAGCTTCTAAACCGACCATCTAACATCCCCACACAGGAAGCTCTCGACGATATTGTTGATCTAGGCCCACCCATTCAACCCCCGACAGTAGAGGAAGTTGATCTCGCGTTGCGGTCACTAAAACGAAATAAAGCGCCGGGCGCTGACGAGATTCCAGCTGAACTGCTAAGATTCGGTGGGACGAGTCTAGTTGATGCCATACATCAATTACTCCTGCGAGTATGGGAGAACGAGGAGATCCCAGACGATTGGCGCAGAAGCATCATCTGTCCAATTCATAAAAAGGGAGATAAACTGCGGTGTGAGAATTACAGGGGCATCTCACTAGTTTGTACGTCCTATAAAATTTTGACGAAAATTCTGGAAAATAGAATAAAACCGTACGCAGAACGAGTCATTGGCGAATACCAAAGCGGTTTCAGACCTGGTCGCTCCACAACCGATCAGCTCTTCTCAGTCAAACTGATACTCCAGAGGTGCTGGGAATACAACGTAAACGTATACCAAATCTTTGTCGACTTCAAGCAGGCATACGACAGTATCGATCGTGGAGTACTGTACAACATCATGCTGCAATTTGGTATACCAGCAAAATTAGTGCGACTGACAAAGATGACGATGACCAACTCCGTCTCACAAGTCAGGATCCAGAATAGACTTACTGATCTATTTGAAACACGCACTGGTTTGAAACAGGGCGATGGACTGGCACCGACGCTCTTCAACCTAGCACTGGAATACGTTATCCGGGCCATGAATATGGACAACAGCAAGACGCTACTCATCAAGTCGACACAATTAGCAGCGTACGCCGACGACATCAACATCATGTCCCGAAGATTGGCTGACGCAGAAGAACTTCTGCATACGCTCGATACCGCTGCAAAGGAAGTTGGATTACGTATTAACGAGGGTAAAACTAAAATAATGATGCAATCGGTGACAAGGACTCCTGCACAACCGAGCATCAATGTGGGGGACCTCAACATCGAGTTCGTGAACAACTTCATTTACCTGGGTTGCAACCTGTCAAGGGACGCCAACGAAACTGACGAAATCAAACGACGGATACAGTTAGCTAATAAGACTTTTTTCTCGGTTCTCCCCATAATGAAATCGAAACATGTGCACAGAAACACGAAGCTCCGCGTGTACAAAACCATTATACGACCAGTGCTATGCTATGGCTGCGAAGCATGGACCCTAACTCAAGCCTCCGAAAACATGCTAGATACTTTCGAACGTAAGGTTCTACGGCGAATTTTCGGGGCTGTTTGCGATCGAGATGGATGGCGCATCCGGTACAACCATGAGTTGTATGAAATGTACGATGAGCTGCAAGTCTCGAAAATCGTCAAACTACAACGACTTCAATGGGCAGGGCATGTACAAAGAATGGACGACGATCGCATGCCTAAGAGAGTAATGAATGCAGAACGAGTCGACGGAGCGAGACTGCGAGGACGACCGAGATCTCGTTGGGAGAGCTCAGTAGGTGTGGACGCCGCGCAGCTGCTGGGCTCCCAAAATTGGAGGACGCGGTCACGTGACCGAGATAATTGGAGGACAATGATCCAGGCGGCCAAGGCCCGACGTCGGGCTGTCGCGCCACGATGATGATGATGATGATGAAGGAGAGCATCCTTCACAGAGTACATTATGTACCCTACACACGACACAAGACAGATCAGGGCCTGTTTAGGGAGTGGAAATACTACTTTAAAAGGATGTGGAGGGGAAAAGGAACACCGGTCCTAGGGTCTGCCTGGGCAAAGATCAGCGTGAAGCCGTAATCACGGGGATTGGGGGTGTCAAAGCACTCCGAAACTTTAAGAACCGGTGCAGTGGGACATATAAAATGTGAGGACCCGAGATGGAGTTGGGTCCTCTTCGTCCAAGGACGAAAACTACATGATTTTTTTGGCCCCACGTTGGGCGCCATTTGTAATAATGGAGATCGGAGGACGAGGGTTGGTATGGCCGTGAAGGCCTATAGGACACCAAGTGTCAACGAACCACTCTCCGGAGGACTACCTGTGACGTGCGCTGGCAGACCAGCTCAGCTGTCGGGAGTAGTGGGGTGGGATATGCACGGCAGTCACCGGCCTCCTCCATCATTAACAAAAAAAAGGTATCGCACGTCTGCCCGTTACTCACAAAAGAAAACGCAAAATAAACTACCAAGATCGAAAAAAAAAATATACAAAAAAAGAGAAAACCTAATAGCGACGACGAACGTCAAACTCCCAAAAAAAAAATAAAGAAACAAAAGACGCAAAGTCCCGTGCAGGGACACAGGGCTGCAACAGCCAAACTACACACAGGCACAAGGCCGAAAATACAATAAAGACGGGAATACCGTCCTATCAGGACAGATTCTTCACTTCTACAGGCCCGTTGAGCCTTATGGTATTAATCGGCTCTATATGAGCCCCAGATGTTGTGGGCTCCGGTGCGTCCATGCCCTCCCAGCCATGGGTTTCGGGCGCCTAAAAAGTTAGAAACCCCCTAAATTATATGAATATGTACGGCGCGATATAGAGAGAGGAAGAGAAGGAAGGCTTTCCGTCCCATAAAAATAAACCAAAAGAAAAATTCAATTCTTCATTGTAGGAATATTTTCCTTTTACCAAATGATGTTCAACGATGACTCGCTCGCGGTGTAATTTAATTCATTCGTGCGAGAATCGATGTCATCACAAAAATTAATTCAATTCAAGTTAGAGAAGATTCCGGTAGCGCAAGGCGAAGCCAATCGGCCCGTAGATCAGTCCTTAAAGTCGTCCTGTCCGTAGGGAGTGTGTTCTGTCTAGCACGCGTGGGTCCGCAGGTCTTAAAAAGAAACCGTCCTCAGTCCACGGTCCGTCAAGCCGGTCATTGTCGCATGCCGCTGTGTCTTGGCCTGGCTAAGTGGGCGGAACTTAGCCAGTTAGCCAAAGCGGTGACCACCAGGTAGTCGGAGCGTCAAGGTGGTGATGCGTTTCCGCCAGCGTTGGTCCGCATGCAAAGGGGGGGGGGGGAAAGGCCTCGTCCGTCCGGGTGGCCATTTACCCAAATCATACGTCCTGGTGTCGCCTGCCGCGTACAATTCGCCAAGAGCGAGGTGTCTGTCCCAAGTCCGTTAGTCTGGCGTCCTTAAGTCGAGTCAGTCCTGGGCTTCGTTTTGGGCCGCTTCGCTTTGGGATCTCTCTTCTCTTTTTTTTTTTTTTTTTTTCAATTGGTTTTGTTTATTAAATATCGGCATTTCTGAACTATTTAATAAATTGTATTTACCAGAGCTTAAGTACATTCATAGTAGTTATTAAACCGCAATCAATCTTCATTGTTTCAACATCGTTTGAATATATCGACTCCCTTCATCTGCCAACTTCAGGCAGTTTGTTATCTATTGTTATTCTATTTTTACATATGCGTAAGTTTAAGTATATTACAAAATAATAGCAACCGCTACATCGCAATTTCTATTTAATGCAGAATTATTTTAACCGCAACCCACTTTATGTAAAATATGCACAACTTATATCCTGTTAAGTAAAGTCACCATCATCGTAACAGAGATTTACACGGAGATTTTGGAAATAGGATCCATTTCGTTCGGAATTTATCCGGATTTCAGTGTCCGATACGTTTCCCTGAAGTTTAACTGAGAGGATTAATTTCCGGATCTACAACAATCATTAAGATTTTGTTTAATCTTCTATGAACTTTCAACATTTAAAAGTACATACAAAAAATAAAAAAATGCACTTGATGCCTTCTCCAAAAAAAAAGTGGTATGCCATTCAAATATTTAAAGTCCATAAATATAAATAACCTTTCTTTTTTCAAAATTATTATTTTGTAGAAGAGATGACATTAAGAATTATTTACGTTTTAATGTGCACCGACTTTTCAGGCACCACACGACGTTCACTTTTAACAATTTTGCCAATTTTGTATTTCTTCATGCGCTCACGTGCATCTGAACTGTGCCCGCCCTCTTCAAATGCTTCGGTGGCGTCTTTACCAGCTTGTTCAATAAGAACTTCTTCACCACAGGGATGCTTGTTCAAGAACTCGGTAACATCGTAAACATTATTGTGGATGACAAACCACACACTCTTGTTTATGTTGTGTTTAGCGACATCGGCCAACGAGTACATCTTTTCTGCCATTTTACTAGCTACTATAGACCCCGAACCTGCTACAAAACTGAACGCAACACGAATGTTCTCACCAGCTGCCCAATTCTTAGCACAAATTTGTTATGTCACACACACTGTCCTAGGCCTTTTCCTTTTTGCTCAGGTAGTGGTAGTTGACGAAGCGGGCGCCCTGGACGTTCTGCGCTGTGAAATTTGTGATGTGACACGCGAAGAGCAACAGGTTGCAAGGTTGCACCTTCCAGGCGAAACGCATAAAAATTGCCGAATAGAGCGTCAAGGCAAATGTCATTTTGCCACTGATGAATTTGGGATCTTTCTTGATGTCGGCAAGGGCAGCGAGCGGAGTCCCCCCAGTTGGCAACAGGGCCCCAAAAATGGGTGCTGTGAGGGAGGTGTTTAGAAATTTAGACACACATGGTCTTAGGTAATGCGAAAAATTGTTTGAGACCTCATAAGATAGTCGCGGAACTCTTTGCTTTTTAGGCTGTTTACAAATCTGGAGGCCAAACTGCCGGTGGCTTTTGGTACTTGCTGTGCCATTGTTGCTGCGAACGATAAATTACTACAGTTCCGCGAGGTAATTAAATTGAACCGAATAAAGGTCACGACACGTTTCGATTGCTGTGGCCGAACTACGAGCTGAACGAAGCACGAAAACAATTAAACTCAGAAGATAAGTTGACTAGCAGTGTCAACGGCACCGTGTGGCGAAAATGTGTTACGTACGGAAAATGTCAAAACATCAGATGTTCTGGGAAAGTCTACACACACGCGACTTGCTATGATAAGAAAATGTCAGAGTGGATGATGGAGTGTTTCTTGGGTTGGATTTGGATTGAGTCCATGGTGCTAAGCAAGTTTGAAAGTGTGGAATGTGGGCACGCGACTTCAGAAGTTCGATCCAATTTAGCACCTAGACATCGGTGTGTGGGAGAGGTGTACTGGTGTTGGAGGAATGTCGAAACTTGTATTTTGGAAAGATGGGCACGTTGACACTTCCATCCCTGGCACCGATGACCCATGTCATCACTACCAAGCACGGAAGTGGGAACGCAAATCATCCTTCGTTTCCCTCCTTGGCACGGATGACCCATGTCATCGATGGCAAGGACGGAAACGGGGATGCTGCCCATTTATGTTCGATTTTTATAAATATGTATGAATTGGGAGTGGAAAGATGGGCACGTTGACACTTCCATCCCTGGCACCGATGACCCATGTCATCACTACCAAGTACGGAAGTGGGAACGCAAATCATCCTTCGTTTCCCTCCTTGGCACGGATGACCCATGTCATCGATGGCAAGGACGGAAACGGGGATGCCGCCCATTTTTGTTCGATTTTTATAAATATGTATGAACTGGGAGTGGAAAGATGGGCACCTTGACACTTCCATCCCTGGCACCGATGACCCATGTCATCACTACCAAGCACGGAAGTGGGAACGCAAATCATCCTTCGTTTCCCTCCTTGGCACGGATGACCCATGTCATCGATGGCAAGGACGGAAACGGGGATGCCGCCCATCTTTGCGCCGCTGTTGCACACCACTTCACTCACTGTACCCGACCATGTTACCGTTCCCCTCCGGCTTATTTCCTCACCATTAAAACACTAAATTTAGAAATACTCAAGTTACCACGGTGCCCCACGCTCGTGGCGGAGCACCCTCTGCTGCTCCCTCGACAATGGGCCTAATGATTCGGCGCCCCGTGGTTGTTCCGCCCTGTCTAGATGAAACTCCATATGGGTGAGCGCAGTCGTTCCCGCGAAATAGCCATACACCTCGGAATACGAATAGTCAGCGGAATGCCTTTTCCCATATACCAGATTGTGACGTCGTATGTCTTACGAGCAACAGCTGCCTGTCAACTCGCGCCTTCTATGTGACCCAGTAATCCAATTGGGAAATTCCAAGACGAAAACAGCAACACCTCAGCACCAAATGATAAAGGAAAACACTTCACGTGAAGACTTCCGCAAAATACGCAAGGAAAACCTCACTTTCCGAAGGGAGCAAACAACCGAAGATGGCACTTGCGCAAGCGGGAGAGGCACTACAGTGACTTTTACCTCAAAACAATACATTAACTTTTAATAGGGGCAAAACTAACTCAATAATTGTGGATTCCGCGCGTCGCAATCAATTTCCCGAACTGTAAATCAAGCGCGAATTATATATACCGAAACTTCCGCAAAGTGCTACAAGCAGACCACACGACACTTGCAATTTCGGAAAAGTTATGACCAACCGCCTTCGTGGTCAGATCCCGAATCACTCCATGACCGGTTCCGTTGTTCCGCTCTCGTGCTTGGCTTTGTTGTCAGCCTGACAAATGGACGCTTTTCATTGGCCAGACCGACGAAATCATCCGATAATTCCGTTATTCGAAATTATCGGATGACGTCTTCGTTCAAGTCGAAAATGGCGCTCATTTGCTTAGCGTGGACAACCACCAAGTGAGCTTATTATGGACCAATTACATTGACGGCAAAAGCAGTCGCAGCCGTTTTTGTGCAAATGTGCATAAGGACCGCGAGTGCTTCCGTCGGCAATATCATCAGCCCATTTCAATATCCAGGAGTAGTGCAGATAGCATTTTGAGTCCTTCGGAGCGAAAAAAACATTCTTGGTAGTTAAGTGAAAAATGGGCAATATGGAAGTCATATCAATCGGGGTGAAGAGGCGATTGCTTAGGAGTACTATGGATGGCGTTTCGATTCCTTCGGTGGCAACAAGGACATTCGAAAAAGGATATTTTTGGCAGTGAAGCGAAAAATGGGCAATATGGGTATCAAATGAATCGGGGTGGAGGCCCAAATATCTAGGAGTAGTGCAGATGGCATTTCGAGTCCTTCGGAGCGAAAAGGACATTCTTGGAAGTCAAGTGAAAAATGGGAAATATGGGTGTCATATGAATCGTGGTGAAGGAGCGAATGCCTAGGAGTACTATGGATGGCATTTTGAGTCCTTCGGTAGTGAAAAGGACATTCAAGAAAGTCAATTGAAATAAGGGCAATATGGGTGTCATATGAACCGGGGTGAGGAGGCGAATGCCTAGGAGTACTATGGATGGCATTCCGGATCTTTCGGTGGCGACAAGGATATTCGAAAAAGGATACTTTTGGCAGTGAAGCGAAATACGGTCAATATGGGTGTCATATGAATCGGGGTGGACATCCAAATATCCAGGAGTAGTGCAGATGGCATTTCGAGTCCTTGGGTGGCGAAAAGGACATTTAAGAAAGTCAATTGAAATAAGGGCAACATGGGTGTCATATGAACCGGGGTGAGGAGGCGAATGCCTAGGAGTACTATGGATGGCATTCCGGATCCTTCGGTGGCGACAAGGATATTCGAAAAAGGATACTTTTGGCAGTGAAGCGAAATACGGTCAATATGGGTGTCATATGAATCGGGGTGAACACCCGAATATCCAGAAGTAGTGCAGATGGCATTTCGAGTCCTTTGAAGCGAAAAGGACATTCACGAAAGTCGAATGAAAAATGGACAGTGTGGGTGTCATATGAACCGGGGTGAAGAGGCGAATGTCCGGGAACACTATAAATGGCACTTAGAGTCCTTCGGTGGCGACAAGGACATTCGAAAAAGGATATTTTTTGCTGGTAAGGCGAAATATGGGCAATATGGGTGTCGTATGAATCGGGGTGAAAAGACGAATGTCCAGGAGTAGTGTAGATGGCATTTAAACTCCTTCGGTGGCGAAAAGGACATTCACGAAAGTCAAGTGAAAAATGGGCAATATGGGTGTCATATGAACCGCGGTGATTAGGCGAATGTCCAGGAGTACTGTAGATGGCATTCCGGATCCTTCGGCGGCGACAAGGATGTTCGAAAAAGGATGTTTTTGGCAGTGAAGCGAAAAGCGAAATGGGTGTCACATGAATCGGAAATGGAAGACGATTATTTTATGAGGCAGATTCTTGTCTGAAAACGAAGAACAATATAGGTACATCTCATTTTCCAAAGAAAAAACGAGGAGGGTTTCTTATTATTGTTGTTCGTAAAGACAACAACAGAATTTGTCCGTGCCTCTGTGGAACAGTTTGATTTCTTATTAGAGTTAATAAAAGACTATATTCAGAAAGGGTCATGCAACATGGGGCATAGCGCGTCAATCACTCCCTCGCGCAATCATACTGGCTGCGTTCCTGCGAGCGGATCAGGGTTTGACAATTCTCAAATTCTCCTCCGTTTGCTTTCCCCTCCGGTAAATTTAGTACAGACAACTGTCGCTTTTGGATCTGACAATTTCCCCTCTGGATCTGAATATTTTTCCGGTCAATTTCTAAATTCAGCAATTTTGACAGTTCTCAGATGTCACCGGCGCCTCTGTCACCAAAGCAACATAGCCAGTCATCCGTTAGTGTTTAGTGGTAGTTTGCTGCGCCTTTAGCCTACAAACCCGCTCCTTGAATAGGAAGTCGCCGTATCGGGGAACTGTTTGTTCGAAATAGTTTGCATTTCTGGGTCGGTTTTCGCGCTCAATCCCGTCCAACAAACTCCAATCGTTTGTCATGTTGTTATCCATGGCAACGCGCACTATATATAGTATGCTTTGCACACTATTTACAATTTGGATATCACCGAAATCATCCAATATTTCCGCAATAACTAAATTTTACATTTTGAAATTAAAAACTTGACAGATCTCTTTTGACAAGACGGCCGTGTATGCCGTCTGTGGGAATATTTCTCAGATCCAAAAATTTACAGTTGTCTGTACTAAATTTACTGGAGGGGGAAGCACATAGAGGGGAAAACAGAAAAGTTAGATCCATATCAGAAGGCTTCCAGGATCGCGCCCACTGTGTTCTTGCAATGAAGCGCAACTCCCCACATGGCATACCCAGCGCCTTAGTGTCACCATACACTGTCGATCTCGAACTCGAACTCGAGCCTGGTACAAATTTCCTCTGACACACACACACACTTCACATAGGTGTGAAGAAAACCGGTCCACTTGTACTAGGCACCCTTTTGCCAGATTTTGATGCCAAGAAATCCGACACCTATTGCCATCAATATTCATGGCCAACCTGTGGAGAAAGTGGACAATTTCATCTACCTGGGAAGCATTGTTGCCGAAAAAGGTGATACGGAGCAGGACATCGCTCGTCGTATCAACCAGGCGCTGGGTAAGTCTGTTGTAAGCTTCACCCTATTCCCCAGAACAGAGTACGATGGCGCGCAGGAGTGTAGCTTTCTTGTAACTCCTACGGAAATTTTCCATGTACTGCACCCATACAAAACTACAGACAGTACCCGAGAGCGAAAAAATATCTGCTTGATGTTGATGCTGATACAACTACTCTGCCAGATTTTCGACAGCATGCCGTATGCGCATTTAGCCTGGTTGATAGAACGAGCGTTGTTCTGGTCCGTACCACCATTTTCGAGTAAATGCTGCGCAAGTAGACGAAGGACTCAAAATGCTATCTACATCTACGCCTCTTCACCCCGGTTCATATGACACCCATATTGCCCATTTTTCACTTGACTTTCGTGAATGTCCTTTTCGTCATGCCATCTACACTACTCCTGGACATTCGTCTTTTCACCCCGATTCATACGACACCCATATTGCCCATATTTCGCCTTACCAGCAAAAATATCTATTTTCGAATGTCCTTGTCGCCACCGAAGGACTCTAAGTGCCCTTTATAGTGTTCCCGGACATTCCCCTCTTCACACCCGGTTCATATGACACCCATATTGTCCATTTTTCATTCGACTTTCGTGAATGTCCTTTTCGCTCCAAAGGACTCGAAATCACATCTGCACTACTTCTGGATATTCGGGTGTTCACCCCGATTCATATGACACCCATGTTGACCGTATTTCGCTTCACTGCCAAAAATATCCTTTTTCGAATGTCCTTGACATGACACCCATATTGACCGTATTTCGCTTCACTGCCAAAAGTATCCTTTTTCGAATATCCTTGTCGCCACCGAAGGACTCGAAATGCCGTCCATAGTACTCCTAGCCATTTGCCTCTTCAGCCCGGTTCATATGACACCCATTTTGCCCATTTTTCATTCGACTTTCGTGAATGTCCTTTTCGCTCCAAAGGACTCGAAATGCCATCTGCACTACTTCTGGATATTCGGGTGTTCACCCCGATTCATATGACACCCATGTTGACCGTATTTCGCTTCCCTGCCAAAAATATCCTTTTTCGAATGTCCTTGTCGCCACCGAAGGATCCGGAATGCCATCCATAGTACTCCTAGGCATTCGCCTCTTCACCTCGGTTCATATGACACCCATATTGCCCATATTTCAATTGACTTTCTTGAATGTCCTTTTCGCCACCGAAGGACTCGAAATGCCATCCGCACTACTCCTGGATATTCGGGTGTCCACCCCGATTCATATGACACCCATATTGACCGTATTTCGCTTCACTGCCAAAAGTATCCTTTTTCGAATATCCTTGTCGCCACCGAAGGATCCGGAATGCCATCCATAGTACTCAAAATGACATGAACAGTACTCTACAACATTCGCCTTATCACTCAGATTTATGTGGTACCTATCTTGCCCATATTCCCCTTAATTATCAGGAATATCCTTTTTCCTCACCGAAGGACCTCAAACTCAAGGATATCCATATTGCCCGTATTTGACTTCACTGCTGAAAAGTCCTTTTCCTCATTGAAGGATTCAGAACGCCATCAACAGTAGTCAATACATTCCCCTCTTTCATACGTTCGCCTCACGTACATACTATACAAAAATTCTGCATTTCACAGCCACAAATCGCAAACGCAAAAAAAAATACATTGCCAAAAAAAAAGATACATTTCCATACCATTGGCCGTCCTTATCATCCTCTCACCCAAAACACAACATTTCACATTTCAGTATTTTTTTTTTTTTTTTGTGCATCACAGAAGCTTTCATCCCGGGACTGGGCTTCTCTGCATCACTTTACTTACTACGACGTAAGTGACTAATCAATCCATCGAGTGTGAACTCTAGCAGATTGTTAAAATTAGTTAATTAATAAGGAAATTTATTAAAATATTCTCTTTTAAAAATTAGTTTGTTATTAGAGTGAAAATCAACGAAATCCTTCAAGCTGTTATATAGGATAATACACCGTGTAATAGGTTCATTAAGACCATAATTCACTCTATGGTAAGGCTGAACAAGAAGACTGTTGCGCCGCAAATTGTGAGGAATATTTCTAACTACAAAGTAGTTCGTTATATCTTCACACAAAACGTGACAGCAAAGCAACTCTCTTATAAACATCGCGTTCAAGAAAGTCCTTCTATAATCTAACGTTTGTAAACCAAATAAGGAGCAACGAGTACCATAATCAGGCTTAAAACGCCAGCCAATTTGGTAAATAGCAAAACAAGTAAAATTATGCTGAATTCTCTCTATACGCTCGATATGAACATTATAGAAAGGATTCCATACAATAGAGCAATACTCAAGACGCGAACGAACAAAAGCTGAATACAAAACTTTTAAAGTATAAGGGTCATTAAATTCGCGCGCGTTCCGTTTAACAAATCCTAACATACTATTCGCTTTTGATAAAATATAGTCAATATGTGGTCGAAATGAAAGCTTTTGATCAAAAACTACACCAAGATCTGATATCTCAGATACTCTTTCAAGAACACTGCCTGCTATGGAGTACTCAAAAAAGAGAGGAGTTTTTAATCTATACGCGCTCAAAACTTTACATTTTCTTACATTTAAAATTAAATTATTATCGCGGCACCAATTTTGCAATTTTTCTAAATCGCATTGCAATTTTTGGCAGTCGCTTATGTATGTCGCCAATTTTCATATCATCTGCGTACTGCCATACTCGCACGTATTGGAAATTTTGGATGATATCATTTACAAAAACTAAAAAGAATAGTACTCAATTGCCCTAACCCCTTATGGAGCATAGTGCGTCAACTGTTCCATGTGGCCCAGTTGACGTTTCGTTGGCATAATTTGATTTCGGAGAATGCAGTTGCCAGCATGCACCTCCTAAAGAATAGTGGTCCTAAATGACTTCCTTGCGGTACTCCCGATGTACATCTTATCAGACAGCGCGATGTACAACCATTTACCTTATCCAACTGAGTCCTATCAGTTAAGTAGGATCTCACCCAGCTTAAAAAAGTCGACTGTATACCTAAATTTTCTAATTTGCGAAGTAATATGTTGTGATCAACTTTATCGAAAGCCTTCGAAAAGTCGGTATACACCACATCAACCTGCATTCCTTGTTCAATAGAATCAGCAACAAATTTAGTAAAAGAAACTAAATTTGTTGTAGTTGATCTACCTTTAAGAAAGCCATGCTGACATGGCGATATCAACCGGCTGACCAAAACATATATTTTATTTTTAACAATCATTTCAAAAAGCTTCGGGATAGCGGATAATTTTGCTATAGGCCGATAATTGTCTATATGTTGTTTTGGACCCTTTTTATGAACAGGAGTAATAAACGAAACCTTCCATTCATCGAGAAAAACACCTGTAGACAAAGACATATTAAAAATTTTAGTTAGCGGACGACATAAGGACTGCATGCAATTTTTTAGAAAAATATTAGGAATGCAATCAGGTCCGGCTTGAATACTAATATCAAGCTCAGCCATAGCACCCAACAGGTCATCTTCAGAGATCTGAAGAGCACTGCTAAGGTGCTCATGAGATATTTGAGCAACTGGAAGTCTCTCATCAATATCAATATTCAATTCCGGCGAAGCCGAGCCTGGTATATCATAAACGGAATTGAAAAAAACTTGCAAAACCATCACATACCGATTGAACATCACTACCTATAATAATTGTTATTAAATTGTAAATTTTTCGGAATGCCTATATTCTTACGTTTGCTGTTTAGAAAATTCCAAGCAGCTTTGCTGTCAGTTTTAATGTTATGTTCTGCTCGAGCAATATATTGTTTGTAAAGATATTTATTCAACAATTCATACTCTTTCCTCAATCTAAAAAAGTTAGTTTTGTTGGCAAGAGAGGGTGAATTCTTAAATAATTTATGTGCTTTATTTTTTGCTCTTTTAAGTTTGTTTAGTTCCTTGGTAACCCAAAGATTTCTTTGTTTCATTTTACAATGTTTCAGAGGAACATATTTTTGAATTGCCTCAGATAATACTGATTTAAAAATACCATAGCATTCAAAAAGACCTCCATTTGATAAAATAGAACCCCATTCAATATTAGAAAAGTATGCATTCAAATCAGCATATCCGGCTTTTTGAAAATTTTTACTAGGAGTGACAAACAACTCCTCTTGAATGTAATCATAAAATAAAAACTCGAGAAGAAGAGCATTGTGGTGTATAGAGTTCGGCAAAAATGGGCTATCAACTCGTTTTACTGAAGCATTCAAGCTAGAACTGACAAAAATTAGATCTAAAATTCTACCAATGGAGTTTTTAACAAAATTAACCTGCATTAAATCCATTGCAGAGAGACAATCTGTTAGAAAAGATTCACACTCGAGATGTAGATCGCGCGGCAACAACTTCTTCTCTTCATCATTCCAATACCAACTTATAAATATTACCAAGATTGAAATCCCCAACAATGACCAATTTGACATTTTCTTTAAAAGACGCAAAAATTTTAGAGATATTTTCAACATGTTTTTCAAAAACGTTAATCGGACTAAGGGGTGGTAAATAGCTATTAAAAATATGAACTGTTTCACTACGAGAAATATTTATAGTCACACATATCTGTTCCACGTCCTTATGGAAAAGCTCAACTTTGTGAGATGGGAATACTGTCGTGACAGCAGTCAAAACACCACCCTCTTCTACATGAATTTTCGTAACGATCGCGACGATAAACATGATAGTTCCTTATAAAAAGCTCCTCATTTGAAATATCAGCATGAAGCCATGTTTCGGTTAAACATATGACAGGATAATCTTCTTGTGAAACTGCAAGATAAAAGTCATTCGTCCTAGAACGAAGACCACCTACATTTTGGTAGTAAACCGAAAACAAATTAGTTAAATTCAGGTCTTCTGCTGGGCATTGTTTTCGCGTTTCGCGTTTTTTGGAAAATTAAATGGTGATATGTTAACACCCTTTGGCCAGAAGTTAGCGCAAAACACTTGCTTTGAGTGTTCTTGAGGAATTTTCAAGGAAAAACTGATTGAAGTTAGTTTTGAAATATCGCAATCTTTTTTAAGTAAAGGATAAACGGAAACAAAAGTCGTATCCGATAAATTAAGCTTTTTGACTACGTAATCCTTTAAATTATCCGCCTTTACAGAAGTATGAAGTTTGGAAATATGGAATACTTTGAAACTAGGTACACTTTTAAGAGAATTGTTGGTCTCATCAATACCAAAAACTCTCCTGTGTCGCCTACTTTGCCCTTTACCACCCCCGACAGACGTTCCTTCACCAACAGCAGAGGGGTTTTTAACACTTCTCCTTTTCTTACACACTGTAACAAATTTGTCAATCGGAGATTGGTTTTTATCAGCGTTAGAAGGAGAAGTGTTTTGAGAAGCCGAGTTAGAAACAACAATTGTTTCGGTCTCAGTCTCTCTCCTCTTAGAAGGAATTTCGCGGCACTGTGTCACTTTTGAATTTTTAACCTTTCTCTTAGATTTGCCTTCACTTTTCTTCGATTTATTATTATTAATGCCCGGTTCACATTATTCCAGTAACCAATCCAGTCCAGCGCTGGATTGCTACTGGAATAATGTGAACCGGCACTGGACAGCAATTCAATCCAGCAATCCAGTCCAGTAATCCAGTCCAGTGACTGGATTGTCGGTCTACTTTTTCATTCCAGCTCGTACAGAAATCATTGTCACTATAGTTACCGAATCAACAACACAATCGCCGGACTACTGGACTGGAATCATGTAGACGATATGATCCAGTCCAGCACTGGACTGGATTGCTGGACTGGATTACTGGACTGGAATAATGTGAACCGGGCAATTTGAATTTGATAAAATTGCTGACAAACACAATTCATATTGATTTTATTCAATTCAAATTCAATAATAATAAAAAAAAGGGAAAAAAAAACAAAGAAAAAATTTGGATTTGAACACGGGGCTCAACGATTGTACGTCGTTCACGCTAACCACTGCGCTGTGGGTACTATACGAATTGATATACTATATGTTAACTAAAATGCTTCCACCTGTCCTTGAATAGACAAAATGAAAACAAAAAGAAAACGAATAGAAAAACGAATAGCGACGGCAAAAATATTAAAACAAACAATTTTAATTTGTCACTTTCACCGATTTAAAAAATTAAATACTTATCTCGGAAAACAAAGATTGTATATTCGGATACTCGGTGGTAAGTCGTTTTCACACGGAAAATTCGGATTAAAATTGAAAATTCTTATTTTTGATCAGCGGCACTCGATGCGTGTGAGTAGTCAAACGTCAAAGTACGCGAGCGAAATCTCTGTACAAACTAGTGGTTTCATTTTATCACAACACGAGTCGCAGAAGAGTTGCGTTGCGTCAGTGGACGAAGAAAATGCAACGCGACTTTCGTGCAACCGTCGCAAACACGTTGGGAACCGTCGCAAACACGTTGGGTTGCAGTCCCGTTCGAGTCGCGTTGCGTCTGTGGACGAAGGCCCTTAAACTTACTCAACCTTTGAAATAAATCTAATTTATAAAATAAATAATATTAAACCAAAAAAAAACAAGCTTACCGAAGGTAAAGTACCTTCGATATCATAACTTCTCATATAAAAACAAGCTATAATAATAAATAATATTAAACCAAAAAAAAAAAACAAGCTTACCGAAGGTAAAGTACCTTCGATATCATACCTTCTCATATAAAAACAAGCTAGCCCTCGGCTAGCTTGGCGAAGGTATGATATCCTACCTTCGTTATGACCTATGGTGCATTTGTCACTTTGAAATTAGTAGTTAAACTTGTTCCAATTTCACTGTTCCTATGAGAGGTATATGAAATAATGGGCCGATTTCAACCAAAATATTATTTACCTAGTAATAGATAATATTGATAAGTGTGAAATTTGAAAAAGATATCTTTAGAAGTAAAAAAGTTTTTCTCACAAAGACGAATTTTTGGGCTAGTCGTTCCTATGGCAGCTATATGATGTAGTGGTCCGATTCCGTTGGTTCCGACATATTTTCAGCGTGCAATAGAATAAATAATAATAAATAAGGACAGGCTAAGGTACCCAAAGGTGGGCACTGCGACCATGAGATCTATTGTGCCTTATAGCCTTAAACTAATCCAAAAGACTCTCAATCAGCCTGATGAAGGCCAGTAGGTCCTTTGTAGGAGCGCTCTTAACGACCGCGGAGCTCACGATGGAATCTCCAAGAAACAAGAACCTCGAACGAGCAACCGCCGGGCATTCGCAGAGAAGGTGTTTGGTTGACTCAGTGTCCTCTAGGCAAAGTCTGCATTCCGTTTCAGTAGCCAGACCCATTTTGTTGAGGTGATATCTTACCCAGTGGTGTCCCGTGAGGTAACCAACGATTAACCTCAGGTCCGCTCTGCCCAGGCGGCTAGTTTCTTTGATACCGTATGGGTTTATAAGATCTTTCGACTGACGAAGACCAGCGGGATCATTCCAGTGACGCAACCTTTCATTTGCGGACCATTGCTTAACCAGCTGTCTGGTTGTAGCCCAGCTCAGACCACAGTACGGATCAGGCCCGATAAATTTCACAGATGAGCTCTGCCTAGCGAGTTCATCCGCAGCTTCGTTACCTTGAATGCCCTGATGGCCTGGTACCCAACATAGAGTTACCCGATTGGTGTTTGTGAGACACTGAAGGGTATCAAAACACTCTTTCACTAATTTTTAAGAAAATTTGTATGAAGAAAGAGCCTTAATAGCTGCCTGGCTGTCCGTGCAGATAGCAATGTTTGCGCCATTAAGTTTCTTGTGCAGAATTTCTCTGGCGCAGGTCTCAATGGCATGGATCTCTGCTTGAAATATGCTGGGCCAGACGCCCATGGCGATTGAAATCCTGGTGCTCGGTCCAAAGACCCCAGCACCAACTCCCTGATCAGTCTTTGACCCATCCGTAAACCACATGGTACAGCTAGGGTCAGGACAGAGGCTGGCACTATCCCATTCCGAGCGGCATGGAATTGAGACCGAGAATTTTCTATCGAAGCAAAATTCCGTAGTCATGTAATCTGATCTCGAACAGATCTGCAAACCCGGAATCCGCTCCAGGATGCTCATGTGGCCCTGATTGTACACATGAGCATCATAAGTTAAACGCACTCGAAGAGCGCTAAGAGCCGCAGATTCCTGTATAAAAATATGCAGCGGAGTAAGACCAACAATCGCCTCAATGGCCGATGTCGGACATGTACGGATGGATCCTGCCATACCAAGGCATGCAAGACGTTGTAGTTTGGTACACAACTGTATGGTGCAACGCTGCTGCGTTTTGGGCCACCATACTAGCGCAGCATATGTCACGACTGGTCGTACCAGCATCACATATAGCCACTTAGTCATTTTAGGGGTGAGGCCCCAGGTTTTACCAAAGAGCGATCTGCAAGCCCACATGATTCGAGTGGCCTTATTAATGACAGTCTCGACGTGATTGCTCCAGTTGAGCCTCCAGTCCAACGTAATGCCCAGACACTTGACTTCAGTGGAGAACTGAAGTACCGTCCTGCCTAGACTGACCGAGCTTAAGTTAAGAATTTTCCTCCGTGTGAATGGGACCAAGACGGTCTTTTGAGGGTTAACACTCAGGCCAACTTCAGTGCACCAACGAAGGACTAAGTCAAGTGCAGCACCCATCACCTCAGTGACGGTCGTTTCAAACTTTCCTCTGATTATAATAGTTATATCATCGGCATATCCAATAGCATGATAACCATAATCACATAGCCTAGCTAGTAACTCGTCTACGACTAGTGACCAGAGAAGTGGGGAAAGAACTCCTCCCTGAGGACAACCTTTAACAGCATTAACACAGGAGAAAGCGCCACTCAACGTTGAGTAGATCTCGCGCCCGCGAAGCATGGCATCGATCCACATAATAGTGGCTGTGGGTATATCTCTGAGCTCAAGTGCTCTAGATATGCAGCTGTAGCCAGTATTGTCGAAAGCTCCCTCGATGTCAATGAAGGCGCACAAGGCAATTTCCTTGTCATTGAGGGTTTTTTCAATCGTTCCTACGAGATTGTGTAAGGCAACCACTGTCGACTTACCTTTTACGTAGGCGAACTGGGTGTTGTGTTCCTATCGGAATTAAAAAGCACCTGGTTCGTTCTTAACGTTTTATTCAAGTGAAGTCTTCTTCTTCTTCTTACACGTAATCATGACATTTTTGATTGGTTTCATAGCTTTCAGCTTATTAAGACATTACATCCCTCCTCTTTTTTAAATATAATCGTCTAGGTAAACCGGACGCCTTTTACTTCGAATGGGTCTGGACTCTGCTTGATTCTGGTTATCGACACTCTGGATTTCGACGATCGAATTGCTATTATCTTCGTGTTCGGTGTTATCATCTTCGTGTTCGGGGTTGTTTCCTCTCTCGGTATCGTCATTGGGATGACGATCGTTGTCTTCCTCGCCTGATGTCGTCACTACGCAAGGTAATTGATGAGCCATGGATATTGGGATGTTTGGGAAGCTTGGGTTAAGGTGTTTTTGTGGAATATTATGTTTGATAGGTATGGGTGTTATTTTTTTAAAGAACGATGCATTTCTTATTATTATTTCTGTTCCTCTTTGTGCTTTTATTTGTGTTCCGATTATTTGTGTAATTCGAAATGGTACTGGATTGTATGGAGGAGTAAGAGCATTTGCCTTCTTTTGTTTGCACAAAACAAAATCTCCAACTTTAAATTCATTGTTCTGAGTGCGTCTCTTTATATTTGCTCTCTCGTTCTGCTCTTTCCTTTTGTTGAACTCGATTTGTGGGTCATATGGTTGATCATGTTGATTGAAGTTTTGTTGATTGGAATTTTGTTGATTGTTGAGTGATGGCAAGTAAGTGTTGACTTCTCTTCCAAACATTAATTTGTATGGCGTTTGTTGTGTAGTTGAGTGCGGTGCACTTCTGTAGCTCATGAGGAATTCTTGTATTTGTTTTTCCATGTCCTGATTGGTTAATGCTGCGCACCGTAGAGCTTTCTTAAACGTTTTCACATATCTCTCCACCATGCCATTGGCTTCTGGCCAGTATGGAGTGATTCGGTGATGTTTGATATTTAATTCATCAAAAAAATTGTGTAGTTCTTTACTAGAGAATGGTGGTCCATTGTCACTTTTGATTGAGACTGGGAATCCAAAGTGAGCGAATTGTTTTCTAAGTATATTTATCAGTGATGGAGCGTTTGTTGATGGTACTGATTCTACTATAGGATATCTGGAAAACTCGTCCACCATGATAAGGAAATATTTTCCATTTGGAAAAGGACCAGCATAATCGACATCTATGCATTCCCATGGATTTGTTGCTTTTGGTACTGTCTGTATCGGGTCTCTTTTGACTTTGGGTGTTACAATTTGACATGCTTGACAATTTCGTATAGCGTCTTCTACTTTCGCGTTGATGTTAGGAAACCATACTTTTGTTCGTAAAATTTGTTTTGTTTTGACCATTCCCATATGTCCTTTATGAGCAAGTTCGATGACTTCTTTTTCTAGTTTGGTCGGTATTACGATTTTATGTTCTTTAAGAACGATTCCATCTGCAATGGTCAGTTGGTCTTTTATTTTGTTATATGGTTTGAGTTCTCTAGATTTCCAATTTGCTTTTCTGTTGGTGTTTATAGTAGTAATTAACATCTGTAGAGTACGATCCTGTTGTGTTGCTTGTTTGATCTTGTCCACTGAAATTTTAACTGGACAGCTGTCTTTTACTATATTGTTAATGAAGTGTTCTACACATTGGTTTTCTCTGCCTTGTTGTGAATGACGTGATAAGTAATCAGAAGGGTTTGATTTGCCTTCTTGGAATCTGATATCGAATTCATATTGTTGAATTCCGAGCAAAAGTCTTTCGATTCTTGCGCTGGTTGTTGCTCGTGGATTGTTCAAGATATGTATTAATGGTTTATGGTCTGTGTATAATACAAATCTGGATCCATATAGATAAATATGAAAATGTTTTATAGCCCATGTGATAGCTAACGTCTCTTTTTCTATATGACTGTATCTCTTTTCAGTGTCGGTCAATGTATAACTAGCATAGGCAATAACGCTTACTTTGTTTTCGTCTAAGTGTTGTTGCGATAATATCGCACCTACGCCATGTGGCCCTGCATCTACATGTAATAGAGTTGTTTTGTTGGGATCAAAATATGTCAAGCGATTGCTATTCTTGACATCGACTTTTAATGTTTCGAATGTTTGTTGATGTTGTTTTGTCCATATAAATTCTTTGTTTGAATTCGTTTTAGTCAAATCATTGATGCTTTTCATTTTATTGGATAGGTTTGGAATGAATCTGGCTATATACTGTATCATCCCTCTGAAGCTTCTTACTTCATGTATGTTCGTCGGAGGCTCAAGATTTATTAACGCTTCTATTTTCCTGGGATCCGGACTATATCCTTCGGAGTTGAAAATGAATCCAAAGAATTCGATCTCATTTGTAGTGAGTATACATTTTGGCAAGTTGATTGTTAATCCATTTTTAAGTAATGTTTCTAATACTCTTTTTAGTGACTGGTCATGTTCCTGTTTGGTTTTGCCGTGTATCAAAATATCGTCACTGATGTTCAACACTCCTGGAATTCCAATTAACAGTTGGTGTATCCTATATTGAAATATTTCTGCTGCTGCATTTATGCCATATGTTAAACGTTTATACCGAAATAGACCTTTATGCGTTACAAATGTAGTTATTTTCCTTGACTTCTCATTTAATATTAGCTGATGATAGCCATCTTTGAGGTCAATTTTGCTGAACCATTTGGAACCATTTATTTGCAGTATCACTTCTTCCATAGTTGGTATGATATGCCTGTCGCGGATTATGGCTTTGTTAGCTTGTCGCATGTCTACACATATACGAATTTGATTTTTATCATGCTTTCTTGGTATTACGACAATAGGCGAAGCCCAAGTTGTGTGTCCAGTCGCTGGCTCTATTAAATCTTCCTTCATTAGACGTTCTAATTCCTTTTCTACTTTAGGTCTAACATGAAAAGGGATTCTTCTAAATTTTTGGATTGTTGGTTTAATTTCAGTGTTTATCTCTAAATTTACTTCATGGTTTAGTAACTTTCCTACACCTTGGACCAATTTTGGATACTGTTTTTCGATGTGTGTCTTGTTAATTGTAATGTTGTTGATAAAATTGATGTTTAATCGTATTATATCAAGCCCCATTGATGTTTCGTAGCTCAATATTGAGTCTGCATTGCCTTTTACGACATATACTGTTGATTTATGTTTATTGTTTTTAAAATCGAATAGTCCAATAAATTTGCCAATTACTTTTATGGGTGTTTTGGAGTTGTACGAATATATTTGAATGCCTTTTGCATTTTCTAATTCTCCACCGAAAAATTGATTGAATGTGTATTCACTTATAACATTATCTGAACTACCCGTATCTACGATAAAGTTGATCAATTTCCCATTCAGCGCAAGTTTTACTGATGGTATGTTGTTTTTGTTTGAGCTGGTACTGAATATGCAAGATTGGTTCTCGTCACTGCTGGAATCGGTCGTTTCACTGCGATTGACTTTCCGAATGTTATTTGTTGCGAGCTTGTTTCCCGTGTCATGCTTCTGTCTGTTCGAATCTGATGTTGACAGACACACCTTTGCAAAATGGCCACTTTTTCCACATTTATAGCATGTAGTCTTCTTTGCCGGACATGTCTCTCGGCCGTTCTTATGCCACGATCTTCCGCAATTTTTACACATTTTATTGTTATTGCTTTGATGTCTGTTTGATTTGTTGCTGTTTTTGTTGCCGTTTCTGCTTGTTGGCGGTTGTTGATTGTTGAATTGCTGACTGCCAGTGTTTTTTTTTTTTATTTGATATAAATGTTCTTCGGTGTTCCGTGTTGACTCAATGGCTCCAACTTGTTGTGCAGTCACTTCCATCATTTTACCTTTTGCGAGGATGTTTTCGAGGTTAGGTTTTTCTGTCAATGCAAATTTTCTTAGGTCCGAATATCGTGTATATTGGATAATTTGCTGCTTAATTTCTTCTGATATGTTGGAGAAAGCGCATGTTTTCGCTAACTTAAGTAATCGGACGTAAAACTGGTCTATAGTTTCGTCCGGTTCTTGCTTACACTCTCGAAACTTGAAAATCTCGAAGTCTCGATTGACTCGCGGATTGAAATATTTGTTTAATTTTCTTTTAGTTGTTAAATATTGTTCGGGATTGGGGTTGGCGGGATTGATAGGATCTTCGGGAAGGGAGTCGAATAGCTCATGAACTTCCTCACCTGCATAGTGCAAAAGCATTGCTGATTTTCTGTTGTCGTCCGTGATGTTGGCCGCCACCAGATAATTTTCAAATCGCTTCAGCCATCTTTCCCACCTGATGCTGCTGTTGTTTGGGTCCTCGTGGAGATCAAATTTGGAAATTGGTGCTAATTCCATGTTGATCGGTGTGTTCCTCGTCGCCAATTTTGTTGTGTTCCTATCGGAATTAAAAAGCACCTGGTTCGTTCTTAACGTTTTATTCAAGTGAAGTCTTCTTCTTCTTCTTACACGTAATCATGACATTTTTGATTGGTTTCATAGCTTTCAGCTTATTAAGACATTACACTGGGTACGATGCAGGGGTGACGTGCATTCCATTTTCTGTCGAATATGCAGATCCAATAACCTCTCCATAGTTTTTAAAAGAAACGATGAAAGGCTTATCGGTCTGTAAGATTTAGGTAGCTCTTCCGGCTTGTTTCCGTTTTTTGGAATGAACACCACGTTGATCGCTCTCCATAAACGCGGTATGTAGCTGAAGGTGTAGCTAGCTCTGAACAGGGCAGGATTGATAATGAAACTAATGCTGCGTTGCAGAAGAGCAGGAAATATGCCATCGGCGCCAGGTGCTTTATAGGGTTCAAAGGACTCCACGGCCCATTTGACCTTTTCTTTGTCGAAAATGACCCCAGAGAGGCTTCTTAACAGGCTGACCGGAACCCGATGGTCAGCTGGTGGAGCAGACACGCGGGGTCCAGCTTGTACTGAACCCGGAAAGTGGGTGTGCAAGAGCAGCTGTAATGTTTCCACTGGATCCACAGTGAAGGATCCGTCAGGTTTCTTAAGCTGACCAATACCATTGGAATGATCCTTTGATAAAGCTTTGTGGATGCGAGCCGCTTCAGGTAGTGAGTTAATTTTGGCACAATGTTTCCTCTAGGTCTCCCGCTTGGAGCGTCTTATAAGGAGATTATATTCCGTGAGCGCACTTCTGTATGCACCCCATTCATCATTTCGCTTCGCTTTGTTGAACTTTCTCCTAACCTGGGCTCTCTTGCGCGCCAGTTCCTCGTTCCACCAGGGAACCCTACGTGTCGTACTAAAACCACGTGCCAGAGTGCTATCTTGGTAGGAGGTGATTAACACGTCGTTAAGCTGTTCCGCGGCTAATTCCAACTCACCAGTCGTGCTAATGGAACTTAGCAGTTGGTCAGTTTTGGAACACACTAATTCGTGAAAAAATTTCCAATTCGTCCTCTTAGGACAAAAGGACGCAGACCGGAGTTCAGAGCTTCCAGGAATGTCAAATCTGATATGCATGTGATCAGAGTTTGACACTTCATCTGAAACCCTCCAGTTCATAACTGTCTCCGATAAAACACTGCTAGCAAGAGTGAGATCAAGTACCTCTCTCCTAGCAACAGTGACAAAAGTGGGCTTGCACCCTTTGTTGAGAACGAATACTTGTTTACACATAAGAAAATCAAGTAAGGACTTACCTCTGTCGTTAACGTCGCTGCTCCCCCATACAGTATGGTGGGCGTTGGCGTCACAGCCAATGATGAATTGTCGGTTGGATTTCCTACAGAACTCGACTAATAACTGAACCTCGGCTGGGGGGATTACATCATCATCCGAGGGAAAATAAGCGGATGCTATCACCACTTTATGACTCCCATGTGGAGTGGAAATGTCCACTAGTACAGCAACTAAATCCTTGGAAATAAAGTTGGTTAGTGGTAAATGATTGACGTGATTGTCTATCAAAAGCGCCGCACGAGGGCGATCTGTTAATTTGTCGTATATCAACTTACCAAATGTACTGTTGATACCACAAACTCGACCATTTACCACCCAGGGCTCCTGAATGAGCGCAAGGGTGGTCTTCTTTTCTTCGAATAACCTGCACAGTGTGGCCGATGACGCTTTTGCGTGGTGCAGGTTAGCTTGGAGTACCCTAATGGTGCTCATAGTGACCATACGAGGTCGAGCGGTTGCCAGGGTTCCCTCGCTTACCCTGCTGAGACTTGCCGCTCACGTCAGATTTCCCGCCTCTAGTATGGCGCCGATCGCCTCGAGGGGTATTTCGTTGCCGGCCCGTCTGAGTGTTAGGAGAGCGTTTTAATGCCACATTTAACGCATGATCTTCGATATGGCCTGAAGTCCTTTGCAGAGTCGTGATGCCTCGGCTTGTAGACGGTATGTCCCGGAAATCCACAGCACCGATGGAATTCTTCACTGGTCTTCCGAACACATTCAGAGGACCACTGACAGACTGGGCTGTAGGAGCCAACACGAGAGTCGCTCCTGAGTTTCTGGATGCGCCGGATGTTACGGCTAGCGAGGTTGCGGAAACCGAGGTGTCCATGGTCGACGCAGTTTCCAGGTTGGATGTCGGCAGTGATACAGCACCACTTGTGCTCGCACGAGGACCAACTTCGGGTTTTGTGGGCCTCAAAGGAGTGTCAGGGGGTTTCATCTCATTGGATTGAAGTTGATCGGATGATCCTTCGTCAGGAGCATTCGGAGGCCGGCGACTTTTGCCCTTAAGATTGAGGGTTACCGTAGAAAAACGGTACCCAACTACTCCACCCCATTCTGTTAGTTTCGCCACATGATGTCACTATTTATAACTCTCCAACGCTCTGTTGGGAGACAATTGAAATCGCTCACGATCACCAGAACAGATTCTGGGGAGTAAGCGGCGCTTTGGGGAAAGTACCCGTGAACCACGTGTGTCCGAGGAAACTCAGATTCCTCGACTAGTGCAAAATCGAAAGAACACTTGGACCTAATGTGTCCTGAGTTCCTTCGAACCCACTCCGCAGTGGCGGAGTCAAGGCAGACTAGTAACAACCAGCCTGATCTAGGTACACAAGATTGAAAAAGAATCCTGTGCCCCTGAGGTCGATGCTCGGAAACGACCTCGGGAATGACTCTTTGTAACAGAGCCAATTGCTCTGCAGTTAGGGAGTCTTTTCCAATATCAGCGGAGCAGAAGCCCAATTTGATGGTACTCACCGCCTGACTGTAGGAGACTTTCCCTGGTTCCATGTGAGCCGGTTTGGGCTTCTTCGCCAACGACAGTGAAGGGGATTGCTCCTCCGAGCGTCCCCTTTTCACCGATGGGATTGGGCATTGTTCTGAGAGAGCAATCTCAAGAGCTTCTTCTCTCGAGTGGCCTTTTGCCTTCGCCCTCTTAAAACGCCGTGATTGATCCGAGTTGAGTTTAACGAAAGCACTACTCTCGTTTACTCCCAATTTGCTCACAGCGTCTCTGACAGAGGAGAGCCCGGATTTCACCGAGCAACCTGCATCCGATTCCACATCCGTGTCCAAGACCAGAGTCTCAGCATCGGATGAACTGAACTGCAATAGAAAGAACACTTTGTACAAAATTTCAGCTCGATAGCTTTAAAACTGAGGGACTAGTTTGCATAGAACCAAACGGACAGACAGACAGACGTTTATATGGTCGGAGATGCTTCCTTCTGTGCGTTGCAAACTTCATGACAAAGTTAATATACCCTATCACATCCGTGAAGGGTATAAAAAGACCATGTGCGATAATTTTGATCCTTTCTGCATTTGCTGCTTTAAAATAAGCAGTAAAGCTTGTTCAGATTCCAATGTTTCTATGGGAGATAATTGAAATAGTGAGCCGATTTCAACTAAATTGAAGTATATGGTTTGCCGACAGATATGTTTGATTACTTTGAAAATCGGTAATGATACATTTAGCAATAAAAAAAAATTTTCTAGCGAAAACTTACTATTAGACCGGTCGTTAATATGATAGTTATATGATGTAGTAGTCCAATCTCAACAAAATTCGAGAACATGGTTTAACAACAGATACCATTGAATAATTAGAAAATTGGTAAAGATATCTTTAGAAAAAAAAAGTTTTTCTAACAAAAAGAGACTTTTGGACCCGTTGTTTCTATGGCAGCTATATGACGCAGTGGTCCGATTAAGTTGGTTCCGACATACATTCTGTCAAAAAAGTACCAGGAATCAATCATTAAAAAAGCCTGCCCGACAAGATTGTCAATAGTCTTTTTGTCGCTAAGTTGACACCAGTGTCCTCTATACTGTCACGGAGTTTGACAGTCATCTGTCATTTAGTTTGTTTACAGTACTCGATATTGTCGGTTCACCTCAAGTGTGTTTTGCGATTTTTGCAATGGATGACAATGGCTGCGTTCCTATTTTGGACCGTGTCGGAAGCGCGTCGACGCGGTTTCATAGATACTTTGCGAAAACGGTACGATTTCAGACACCGATACTAGAATCTTTGTGAAGGGCAAAAGTATCACGAATTTTTTTCCGATCCGATTACTCCTTCAACGATTCCTAGAGTTTTGACAGTTCGCTCTTGACAAGTTCTGTCACTCCATTTGTAAATAACTGTTTGTTGGCCTCAAAGTGCCTATAGTGACCGGAAAGTTTGTCCTCGCTCGTAATTTTATTTGAAAATTGTGTTTGAAAGTGGAAATATCCCTTAATAAGTGGCGTATGTTTGTGTGAAATATATTCATGGCGGTAAGGGAAATATCCCTTAATAAGTGGCGTATGTTTGTGTGAAATATATTCATGGCGGTAAGGGAATCGTGTCGTTTCCCAGAAAAATCACGAATCGGAAAAGGGACAATGGATAAGTAGCGAATTTACGATACTTTTAGGAACTTTTAAAACGCATTGTAACTGGTGATGAGACATGGGTTTACGAGTTTGACATGCAAACCAAACGGAATAGCGCCATTCAACTGAGCCGAAACCGAAAAAAAAACACGTCAACATCGATCAAAAGTCTAATGTTGACAGTTTTCTTTGATTACCGTGGTGTCGTTCACTCAGATTTCTTGCCCGAAGGTCAGACGGTTAATAAAGAATATTATTTGGCGATTGGGAGATCAAATTCGTCGAAAAAAGCCAGATTTGTGGAAAGAAAACTCTTGGATTTTGCACTACGACAACGCACCATCATATAAGGCTATCATTATGAAGGAATTTCTGACCAAAAACTCTACAAATGCCATTGAACAACCACCGTATTCACCTGACATGGCTCCGTCCGACTTTTTTCTCTTCCCGAAACTGAAATTACAGCTTCGAGGCACGCTTTCAGTCAATAGAAGACATAAAAAAGAATTCGCTGCAATTCGCAAAACACACTTGATATGAACTGACAATATCGGGTACTGTAAATAAACTAAATGACAGATGACTGTCAAACTCCGTGACAGTATGGAGGACAGTTGTGCCAACCTAGCGACAAAAAGAATACTGACAATCCTGTCGGGCAGGCTTTTTTAATCATTGAGTGCGTTCAGAAGGTGGCAAAAGAGCAGAAACCGCTCGCGAGCAGTTGCGGAGCCGCTCGGTTTGGAGTCTGCACCTGCTGAACGCTACTTCACCAGCTGAAAAATCGACCAGCTGAAAGCTGACGATGACAATTTTAGACGGCAAGTGCCGAAAAGTGGAAAATACATGAATCCCACGCTGTCCATTACAAAAATCACGAACAACGAGAAAACAAAATTAAAAGCACCCGAAAACCAAAGAACTAGAAGCCGAAAGCGGCGAAAACACAACAACCAACTTGATAACTGTCAAAATTCGAAAGTCGCAACTTGAGCGTGAGGTTGAAAAAGAAGAAGAAGAACCTGAGCACTGAGCACTGATCAGTGAGCAGAAATATTTCTTGCTCGGTGAAATTTGATCATGCTCACCCGAGCAGAAGTTGCTCGGTCACTTCTGAACCCGCTCGTTATGAACATGTTCGCTGAGCGGAAGTTGCTCAGTTCCTTCTGAACGCACACATTGATTCCCGGTATTTTTTGACAGAATAGCGGCGATGATGGCGGTGATTGGCTCATAATGGCCTTCAAAGCTATTTTCTACCAAATACCGTCGCCATTAACTTCTATACGCTTATATACACGATGGCAAAGTCATGGCCCATGGCAGCAGGCATAAGATACTTACATTAATCCATGTTTAAAGCCAACTACCAACTAATAGAATAGTAGGCTCACACCTCACAGCCGAAATTCGACTGCTGTCTCTAGCAATATAGTAATCAAGAATTAGAAATCATGTATCTGCACGGTGCATGCACAGACACTCTTGTTTCTTCGCTAAACCTTTTCTTCCTCCTCAGATATCCTCTCAGGTGGTTTATTTCGTGTGTATTTTACTTATCTTTTGACTGTACCTATAAATAGAACCATAGAAAAATACAAACTATTTCTCTAATGCTGCTTTTCAATCCGGCGTTTTGAACGTCGCGCCTCTGGCATAAAGACATGGCGAACCATACAAACTTGATCACCGCTATTCAGCTTAGCTAATATTAAAAGACACAAACTATTTCTCTAATACACGCACCAATTCAGCGCCATTGGGCTTAACATAAACTAATTCGAAGCTTAAAGCGCCGAAGTGTCGAAAGCTCGCATTCGTTTTTTTGTGAAACTATTTATCCGATTTTAATGAAATATGGTTTGTGCACACCTCTGAAAGAATCCCTTTCCAATGGTGTAAAAATCATTAAAATCGGTTCAATAGTTTGCGAGGAGTTCCCGTCACAAAACTTGTTAGCCTATTAATAATAGAAATACAGTGCTGCAAAAAAAAAGTTGCTCAAACTATTTTACTCCCTTTTTCGTGAAAATTCTTCGAAGTAGTTAGAGTGATGGTGTTTTATTGGCTCAGACTATAACAAGCATATGTATCATGTCTAGAAATAGTGGAAAGTTTTGCAAAATGTTCACTCATTTAGTGACAATAGCGTAATAAGCAGAAAGTGCAGTTTGGGTGAGAAAATAGGAAAAAGTTAGTGCGGAATACAAAATATTTTGATTTTGGCGCGAGGAAGTCGAAATATTTGTAAATTAAGTGAAAGAATGGATGTTGCGCAGTGTACTGTGAAATGGTACTCGAAGAAGTCCCGGGAAATGAGCGCCGCCGAGCGGAAGAAAGGCTTTCGACGATCAAGAAAAAAACGACCCCACTTGACCCCATTCTAACCTTTACAAAGGCCTTAGGAACGATCTACTTTTAGGAACGGGTATGCAAATCTTAGCAAGTTTGATGAGAAAAAGGCTTGCGGAAGCTGACTTATGTACATACGTGGAAGCCAGTCCGTAGGCCTAACTTTCCGTTAAAACATTAGGCTAAAACGTTTGAAATGGGGTCAGGAGAATATCAAATAGATTTAGAAGATGGAGAACACTGCAATAATTCCGGGATAGTTGAAATTTAAGCAACATGTTGACAACGGAAGATTTTGTGTGCGGCGGAAACGTCGAGAAAGGCTAATGGCTGTGCATGCCTAACGCACAAGGCTCCAATTCGTTTTCCAGTACTTGCAAGTAAACTGCTGCTGCTACTTTTGAGCTGGGAAAGCATATTCCACCACCTTCGTGACCTGAAAAAAATCGCCACACCTTAAACTCTTCAGATTTCGGAGGGAATCTTCGAAGGCATTCACCGCTGAGCGTTTCTGGAGGTTTCCGCCGCACGCAGATTCATCAGTCGCCAACATGTTGCTTGAATATTGACACACAAAGAAAGATGGCAGTGTTCCAAATCTTCTGAGTTCATACCATTTACTCCTGGGCCCATTTCAAACAATTTAGCCTGATTTTTTAGCGGAAAGTCTGGCTTATGGACTAGTTCCAACACACGTAAGGCAGCTTTTAAAAGCTTCTTTCTCAACAAACTTGATGAGATTTGCAGCACGTTGCTAGAACTAGGTCGTTTCTAAAGTCAGATGAAGTTTTCAACATATTCGGATGACTTTGTAACGGTAAGACACGATCTACAAAGGGGTTAGTTTTTTCCTGATCGTTTAAAGCCTTTCTTCGGCTCGGTGGGGCCCATTTCTCGAAACTTCTTCGAGTATCATTGCACATTACACTGAGAATCATTCAGTCTTTCACTTCTTTCAAATCCAAAATATTGCTTTTGTTTTTCGGACTAACTTTTTTATATTTTTATACCCTAGACTTTTAGTATAGGGTATATTGTTTTTGTCACGACGGAAATATGTAACACCTTAAAGGAGGCTCCGGAGGTATAGCAATGTATATATATAAATGATCAGGGTCACCTCCTGATTCGATTTAGCCATGTCTGTCTGTCTGTCCGTCTGTCTGTCTGTCTGTCTGTCTGTCTGTCTGTCCGTCTGTCTGTCCGTTCGCACGATAACTTTCGATAGAATGAAGCTAGGGCCATGCAATTTTGGTCAGATGTTGGTAGTATGATCTAGTTGGATGGTATTGAAATTGGGCATAATCTGGCCAAGAGAACGCCTACCTCCCCTACATATGTAAAATATTTAAATGTATCTATAACTCCCGATTAAAAAATCATGAAAAGCTCTAGCTTTGGTATATTACTAGTGAGGGTATTCTTATATTCTCCTGGGAAAATAAAATCGATCAGTTGGAAACTAACGGTAATTTTCTTACAAAGAGCCCCGTACTACCCTACTTTTCTGGTTTTTTGTCTATAACTCTTGAACCAATTGACGTAGATACCTGATTTTTGGCATGTAACCCTGAGGAAAGAAGCAGCTTGAGTTTTAGTAAGTTGGGCATAATCAGATCAAAGGAACGCCTACCTCCCCTACAAAATTCCAAAAATTAAATATTATTTTAATTACGATAACTTTCGATAGAATGACACTAGCGAGTTGAAAGTTTGGCAGAATGTTGGTAGTAAGATCTAGTTAGTTGTTATTGAAAATGTGTAAGATCCGACCCAAGGAACCCCTACCTCCCCTAGAAATGAAACTTAAAATAAGCGATAACTAACGACAAAATAAAGCTAGCGACTTGAAATTTTGGCCAAATGTTTGCAGCGGGATCCAGTTGGCTGATATTGAAAATACGTAAAATTCGACTAACGAAACCCCTACTTCCCCTATAAATGAACTTCAAATAAGCGATAACTTTCGATAGGGTGAAGCTAGAGACTTGAATTTTTTTTAAATGTTTGTAGGGTGATCTAATTAGTGATGTGTGATAATGATGGGCAAGATCCGACCCAAGGAACCCCTACCTCCCCTACAAGTGAAACTTCAAATAAGCAATAACTTTCTATAGAATAAAGCTAGCGACTTGAAAAATTCAACAAATATTTGTAGAATGTGTTAGTTCATTGAGTTTGAGAATGGTCAAGGTCCTCCTGAATGGGTGTCAACCTCCCCTATAAACTGGCCGTATAGGAAACTCACTTTTAATGCAAATGGTCATTGCCAATTGGTACTTTCGGTATCACCACTAGGTCTGTACAAGTCTAGGGTATATACGCTTCGGCCTGGTTTTCACTCAAACTGCACTTGCCTGCTTATTACGCTAATATCAGCAAATGAGTGAACTTCTTGCAAAATTTTCACTATTTCTAGACAGGATACACATAATTTGTTATAGCCTGAGCCAATAAAACATCGCAACTCTATTTCGTAGAATTTTTGCGAAAAGGGAATAAAATAGTTTGAGCAACTTTTTTTCTAGCTCTATATATAGTTTATATGGTCGGAGAAGCTTCCTTCTGTGCGTTGCAAACTTCATGACATAGTTAATAATTCACATTCGTGAAGGGTATAAAAACTAAAATTTATTAACACTTGTGACCTCGACAAGCGAGCAACGTCGTTCTTTGTCAACATTTCTAATGGGGAAATAATTACGAAACAAGAAATTTATGGCTGTTGAAAAAATCGGATTAAATCGAATAAATTAAAGTAAAAAGTTTTTAATATCTAATTGGACCAAGATTTGGTTGACGGCGAAAAACAAGATAATTATGGTGATTGGAGGGGGTATTGTAGCCTCATTGATGCGTTTTGCTTTTTCATTAGTTTTTATAAAATAAATAAATAGTATTTCCACAAGGGGGAAGGAAATATTCATTAAACCCTTATTTTTCCGGACGTTCCTAAGAAAGTGGAATAATCGAGGAATGATTATTTTGCGTATATTGGATCCCGAACTAAAGCAGTATGACCATGAACCTAATGCATAAAGTCTACAAAAAGAATATTGATATAGTGAGTACCATTTGTGGAACAAAAAGTTATAAGGAAATAAAAATACGAATTGAGCCATTGTAGATGTAATTTTTTATTCTCTTTTAATTTATGTACACTATTCTTAATAAAGGAATTTGCGTGAAGTTGTGAATTCTATTTTTATTAACATGAAATGTGTATAAAATGTGTGTTAATTGTTATAAACTGAACTGACAACTGAAAAATTCACTTTATATTTATCCTATTATACTGTGTATACATTATATTAACGGAGACTATACAACATCAACTCCGTGTTAGATGAGGCTGCTGTATAGCACAGCACACGTAGACCACAACTGATACCTCATAAGCTCAAACGCCTTAAGATCCTAGTTGTCAAACCATCCAGAGCTGTCAATGATGCGATGATTTTAGTTCTATTCTATTTACCTTTATTCTGTTGTTGTGTAACCGAGACAACTTTTAGTCCTTGCATAGATTTGAGATTGATGGCTCCCCCTTGAAACCCTGCAGGCAGTATAATTTGACCTCCGCCCTGTACTGCAAGAACAACACGTTGCTGACCAGTATTTGTACCCTTCATCGATACTCCCTTAAAGAAAAAAAATAGAAAAAGAATAGTAAAATTCCAACAAAAAATTACTGATACTAATTCTGTATCGATGGTCAAGTCTTTGAGAATCGAGTTGAGTGGGGTGGAGTATTGCTAATCCAAGCTTCTCGCTATGAATGAGCCCACTGCCGCTAGTTTAATCGGCTTTAAACGCCATCACACCCATGGTGTGTTTGTCACACAATGAACTACTCTTCAGGTGCTGCTTTTGATCCATTGTGGAAGCAGCATGACCAGGCACTCTAGCATTCCGATTCAAGTGATTACTCAAATCTAAGTAGGTCCCTGGGTTGAATGTTTGATGAATCAACGCATTTGGCCCCTTTAACTGAGTAGTACGAAACATGCACATGATTCACAAAATAGCAGGAACAGTGAGAGGGATCGCCAACAAGTTGATAGACGTACACATTTATCTCGCAAATCGAGTTGGGGATGAACCGAAATTACGACAAGCTAAATCATTATCTAACACAGTTTCTTAATGGACAATAGGCGTGTTTTTTTGTACTGCGGTGCAGGTTAATTGGGGGCTATCCGGGTTAACTTACACATATTACACAAACAACATACCCTAGTTGTTTGTGTAATGTGTGTAAGTTAACCTGGATAGCCCTCAATTAACCTCCACTGCAGTACAAAAAAAACACGCCTTATATATTCGTAGGTTTAAGTTGATCGTCTTCCTGGATTGTTCGGAATGTCCAGGAGTAGCTGAAAACCCGAAACGCGTATTGTTCCATTGTCCACCATTTTACGGAGAAATGTGGTGAAGTGGGGGAGGAACTAGGAGCTATAGAAATATTGTGAAACACATGCTTTTATCAGACGGAATTTGGGAGGTCGTGTGTTGCACCCTGTACGACATAAATAAGGAGCTCTGAAAGGATGAGAGGCACTGATCTGCGCATCAAATTGGCGGTTAGTTAGCCAGCCCCCCCCCCCCCCCCCCCCTCCCCTCCGAACTACTTTTTAACAATGAGGTCGTGGGACATCCGAAAAAGATATAGATAGGGTTATATCAGAATAGTAGTCGCAATAGGAAGATGAGATGTACCTGGAGATACTGGAGGTGACGTTATGTCCGTTCTTTTGCGATTTTGTCACAAACAAACATCATGCTGTTTGTTTTATGACAGCTCGGTTACGCTGAACTAAACCGGATAAAATCACAAAAAAACCCGTTCTCGTTGTCGACGGTGGTGATCGGTCCGGCTACTCCACTACGAGCAACATATAATGTCGACCGCAGTGCTCGGGCAAGCGAATTTTTATCCTGCCTCAAACTAGGGAAATAAGAAAAGGAATAAACAATATATGGAGAAGAAGACTAGGTGGGTGCGATTTGCACTCAATTCTATTTAATCTTAGAATAATCACTCGTTTGCTTGATATCAAGTACTGGCATCGTTACTGTTATACAGCAGTTTTAAGTACCCGTTTTGAAAACATAGCAGTACCAAGAAGGTCTAGCCCCTATGCACTCAGTCGAAGTCAACCAGATACAGATATTAGCACTGCCCATAACAAACAAGTTTCAAAATTACCTTTAACGTCGTTCCCAATAACACGGGCTGCGATTGTGGTGCATTAATTCCAGTTTGTACGTTAATAGCCGTCGACGGTTGTACTCGAAGTGTTTGTCCCGTAGAACTCAACACTACTGTCTTCGTTCCAATTGAACTTGAATTACTGTTTACAACAACAGTATTAGGATTTGTGCCTGCTAATGTTTCCAAATGCTGTGCAGTCGAATTCACACTTGAATTGGAAATAATATTGGTAACAGGAGTTGTACTTTGTGACTTCAGTGGCATGGCTTGCTGAACTTTAATTATTTGGTTCCCAAGCACAACCGTTTGCGCTTGCGCTGTCGATGACTGGCTCAGCACTTGAACGTTGGCCTGCAAATAAACATAAGAACAATAACCATTCTCCTTAGTCATTATGTTTCAGTAATTAAACGCACCGGTGTAATAACATTGCCCTGCAGTTTTAACGTTTGCGCACCAATGACTACCGGCGTACTGTTTATTGGATTTTGGAGTAGAACGCTCTGATTAGCCTGCTGTCCAGACACATTAGCAGGTTTGCTGGCAATTATCACTGGCTTGCCACGTATATGCGCTATGTTCAAATTGGAAGCGTTGACCATTCGGATACTGCCCGACGATGTCTTACTTAGTACTTTAGCGCTCATCAACTGTTGAGCGGAAATCGACTGAATTTGATTTGTCGTTATAGTTTTCGTGGTATTCTGTGACTGCGATTGTCCTGTGCCTGTATTTAATGCCGCCAGATTATGTTCCGCAACTTTTCCTCCCAAATTGGTTCCAGTCGTACCAGCGTGGGTCGCAATCATGCGCTGAGGTGCCGCCACTGATATGATATTTCGTCCTTGTGAAACAACCGCGTATTGGGTTATTTGCGACCCTGGGGTTCCAATTTGAAGGACATTCGCTTGATTTGGTTTTGTGCCAGCTATACGCAAGGTGGCACTGTTTCCTTGCTTCTGCATAAGACTCTCTAAGGAAATGATTTGCCCAGGATTATTGGTCAACACTTTAGTCATGACAGGAGTCTCTCCTTGTGAAGGAAGCCCGGGAAAATTTGTTAGAGTGTGAGGATGAATTATTGAGGTGCCCGACTTGATAACTCTCGTTACAGTCTGAGAGGGTTTTGTCACTGATGTTTGCGACGTAATGGTTTCAAGTTTTGTTGTATTAACGACTTGTTGGGAAATAAAGGTTTGATTGATTGTCGGATTTGGACTTTCTCTTACACTCGCTGCTAAAGTCGTTGACATTGCTTTTGGAACGCTACTATTAACAACAGTGCAAGGCACAACGGCCGATGTTGAAATAGTGCCTTGTCGTTGCATCTGCTGAAAAACGGGCTGCTGCTTGACAATGAGCGAGTGTTGATTTGATGGTTGTGTTTGGGGCAGCTGAAATGATATATTAATCCAGAAAATGTATATTATTGACAAATGAGATAATTGGGAAGTCTAAATATAATGTAAGTAATACGATTTCCAGCTGGAAATTGATTAATTTCATATCATCATAAATAATGTGCTGTTGGGCGTAGGAATAATGCGACCTTTCCGGTCATATCGTAGAAAGCGACTAATAAAAGTCAAAATGCGTATGCCAGTAACTTGCATTATCCGAAATCTTTCATATGCAGACGAAACACCAACTGTAGCTCGCCACAGACTAAATAACACATATGCAGAGTCAATTTTTCCAGATCAAATACCATGCGTCACCGTCTATTATGTTCTAACCTTCAAGCTTGATACATCAAACGGTTAGTCATCAGAGTGTGTTCCCAATTATTTCCAACTGTTACGAAATTAAATCTTAAATAAAAGTGAACTATTAGGTGTACATCTTTGCTTCCGCCGTTTTCCGACAGACGGCTGCATCGGTGAGGGCTGGACAAAGTACGTAGTTCAAAAGTATCACAAGGTGAGTTTGAACGTCTGTGAACGTATCGACATCCCCGCATAAGTAAAAGTTGTTCGCATTTTTAATAAGATTCGCGATTCAAAATGTATGTTTCGAGCCAATTTCTCGTCATTTGCGAGAAGTTTTGATCTTCTGCTTCCATTCGAAAAAAAAAACTGCAGCTGAGGCTTATCGAATGCTCTCAGATACCTACGGTGAAGTTGCTCTGAGTGACAGAACATGTTGAACAGTGGTTTCAACGTTTTAAAAGTGACGATTTCAATGTCGAGGACAAGCATGGTGGTGGGAGAGAACAAAATTTCAAAGACAACGAATTGGAAGCACTGCTCGATGAAGATTCGTGCCAAACGCAAGAAGAATTAGCTGAATCACTGGAAGTGACTCAGCAAGCCATCTCGAAACGCCTCAACGCCATGGGCATGATTCAGAAACAAGGAAATTGGGTTCCGCACAAGTTAAAACCGAGAGATATTGAACGGCGATTATGAACAACTGCTTCGAAGGCGACGAAAAATGGGTCCGTTAAGATAATCCCAAGCGCAGAAAGTCACGGGGAATGCCCGGACATGTCTCAACGTCGACAGCAAAACCGAATATTCACGGCGCCAAGGTTATGCTTTGCATTTGGTGGGACCAGCTCGGTGTGATATACTCCGAGCTACTGAAACCGAATGAAACTATCACAGGAGATCGGTACCGAACGCAATTGATGCGTTTAAGTCGAGCATTAAAGGAAAAACGAGCACAGTACCAAGAGAGACATGACAAAGTCATGCTGTAGCATGACAATGCTCGCAAAGTGGTCAAGACATACTTGGAAACCCTGAAATGGGAAATCTTGCCCCACTCGCCGTACTCCCCAGACATCGCTCCTTCCGACTGCCATCTGTTCCGTTCCATGGCGCACGGCCTGGCTGATCAGAATTTTCTTTCGTACGAGGAAGTCATGGATCGCGTCGAAAGACGCCTCCTTTTTCCGAGATGGAATCCGAACATTGCCGGAGAGATGGGCGAAAGTTGTCGCTAGCGATAGAAAGTACTTTCAATAATACATCTGTAAGTACTTTTTGACAATTAAGCTTTTAATTCCAGGAAAAAACGGCGGAAGCAAAGTTGTACACCCAATATCATCAGTGCTCTAGTGATAATTTCGCATAAACGGTCAAGACCTCCCTCGCCTGCTGGCGGCGGTGTGGTTTATTTACATGGCGGAACAATGCTACTACTACTACTTCAAACCGGTGCGCACCATTAAGCCAACTATCTGTCAATGGCTACGTTCCTGCGAGCGGATCAGGGTTTGACATTTCTCAAATTCTCCTCCATTTGCTTTCCCCTCCCGTAAATTTAGTACAGACAACTGTCACTTTTGGATCTGACAATTTCCTCTCTGGATCTGAATATTTTTCCGGTCAATTTCTAAAATCAGCAATTTTGACAGTTCTCAGATGTCACCGGCGCCTCTGTCACCAAAGTAACATAGCCAGTCATCCTTTAACCAGCGTGCAGGACGTGTTGCGCAGTGTTTAGTTGTAGTTTGCTGCGCCTTTAGCATACAAACCTATTTGAACAAACTAGTTAACAATTCCCTGAGAAATTTATTAGTAAATTGCGTTATAGTGGAGTGATTGTGCTGCGAATTAGTGGATTTTGGTAGATGGCTTACGTGGTTCAGAATCGTCTAGAAGCGCAGGAGTAGGCGGTCAAAAACGATTTACATACAAACTCTGGCAGTACAATCCCTTTTGTGGATTAGCTAACCGACTGTGTTTGGAGCCTCATTCGTGGATTTCTGATTTTATCAGCGGTGACATCGAGAATAAAGCCCGCATAGTCACAGGAGAAGAGAAAAAAAAGTAACATCTTTTTTTTGACAAGACGGTCGTGTATGCCGTCTGTGGGAATATTTCTCAGATCCAAAAATTGACAGTTGTCTGTACTAAATTTACCGGAGGGGAAAGCACATAGAGGAGAAAACAGAAAAGTCAGATCCATATCAGAAAGCTTCCAGGACCGCGCCCAATGATGACGCTCCTGATATGCCCCCTGTCATTCGCCGCAACATGCCGCCGATAACAATTACTGACGTCCCTAGGGACAAAATAGAAGCGGAAATAAACATTCTTAACATCAAAGACTTTAAGTTTACCAGCATAGGAACAAAGTAGTCCGGATGGCGCAATGGTTAGCACGTTCGCCTTCAACGCACTGGGCCCCGGTTCGATTCCGGGGATTTACGTGTCGGACTATGAGCCCACTCAGCTGTTAAATGAGTACCCATTATGGGGTAAATAGGCCCGACGTCGGGCTGTCGCGCCACGATGACGATGATGATAGGAACAAAAGTGTTTTCCCTGGCGAATGAGGAATATGTCAAATTCAATGATCGTCTAACTGCGACAAACACAAGATACTTTACACACGACCCCTTAGCTGGCAAAGTGTTCAAAGTCGTTCTCTCCGGGTTGGACTCTATTCCCAAGCTTAGTGATGAATTAAAAGAGCAGAACATCAATTGTTTGTCAATCAAGCAAATGATAATTAAAAATCAGCGGTACGACAAGCAAGCGTCATACCTTCTCACTTTTCCTCGCGGACAAGTCAAACTAAAAGATTTTCAAAATATTGTAAAGCACTTATTCCATACTGCAGTTCAATTCAACCACTTTAAAACACCGGCCCGATTCGGTGTTGCCAAACCCTGGGCCACGCAATTAGTAGTTGTCATTTGAAAACCGTCTGCAATCTTTGTGCTGGGACGCATAAATCTAAAGAATGTACACTCATAGATGTTCCGAATGCAAAAGCGCAAATGTGCCAATTGCTCGGGAGAACACGCTGCAAGCTTTTCTAACTGTCCAGTTAGACTACATACTATAAATTATATCCAGCTTCTACAACCGTTTGAGAGAGAAACGTACAAATAAGCGCAACGACCATCGACCACAACCTGAAATAATAAATTCTAGGCGTTTTGGTATCGAATGCAACTGCAAGCATTCCAACTAATGTACGATACACAACTGGTTCTTTCGCTGATGTGACGAGAAACACTGCCTCCACTACTGCGGCTTTATTTAATACAACTGAATTATTAAATCAAACGAATAAAATGCTCTTCAACCTCACATCCCGTAAATCAAAAGAGGAATAATTTAAAGTAATTACAGAACTGGCTATTAAATACCTCTACAATGATAAATAATCCAGGAAATGTAAAAATTATTCTTTGGAATGCGCAAAGTTTAGGCCCATTGTCAAAACAAATTGAATTTTTCTCTTTCTTGATAAATAATAAAATAGATATAGCAATTATAACCGAGACATGGCTAAAAGAAGATAGTCGATTGTTTCATAATAGTTATAAAATTTATAGAGTTGACCGTAATATTAATAGGGTCGGTGGAGTTGCTATCGCACTTCGGAATAATATACATCATCGAGTGAAACCTGCATTAAATACAGACATTTTCGAAACAATAAGTGTTGATATCCACCTCTGCATTAACACATTTACCATTGTTGGGGCGTATTTTCCGGGTGGGGGCGACCGGTAGCGCAGTGTGTTGAGGCATCAGTCTTATGTTTGACTACCGTCGTTTCGGGTTCGAATCCCGTCCACGACGACGTTCGTGGCCATGGATGTGCGGGAGGTGCATGCAACTGCATTCTCCGAAACCAGTTTATGCCGAGAAACGTCAACTGGGCCACATGGAACAGTTGACGCGCTATGCCCCACAAGGGGTTAGGGCAATTGAGAGAGATTTTCCGGGTGGAAACTCAAATTCCGCCAAATAAAACCAGTACAAACCGGAGTCCGAAGCGTATATACCCTAGACTTGTACAGACCTAGTGGTGATACCAAAAGTACCAATTGGCAGCGACCACATGCATTAAAAGTGAGTTTCCTATACGGCCAGTTTATAGATAAGGTTGACACTCATTCAGGAGGATCTTGACCATTCTCAAAATCAATTAACTAACCCATTCTACAAATATTTGTCGAATTTTTCAAGTCGCTAGCTTCATTCTATCGAAAGTCATTGCTTATTTGAAGTTCCACTTGTAGGGGAGGTCGGGGTTCCTTGGGTCGGATCTTGCCCATCATTGCCACCAACAAATAAGATCAAGCTACAAACATTTATAAAAAATTTCAAGTCTCTAGCTTCACTCTATCGAAAGTTATCGCTTATTTGAAGTTTCATTTGTAGGGGAAGTAGGGGTTTCGTTGGTCAGATTTAACGTTTTTTCAACATTAGCCAACTGGATCCTGCTACAAACATTTGACCAAAATTTCAAGTCGCTAGCTTTATTTTGTCGGAAGTTATCGCTTATTTTAAGTTTTATTTCTAGGGGAGGTAGGGGTTCCTTAGGTCGGATCTAACCCATCTTTAATGCCAACTAACTCAATCTCACTTCAAACATTTTACCAAAGTTTCAAGTCGTTGGGTTCATTCAATCAAAAGTTATCGCATATTTGAAGTTTCGGATCTTACCCATTTTCAATAACAACTAACTGAATCTTACTACCAACCTTCTACCAAATTTTCAACTTGCTAGTACCATTCTATCTAAAGTTATCGTAATTAAAGTAATGTTTAGTTTTTTGAATTTTGTAGGGGAGGTAGGCGTTCTTTTGATCTGATTATGCCCAACTTACTGAAACTCAAGCAGCTTCTCACCTCAGGGCTACGTGCCAAAAATCAGGTATCTACGTCAATTGGTTCAAGAGTTATAGACAAAAAACCTGAAAAGTAGGGGTACGGGGCTCTTTGTAAGAAAATTACCGTTAGTTTTCAACTGATCGATTTTATTTTTCCAGGAGAGTATAAGATTATCCTCGCGAGCAATCTACCAAAGCTAGAGCTTTTCACGTTTATTTAATCGGGAGTTATAGATACATTTAAGTATTATACATATGTAGAGGAGGCAGGCGTTCTCTTGGCCTGATCACGCCCATTTTCAATACCAACTAACTAGATCATACTTCCAATATTTGACCAAAATTACAAGGCTCTAGCTTCATTCTATCGGAAGTTATCGTGCGAACGGACAGACAGGCAGACAGACGGACAGACAAACAGACAGACAGACAGACATAGCTTAATCGAATCAGGAGATGACCCGGATCATTTATATATGTATATACATTGTCATACCTCCGGAGCCTCCTTTAAGGTGTTACATATTTCCGTTGTGACAAAAACAATATACCCTATACTAAAAGTCTAGGGTATAAAAAGATATTAATCTCTTTGATTCTTCCTGGCAATGTAATACCTATAATTGCAGGGGATTACAATTCCCGACACACCCATTGGAATTGCATAAAAACCAACCATTGGGGAAAACTTTTATATCAGGAACTCGCAATTAATGAGTATGAGGTACTTTTCACTCCTACTCCAATTTTTTATAACTGCCAGCAATACCTCTCATCTCCTGTAACGCTTACAGATCTATCTTTTGATCAATTGCCTGTTTTATTTGAAGTTAATGATCAGGCGGCTGAAACCGTCTCATCTCATCAAAATTTATGTATCACAAGGCAAACTGGACACGATTCAGTCAAATAACAGGTAATCTTACAAACCTTCAAAATCACGATTTAAGCTTTACTTCTAAAGATATTGACCTTCATATAAAGAAATTTAATGAAATTCTATGGGATGCTGCCGAGGCGTCGATTCCAAAAGAACATACATCATTGTCAGCCGAACAATTTAAACTTACACCGTAAGTTGAATATTTAATAGCCAAACGTAATACGTATCGTAGACGTTGGCAACGCACCAGGCTGATATCGAATAAACAAGCAGTCAACCAGCTGAAATTAGAAATCACTGCAGAAATACACAACATTAGAAATCTTCACTGGAATAATAAATTGAAGTCACTTGATAAGTGGGGTAAATCTTTCTGGAATATCACGAAAGCCCTCAAAAAACGCCGGTGCACGATGCCAACTATAAAAGAATCTGATGTAACTCTTATAACTAACGCTCAAAAATGCCAAGCTTTCGCGAAACATTTTCATAAACAACATCTTGTTACAATTAACTCAGGAGACGTAGCGACCAATGATTTACTCAATGAGACAATTCAATTTATCGATAATATTGATACCCTCGATTTCCCTTTTCTCCCACTATCCACCATTAAGAATGCAACAAAATAAATAAAGCACCGGGTCCCGATCTTATCCCCATGTTGCTTTTGAAAAATATGCATAAGAAAACATTAACTTACTTATGTAAGATATTTAACGCCAACATATGTTAAATATTCTTATTTTCCCGAAGCCTGGAAAATTGCTTCCGTGATTTGTATCCCGAAACCCAGCAAACCAAAATCCTCTATTAACTGCTACCGACCCATAAGCCTGATAAGTAGTATAGGGAAATTATTTGAGAGTTTAATAAAGGAAAAAATTTTGAAGGTTCTTATTGAGAAAAATATTTGACCGGACGAGCAATTTGGTCAGATCGCTCGAATAAAGAAAATTGTTCAATCAAACTTTGAGCACAAAAAATCCACTGTAATGTTAACATTGGATATAGAAAAGGTGTTTGATTGTGTTTGGCAAAATGGGTTGATTTATAAGATGCACAATTATGGTTTTCCAATTTATCTTACAAAACTCAATCAGAATTTTCTCATGGAGCGCTCTTTCAATGTCAATGTGGGTGGATCCAAGTCTCCGCATTTTACACTCTTAGCAGGTGTTCCCCAAGGATCCGTCTTTAGCCCATTGCTTTACTCTATTTTTACTAGCGACATGCCAATTCCCGAAAGCTGTCATGTCTGTCTCTTCGCAGATGACACTGCTTTCTTTCAGTTCTTTGGCATATCCAGACTCTATTACTAAAATCTTGAAAACGGATTTGAGACCCTGGACAATTATTTTGGAAGATGGAAAATTAAAATAAATCCCAGCAAACTGAGGCATTGTATTTCACAAAGAAAAAGAAAACCTAGCCTGATACCCAACGAGCCCTTGTAACTAAAAATAAAAATCCACTGTAATGTTAACATTGGATATAGAAAAGGTGTTTGATTGTGTTTGGCAAAATGGGTTGATTTATAAGATGCACAATTATGGTTTTCCAATTTATCTTACAAAACTCAATCAGAATTTTCTCATGGAGCGCTCTTTCAATGTCAATGTGGGTGGATCCAAGTCTCCGCATTTTACACTCTTAGCAGGTGTTCCCCAAGGATCCGTTTTTAGCCCATTGCTTTACTCTATTTTTACTAGCGACATGCCAATTCCCGAAAGCTGTCATGTCTGTCTCTTCGCAGATGACACTGCTTTCTTTCAGTTCTTTGGCATATCCAGACTCTATTACTAAAATCTTGAAAACGGATTTGAGACCCTGGACAATTATTTTGGAAGATGGAAAATTAAAATAAATCCCAGCAAACTGAGGCATTGTATTTCACAAAGAAAAAGAAAACCTAGCCTGATACCCAACGAGCCCTTGTAACTAGGAGGTAATCGAATCAATTGGAACTGGGATTGAATCAAATACCTAGGTATTCTTCTTGACAAGAAGCTAACCTTCAAAGCTAATACAGATGCTTCACTAAACAAATCAGACTCCCTGATCAAATTACTATATCCGTTGATCCACCGAAAATCGTCCTTGTCGACTGAAAATAAATTGTTCTTGTACAAAAGTATATTTCAGCCTGTTTTGCTACATGGGGCCGCGATATGGGGATCATGTGCGATATCCCACATTAACAAGCTACAAACAATCAAAATAAAATTTTGAAAATATTCCTCGACCTACCTTTTATTTTCCCCACATCAACACTACATTCAATTTCGAAAGTTTCTTTAATTTTTTCTAAAATTACACACTCCATTATGTATAAATTTTAATTTAACTTGCGCTAATTCTACTAACCCCCTACTTAACGACTTAACATATCACTCTTAGCCATGTCTCTACTCATTACATATTTTACTGTACAATACAATACACTATCATCTGTAGAAAGATGATAGCGTATTGTATTGTACTCAATACAGTCCAGATGATTATAAGATCTAGTAATAAGTTAGATAGTTAGGTTAGGTTTCATTTTAAACACCATGTATAAGAGGTTTTTATCCCGTTTTCCTCTTAATTAAGGTCTAATTTTCTTTGTTTCCACAATTTGTTCGATAGTCACAGCGCAAACCTATTTATAGTTGTAAGAGAATTGACTCAATCACTTACTAAAATCATTTATTCCACACTTGCGAGCGAAAATACTGAATCAAACTGAAAGCACGTGTATTTAGCACGTGTATTTGTATGTATAATTTTAAAAGTACATTATGTATGTATCATTTGAAAGTTTGAGATCAATGATACTTTTACAATGATACCTTTATTATCGCCATTTAATGAGTGTTTTATAAATGAACGCTACCTGGAGCTAAAAAGTCGGAAAATTGAACATTTATGAATGGGTTATTGCAAGGCAAACTAACCCTATAAATGCATCTGCAAAGGGTTTTCAATGGTCAGTTGAATCTGGAAGGTTGATTGAATAAGTTTAACCACAGATTAAATAAATAGACAGATGCAGAGTTAAATTTTCCCCATGAAAAATTATGCATCACCGCCATCTACATCAAATGAATGTGAATTATTTCCATCTATCCAACACTTCCACCTACCCAACATTTTAGCACATACAGTATTCCTCATAACTCTCTAGGCTCTAGCCATCTATTGCAAAGGTGTGAAACCATTCGCCCTCTTCTTTTATTATCTCCACTATTTCGATTATTATCGATAATATAGGTAGATGTCCCTAAGGGTATTATAACTGAAAACAATTGTGTGTTTCTTCAGTGCATACGCACCAGCCTCATTGAAGGTGCATTATGGGAATAAAGTCAATCGTATGATGATCCTCGCAACGACCCAAAGATGCTGAGTCGATTGCGGCGTCTCAATACAAAAAGAGACACGGTACTTGTATGTATATAGAAGGATATATACGGCCGGTGTTGTTCGAACAGGTTTCTTGCAACGATTGCATGCATCAGCTATAATCAATTGCGACAATTTCGAGCAATTGAGTTCAAATTTAAGTAGGTAGAATATTTAGGGAATCCGGATGACAATATTTGACCTAATGCGTGAAAATAGAAATACTGTATATCTACATACGTAAGTATGTGTTGCATGTAACTTCAGTCAGGCGAGTGCCGTTTAGTTTATTTTTTATGTGGTATGGTAGGGAGGTTCCGATAAAGATTTACAATTTTGATAACAGTAGGTGTATAATTATACATGGTTGACACGCTCGGGGACATGCCTACTATTGCATTCGGCATAATAATTCAGGCAAAGAACAAAAAATTGGAAAAAAATCTTGTAATTTTGAAAATTTGCACAATTGTTGAGGACAGTTGTCAAAACGTAAAATGTAGTGCAGTTGAAGGTCTGTTTTCCTCTTTTCCTTGAATATTTCAACAAGTAAGAGTCGTAAAAAAATATATACATATATTATTTTATATAGGAACACATAATTATTTGCGGTCCATATCAATTAACTTCAAACAATTGGCTAATTTTCTGTTTACAGGTTCGTAAGAAAGCATGTTCCTTTTGCAACAGCCCATCTTTCCTTACATCATCGATTTGACCTGATCAAAAATGAAATTTGCCTGGAAGTTGTTGGTTTTCAGGTCCAAATACATAAGCATACGCAAAACTCAAGCCAATTTGCGCGCAAATTTCTAGTTTTAGTTGAATGTTCTCGTGTAGACGCACCATAATTTCAATTGCAACTTCTATCGATTGAATACAAGTAAATTGTAATTATAATATTAAAATGATACAACAAGTAACAATGTCGGTATAAATCCTTCAAAATCTGATTTAAATTTACTCGATGTTCTGCTGAAAGTCCAATGAAAATCTACAGCTCCGGACAGACGATTGAACCAAATGCTCTATTTCGTTCAAGATGATTTCAGTAAAAATAGTAATTTGTTAAAATATTGTTTTTTACTATATATATCATAAAGAGCATTATTTATAAGGCTTCTCGAGTGAAATTAAATGTTTATGTCAAAAGTCGGGTATAAGCTCTAATCAAATATTTATTCATTTATTCGTTGAATGGAATGGCAAAAAATTATCACTCAATTCGCAACGTAGGTTTCCACATCACCCATGAGGTACTAAAAGATGCGTTACCGTTTTTTAGATGGTCGGTCCCCCCAGTAGGTCTATTGTCCATCAAAAATGTAGTCAAGGTCCTGGTTTTCTTCAGTACATAAATCTAACGTTATGTTTTTTGACTAATGTACTGAAGAAGGGAGTAAATCAAACCTAACACCGGAATAATTTTCTTAAAAAATTTTAACAGAAATTTTAAGATCTTGTGTTTGTGCGAAAATATTAACCGTAAACACCTTTATTTTGATGCAATGTTTATCCACACAGAGTGCACAAAGACGAGATCTTAAAATTTCAGTCTAAACATTTATACAAAAATTTACTAGCATGAGGTTTGCTTAAGTTGCTTCTGAAATCCGTACATTCGTATACATGGGAAATAATGATTTTACATCAGGAGAAGCTAGAAGTTTCTTCGATAAATTAAAACGACTACAATAATTAGGAACTGTCAATAAAATTACTCATTTATAAATGCTTTACGTTTCGAATTTTTTGTTGTTTTATTGTATTATTTGAAACAACTTGTGATTCCCATTTACAATGTTTTCGGAGCAGGACTAAAATTAAAAATTCTAAACATTGTATTCTATGCTCTGAATCATCAATGAACCAATCGGGAAACAATCGATTAGTAGCTTCTTTGCACTTGGAAATAATGTTTTTTTTAATATCGCCTATGTGGGGAGTTGAACGAAATATTTCTATAAAAGTGTTGACATGCAATTGGCATATTTGAAAGAAATACAATAGTTGGTGGCACAAGATGTCCAAAGTCAGGGTTCTCCCCGTAATTTTTAAATATAAAGAATATTTCGGAAATTTCGTGTGGCTTGGAATCGCTGAGCTTTATCATTGTCTTCATACAAGTTTCACATGGAATCTTAAGAGACTTAAGCAGTTTAAAACAGCAGTAACCTGCGAAATAACGCGTTGACATGTCGCCAGCTTCTTTTCCTAAAGATACGTCTTCAGAAGTTGTCGGTTCGAAAATTATATCACGTATAACATCTTCCTGATCTATATGTAATTCACTACCGATTTGTGACATATTATGCGGTAAAACGGCAGACCAATCAACATTTAAAATTTCGTCACAATCTTCTTCACAATTAGCGTGTTTTGAAGTAAATATTATCTTTATAGAAACTACTATTTTGGCAACAATTGAATTAAACTCGTAAGTACTTGGATTTCGTTTGTTTGAATTTCGTCCACGAATTTGCGAAAAAAAGTTTTCCAGGGGATCTTGACTTAACTTTGAAGTATACAAATAGAAAAGATCCTCGTATTCCGAAAATAAATCGTCAGTCATGGCAAGAATTGAACAAATTGAAAGTTGGAGGCCATTAAGACAATAGATAGTACAAGGTTGCTTGCCAATTACTTTAATTTGTGAAATGTATTCCTTCATTTCTCTAAGAAATTCTAAGTCCTTACAATCCCTATTAAGAGGTGGACGCCCATTAAGGATATCATATATCATATATCGATTTAATATTCCCAAATATCTTCAAGTGTAATTACAAGCATCCATGATGCACTTGAAAAAAAAATCATTTATTATCAATTTTATAATTCCATCCTATCGAAAATTGTCAATCTCATTCCCATTCTTCAAAAGATATCTTTAGTTAGAATGGATGAACAAATACATAGAAGCGGATTTCATGTGTAGCGACATGGAAAACTTTTCGTTTACGATGATTCACTACTACAAGAAAAGAATTGTCTATGTTGGGATTTGTGTGTAACTTATCACATGAGGTATGGGAAGACAAACTGGCAGTGATGTCGAAAAACCGGTCTCTATGGCCTTATGGTTTTTGTCTTTGAATTACACAAATAATAAATACGATGCATCATTTCATTAGCTAAAATGAAAATGATATCATATTTTCCGGTAGACCCAGCATGTGGAAATTTTCCCGACACGGTCCAAGTTTAAAACATCCAATTTTTACTTTTATAAACACTGATCCGTTCGAATAAATTTGTATTCAAATCAAAATCCCGCCACATGATTGAATAACTTGAACTGATATACCCGGAAGATGGCCGGACGATAGTTCAAATCTTTGCTAAGTTGTCTTTCCTGAAAGAAGGTTTGAATCCAGTTATATTCAATAATAAATATTTCGGGTTACTGTCCAGGAAATAAAATTTGTATGTGACGCTTCATCTGTATATTATCCTAATTGTTTGTGGTTTAACGCAATAAAAGTCACAATTTTGTCATTCATGAGTACCACGCCTCAGCAAGGACTTACTCAGAGAACAGTCGCTCGTCGGCTCGGAATGAGTCATTCTACGGTGTCAAGAGTGTATAACAGGTTTCGAGAGGAAGGTATGTAGCTACAATCAGAGACCCCGACCTGGCCGCTCTAGGTGCACTTCCGATAGAGACGATCGTTTTATTGTGACAAGTATGCTACGAAATCGGCACCTCACGGGAGTTGACGTGCAGCAGAATCTGAGGGATGTTCGCGGAGTAGCTGTAAGCTAGTGGGCAGTGAGGAGACGACTAAAGGAAGCGAATTTGACTCCAAGACGGCCCGCCACAGGCCCAAAATTTGCCCCACATCACCGACAAGCGCGACTTACGTTTACCAGGAATCACTTAAATTGGACCCTCGAGCAATGGAGGTCCGTATTGTTCACCGACGAGACCAGAGTGTGTCTACATAGCAGTGACAGAAGAGGTCGGGTATACAGGCGTCTAGGTGAGCGATTTGCGCAATGCTGTATCGCAGAAAAGGTAGCATACGGGGGCGGTTCGTGTATGGTGTGGGCCGGTATCTCTGTGGATTCAAAAACGGAAATTGTATTCGTGCCCTCTGGAGGCCGAGGAGGAGGACTGACAGCCGAACGGTATATTACCGGTTTCTATGTGGCCATGTTGTTCCCTACGCAGCATCTATTGGCGACAGCTTTACTTTAATGCACGACAATGCACGATGTCACACATCGCGTCAAGCACAGCAGTTCCTGAACGAAGCTAATATTGCGACAATTGACAGGCCTGCACGCAGTCCAGACTTAAATCCAATTGAACACTTGTAGGACGAGCTCAAAAGAAGAGTCCGACACAGAGATGCCGCACCTTCGACTATCGACGAATTGAAGGAGGCCTTAATAGAGGAATGGAGCGAAATTCCTCAAGATACCATTAAAAAATTAATAATGTCAATTAAAAATCGACTACAAGCTGTGATTAGAGCAAGAGGTGGTAATACCAGATATTAATAAATAAATGATTTTGTTATTTTTTCAAAATTTTTTGTTTTATTTAACAAAACCCTGACCACACTCCATTTTCTAACATCCCCATTTTTCCTACTTTTTGATTTCAAGCCCCACTCTTTTAAAATCTATCTTCAAATATTGTTAAAAATGGTATTAATGTAAAGCTAAGATTTCAAGTTTTCAAATGATATACGATTTGTAGGGATACATAATGTACTTTTCAAAATAGGCATACAAATATACGTGCTTTCGGTTTGATTCAGTCTTTTTGCTCGCAAGTGTATATTATAATGTAAATATTAATGGCTGAATAAAGATTGCATTGAATTTTATTCTATTCACCTGTTTTTTGTGTCATAATTGATTTTCAATTAGTATGGTAAAAATTGAAAATAAAAATAAATAAGACCTTGTATCTGCGCCATGGATTTAGTAGCAAATGTACTGAAGAAGGGAGTGAGTCGCTCCCGAAATACTTGTATTTACTTCGAATAACAGATTTAGACAGATAGAATTTATATTCAGATACTGTTTGCAAAGTTCATAATATGTATCTTAATAAAACCAAAATAAAAATCTCCAGTGCAAATGAAAAATGAAAGAAAAAATTATAATAAGTGTCAAAAATAGTTTAATATTAAAAGTGAAGAATTGCACAAGGCAATCCACAACTAGAGCAGGCACTGTAAAGACATCATCTCATAAATTTGTAACTTTTTCTTCACCACCAAAAAACTTTATTTGCTCAACCCGGTATGGAATTATAAGCGAAAAGATCGGTTTACGCACAGAGCGAAAAAGTACCACTTAAAATCAAAAAGATTGCCTTATTGAGCTGTTTACCGTGAATTCTTATTAAAAACAGCGAATAATATGACTTTTACAAAGAGAAATCTTTTTGGAATTTAAAAGAAAATCTTCTCGTAAAATACTAGAAGAAATCTCGTAAAATTAATGAGACTCCCTTTATAAAGTAATAAGTTAATCTTATGAAAATAATGTGGATGTGTACATACATTATTTGCACTTTTTCATAAGATTCCTTATTATTTTCTTCTTAAAACTTTAAAATCATAAGTCAGCATAGTAAACTCTATAAGATTGCCTTAGTGGATGTTCACACTGCGTGCGATGCCGAGCCGAGCCGGGTCGAGCGATGCAATGCGATTATAAGCTTTTAAAGCAAGAAAATGGAAAGTCTCAATTTTAAATGGAATCACGCTTTGAGTGTACACACTGCGCGCGATGCAATGACGAGCCGAGCGATGGCCCGATGTTTTCACAAACTATTTTGCTTTTTCGTGCGAGTACCGGCTGCTGATTTTTTGCTATGGAATTTAATGGGCTTTGCGATGGAGTTTATGGGCTTTGCGATGTGAAGCTCCATGGAGCCAGTATGGTGCAAGTACGAGCTGTAAAGTAATATTTGATGTAAGACCACACTGAAAAAAATGCATGTATGTCTGCTTTTATACCCTAGACTTTTAGGCGCGGCGGTGTGGCAGTGTATACATGGAAATTATGAGGGTCATCTCCTGATTCGATTTAGCCATATCTGTCTGTCTGTCTGTCCGTTTGCACGATAACTTTCGATAGAATGAAGTTAGAAACTTGAAATTTTGGTCAAATGTTTGTAGCATGATCTAGTTGGTTGGTATTGAAAATGGGCAAGATCCGACCGAAAGAACCCCTACAGATGAAATTTCAAATGAGCGATAACTTTCAATAGAATGAAGCTAGCGACTTGAAATTTGGTTCAAATATTTGGATTTAGATTTAGTTGGTTGGTATTGGAAATGGCCAAGCTCCGTCCCAAGCAACCCCTACGTCCCCAACAAATGAAACTTCAAATGAGCGATAACTTTCGATACAATGATGCTAGCGACTTGCAAAATGCGGCAAATATTAATAGTGTAGGTTGTTAATATAGTTGATTTTGAGAATGGGCAAGATCCTATTGAATGAACGGCAACCTTCCCTATAAACGTTAGTTCAAATGTAAATATCCAAAATTCGAATGGATGAACGATGAAACTTTTCATTGGATCCACGCCCACAGCTCAAACTGACCATATGGGAAATTCACTTTTAATGCAATGGCCGTGGCCAGTTGGAAGTTTTGGTATCACAACTAGGTCTGTACAAGTCTAGGGTATATACGCTTTGGACTCCGGTTTTGATTCAGTATGGCTCAAATGAAAGGTTATTACCACCGTAATAAGGTCGCGTGGTTTCACAAGCGGTTTGAGCAGCGGACACCGCTGCATATAAAGGCATAGAGCAGAAGCGGCGGTTTACATTCAATATTTAGTGCCGGTGCACATGGACGTCGAAATGCCGTCTGACGCTGCGTAACTTTCAATCGGATAGGAAGAAATACATTACAGGCAATGAAGCGATGCACATGGCCGCAGATAGCTATCCGATAACTATCGGCGGCATTTTGCCGCCGCGATAGCTATCTGGGTTTCTGCTCCTATCTGCGTCATTTCACGCGTCCGCATATCAATTTTTAGTAAGCCGGCCCACATACATTCGAACCCGGAACACGGACACGGTCACAATGTTTGATTTGTATGATGTTTCTTAAACCATTCGCTTGAGGATCACTTTTGAGTGCCAATTAATTAATTGTTAATCGTTGATCGTGACTACTATATTACAATTGACAATTAATTTTGAGAAAAAAAAATGGTGGGGAGGGAGCCCTCAGCTCGGACGGGGGTTTGTAAAAGGGGTGAAAATGGCGTTAAAAATGCGATATTCCTTGTATTTTAGAAGTTATGGCCAAAAAACAGTTTATTTAAAACTAAAAATAACATAAGTTGTAAATTCAGGTTCGCTATTATGTGGCCCGGCTTATATAATACAGAGTGGCGCTGTGTCCTATCGCATCATGTGAATTGAAATGCAGATAGGTATCAAAGAGGAAGGAGCTTAAGTGACGAGGCGTCCGGCGTCATTTGGACGTCCATGTGTACCGGCTCTTACACTGAATTCCAATGCAATCTCGCCACTCCACAAACCGCGGCGGTGGCCGCAACGGCGTGTCAAGCGGTTTATACATTCATCGTCCGCTTTTTGCGTTTATATACAGCGGTACGCCGCTGCTCAATCCGCTTGTGAAACCTCTCGTCTGAGGTCGCGGAAGAGATGATGAAATTCACCAACACTGGGCCTTTCTTCATTAATGGGATGCACCCAATGGCGACGCCCTTCCATTTTTAGAGTACTGTTTTGAAACAGAAACAAATTTACTGGGTCAAGCACAAACGACATGATGTCGATTCCTTGAACTAAATTGGTCTCTACTCTCCATCATTGCGTGCAGTGAACATCCCGGATCATCTTTGCATCGCAAGCCATCGCTCGGATCATCTTTGCATCGCAAGCCATCGTTCGGCTCGGCATCGCACGGCGTGGAATGTGAACACCCACCACATCGCATCGCTCGACCCGGCTCGGCTCGGCATCGCACGCAGTGTGAACATCCACTTACACTTTCAAAAGAAATTACTTTTAATTTTATAAGATTTCTCTTTGAATAAAATAGAATGCTTGCATTTCAAAATGGGAATCTGCCGAGTGAAAACGTGAATTGAAGTGCACATGCATAATGGAAAACAATCAGTATTTTAATAGTTCGGATATTTCGAATATTAGTTTGGTGAACGCGGATATAGTATTAAACGTGCCTGCAGTGTTATTTAATGAAAGTGAAGTTGAAGAAACGCAGAAAATATATCGCTCATGGGGATTAAGTGATTCAGTTTGCATTTTATTGAAAAATTATGGGATTAATTCGGTGGATGTTTTGGTAAAAATGGAAACCGACGACGTAAATAATTTGTTCATTGGGATTGATAGTTCCGGGTACTTTGGTGATCGAATAAAATTTAGAGCCGGACTAAGACAATGGAGACTGGACAGAGTAAGTGTGTTTTTGTACTATTCAAGTGCTTTTATTACAAAATTATTCGAACAGAATAAACCATTATTATGCGACCAAGACACAATATCTCCAGCATCCACACGTCGTGTTTTGGAATGGGTCGAGAAAATTTCAAATGATTTAACATCTGTGAATTCATCGAAAGATTCTAGCTCTGCCATTTCACATGTCACTGAATTGCCAGAGCCTTCTATCATTTCACGTGGCAGTGACCTATCTAAATTGCTTAGGTCTTCCATTAGGGGTCAGGGTTAGGATTGCAAAACACAAAAGGATATAACTCATTGCATAGTGGATCATTTCATATCAAAGAAAATTAAAATGACATACCGTGATATGGAAAATTGGGCTCGGGCAATAGAAAACGTTTTTCCTACAGAAAAAGCAGTGAGTGAATGACAATTAAAACAAGGCATAAACCAGTACTAAGAATTCGTTTTTTTACAGGACGTATTTCCTTGCTCGAAAACATGGAAAAAAAATCCTACTGGAAAATTGTTTTCTCATTGGGCTAATCTTAAGCATCCAATTGATTTCCCTGATCAAGACACTAGCGCAGAGATAGAGCCACATGAAGAAGAGTTTCTTTCCGAAGGTAAATAATAAAAACCAAACATACATACGAGTATATTTTTTCAATAACGTCGTGTCGTCATTAAACTAACACTTTACTACCGGAATCGAAAAAATACTATCTTGTGATAAAGTGTTAAGTTTAAGTTAATTGTTTTAAAATAAAACTTTGAAGTATATTTCCTTCATACGGTTGAATTCCAGGTGAATTTGGTGAGAGGAAGTGCTGGCTCCAGTATAACTGTTCAGTGTTCACCCTGGGATACTGTTCGGAAATATTGGAAGGAAACAAGTCAGCAAAGAATTTCGGAATTTCAAACAGAGAGGAATGTATCATTGGAAACACTTCTACAACAATGGCCACGTTTCAATGATGTTCTCGGCTACGAATTGGTAAGTTTCATCATTTTATTGAATTAAAAGTTACAATCGATATATTTACATATGATGGTCATGCACACATATCTACGTTATTGCAAATTGATATCGATTTCGAGAATCTACACCCTGGAAAAGGGAACCTTCTAGTAACAAAGTACAGCGACTTTTATTTAAAAATCATTTCCTTTTTTTAAGGAGGAAATCAAGGACAAAGCATCAAAGGATATGATGAAATGGTTGGACAGTGAAAAAGTCTCTAAAGGTAGCGATATAAAACCATAGACAAAGCTCATTTATTTAATAATTCATTATATTCTCAGATTCCAAGGTCTGCATTGTGTTTTTGCTTCTTCATTCGATACTTCAACCTGCTCGATGGAGTAAAGGCTACATACCTACCATTGCCGATGCCCAGGCAAATTTTGTTTTACACGTTAAAACAGTAAACGACCTTGATCCAGCTTTAGAAAATACTCGACAGGAGTTCTCTTCTAGGAAGGAGAATCTATTGTACAACGAAGAATAGTTGTCGTTGGACCTGCGCTACATGACATTAAGGAGTTTTACGTTTTCTGCGATGGCCTTAAATACAAATGTTGTAATTATACTAAATGTATTGATATTATTGTAAAACTTTGTTATGTTTATAAGATTGAATATTCACAAAGAAGCAAGTTAGTTTGGATATTTTTAGAACAATATTTTTCGAAATTAAATCTGAAATATTTTCATCAGTTTCCAATTTAATAAGCGAACTTAACTTGAAATAAATTTTCAACAATGTCCGCGCTATCCTTCTTATGTGAATATAATCTTCCAACTTCTAAAAAATTGATTGACCATTTAAAAATACAACATGGTGTTCCAGCCATTTATAAATTCAAATGTAAGCAATACAAATGTAAACAGCAGTTTCATAATATACATGCATTTAAAAAACATATTACAAAACATTAAAAAGAAAACGTAACTGAATGTTCAAGCACACAAAATAATCCGCAGTATAAGAATAATCCTTTAGAAACTTAAATAGTTGATTCGTATTCCGAAACGGACGAGGACTTAGGATATACAATATTTTCTCCGAATTCGAAAATCTGAAATTATCATTTCTTCTTAATTTGCATTCCAATAACACATTTTCAAGAAAGCACATTTTAGATATACATACAACAACTTGTTTCACAATCATTCACGACCCCTATTTCCAGAATTTTAAGGAAATTGATTTCGGAAAATCATGAAAAAACATTAGTGGAAAATATCATCCAAAGTATTTCCCAGCCTTTTTCTAATAGGCCAGTCAAATTAAATATTATTAATAATAATTAGGGAAAGATCTGGAAATAATTTTAATCCCTTCTATAGATACTGAGTACATAAAAACTGAGTTTGCACGGTCGTAGAAGGTGAGCTTAACTTTTGGAGGGCGAAAATCCGAGAAATTTGAGCCATTTTTTTTTTAATATTATCGTTATAAGTCGTAAACGGTGCCTCGGGTCGAAAAACCTTGCAGAAGTGAATTAAAGACCGTTGAATTCTGCGTTTAATGCACTGCTCAAAGTTGAAATTCGGTTCAGTAGCGTAGTCAAAATCGATAGTCAAAAAATGACAATTTTCGAGGCTCCCGAGAAAAATCACACTTTTTCACTTTTCAAGCTCACAGATCTTTGCAACGGATACTCCAAATGGAAAAGCTTGTCTGTAAAAGTTGGGGACAATTTGATTATGAGCTTAACGTGGCCAATATTTTTCAATTCGGGCCATTTTTAGAGTAGCTATGAGTAAAAATTCAAAAATGAATGCTCATCGATTTATGCCTTAAAAGCTCTATCTCGGTAAGTATTACAGCTAAAAGTTTTATTTTAGTCTCAAATTGTAGATAAATTACTCCTGTTAAATAAAGTTTTACAAGATTTCTTGTGAGACCAATTTAGGAGATACTAAAAAGAAACAGGACCCAAACAATTAGGCACATTTTCAACATGGTGGCGGGGCCCGTGGTATTAGGGGGGAAATAGAAAACTCGAATTTTTAGAAAACGCGTAACTTCAAAACGACAGGACAGAAAACTTGTCCGCGACTCTTTGAAGGAGCGTAAAAAAAACATCTTCTGCGCTTGCTGCTAACCTGTCGGAAAACTTGGGGAAAGTAATAAGTGCTCGAACGATAAGAAGGCGTCTCGCAGAAGCAGGCTTGAAAGGTTGTAAAGCTAGAAAGAAGCCGTGGCTTTCAGCAGCCCACAAAAAAAAATCGCTTGGAATGGGCTCTTCGGTACCAGCATTTCACAGCAGAGAATTGGGCAAATGTTCTGTGGTCCGATGAATCTAGTTTCCAGGTAAGCTTAATTATAACCTTTTTCAAACAACAATAACCGTAATTTTTTACGGAGGCCTCGATTTCAGAAAATTTTTCCAAAAAATTGAAACAGGTTTTTTGTATTTTCTAACAGGTATTTGGAACACCTGGTGTGAATTTTGTTAGGCGGCGCGTTGGTGAGGAATATCATCCAGATTGCGTGGTGGCTACAGTTAAACATGGAGGAGGCAGTATCATGGTTTGGGGTAGCATGGCTGCTGGTGGAGTCGGCGAGATGTTCGTTTGTGAAAACCGTTTGAACAGTGAAAAGTACATAAATGTGCTGGAAACTGTACTAATGACTTCGTTAACGCGCATTTTTGGTGACACGAATCTATGTGGAGTCAAATTCCAACAAGATAATGCTCCTTGTCACAAATCGGCGATTACGATGCGCTGGTTTAGAGACAACAATATTGAATTATTAAATTGGCCAGCGCAGTCCCCAGACCTGAACCCTTTGGGGTATTCTGAAGCGTAACATACAGAAATACACCACTACATCAAAAGTGGCGTTAAAAACAGCTTTGGTACACGATCTGAGGGACGCATCGACTGTCAACAACAACACGGCTCCACCGGATCGCGATACTGGAACAAAATAATTCCTAGAATTCCACCACTGGAATAACTAACTGCCGGGGAATAAGCCGCTAGCTAAATTAATATAAATACTAGTGAAAATTAACGATGAGTCCTCTTTTGTCTTGTTGAACTTGGACTTGAAGGTAACTCACCGTAATTTTCACAAATCGGAATTTTGGATAATTAATGTTTGCCCCCTCTTTTTGGCTTGTTGAACTTGGACTTGAAGACGAGAAGAAGAAGAAAATAAGAAGTTCGAGAAGGAGACTTACCACAACGATTAGAAACTGTCGAAGACACAAACCTGCCACTTCGTCTCGGGGCATCGTGGAGAGATAGCGAGTAGCAAAAATTGCGGAGTGCGAGCAGACGAGACAAGAATCGTTTGCGACAGTTTCATAGGGACAATATTTAAGATAAGTAGCATAGGAAGCCGCCACCACAGTAAGTCTTTGAATTTGAGTATCTTTTATTTTATTAATTAGTTGTTTCGGTCGGTTAGTGTTTAAGGAATAGTTTGTAAGTGCGAAAGTTAAATAATAATACAGTGAACTTTGAGCGAGAGTTGTTTTATGTCAGGATTGCCCTTGTGTGAAGTGCCTTCTGGGGTGGTAAAGTAAATTGTTACACGGTGGAATTCGCGCGTGCGAGGACGTATTCGTACTTGGCGTCCTTCCCCTGCCGAAACGGGCGTTACTCAAGTACGTGGCGCCCACTGCCTAGCTCCGCTGAGAAGTCGGCCGACCGTTCTATTCCGCCGTTCAATTTTGATTGTAATACAAGAACTAGAAGATCCGAGTGCTGATAAAAGATCGTCATTGCAAGAGAAACCTAAAGACAATGACAGGATTTATAAGGTCGCAGCCCTTCTCCCGTTTTACAAGAACAAGGGTGACTTACGCAACCTCAACAATTATAGGGCAATCAAGTTAACATCTCACACATTGAAGACTTACGAGCGAGTTGTCTGCAATAGATTGAAAGAGATTGTACGGTTGGATGACAATCAATGCGGCTTTGTAGAGGGTTGATCCACAGTCGATGCTATTCAGTGCTTGCGTGTTACGATGGAAAATCATCGTGATGCACGGACAGACTTGCGCTTTGTGTTTATCGATTTGGAAAAAGCCTTCGACAGAGTTCCTCGTGATCTGATATGGTTAGCCCTAGGAGCAGTTAAGGTCCCCGAGGCATATGTTAAGATGATACAAGACACGGAGCAACTACGCAAAGTTAGATGCACAGCTGGTGAGTCTGAAGAGTTTCCGGTTAAAGTTGGAGTTCACCAAGGCAGTGTATTGAGTCCCTTGCTCTTCAACATCATCATGCTCTATTTATTAACACTCATTTCTGACGACCTGGAAATATCCCTTCCCTTCGCCTATGACGTTGTCTTGGGTAGCAAAAACATCGTTGCTTTGCAGGCTGCACTGACGTGGAGTTATCCGAATAATGGAATTGAACCGAGAACATTTTTTCCCAGCAATGTTTTACAACTTTCGAAGACAATTATCTCACAAAGAATGCCTCGTCGAGTTGGTTTCCGTCTTCGACAATGAAGCACCACACTTTTCAACTACACTTGCGAGCAAAAATACTAAATCAAACTGAAAGCACGTGTATTTGTATGAATATTTTGAAACTAAAATACTACTTTTCCTTAACCCCTAGCGGGGCATAGCGCGTCAACTACTCCTGCGCGCCATCGTACTCTGTTCTGGGCAATGGGACGCAACTCCCCAAAAGACTTACCCAGTACCTGACATTCCTTTGCCACAGATCGACGCCATGTGATTCGAGGACCCCCTCTTGGTCGGCCTTGGTTGGAAATGGGGTTCCATTTCATGGCATGCAAAGCAATGCAGTTACCACTCTTCCGCAATGTGTGACCTATCCACTGCCATTTTCGCCTGCGTATCAATTCTTCGATTGGCATCTGACTCGTACGCCGACTTAGCTCTTCATTTGATATTGTTTCGGGCCAGAAAATTCTTAAAATTCGACGAAGACATGAGTTGACGAAAACTTGCAGCTTTCTGGTAACTCCTACGGAAACTTTCCATGTACTGCTCCCATACAAAAGCACTGATAGTACCAGGGAGCGAAACAGGCCCAGCTTGGTCTTGATGCTGAGATAATTGCTCTGCCAGATTTTGGACAGCATGCCGTATGCGCTTTTAGCCTGGTTGATACGACGAGCGATGTCCTGCTCCGTACCACCATTTTCGGCAACAATGCTACCCAGGTAGACAAAGTTGTCCACCTTCTCCGCAGGCTGCCCATTAATATTGATGGCAATAGGTGTCGGATTTCTTTTTCGCAACGGCGGGCTAAGAACCTTGGTCTTGTTGGTATTAATCTTTAGCCCAACCTTGCTTGCCTCCCTCTCGAGATCTAACGCCATTGCGGACAGATCCATGATTTTATGGGAGAGTAGGCATATGTCGTCAGCGTAGTCAAGATGTTGTAGATAAGATGTCAAAGTCCATTGAATTCCTCTGTCGAGTCCGGATAGGGCTGCATGCAGCACATCGCCGATCACAATGAGGAATAGGATCGGTGAGAGGATGCACCCCTGCCGAACTCCACTGCGAATCTCAAAGTCCCCCGACACCTTACCTTTATGCAGAACGCGACATTTCGCGCCGTCATAGGTTGCCTTAATAATAGCCACAAGCTTCTCAGGGATGCCTCTCCTGCGCAAGGCCGCCCATATAGAATCCCGGTTCACACTATCGAAAGCCTTTTCGAAATCGATGAAAAGCAAGTGAAGCGGAGAATCGTATTCAGCGCATTGCTCGATGATGATCCGCAAGGTGTTAATGTGATCGACACAGGAGAATCCGGATCGAAAGCCAGCCTGCTCTTCATCAATTGTGCTTTCTAAGTGGGCCTTTAGGCTTTCCAGGACGATTTTAGCTACAATATTATCTTGGCAACGGCAGGAAGCACACAAATGCCTCTCCAATTAATACAGTCTGTGAGGCTACCATTCTTTGGAAGTTTAATGATCAAACCTTCCTTCCCCTCAGTGGGAAAGGTCTCTGTATTCCACGCTTTATCAACAAGTGGGTGCAGCAAATCGGCAGTTACGCTTGGCGCTGCTTGATAACGTTCGGCAGGGATGCCGTCAAGTCCGGCGGCCTTTCCTCGTTTTAGTGCAATAATTGCAGTGACTATTTCCTCTTTAGTTGGGGCAGTGGACCGTATACGCACATTTTGATGGTTAGCTATTTTAAATTATCTATATGAGTGGGAACTTCACCAGAGGTTACACGGTTCAAGACCACGGCGAAGTGTTCTTTCCACCTTCCAAGATAAGTAGCTTTCCATCACTATCCTTCACCGGATGTTGGCAGGAGTTACGACCACCTGTAAACTCCTTGATGACACCGTATACGGCGTTTAAGTTGTTACTTCTAGCGGCTTCTTCTGCTGACGCTAAAAGAGAATTGGCATAAACTCTTTTATCGCGTCGTACACTACGCTGAACTTCTCGAGCTTTCTGACGGTAAAGGTGTTCGATGCTGCTTCGATTGTCGTCTGATGCTGCAGCCAAACGAACTTTCAGCTCCTTTCTTTCAACAATCCGCTGCCATGAAGCGTCGGACATCCAGGGCTTATTCCGGCAATCCGGGTTTGGGCCAAGGATGGTATTTGCGTTATCAATGTACGCATTTTTTATGGCATCCCAGTTTTCGTTTATGTCACTATCTGGGTGACTAGTTATCTCAGCCGCTTTTTGCGCAAGATGGTCATTATATTGTTGTAAGACAGCTGGATTTTTTAATCGAGCAGTGTTGAATTTGCGGCGCCTGGATCTTTCGTCGCTGGGGCGGCGCACGGCTGCAATACGCAATCGAACATTAGCGATCATAAGATAATCGTCTCTTCCCATCCCAATATCGGCACCCTTCTTGTTTCGCACGTCCAGGAGGCAACTCTTGAATCTTACTACTCAATTGCCCTAACCCCTTGTGGGGCATAGCGCGTCAAATGTTCCATGTGGCCCAGTTGACGTTTCGTTGGCATAAATTGGTTTCAGAGAATGCAGTTGCCAGCATGCACCTCCTGCACATCCATGGCCACGAACGTTGTCGTGGGCGGGATTCGAACCCGAAACACCGGTAGTCAAACATGAGACTGATGCCTCAACACACCGCGCTACCGGTCGAATCTTACTTATGGCAAAATGGTCGATCTGATTTTGTGTTCTGCGCCGATCAACAGAGGACCAACTGATTTTGTGGTGGTCCTTATGCTCAAACATAATACCACCGATGAAGAGACTGTGAAAGTTGCAGAACTCTACAAATCTTTCACCGTTGTCATTACGATCACCAAGACCGTGTCTTCCCATCACATGTCTGAGCCCATAGTTATCAGCGCCACCTTTCGCATTCAAATCACCCATAACCATTATAATGTCACCTTTAGGTGTTCTGCTCTGAACGGCGTTTAGTTCTTCGTAGAAGGAGTCTTTTGCCAAGACATTGTCGGGTTCAGTAGGGGCATAACATTGTATTATTGAGATGTTCCTCATTTTGGTCCGGAACCTGGCGGTCAAGACACTGTCAGAGACCGGTTCCCAGGATAAGAGACAGTTTCGCGCGGCTCTGGTTAAAAGGAGCCCCACACTTGACTCACGGCGACTACCGGTAGCTTTACCGGAGTACAACATTACAGTGCTGCCCGTTGGAGAGATGAATTCTCCGCTGTTCCACCATCTTATCTCACTAACTCCTAAGATATTTAATTTGTACCTCAGAAATTCACTCTCTAATTGAAGAAATCGTGCGTTCTGGGGACCTTCTGATCCATTGTCCAGGAGAGTACGCACATTCCAGAATCCAATCTTTGTCATTGTACGATAGCTAAAAGTCGTAACCGTTGAGTCAGTGCTTATCCGAGGCATAGTTGACGTTTCGTTAGCATATAAAGATTTCGGATAGTGCAAGTTGCTGGCATACACACCCTGTCCTTTTATTGTCGGTTTTAACGACAGGCCCTCAAAGGGAAAGGCCGTGGTATTTTTTTCACACCCCACAACACACCACATATTTTGAAAAGTACATTATGTATCCCTACAAATCGTATATCATTAGAAAACTTGAAATCTTAGCTTTACATTAATACCATTTTTAACAATATTTGAAGATAGATTTTAAAAGAGTGGGGCTTGAAATCAAAAAGTAGTAAAAATGGGGATTTTAAAAAATGGAGTGTGGTCAGGTTTTTGTTAAATAAAACAAAAAATTTTGAAAAAATAACAAAATTATTTATTTATTAATATCTGGTATTACCACCTCTTGCTCTAATCACAGCTTGTAATCGATTTTTAATTGACATTATTAATTTTTTAATGGTATCTTGAGGAATTTCGCTCCACTCCTCTATTAAGGCCTCCTTCAATTCGTCGATAGTCGAAGGTGCGGCATCTCTGTGTCGGACTCTTCTTTTGAGCTCGTCCTACAAGTCCTCAATTTGATTTAAGTCTGGAGTGCGTGCAGGCCTGTCAATTGTCGCAATATTAGCTTCGTTCGGGAACTGCTGTGCTTGACGCGATGTGTGACATCGTGCATTGTCGTGCATTAAAGTAAAGTTGTCGCCAATAGATGCTGCGTGGGGAACAACATGGCCACGTCGAATACCGGTAATATACCGTTCGGCTGTCAGTCCTCCTCCTCGGCCTCCAGAGGGCACGAATACAATTTCCGTTTTTGAATCCACAGAGATACCGGCCCACACCATACACGAACCGCCCCCGTATGCTACCTTTTCTGTGATACAGCATTGCACAAATCGCTCACCTGGACGCCTGTATACCCGACCTCCTCTGTCACTGCCATGTCGACACACTCTGGTCTCGTCGGTGAACAATACGGACCGCCATTGCTCGAGGGTCCAATTTAAGTGATTCCTGAGAAACGTGAGTCGCGCTTTTCGGTGATGTGGGGTCAATTTTGGGCCTGTGCCAGGCCGTCTTGGAGTCAAATTCGCTTCCTTTAGTCGTCTCCTCACTGTCCACTCGCTTACAGCTACTCCGCGAACGTCCCTCAGATTCTACTGCACGTCAACTCCCGTGAGGTGCCAATTTCGTAGCATACTTGTCACAATAAAACGATCGTCTTCGGAAGTGCACCTAGAGCGGCCGGGTCGGGGTCTCTGATTGTAGCTACCTTCCCCCCGAAACACTCTTGACACAGTAGACTGACTCATTTCTAGCTGACGAGCGACTGTTCTCTGAGTAAGCCCTTCCGAAAATAGGGCGACAACTTGAGCTGCCTGCTGAGGCGTGGTACTCATGAATGGAAAAATTGTGACTTTTATTGCTTTAAACTTATTCAATCGACCTTCCAGATTCAACTGACCATTGAAAACCCTTTGCGGATGCATTTATAGGGTTAGTTTGCCTTGTAATAACCCATTCATAAATGTTCAATTTCCCGACTTTTTAGCTCCCGGTAGCGTTCATTTATAAAACACTCAGTAAAAGGTGATAAAAAAGGTATCATTGTAAAGCTAAGATCTCAAACTTTCAAATGACATACGATTTGTAGGGATACATAACGTACTTTTAAAAATATACATACAAATACACGTGCTTTCGGTTTGATTCAGTATTTTTGCTCGCAAGTGTATTTCTCGTTTGTATGTAAAATTCAAACGTGGACAGGTGAGTCTTAGCAACGATCCAAGGGCAGGTGCACCAAAAACAGCAGTCACCCAAAATAACGTCGATGCTTGCAGAAGCTCATAGCGGAAGATCGACATGTGACATATCGCGAGATTGAGGCATCATTGGGGATTTCAAAGACCGCAATTCAAGAAATTTTGCATAAAGAATTGTGTGTAAAAAAAATAGTTTCCCATTGGATACCGCATCTATTGACCGAAGAACAGAAAGCAGCTCGGTCAATTGGTGTTAAAAAACTCTAGACTGCTTCAACACAGGAAACTCTAACAACGTGCACACATCGTCAGTGGTTATGAATCCTGGAGTTACTCTTATGAGCCCGACAATAAACGCCAGTCTTCTGTTTGGGTGTTCCAAAATGAAGAAAAGCCGACAAAAGTCATCCGTTCTCGAAGTGTCTCCAAAAAGATGGTCGCGACATTTGTCTTAAAGCAGATCATGTAGCAACAATTCCTCTGCAAGATCAAATAACAGTTACTGCCGATTAGTATACAACCATTTGTTTGCCAGAAGTCATCGTTGAGCTTCGAAAAACCAACCCCGAACGACGAATCATCCTCCACCAAGACAATGCAAGTTCGCACACAGCTCGCAAGATAATTGTATTTTTAAAGAAAAAAAAAACGTCGAATTGTTAGACCATCCTCCGTACAGTCCCTACCTAAGCCCCAGTGATTTCTTTACCTTTCCGAAAATTAAGTAAAAACTGTGTGGTCAAAGGTTCCAGTCGCCAGAAGAGGCAGTCTAAGCTTTCAAAAACGCAATTTTGACTATACCAATTTTAACTGAGTTGGTTCGAGCGCATGCAATAGTGTATTCGTGGAAAATACTTGAAAAAAAAAAAACAGTAAAGTCTTTGAAAATTATATACTGTTTTCATTCAGCCCTATATGCAAAACTTAAAAGACAACCTTACCTTACCCGTTATTTGATGAAATACTCGCAAAAACATGATTTTTTGAAGGAACAAACAAGCACAAGATAAAAGCTTTTTCAAGTAAGATTATCTTGCAAAGTATTTAAGATATATATATATATATTCATACTATCAACCAACATTCATGCTAAGTTTCAAAAATTTTCGAATTTTTCCACTCGATTTTCAATCGTCACCTAGGGTACAACTGGACATGGCAATGCGGAATCTGAAGAAAATACAAATGGTTATAACTTGTCAAATTTTTTTGTCCAATTTATAACGGGACAAAAAATTTTGTCCAATAAATGATAAAAAAGATGAAAGGAAAAAAAACTTGAAAAAAAAAAACGCAAAAAGCAAAAGGAGTTTTTTTTTAAGTGCCGACTTTAAAAAGCATATATCTCCTGGGGGGGGGGGGGGGGGACAAAAACTCCTCCTCAATAGTCCTCCGTGTGGATGCCCCCTGGCACGGCAGTGGTCACTGACCATTGCTAACCAACGTCAAGCCGCCAGTGATGGCGGAGCGATGATTTGGTTGAGGTAAACCTTCCCCCTGTGGTGTGGGGTGTAAAAATAATACCACGGCCTTTCCCTTTGAGGGCCTGTCGTTAAAACCGACAATAAAAGGACAGGATGTGTATGCCAGCAACTTGCACTATCCGAAATCTTTATATGCTAACGAAACGTCAACTATGCCTCGGATAAGGACTGACTCAACGGTTACGACTTTTGGCTATCGTACAATGACAAAGATTGGATTCTGGAATGTGCGTACTCTCCTGGACAATGGATCAGAAGGTCCCCAGAGCGCACGATTTCTTCAATTTGAAAGAGAGTGAATTTCTGAGGTACAAATTAAATATCTTAGGAGTTAGTGAGATAAGATGGTGGAACAGCGGAGAATTCATCTCTCCAACGGGCAGCACTGTAATGTTGTACTCCGGTAAAGCTACCGGTAGTCGTCGTGAGTCAGGTGTGGGGCTCCTTATCCTGGAAGCCGGTCTCTGACAGAATCTTGACCGCCAGGTTCCGAACCAAAATGAGGAACATCTCTATAATACAATGTTATGCCCCTACTGAACCCGACAATGTCTTGGCAAAAGACTCCTTCTACGAAGAACTAAATGCTGTTCAGGGCAGAACACCTAAAGGTGACATTATAATGCTTATGGGTGATTTGAATGCGAAAGTTGGCGATGATAACTATGGGCTTAGACATGTAATGGGGAGACACGGTCTTGGTGATCGTAATGACAACGGTGAAAGATTTGTAGAGTTCTGCAACTTTCACAGTCTCTTCATCGGTGGTACTATGTTTGAGCATAAGGACCACCACAAAATCAGTTGGTCCTCTGTTGATCGGCGCAGAACACAAAATCAGATCGACCATTTTGCCGTAAGTAAGTTTCAAGAGTTGCCTCCTGGACGTGCAAAACAAGAAGGGTGCCGATATTGGGATGGAAAGAGACGATTATCTTATGATCGCTAATGTTCGATTGCGTATTGCAGCCGTGCGCCGCCCCAGCGACGAAAGATCCAGGCGCCGCAAATTCAACACTGCTCGATTAAAAAATCCAGCTGTCTTACAACAATATAATGACCATCTTGCGCAAAAAGCGGCTGAGATAACTAGTCACCCAGATAGTGACATAAACGAAAACTGGGATGCCATAAAAAATGCGTACATTGATGGCGCAAATACCATCCTTGGCCCAAACCCGGATTGCCGGAATAAGCCCTGGATGTCCGACGCTTCATGGCAGTGGATTGTTGAAAGAAAGGAGCTGAAAGTTCGTTTGGCTGCAGCATCAGACGACAATCGAAGCAGCATCGAACTCCTTTACCGTCAGAAAGCTCGAGAAGTTCAGCGTAGTGTGCGACGCGATAAAAGAGTTTATGCGAATTCTCTTTTAGCGTCAGCAGAAGAAGCCGCTAGAAGTAACAACTTAAACGCCGTATACGGTGTCATCAAGGAGTTTACAGGTGGTCGTAACTCCTGCCAACATCCGGTGAAGGATAGTGATGGAAAGCTACTTATCTTGGAAGGTGGAAAGAACACTTCGCCGTGGTCTTGAACCGTGTAACCTCTGGTGAAGTTCCCACTCATATAGATAATTTAGCTAACCATCAAAATGTGCGTATACGGTCCACTGCCCCAACTAAAGAGGAAATAGTCACTGCAATTATTGCACTAAAACGAGGAAAGGCCGCCGGACTCGACGGTGTCCCTGCCGAACGTTATCAAGCAGCGCCAAGCGTAACTGCCGATTTGCTGCACCCACTTGTTGATAAAGCGTGGAATACAGAGACCTTTCCCACTGAGTGGAAGGAAGGTTTGATCATCAAACTTCCAAAGAAGGGTAGCCTCACAGACTGTAATAATTGGAGAGGCATTTGTGTGCTTCCTGCCGTTGCCAAGATAATATTGTAGCTAAAATCGTCCTGGAAAGCCTAAAGGCCCACTTAGAAAGCACAATTGATGAAGAGCAGGCTGGTTTTCGATCCGGATTCTCCGTGTCGATCATATTAACACCTTGCGAATCATCATCGAGCAATGCGCTGAATACGATTCTCCGCTTCACTTGCTTTTCATCGATTTTGAAAAGGCTTTCGATAGTGTGAACCGGGATTCTATATGGGCGGCCTTGCGCAGGAGAGGCATCCCTGAGAAGCTTGTGGCTATTATTAAGGCAACCTATGACGGCGCGAAATGTAGCGTTCTGCATAAAGGTAAGGTGTCGGGGGACTTTGAGATTCGCAGTGGAGTTCGGCAGGGGTGCATCCTCTCACTGATCCTATTTCTCATTGTGATCGGCGATGTGTTGCATGCAGCCCTATCCGGACTCGACAGAGGAATTTAATGGACTTTGACATCTTATCTACAACATCTTGACTACGCTGACGACATATGCCTACTCTCCCACAAAATCATGGATCTGTCCGCAATGGCGTTAGATCTCGAGAAGGAGGAAAGCAAGGTTGGGCTAAAGATTAATACCAACAAGACCAAGGTTCTTAGCCCGCCGTTGCGAAAAAGAAATCCGACACCTATTGCCATCAATATTAATGGGCAGCCTGTGGAGAAGGTGGACAACTTTGTCTACCTGGGTAGCATTGTTGCCGAAAATGGTGGTACGGAGCAGGACATCGCTCGTCGTATCAACCAGGCTAAAAGCGCATACGGCATGCTGTCCAAAATCTGGCAGAGCAATTATCTCAGCATCAAGACCAAGCTGGGCCTGTTTCGCTCCCTGGTACTGTCAGTGCTTTTGTATGGGAGCAGTACATGGAAAGTTTCCGTAGGAGTTACCAGAAAGCTGCAAGTTTTCGTCAACTCATGTCTTCGTCGAATTTTAAGAATTTTCTGGCCCGAAACAATATCAAATGAAGAGCTAAGTCGGCGTACGGGTCAGATGCCAATCGAAGAATTGATACGCAGGCGAAAATGGCAGTGGATAGGTCACACATTGCGGAAGAGTGGTAACTGCATTGCTTTGCATGCCATGAAATAGAACCCCATTTCCAACCAAGGCCGACCAAGATGGGGTCCTCGAATCACATGGCGTCGATCTGTGGCAAAGGAATGTCAGGCACTGGGTAAGTCTTTTGGGGAGTTGCGCCCCATTGCTCAGAACAGAGTACGATGGCGCGCAGGAGTAGTTGACGCGCTATGCCCCGCTAGGGGTTAAGGCAAAGTAGTATGTGAATGTGTGGTGTATGCATGATCGCTTATATCGCCTAAACCGCTGCACAGAATGACATGAAAATTTCTACAACGATTCATTATGTCACTGCGCAGGCTATAGGCTTGGTCCGAGTTGCAAATTCTTAGTAACTGTGTTGTGAAAAAGAAAATACTGAATCACACGGCAAGAAACAGACAGACACAAAGGTTACTAAGTGAATAGTCAAACTTCGAATATACGTTGACAATGGTTTTTTTGTTTTTTTGAGTTATTTTGTGGTCAGGGAAATTTTTCGTTATTAAACCGTGAGTATATCATTAGCGAGCGAAGTGAGCTCTTCCAGCTTTCTAGATGTTGTCCGCGGGCGACAGCTAGTATATCCTAAACTATAAAAGATAAAAGTCTCGCAACACACAGCGGTATTCCGCAGCTTGGAAAACAAGGCTTTAGTACTGAAAGTAATAAGTGCGACCTCCATCTAGTGTCGGTGGAACATAAGCCAAATGCGGCTGAGTCCAGCAACTTGGTGCTTGTACCCATTGCGGGTAAAATCCAGGCAATGGCACCGAGATTATGCCAACTCGGTAAATAAATACAATACCGAAGATAAATTAACAATTAATACTACTGATGTCAATAGCAGCGTTTTTTTTTTGTACAATGTTCTGGATCAATTGTTCGCGTTACACTAAAGCCTCGTTTTCCAAGCTGCGGAACTTTGCTGCGTGCTGCGGAACATACTGCCTCAAAATCCTTGTTTCCCTATTTTCGAAGTTACAAGATACCGCTGCGTGTTGCGGAAAAGACTGCTTTCGAGACAGTCCTATCCCCGAGACGCAGCGGTATCTCGCAGCCTGAAAACAAGGCTGAAAGCTGTCAATTCCGCAAGACACAGCGGGATTCCGCAGCTTGGAAAATGGGGCTTAACAACAAATGTTCTGAATTGTGCTGAATGAACAGCTGATGTATGAAATCAGTTCTTAGGCCGGCCGCATCTTGGACGTAGGCAGGGCAGCGTAGCGCAGCGTGCACATGGCATTGTTGTTGTAAAATCAGATTTGGACAATTGTTACATTAGAAGTGAATTCGTAGATTGAAATTTGTTGAAATATTCGGAATTCGCTGCGAGCAATGCACTTACACAGTTTATGTCGATCATACAGTTCATTTCCTGTCAATAAAACGTAGACGTTTTGTAATTACATGGAATAGCAAAGAAACAAAATAGTAAGGGAGACAACCACGTGTTTACAACCCTCATCGCGTTTTCTTTTTGGGCTGTAATTAGTACATATACAATATTTGAAATGTGCAATCACAGAATAGCAATCCTGCCTGAGCAGAGCCTACCGGAAATGCTTTTTAATGAACTATGAAAATGTAAGATGACCACGTGTTTACAACCCTCATCGCGTTTTCTTTTCGGACGGTAATTAGTACATACGAGTATATTTGATATGTGCAATCACGGAATAGCAATCCTGCGTAAAGGTGACGTTCCATGTCGACGAACAACCCTCATCGTGTTTTCCGCTAAATAAGGTGTCAAATCAAGGGTTTTGATGTCTTCTTTCCGAAAAACTAATCCTACTTCGCGAAAGCTTGCCGGGAGTTCGTGGCAGCCGCGTGCAAAGATGATGTTTCAGGTCACTAACTACGCTCATCGTGTTTCCCGGTAAATAAGGTGTCAAATCAAAGGCCATGATGTCCTCTTTCCAATAACCATTCCTTCCTAGCGCCCCAATTACCTATCCCGCCAACCATTTACGGCAAGCTTTCGTAAGGCAGGATTGGTTTTTCGAAAAGAGGACATCAACCACTTTGATTCGACACCTAATTCAACGCAAACCGTGATGAGGGTTGTCCGACGACCTAAAACGTCAATTTTGTGCGGTTCTGCCACCCACTTCCGACAAGCTGTCGCGAGGCAGGATTGGATTTTCCGAAAGAGGACTTCAAGACCTAATTCAGCGCAAACGTTCAAACGACCTGAAACGTCAACTTTACGCGCTCCAACCAGGCATTTTCGGTAAGCTTTCGCGATGCAAGATTTGTTTTTTTTTCGAAAGAGAACATTAACCACTTAAATTCTACAACTAATACAGCGTACACCTCGCTGTTCGCCGACCTGAAACGTAACCTTTGCCTGCTCTTGCCACCCACTTCCGGTAAGCTTTCGCGAGGCAGGATTGCTTTTTTCGAAAAGGGGACATCAATTCCTTTGATTTGATCCCATATTTAGCGGAAAACGCGATGAGAATAGCTCGTGACTTGATACGTCACCTTTGCGCGCTCCTGCCACCCACTTCCAGCAAGCTTTCGCGAGGCGGGGTTGGTTTTTCGGAAAGAGGACATCAAAACCCTTGGTTTGATACCTCATTTAGTGGAAAACGCGATGAGGGCTATTCGTAAACCTGAAACGTCAGCTTTGCCCGCACCCACCTCCGACAAGCTTAAGCTAGGCAGGATTGATCATTCGGAGAAAGGACATCGAGACCTTTGATTTGACACCTTATTTTGCGCATGAGGATTGTGCGTCCTATTTTTTACATTTCTGTAATTCATTAAAAGGCATTTCCGGTCGGCTCTGTTCGGGCAGGATTGATATTCCGTGACTGCATATATCAAATCTATGTACTAATTAAAGTCCGGGAAGAAAACGCGATGGTAGTCCGCGATGAGGGTTGCAAACGTGCGGTCGTCTTCCGGACTAAAATGATTCTGCTGCACAAATAGAATTTATTAGATTGTATTTGTACTGAGGATATATTAGAATTTAAGCTCTTGACATTTGAGTTTTTCTGCAAGGTAGTGAAAATATAAAAAAAAAAAATAAACTTGAAATGCGTTTTTTTGTAACGCATGAGTTACCTTTTGTTGCTGCTTTTTTATGCTTTGGAAAACTGCCTGTTCCTGCTGAGTCAGATCTGAAGCATTGATTGTTTGTAATTTGGCGCCGGCTAATTGTCCAGTCTGCTGTATGCGTATTATTTGTGGATTAATTAGACTGGAACTAGCTGTTTGCGAAGTAACCACATTCGCTGGTGACACTGTTATAGTCGATGTAGCGACAGATCCATTTCCAGATGTAATGATAACTTTTTGAAGCTGTTGAAGGCCGCCCTGAGATGAGATGATCACTTGCTTACCTTGCAAGCTACCTTGTGGTATTTGACTACTAGGAATCATCACCGCTTTTTGCAGATTTATAGTGCTTTGCCGTGGTATTGTCTTACCGCCAGATGCAATAATACTTTGAACATTTTGTTTCTGATTGAATACAGCTATATGGTGTTGTGGTTTGACGCTATTTACGAGTGTAGCTTTGGATTGTTGACGCCCTGGGGTTAAACTTACTTGACCCACTCTCTGTTGAGGCAAACTATTCGAGGAATTAAGATTACTTAATAATTTTTGTTGCTGTTGAAGAGTGATATTTGTAACAGCAACATGAGGGCTTATTAAACTTTTTCCAGCCTGTGCAGTGGTTGACGACACTCTTAAAAAGTTCTTAGCAGTTGGTTGCATGAGCGATTGCTTAAAGCTCCCACTATTTGTTACAATTTGTGCTTGATTTGTTCTAACTTTGTTATTAATGCTAGTAAGAGTAGCAATAGTAGACGAAATAGTTGGCTGGAAAATACAAACGAATAAATTTTAATGAATAGATTATTTTAAAGTGATCCAGAATCTCAACTTTACTCAACCGACTTCTAAAAATGTACATACAGTAGGTGGCCAATTATTAGAGACACTCCAAATTATCTCTAAATTCCAAGTTTGAATAAATGGTCGCGTTTAGGTTTAGGTGGGAAGAGGGGGTATACCTATCGTGAGATTCAATTTTTCAAATAAAACTAATACCTTCAGAATGCGGAAAATCTAGATACGTTAAATGATTAAAAGCGAAAATTTTAAAAATCAAAACAACAATTTTCCTTTCTCGGAGCTACAGCTAATTATTTATTTCTTTGATTTTTACACAATAAGTTTTAAATATTAAAATAAAGTATTAGTTTCTTTTTTTTACTATTCTATTATAGCTCACGTGGTTTTGCTGTTATTATTATGACAAAGTTCTTTGATTTCTTGAGCCAATGCACTATAGTTTACCCTTTTCTATGCATGCTTTTTCACGATGTTGCTATTATGGGGGAATAGCAACATCGATTATATATGTATGCAGAACGACTCCCCAGCGAACATTTTGGTGAATGTTCATTGCAAGAAACCCATATGAACTAATTTTCTGAATGTCCATTTCACTTAATCTTCGTCAAGTGAACTACAAATGAATGTCATTCTGCCAAGCGGCTTTCGAGAACTTATAATCAGTTTTCTTTCAGGATATGAAGAATAATTGAAACTCTATTCTGGCCAGCCGCATGAACGCATGAACAAAAACTATACTGCTAATAAAGCGGTTTTCAGGTTTTTTTTATAAGTGAATAAGTGATAAGTGAAAACATTCATTTCAATTGGTGGGCTTAGTGCTGAGTTTAGTGAAAAATAATAAGTTTATCATTTTTGCAAGTGAAAATCAAGTAAAGTAAGTATATTTAAAACTTATCTGTATTTTAGTTAGGGGGGCAAAGACCTTTTCCATAGTCCTCCGCGTGGGCGCCCCCTGGTAACGGCAGTGTATCAATTCGCTGACGGCCAATGTCTTAGCGATATGACAGTTTGGAAAAGGCAGATAGCTGTAGCCTGAATGGCTGACCAACACCTAAGCGTCTCAGGTCTAGTAGGATGGAATGACTTGCGTAGTTGGACCTGCTACATAGTTGTGTGGGCTCCAGCACGTTTATTAAACCATCTGAAGCAGCTATCTCCGAGGCCATCCCCTGAATGGGGTTAAGCGACGTGCTGACAACTCGTCCTTGTAAAAACCACTCCACTAAGCTCGGAGAAATGAATTCAGAGGGAATTTGAGAATAAAAAATAGTTGGTCCCGTTGCGGGGCGCGAACCGCAGAGACCGTGTTTCGAGTAGCAAAAAATGCCCGGTGCGTTACCGAGCTAAGCTACAGACGCATACTAAGTTGGTGTGCAGAATGAAACCAAGTGTCACAAACAATTCCAACCACTCCATGTCAAGAAACCTGGAACAAAAGCCTCGGATTGGACGGATCAACAACGACGACCACGCAAACGAATAAAGGATTATTCTTTCGGATCCTGGAATGTACGCTCCCTGAACAAACCGGGGGCCGAAAAGGCCCTCCTTCAACAGGTCGAAAAGTACAAACTGAGCATTACTGCAGTCCAGGAAACAAATTGGCTTGGCAGCGAGATTAATGACAAGAAATCGCACACAATTTTTACAAGTGGCAAACCATCGGGCCGCAAGGAGTTTGGAGTAGCATTTATAGTGAACAATCACCTCAAACCGCATATTACTGATTTCAAACCCATAAATGAACGGCTGTGTGCGATTCGCATCAAGACTCGATTCTTCAATCTCTGGCTCATCAATGTGCATGCCCCCACTGAAGTTAAAGAAGACGCAGTAAAAGACGAGTTCTACGCCCGCCTTGAAACTCTCTTCGACTCACTTCCAACAAACGACGTCAAATTGCTGCTGGGAGACTTTAACGCGAAAGTCGGGAATGAAAGTTGGCATCGGGGGACCTCTGGAGGCCACAGCCTCCATGAAGAATGTAACGATAACGGCCAGCGACTTATCGACTTCGCCTGCAGCAGGAATCTAGTCGTAAGCTCTACGTGTTTCCCGCATCGACGCATTCACAAGCAGACCTGGAAGTCTCCAGACGCACATACCGTCAACCAAATTGACCACGTCCTCATTTGCAGGAGATGGGCGTCTAGTGTCATGGATGTCCGCTCCCATCGAGGAGCAAACTGCGACTCAGATCATCACTTGGTGAAGACGACCTACAGATGTAGAATTTCCTCAGTGCACCAGTCAAGAATCAGCCCTCCCAAAATCTTTGCGGTTGATAAGCTCTTGAGTGATGCTACAGCGGTGGCGTATACTACCGCCCTTGAGGAAAAACTATCACCTATGCTACACAACATCAGCAACACAGGCGTCCATGGGTTCTGGGAAGAACTCAAGGGTACCATCAAGGATGTCGCAGAGAAGGTCGTGGGATATAAAGCCCGGCGAGCGCGAAATGACTGGTTCGACGAAGAATGCAAAAATTCACTTGACGCGAAAAACGAGGCCTACAGACAATGGATTCAACGAGGAACCAGAGCCAGAAGAGAAAAATATGACGAGCTACGGCGAATATCGAATAGAATAATTAGACGTAAGAAACGTAAATACTTTGACGAGCAGTTGCTGAACATAAACGAAAACTTAGCTAATAGGAACACCAGACAAGCGTACAAACTAGTAAATTCAATTAAGAACGGCTACCAACCCAGGACTAGCCTTTGTAAGGACAAGGATGGAAACATCATCAGCGACACCGATGGTATTAACAAACGATGGGCCTCTTATTTTGAAGAGCTTCTAAACCGACCATCTAACATCCCCACACAGGAAGCTCTCGACGATATTGACGAAATCAAGCGACGGATACAGTTAGCTAATAAGACTTTTTTCTCGGTTCTCCCCATAATGAAATCAAAACATGTGCACAGAAACACGAAGCTCCGCGTGTACAAAACCATTATACGACCAGTGCTATGCTATGGCTGCGAAGCATGGACCCTAACTCAAGCCTCCGAAAACATGCTAGACACTTTCGAACGTAAGGTTCTACGGCGAATTTTCGGGGCTGTTTGCGATCGAGATGGATGGCGCATGCGATACAACCATGAGTTGTATGAAATGTACGATGAGCTGCAAGTCTCGAAAATCGTCAAACTACAACGACTTCAATGGGCAGGGCATGTACAAAGAATGGACGATGATCGCATGCCTAAGAGAGTAATGAATGCAGAACGAGTCGACGGAGCGAGACTACGAGGACGACCGAGATCTCGTTGGGAGAGCTCAGTAGGTGTGGACGCCGCGCAGCTGCTGGGCTCCCAAAATTGGAGGACGCGGTCACGTGACCGAGATAATTGGAGGACAATGATCCAGGCGGCCAAGGTCCGACGTCGGGCTGTCGCGCCACGATGATGATGATGATTTTAGTCATAAAAACCTTATAGACTAGTCAATTTGGATACTCAGTACACTGCTACTAGGAAATTTTCTTGAAACCGATGATGTAAACGATAGCTTAAATCCATCTCTGACCGCAGGATCTATGTACAATTAACAAAAAAAACCCAACAAATAGGGCCTCACCAACTTGTACCCATTATTTCTCGATCATTTCCCACTCAATCACAAAATTAAGAATTTCTGTTTTTAGCGCAGACTATTTGCTAAAAAATCTGGCTAGAATCTACATGAACAAATCCATGGCTGATTTGCAATTAGAATTCCAAGAAATTCTTGGCCATTTTTTTACATATCAATTAACTGATAGCAGATTTTAAATTTATTCCAGGGCCGCATTAAATGTATTAGTTTACCTATGAAATGTATGGTAGTATTTTAGTATGTATTTGCTAAAAAAAAATCTGGCTAGAATCTATATGAGCAAATGTATGGTAGTATATGCTTCAATTGATGCGGGCGTATTCATGGATTGGAGCTTATAATAAAACATGCATTAAAGCTTTTACCACTGTATCGGTTTTAAAATCTATGATTGCAATCTAATGTTTTCTTTTTAAATTAATTTTCATCTTACTCATTATTTATATTTAGGTGCTTGTATATTTACAATCCCAAGTGCCACCGAAACAATGGAAATACACATCCAAAGGCATTTCCAATATGCCAAGGAAGTTACTCCTTGGTAAAACAAGCCAATTTATTGAATCAATATTATATAGTTATAGAACAACTTTATATTTTAGAAAAGACAGAAATAAATCAAAACACCCGAATTATCATTATCAACGTTTAAAGTTATATTTTTTCTTTATATTTAAGATTTTTGAAATATTTTTTTAGCACGTTCGCCTTCAACGCACTGGGCCCCGGTTCGATTCCGGGGATTTACGTGTCGGACTATGAGCCCACTCAGCTGTTAAATGAGTACCCATTATGGGGTAAATAACTCGGTTGAGCGTATTGCTGATCACATACCTCTGCACAAAAAAACCGTCACGATCTAGAAAATGAGATGATGCTAACTCATCTCGAGGCCGTGGTTCAAATTGGACTGTTGCGCCAGTTAAATATTTATTTATTAATACTTGTTTACTAAGTAATATTATTAATATTTTTTCTGTAGTCGCATAATCTTTATATAGTATAAAAATAAGTCGTCTACGAATGTACAGGCATAACTCAGTAACCCTTTCTCCGATTTGGCTCAATTTTTTTTGTTGTGCTCCTTTACGCCCAACTTAGAGAGAAAATTGGAAAATTCCATTTCCCATACATTTTGTATGGAGAAATTTTATCATCTCCGATTTGGCTCAATTTTTATACCGTTCACGGATGTGATAGGGTATATTAAAATAACTTTGTCATGAAGTTTGCAACGCACAGAAGGAAGCATCTCCGACCATATAAACTATATATTCTTGGTCGGTATGATGAGACGAGACGATTAAGCTTGTCCGTCTGTCTGTCTGTCCGTCTGTATGTCTGTTTCTATGCAAACTAGTCCCTCAGTTTTAAAGCTATCGAGAAAATTTTTTGAAATTTTGTACAGAGCCTTCTTTCTATTGCACGCAATATATATAGGTACATAAGTCGGAACCAACGGAATCGGACCACTACGTCATATAGCTGCCATTGTAACGACCGGTCCAAAAATTGGTCTTTGTGAGAAAAACTTTTTTATTTCTGAAGATATCTTTTTCAAACTTCGGAGGAATCAATAATATTTATAGCATAATCACATTCACAAATTTAGTTGAAATCGGACCACTACGTCATATAGCTGCCATAGGAACGACCGGTCCAAAAATTCGTCTTTGTGAGAAAAACTTTTTTATTTCTAATGATATTGTTTTCGAAATTCACAATAATCAATAGTAACTTTAGTGAAATCATATTTCCGAATTTGGTTGAAATCGGATTACTCTATCATAGGAACGACCGTCCCAAAAGCATGTTTTTGCCAGAAAAACTTTATTTTTTTCTGAAGATATCTTAACAAAATTGCATATTATTCAACCGTATTGACTGCTAAGTCACGTTCCTAAATTTGGTTGAAATCGGCCCACTATTTAATATACCTCTTATAGGAACAGTGAAATCGGAACAAGTTCTACTACTAACTTCAAAAAGGCAAATATACCACAAAACACAGCGAAGGTATGATACACAAAGCGTGAAGGGTATTATACGTTCAGTATGCTAGCCGAAGGCTAGCTTGTTATACTCTAGATGAAATCTGAGAGTATTATAAGTTTGCCACAAAGTTTGTAACGCTAAGAAATAAGGCTCGCAGAAAAAAATGAATGATACAGAAGTTCATATTATCACTCGAATATCTCAGAACCGGATGTCCGTCTGTCCGTCCGTCCGTCCGTGACCTCTCTAGCTCGAGAACGCGTTGAGCTATGAAGTTCAAATTTTGCACACGTTATTTTTGACCAAAAAATGAAGGCTAAGTTCGTGAACGGGCTAAATCGCTCCACCCCTTCTACCCCCTCCCATACAAAATGACACATTTTTGAAAATTTACAATAATCAGATTTTCTCAGAAACTATAAAACATATTGCTTTGAAATTTTTAATATATCACTTTTATGATAATTGTAACCTATGTTATAAAACTTATTGTAATCCTCACCCTCCTTCTACCCCCTCCCATACAAACTGCACTATTTCATGAAATACGTTAAGCCAATTTACTCAGTACGTATACAATTTATCGGGCTGAAATTTTGTACTTAACACTTAATTAACAATATCAGTTAGATTCAAAAAAATTAATCGATTACCCTTACTCCGTCTACCCCCTCCCATACAAAATGACACATTTTTGATAATTTACAATAATCAGATTTTCTCAGAAACTATAAAACATCTTGCTTTGAAATTTTGAATATATCACTTTTATGATAATTGTAACCTACATTATAAAATTTATTGTAATCCTCACCCTCCTTCTACCCCCTCCCATACAAACTGCACTATTTCATGAAATACGTTAAGCCTATTTACTCATTACCTATACAATTTATCGGGCTGAAATTTTGTACTTAACACTTAATTAACAATATCAGTTAGATTCAAAAAAAGTAATCGATTACCCTTACTCCGTCTACCCCCTCCCATACAAAATGACACATTTTTGATAATTTACAATAATCAGATTTTCTCAGAAACTATAAAACATATTGCTTTGAAATTTTGAATATATCACTTTTATGATAATTGTAACCTACATTATAAAATTTATTGTAATCCTCACCCTCCTTCTACCCCCTCCCATACAAACTGCACTATTTCATGAAATACGTTAAGCCTATTTACTCAGTACGTATACGATGCATCCGAGATTGCAACCAAAATTATTTATTGGCTTTAACCAGGTTCAAATTCATCTAGAGTATTGCATGATTGGGGTTTACCCCAATCGTAGTTCTTTTATGTTTTTTTTTGTTTGTGTTTGCAATGCTCCCGCCTATTTGTATATATGTACATAAAAAGAAAAAATCAAGGACGACCTGTTGTCGCAAATGTAAACACCCATTCGCCCCATTTGTCTTAATTTTTGTTTTTTTTTTCTTTTATCTGTTCGTTTAAGCCCAACTTAGATCTCAACGGCCAATAAACAAAAAAAACCAGGCCGAAGCTTATATACACTGCGTAGCATAACTATAGCCGCATCATATATTCCGGTAATTTTAGTATTTTATGAGATATTTTGATGAAACTAATTACAGCATATTAAAGCGAAATAATTTAACTTCTATTTTGCCAAATCGGAGCGATCTATTCTTTAAATTGGTTTAAATACGCCATGTACCTTATTTTGTTAATGTGTCATAACTATAGCCGCACTACATTTGCACACTGCAATATAACCATATTTTTTGTTTTCTTCGAAGAAAATGCAAGCGCATTGAACTTCATTCACAGTATCGTTATATTGTATTTTCTTGTTTTGTCATTCATTCTCGAACAAAATGTCACATGGCGCGTATCTGATCAAAGTCGATAAAGGCAAAATTTTAGCTTTTTTGGATAATTTTTGATCCAAAAAGGCTAAAATTTACCGGAAATTGGACAAAAAAATTGGGGCGTTCGGACAGAGTCGATTTCCGAAATTTCGTCAATAACCAAAACGAATGCGAGGACAAGAAAACTAGAGGCCCAAAATCCAAGCCATCTGAAAGAGGCTAGTGCCGCATATTGAATACCGCAAGTAACTCTATGAAAAGTCTATCAACGAGAGTAGGGTGGAAGCAGTGACGTGCACTTCATACAAGCGAGTCAAGCGCCGCTTGACCTAGCAATTGTAAAAATGTATCTCAACATTTCATTTGAACTAGAATACATTTACACAATACTCTCTTTTTATACAAGGCAAACATAACATCATTCAATACAAAACGCATTGCTCTTCTTCAACGCAATTCTCATCCATTTTTACCCCTATCTGCTTGCGAGCTACAACGTACAAAGCCAACCGGGTTGTTAAGATGTTTCTGTTGGGGAACAGAGCCGTTTGTTCTCTTTCACTTCAATTCACCCTCATTCTCCGCTATCTGTATCTACCGGTTGGTTTGGGGAACAGAGCTGTTTGTTGCGAAACAAAATTTCTCATAATCGGTCTAGACTGCTGGAATCGGTCAATACAATTTCCTTATGTTGCTTTAAAATGCATTCGCGACTTAATAGGTAATATGCAAGCGCTATATTTTCAGCTTGTATGATGAATCAGCAACAACTGTCTGAAACATTTGTAGCCTGATTCTTTATACATGAAGAAAGATGACGGTGGATACAGGCATATGAAAAAAATGTTTCTTCTATGCATATTGCGAAGTCTTCTCATTTATGTTGAAAAAGCGTATTTTTTCCTTACCTTTTTTTCGGACACTACACATGCTAGAAACTTTATTCTTTTTGCAAATTATAAAGAATTAATTGAACTTTCTTTTGGTCAAAGATTACGAAAATGATAATTGTTTATATCTTTTTCTTTTTCTCGGCTGATAAAAAAATATTCCAATAATTAATTTATTTATATTTCGACGTATATCAATGTTAGGAAAATAATTTTTGATCAAAAGGAAACTAATTTAATGATGAAGAATTTGCAGTTAGCTAAACTTTATAGTTTTCGTTTGCTTTTTATGGGTTTGTAGTTAAAAGAAAACCCTTATGAAATTGGTCAAATATCTGTCTGCCCGTCTCTGGTCTCTCCATAGAATAACTCACGAACGGCTGAAACTACATAGGTATATGAAATTTTGTGGGAATATGTAGAATTATTATAATTCGGCGGAGAAAGCGATGCGTCGTAATAGGCTGACTTTAAGGGGAGGTCCCCATAGAGGGGAAATGAAGGTAAAAAAAAATTTAATCTGGTATAAGCAAGTGGGGTATCATAGAAAAGGTAACACCGAGTACATCCCATATCTGGCATTTTCATCAAATTTGAAAAAAGGGGAAAAGAGGTAGAGGGGAAAATATGAGATCATAACTTGTCCCACCTCCCTTGCATATGGGAGAAATATCCGTTGGTAAAATTTGTTCCGTGTTTGGCCAATCTCATGTATTTGCTACCATTTTTCCTAAAACAAATATTTTGCAAAGTAAAGAGTTAATATTGCTTATGCGAATAATAAAATTCCAGAGTTCCACTTAAAAATTGGTGGGAAAATGATTTCACACGGTTGTTGTTCGATGAAATATATTCATTCATCCATGAAAAGTGATACGCTGGGCTTAGGCCGAAAACTAATTTAGGAGATTTTCTTGGGGAAATAATCGTTTTACTTTCAAAAATTCGCAAAAGGTTTCAAAATGTAAAAAATAACACTTTTAGAGCCTTGTATTTTTTTTTAATTTTCTAGCGCTTGACCAGATTAAAAAGTCACTGCACGTCACTGGGTGGAAGTATCTAAATCTATAATAAGTACAGTTTTAAGACAGTCAAAACGCATAAACGGCAAAAACTCCTTACAATGCCGAAATTACATCTCCGGCACAAACATGCTCGTACGGATATAGTGTTTGGAAGGAAACATTTGCAGACAAACTGGAAAAATGTGATTCATTACTGCGGTACTTCTGTTTTGATCTATTTTCTTAATTTTCCTTTTTCAGGTGATTTTTGAGATGAAAAAATTCAATCCTGACAGTCCAGACGGATTTAACAACTATTGGAGGGATCTGCAGAAGGAATCTCGATATTTCTCTAAGAGAAATTCCGGAGAAGGTTCCTTAATGGTGTGGGGAGCATTTTGCTCTGATGGAACAGCTAATTTAGCGTTTCCCAGTACACAAATGACTTCGCAAGATTATGTCGACGTTCTTAAAAATAAATTGATTCCTTTTTTGGAAAGGAGAGACGACACAGAACTGATTTTCCAAAAGGACAACGCGCCTGTTCATACCAGTCGTCTTACTAAAAGCTGGTTACAATGAAATGGTCTCAATGTTATGGAATTGCCCGCTGGTTCCCCTGATCAAAACCCTATAGAAAACCTTTCGGGAACATAAGTGCTTCAAGTTTACTGGAAAAATCGACAATATCAAAATGTGTTTCATTTGAAGGAAGCGGCTATCGATGCGGGGAGGTGGGGAACCAAAGAATTGAGAATGAATTTTGCCAGCGAGGATTTTTGAGCTTATTCAAAACAGGGGAGGTCCTACCCATTATTGATTTCTTTATTTTCCTTATTTATGTAGATTTTGCAATATTTTTCTCAAGTGCGGTTATAGTTATGCAACTTGAGGAACACTTTTTGCTCTATAAAAAATAACAGTTTGAAATAAATAAATTATGTTTGTCAAATTATTTGTTTTCTTGACTTTTCTAAAGTATGGCATATTAGTAATAGCTTTAGGTTTTTTTAAACTTCACATATCAGCTGTTTCATAGTGCGGTTATAGTTATGACAGGCAGTGTACCCTAGACTTATACAGAACTAGTGGTGATACCGAAAGTACCAACTGGCAACGACCATATGCAATAAAAGTGAGTTTCCTATACGGCCAGTTTATAGGGGAGGTTGGCACTCATTCAGGAGGACCATTCTGAAATTCAATGAACTAACCCATTCTACAAATATTTGTCGAATTTTTCAAGTCGCTAGCTTCATTCTATCGAAAGTTATTGCTTATTTGAAGTTTCACTTGTAGGGGAGGTAGAGGTTCCTTGGGTCGGGTCTTGCCCATCATTATCAGCCATCACCAATTAGATCACCCCCCAACCATTTAAAAAAATTTCAAGTCTCTAGCTTCACTCTATCGAAAGTTACCGCTTATTTGAGGTTTCATTTGTAGGGGAAGTAGGGGTTACGTTGGTCGGATTTTACGTATTTTCAATATTAGCCAACTGGATCCTGATGCAAACATTTGGCCACAATTTCAAGTCGCTAGCTTTATTTTCTCGTTAGTTATCGCTTAGTTTAAGTTTCACTTCTAGGGGAGGTAGGGGTTCCTTAGGTCGGATATAACCCATCTTTAATGTCAACTAACTCAATCTCACTTCAAACAAAATTTGACCAAAATTTCAAGTCGCTGGCTTCATTCAATCAAACGTTATCGCTTATTTGAAGTTTCATTTGTATGGGAGGTAGGGGTTGCTTGGGTCGGATCTTACCCATTTTCAATAACTTGTTAACAATAATTAAAAAAAAAACAAGTGTTGCGCATATGCGTGAATAACATAATGACTTTACATTTTCAATAACAACTAACTAGATCTTATTACCAACATTCTACCAAATTTTCAACTCGCTAGTGTCATTCTATCGAAACTTATCGTAATTAAAATAATATTTAATTTTATGAATTTTGGGAGGCAGGCGTTCTCTTGGCCTGATCATGCCCATTTTCAATACCAACCAACTAGATTATATTTGCAACATTTGGCCAAAATTTCAAGGGTCTAGCTGCATTCTATCGAAAGTTATCGTGCGAACGGACAGACAGACAGTCGGACAGACAGACAGACGGACAGACAGACATGACTAAATCGAATCAGGAGGTGACCCTGATTATTTATTATACATTGCTATACCTCCGGAGCCTCCTTTAAGGTGTTACATATTTCCGACGTGACAAAAACAATATACCCTATACTAAAAGTCTAGGGTATAAAAAGGACGACCTGTTGTCGCACATGGAAACACTCACGACGATATTTTGCATAGAGTTCGCATTTAAAGAGCCGATATTCAACTTCAAATGAGCGATGCCATATATATGCTTACTGCTCTGCGGAAATTTTTTTAGCAAATTAGGAATGCCGGCCCCCAATCGTCTAACGCACGACGCATTCAACCGGGAATTGCAACGAGAACGTGATTACGATCGAGATGCATTGAGTCAAGCAGTGCAAAGAAATGTTCCATTGTCGAATCCACAGCAGAAAAGTGCATACCATACACAAGGTGCCATTTTCTTTCTGGCAAAACGTTCCTCATTTCCTTGATATTGGCAACGATTCGTTCACGAAGTGACATAGCATTGGCAGTTGCATCATCTGGCATTGCGGCGATGTTGTTCGAAGAGGGACGGACGGCTCAATCTGCCTTTAAATTGCCATTGAGCTTGCAAGTGACGGACGAACCCACTTGCAACATTTCGAAAAATTCTGCTATGGCTAAAGTCTTGCAAACCTGCAAAATAATCATTTGGGATGAATGCAGAATGGCGCATAAACGTGCATTGGAGGCTCTCGATCGCACTCTGAAAGACTTGCGCAATAATCACAATCGTTTTGGAGGCGCAATGATTCAGCTTTCCGGCGATTTCCGTCAAACGCTGCCTGTCATTCCGCGTCCTTAAAATCATCTCATTTATGGACCTACGTGCAAACATTACAACTGACAAACATGCGTGTTGCATTGCAAAATGATCAATCGGCTGATGTGTTCTCCAAGCGATTGTTGGACATCGGCAATGGAAATATTCGAGTTGATGATGATGATGTGCACAGAAACACGAAGCTCCGCGTGTACAAAGCCATTATACGACCAGTGCTATGCTATGGCTGCGAAGCATGGACCCTAACTCAAGCCTCCGAAAACATGCTAGATACTTTTGAACGTAAGGTTCTACGGCGAATTTTCGGGGCTGTTTGCGATCGAGATGGATGGCACATCTGGTACAACCATGAGTTGTATGAACTGTACGATGAGCTGAAAATTTCGAAAATCGTCAAACTACAACGACTTCAATGGGCAGGGAATGTCCAACGAATGGACGATGATCGCATGCCCAAGAATGAATGAATGAATGAAAAACTGTTTGACGGAGCGAAATTGCCTAGACGACCGAGATCTCGTTGGGAGAGCTCAGTATATGTGGGCGCCGAGCAGCTAGTGGGCATCCAAGATTGGATCACGCGGTCACGTGACCGAGATAATTGGAGGACAACGATCCAAGGCCCGACGTCGGACTGTCGCGCCACGATGATGATGACAGAGCAACGAGCGGCGAAAACCCCGCCCACGTCTCCCGAACTGAGCTACAGCAAGCATAGGCCGCTGCTTAGCTCGCTGAGCGGCCTATTTCTTCACCAGATGGCACTGCCCGATCTTCACGGTCACCATGCAACCTTAGGCTCCGTCCTCATCGGCATCTGCGGATGCCCACCAAACCGTCCGTTACATATATGGCGCCCAACGTGGGCCCCATTTCTGGTACAGAACAGGATTAAGAAGGACCTCATCGGGTTCCTTTTTAGTTCTTGCACCGATTTGTATCCCCACAAGCACATTAAGGCTTTATCGAATGTTGTTGCTAGGTTGTTGGTTGTTGGGCGACCGGTAGCGCAGTGTGTTGAGGCATCAGTCTCATGTTTGACTACCGGCGTTTCGGGTTCGAATCCCGTCCACGACGATGTTCGTGGCCATGGATGTGCAGGAGGTGCATGCTGGCAACTGCATTCTCTGAAACCAATTTATGTCAACGAAACGTCAACTGGGCCACATGGAACAGTTGACGCGCTATGCCCCACAAGGGGTTAGGGCAACTGAGTAGTAGTTCCTTTGTTTTCTGCAGTTCTTTAAATGTTGTTCAATAAAAAGACTGTTGTTCCCTTCTACTGCAGATCTAGGGACGCGGGAGCGTCCCGCCCCGCCAAAGAAAAACGAAAAAATCGGAAAAATGAAACCGGAATATAGAGGGCTACGCCCGCAATCCGAGGGTTTTGTAGCAAGCGCTTATTTTGGTATATAAATATCGGCTCCTTGCTCTTCTTGATACCACTCAGATGGACAAAAAAAAAAACATAATTAAAATGTCTTACTCACTTACATTTTACATGCCAATTCATATTACGTGATTGTAACGAAACTTAGAACATATTATTGCCTAAGGTGTTGGTTATCGTTGGCCATCAGTACTTTTGCCCTCGAAAGTGTTTAATGCATGCAGGGGTGTGCTAATTGTAACTATAGAAATAAACTATTATTTACCTATTCTGAGAAGATATACAGATTCCATTATTTTCCATTTTATATGCTATTCGGAACCCACCTTCCTGTAAGTTTTCATAATTCTAACAGTCTCGAAATGCCACGGGGGGGGGGGGGATTACGAACTAATATTTTCTCCTCCCCCACTATTCACCTTTATACAAATTTTAAGAAAATGCGAAAAAATGGAATGTACTCAACATTACCTTTCTCACGACAGCTCACTTGCCTATACCAGTCGATAAAAAAAAATTTGACCTTAATTTCACTTCTATGTGGCCCCTCCCCCTTCCACCCGGTAAAGTTTGCCAATTACGACGCAGCACCCCCAACTAATCTTTACCCTTTCAGAAATGATTAATTAAATAACTGCAATTCGCACTACGAAAAACAACATGAAAGTAGTACTCACACCTATGAGGCCGGTAGGTGTAATTTTTGTGTGGATAGTATCAAAATGCCTAACTTTAAATGGATGTACTATTATTAAATATTATGTGATTGTAATGAAACTTAAAGATGTTATTGCCTATGATGTTGGTTATCATTGGCCATCAATATTTTTGACCTTGGTGTGCTTGAGGCGTGCAGGGGTATGCTAACTGCAACTATAGAAATGTACTATTATTAACCTTTTTTGATGAGATATCAAAATTCTACGATTTTCGGTTTTCTATATTAGCAAAATGCCGCTTTTCTGCAAATTTTCATATTTCTAAGTATAACGGTATCGAAATGCAAGGGGGGGGGGGACAAACTCGGATCACATATTTTCCCCTCTATCTCTTTTCCCCTTTTTTTCAATTTGATGAAAATACCGGAAATGAAATGTACTCGGTGTTACCTTTCTCATGATACCCCACTTGCCTATACCAGATGAAAAAAAAATTTTGACCTTCATTTCCCCTATATAGGGACATCCCCTTAAAGTCAGCCTATTACAACGAATCGCTTTCTCCGGCGAATTATAATAATTCTACATACTCTCACAAAATTTCATGTATGTAGCTTCAGCGGTTCGTGAGATATTTCATGGACAGACGGACAGACATTTGACCGATTTCATAAGGGTTTTGTTTTTAATACAAAACCCTAAAAATGGAAAAGTGACCAAGACTATGTTTACGCGACACAACAAGTACGGATTTTCGGACCTCTGTAGCTCCGGCCCTGGATGCTTGTTCGAGCTCAAATTTGGTATGGTCATTGTCTCCGGTCAGCTTACAAAGTGCTACAAATTTTATTCCGATACGAGGAAAAACACCCGAGATATGATAATTTTAAAATGGCTATTTTTCAAATTTTTCTTGTTCTTGTTGTTCTCGTCGTTTTCGTTGTTCTTTGACAGGTAGCCTCGTAGGGAGCGTATCGAGGTCTGCTTTCTTTTCTCACGGATTGGTTGTGTCCCAAGGGTGTGCATAGGCTGTCATTTGCTCTGACCCGTGCAGTCGATACAAATATACATCCAAAAATGTGAAATTTTATAGTAGAGTTTCTCGCTTAAGTCTTTTTGATAATTTGAATACGACACAGCAAATCACTCGCAGAGATCGCATGCCGACGGGGAGAGACGCAAGCACTTGATTATGTGAGTAGTGGCGACGACGGATGCAAAAGTCCGTACGAGGTGGTGGGCGTGGCTTGTGGCAAGTGCATGAATGAAAAGTGTGTGATGAAAAAATTTAAACTGAATGTTTATAGCTACATCTTAGGATGTCCGGAGAGAAAAAAAACATGCTGTGTGGTATATGATTTATTTCATTTATGACATATGAGATATGAATAGTCTATTTATAGATTCGAGGCAACTTGACGTCGATCCTTCTTGTATAAACAAATTTCAGAAAGACGATTCATAAACGTCTAGGGTTATTTGGACTATACTGATGTAACAAACAAAAATCAAGAAATAATATTTAACTAATAAATAGTAAAATATTAAATAATTTGATTAAAAACGTAAATCTATAAAAAAAAATAATAAAAATCTACACGCCAGTAATCAATTGTACATAATAATAAGTTTTAGAAGCACTTTAAAGCAGTTTTGAAATTCAAGTCAGGGTTCTTCCTCTGTAAAACACATACATACATACGCTCAATCAAGTTATTTACCCCAAATGGGTACTCATTTAACACCTGAGTGGACTCATAGTCCGACGCGTAGATCCCCTTTTTTATCGAAGACTACCGCATCCAGTAGGAATCAAACCGAGTCCCAAAGTATAGAAGGCGAACGTTGCTTACCGTCGCGCCATCTGTATTACTACTACTACTATGCAAAAATATATGATATCTCCCAAAAACAACTCTGTTGAAAAAGTCCCCCGCCAAGAAAAACCTCTCAACCGCAAAAAGGATTGATATGAGTACAATACCGCCAAAGTACTCGTAGCTTCGCGCCCCACTCTAGGGTTGGCATATTGAACGCTGATTGAATTAGTTAATTTCTTTCAATGCTGCCTCAAGTGGATTTTTAGTCTTTTGTAAGCCGGGAGCCTTATAACGAGATCCGGGCGAGAAGCCAATAATACTTGGCATAAGAGCTTACAGCATGATCCGCACGCAACTACTTATCCATAATTTTATCAGCGCGACATCGTTGTCATTATCACTGTCATTTTGTCATTAAATCCGTTCGGCGGTGAGTCTTTAGGCTACGAAGCTCCCCGCCAATCAGCGTTGAAAGAAATTAACTAATTCAATCAGCGTTCAATATGCCAACCCTAGAGAGAGGCGCGAAGCTACGAGTACTTTGGCGGTATTGTATTCATATCAATCCTTTTTGCGGTTGAGAGGTTTTTCTTGGCGGGGAAATTATTACAACAGAGTTGTTTTTGGGAGATATATTTTTATTGTCACAGACACGTGTTTCGGGCGTAACTTGCGCCCTTCGTCAGTGCTTGTTTCACAATGACTTCATACATGATTTTTCTTCTCTTATACGAGTATTACAATCAGAGTCGGGTATACTTAAATTATTTACATATGTTGGCTTACTTGGTTAGGGCCCGTTTTCACAATGTCTCGTTAAACTGCCCGATAGCTATCAGGGAGATGAACTTATTCCGACGATAAACTCTCCGATAAATATTTCCATTTTCTCATCAATCATCAAGCGAAAAACTTGACGAACGTATCTTAAAATTGTATTGGGTTGAACCGGTTGAACTTTCAACCGGAGACACGCTGTTAGGTATTTGTTTTGGATAAACTTTTAAACGATTGCTTCAGAAGCGGGAGATAAAAGGAAATGAAATTGTCCGAGAGAAATTAAGTAATTTGGTCAATGGTGAAGTATGAGGGGAATGAGTCGACATCTTTCACTTGCTTATGGACGGGCATTGCAGTTAAAACATATTCATTTGACAGCAGAGCTCGAATGTTTACTTGTGCATGCGAATTTAGAATTTAGTGTGCAGTATATGGTGGTTTCATCTCCTTCTTCCTTCCTTCTCTATGTCGATTGCGAGGTGTTGGGATTTTGTTTGGGATAAACTTTAATAGTGATTGCAAGGCATTGGAATTTGTTTTGGATAAACTGTTAAGCAGAGACTTGGTGTCGGACTCTTGAAGCTTATCTTTATTTGTAAAATTTAAACAGCAGGTGAGGTTCCTTTTAGCGTTTTCGATCGGATGAACGCTAAAGAGACATTGAGAAAATGAAATTGAGCTAACAGGCACTTTATTCTTACGATAAATTTTAACAGGACATTGTGAAAACGGCCCTAGATGTCGTTACCTAACAATTTTTTTTTGTATTTTTTTATTGCCTGGAAGAGGTACGATGAACAATTTCCCTCGTCTGTGTTGAGCAATCCTTTTTTTTCTTGCTTGAATATCTCAAGGCTCTCTGCATCATCGACTTTGAATCAGTGGCGGTTCGTGGGTTCCAGAGTAAGGGAAGCAGACCAGGAAACTTTTGAATAAGACGCATTGATTTGATTTGCGGAAAATGGAACGACTCCAATATCTGATGGGCCAAAAATTGATGATGGTTTTCAAAAAATTTCAGGCGAATTTGAAATATTTTTTCGAAAACTAGCAATCGTTTCTGAAATTTTGGCGTTGGAAACAACAATGGCTAAGTTCATAATACACAGCGGAATCGCAACATGCTGTGGCTGCAGTATCGAAGCAGCATTGCAACACGTTGTTGTGTTCTGAACTGCACTCGCATCTAGTCATCCATCAATTGTCAAATTTCCAGTTCAAAACTGACTACTGACGAAAAATCGTATGAATATGACAGCGCAAGTGTAATTTCAGGATTGTCATCATATGCTGGTCCTAGTCAGCGGAGAAATTTTTGTGATGGAGAAAATGACATTTTTCACAACATGTTGTGTCCATCAAAAACTCAGTGGAGAGAATTCATAAAGCAAATTGGCAACAGTATGCTAACCGTTGTGTGTTGTGAACTTAAACAATATTAATGTAACTCAAAGTGACTTCCGATACTCAGGTTTTACGATGCTAAAGTATAACTTTAGCCTCGAACTAGATGTTATCCTTTTTGCAAAGCTCGTAACCGTTTTCGAGTTATTCTCGCCTAATCATTCAATGGTTCAATCTTCGAAAAAATAAATCGTTCATTGTTACTTTTTACATAATATCGGATCCTAAAAGTTCTAAAATAATTGTTATGATGTACCCCAGTAGGTTTGTACTACCTAAAGCGAGAATTCGACCCATATATGTATGTATATCAAAGAAGCTTATCGCACTATGTTTCCATACAAAACTTCAATTTTCAAGAAAATTCATAAAAAAGAGTTCCAATTCGTTCGTTTTAAGCTGGAATTCATTAAATGCCATCATCAAATTTTGGCACCTCAAATATTTTATTTATTTAATTAATTGAACCACCCACCACACCCCAACTCAAAAAGCAAGTCCACTTCTACGAGTATATATTGTAGAAAAAATTGCCAGAGAAACGGAAACAACATCTACATGCTCTTCTATTCGTATCACCTTAAAAAGTCTTCATACAAAGTGCTTAAGAAGCTGCGGTTTTGGCAGCTTCTTCTCAAGATATACGAGCGCATCATAGCGGCGCGACAAGTGTAGAATATTTTACTCAATTGTCGTCGCGTCGGGCTGCGTCGAAATGCGCGATCCTCAATAGGCACCATAGAAGCTGTGATTTCTGTTGCTTCCATTGATTCTAGGCGGACGAAAATGTGTCGCCCATATTCTCTTCGCTTTGTTATCACGAATAGAAGTAAAAGAGTATGGGATAAAATAAAATGAAGAGAAACGTATTATTTGTACATATAGGAAATAGGAAGTCGAATCGCACAGGAAATACGTATGGAAATAATGTATGAAGAATGTAATTGATGAGTAAGTAATTATCAAAATCATATGGATGAAATAATTAAGTGTATTTTAGGGAATCTATACAACATATGTTGTATAATGTTTGGCTACGTGGATTTGAATGAACTATTTGGTGAAATTAACAAGGGAAACACTGCTTCCTTTGCTTCCAATGAGGAACCGCCCCTGCTTTGAATGTCTTTCGTACTTTTTTTTATTACGTCGACGTTGTCCCATGTGATCGCGTGTCCGTTCATCTAAAGCCTGCTACAGACAATAGCCCATCCCCGGCCATTTGCAGTCATCACCATTGTGTGGACGGGCAGATGGTGTTCATTGGCCAATGGCGCGTAATCGCCATTACTGTCAACAGCGATGGGCCATGGGATGTCCACAAATGGCTTTGGTCATTTTCCTCCATGCGATGCCCCATCGCGTACGTAACTTTGAACACCTGGTTTAAGTTGACAGGCTACTACACTCACAACGATGTCAAACAACAACAACGATGAAACAATCTTCAGATCCAGCTTAGTCTACAACACCATGTGCGGTCACATAAATAATGCGCTGACAAAACTCAACATCGAAACTCAACCAACGAGCAGACACGAGCAGCTGAAGACAATACTGACGATTGAGAAAGACCCTAAAACAAAAGGGGAACACAGCGACGTATGTATATAAAATCGAATGTCCTGATTGCAAGAGTGCCAGTGCATACATTGGTCAGACCAAGCGACTGGTAAAAACAAGGTTTGACGAGCACATGAAGGACGTGGAATTAGCGAAAAAAAAAAACCAATAAGGCACGGCAAATCAGCAGTGGCGAAACACATCATAGACACCGGACACGTGATCACATGGGATGGGACAACATCGACGTAATAAACCAGTCCGAAGCGTATATACCCTAGACTTGTACAGACCTAGTGGTGATACCAAAATTACCAATAGGCAACGACTATATGCATTCAAAGTGAGTTTCTTATTTGGCCAGCTTATAGGGAAGGTTGGCACTCATTCAGGAGGATCTTGACCATTCTCAAAATCAATTAACTAGCCCATTCTACAAATATTTGTCGAATTTTTCAAGTCGCTAGCTTCATTCTATCGAACGTTATTGCTTATTTGAAGTCCCACTTGTAGGGGAGGTAGAGGTTTCGTTTGTCGAATCTTGCGCATTTTTAATAACAACCAACTAGATCCCAGTACAAATCTTTTACCAAAATTTCAAGTCACTTGCTTCATTTTATCGAAAGTTATCGCTTATTTGAAGTTTCACTTGTAGGGGAGGTAGGAGTTCCTTGGGTCGGATCTTGCCCATCATTGGCACCAACCAAATAGATCACCCTATAAGCATTTAAACAAAATTTCAAGTCTCTAGCTTCACTATCGAAAGTTATCGCTTCTATGACGTTTCATTTGTATGGGAAGTAGGGGTTTCGTTGATCGGATTTTACGTATTTTCAATATTAGCCAACTGGATCCTATTACAAACATTTGACCAAAATTTCAAGTCGCCAGCTTTATTTTGTCGTAAGTTATCGCTTATTTTAAGTTTCATTTCTAGGGGAGGTAGGGGTTCCTTAGTTCGGATTTTACCTATAATGCCAACTAACTCAATCTCACTTCAAACATTTGACCAAAATTTCAAGCCACTGGCTTCATTCTATCAAAAGTTATTGCTTATTTGAAGTTTCATTTGTAGGGGAGGTAGGGGTTCCTTGGGTCGGATCTTGCCCATATTCAATACCAACCAAGTAGGTCTTACTAGCAACATTCCACCAAATTTTCAACTCGGTAGTATCATTCTATCGAAAGTTATCGTAATTAAAGGAATATTTGATTTTTTGAAATTTGTAGGGGAGGTAGGCGTTGCTTTGATCTGATTATGCCCAACTGAAGCAGCTTCTCACCTCAGGATTACATGCCAAAAATCAGGTCTCTACGTCAATTGGTTCAAAAGTTATAGACAAAAAACCTGAAAAGTAGGGTAGTACGGGGCTCTTTGTAAGAAAAGTACCATTAGTTCTCAGCTGATCGATTTTATTTTTCCAGGAGAATATAAGATTACCCTCACGAACAATTTACCAAAGCTAGAGCCTTTCACGCTTTTTTAATCGGGAATTATGGATACATTTAATTATTTTACATTTGTATGGGAGGTAGGCGTCCTCTTGGCTTGATCATGCCCATTTTCAATACCAACTAGATCGCACTACCAACATTTGACCAAAATTTCAAGGCTCTAGCTTCATTCTATCGAAAGTTATCGTGCGAACGGACAGACAGACATGGCTAAATCGAATCAGGAGGTGACCCTGATAATTTACATATATACATTGCTATACCTCCGGAGCCTCCTTTAAGGTGTTACATATTTTCGTCGTGACAAAAACAATATACCCTATACTATAAGTCTAGGGTATAAAAAAAGTATGAAAGACATACAAACTCGATGCTGCAGAGAGCCTTGAGATATTCAAGCGAGGAAAAAAAGGATTGCTCAACACAGACGAGGGAAATTGTTCATCGTACCTCTTCCAAGCAATAAAAAAAAATATGTTAGGTAACGACCTCTAGCCAAGTAAACCACCATATGTATGTAAATAATTTAAGTATACCCGACTCTGATTGTAATACTCGTATAAAAGACGAAAAATGATGTATGAAGTCATTGTGAAACAAGCACTGTCGAAGGGCGCAAGTTACGCCCGAAACACGTGTCTGTGACAATACAAATATATCTGCAGTATAAGGGAACAACAGTCTTTTTATTGAAAAACATTAAGGCTACTTGCTTTAAGTCTTAGGACTTAGCCACTTTACTTCACGTATATTCCCTTCAAGTTCCTATAGAGTAGTTTTTCCTTTTAGATTCGAAGACCCTACCCGCCTGACTGAATCTTGCCCTAGCTCTCCAGACATATCCATAATAGGTGCTCAGCTAATCAACGTTGCCCAATGGGGAAGCCGTTCTAATTGACCGCAGAACCTTCCTGAACCACAACAAAGCAGATTGGGAAAGATTCAGGAATTTCACCAATCCGGCTCTTACTACCCTACCAACACCTTCAGATGTACGCGTGGCTGAGAAGAAATTTAGGAAAGTCATCATAAAAGCTGCAAAAAAATGTATTCTAGCTTGGCGAATTCCTGAAATTCGACCTAATTTCCAGACATTAGCTGCAAGGCTGGCAGACGAAAGATGACCCTAGGATTAGAAAACTCAACGCCTAAATCATTAATCAACACATTTTCTCAATTTGTTTGGCTATTTAGGTCGCGACAATAAAAAGGTTGAGAAACGATGCTCTATAGGAATGTAAGAAAAGAAGTAATATACTGCTTAAATTTTTATGTATCAAACGACTTGCTCCTTCTAGAAATTTTGAATTTGAGGTTGGATTAGACTAATTTTAACCAAATCAAAATTCACACATTACAATTAACAAAAAAAATAAATTATTATACAACGCTTACATTCCATACACTAGGATTGAAAAAAAAACTCACAAAAAATTGTTCAAAAACAACAATAGTAATGCCCAGACTACCAACACTTTTAAGCCATACATGTTGTATGGATGTCGATGGCCGTCGCCTAACAAACTTGTTCATGTAATGTGGCCACTGGCGCCTAGCCAGAACATACACAGAGTTTCGCATTAGCAAGCTGCATGTTGCAATTTGCATTGCTGCGAGATTCGTACCCATGTCGTGTTGGCCGTCCTATATAAGGCGATACAAAATCGACTTGGTTGTTCCCGGTCACGCCTCTCCCACTGGTGCGAAGCGCGAAGCAGAGGCGTCTGATGAGACGCGCTTCGCATCATCGGTCGAAACCGGCGAACACGTTTTTTGGGCCCCCTCCATGGGGAGAGTTATTCTTAACAAATTCTATTAAGTGTGTAGTCACACTTGGAACAAACCAGAGTGACGGCGTGTTAAGCGCCGTATATGTTGTATGGATGTCGATGGCCGTCGCCCATGATTCATGAATAGAAGGTTACGCAACGCGCAGGTCCGTTATTCAGCCACCGAACGTGACGTCACAGTTTCAATTTTTCTTATGAGCGCGTATATTTTGTACGAAGTTTCATGTTTTTTGAAAGAAAAATTGCTTTCAAATCTGCAGTTTTATTTTAATTTTGATGAAATTTTTTATTTTGGACCTCCACAACAAGGGGAAAGTTACTGTCTGTAGGGCCTTTTGAAAATCTACCCCATCCCCCTTTATAGTAAATTTACATTTTTACATACGATTTTATTCGTATCTTGACGAAATTTTGTATAATGCACCTCCGAGATTAGTGGAAGGTTAATGTTCACATAAGATTTCAAAAAAACCACCCTCATCCCCTTTCCCAACCCCTAAAACGAAATCTGCGAATTTATCTATAGTTTTATTCCGATTTGAATGAAATTTAGTACTATATGAGACCTTACAGGCAAGGAGAAGGTGACTGTCTACATAAGATTTCGGAAAACCACCCCCGCCTCTCTCACCACTAAAAGTAAATCGGCAAATATATCTACAGTTTTATTCCGATCTTGATGAAACTTTGCATATTTGATCTTCATGGGTAGATGAAGGTGACTGTCTACATAGGATTTCGGAAAACCACCCCCATCCCTCTTCTAATCCCTAAAAGGAAATCTGTGAATTTATCTACAGTTTTATTCCGATTTTAATGAAATTTTGTATATTAGACCTTCAAGGCTGGGAGAAAGAACGGAATAAAACTGTAGATAAATTTGCAGATTTCCTTTTAGAGGTGGGAAGGCAGATGGGGTTGGTTTTTGAAAATCTGTGTAGACTTTCACCTCCCCCTAGCCTTGAAGGTCTAATATGAAAAGTTTCACCAAGATCGGACTATACCTGCAGGAAAATTCGCAGATTTACTTTTAGGGGTGAAAAGGGGGATTGGGTTGGTTTTCCAAAATCCTATTTAGACAGCAACTTTTCCCCAGCCTTGAAGATCTAATATAAAAAAATTTCATCAAAATCGGAATAAAATCGCAGATAAATTTGCAGATTTCCTTTTAGGGATGAGAAGGGGAATGTATGTGTGTGTGTGTGTGGGGGGGGGGGGGTCCGAAATCCTATGTGGATAGTCACCTTCCCCCAGCCATGAAGGTCAAATATATAGTTTCATCCAGATTAGAATAACACTGTGGATAATTTCGTTGATTTGCTTTTAGGGGTAAGAAGGTGGATGAGGGAGGTTTTTCAAAACCTAAGTTCTACGCCCGCCTCGAGACTCTTCGACTCACTTCCAACAAACGACGTCAAATTGCTGCTGGGAGACTTTAACGCGAAAGTCGGAAATGAAAGTTGGCACCGGGGGACCACTGGAGGCCACAGTCTCCATGAATAATGTAACGACAACGGCCAGCGACTTATCGACTTCGCCTGCAGCAGGAATCTAGTCGTAAGCTCTACGTGTTTCCCGCATCGACGCATTCACAAGCAGACCTGGAAGTCTCCAGACGCGCATACCGTCAACCAAATTGAACACGTCCTCATTTATAGGAGATGGGCGTCTAGTGTGATGGATGTCCGCTCCTATCGAGGAGCAAACTGCGACTCAGATCAGCACTTGATGAAGACGACCTACACATATAGAATTTCCTCAGTGCACCAATCGAGAATCAGCCCTCCCAAAATCGTTGCAGTTGATAAGCTTTTGAGTGATGGTACAGCGGTGGCGTATACTACCGCCCTTGAGGAAAGGCTATCACCTATGCTGCACAACACCAGCAACACAGGCGTCCATGTGTTCTGGGAAGAACTCAAGGGTACCATCAAAGATGTCGCAGAGAAAGTAGTGGGATATAAAGCCCGGCGAGCGAGAAATGACTGGTTCGACGAAGAATGCAAACATTCACTTGACGCGAAAAACGAGGCCTACAGGTACAGACAATGGATTCAACGAGGAACCAGAGCCAGAAGAGAAAAATATGACGAGCTACGGCGAATATCGAATAGAACAATTAGACGTAAGAAACGTAAATGCTTTGACGAGCAGTTGCTGAATATAAACAAAAACTTAGCTAATAGGAACACCAGGCAAGCGTACAAACTAGTTAATACAATTAAGAACGGCTACCAACCCAGGACTAGCCTTTGTAAGGACAAGGAGGAAACATCATCAGCGACACCGATGGCATTATCAAACGATGGGCCTCTTATTTTGAAGAGTTTCTGAACCTACCATCTAACATCCCCACACAAGAAGCTCTCGACGATATTGTTGATCGAGGCCCACCCATTCAACCCCCGACAGTAGAGGAAGTTGATCTCGCGTTGCGGTCACTAAAACGAAATAAAGCGCCGGGCGCTGACGAGATTCCAGCTGAACTGCTAAGATTCAGTGGAACGAGTCTAGTTGATGCCATACATCAATTACTCCTGCGAGTATGGGAGGACGAGGAGATCCCAGACGATTGGCGCAGAAGCATAATCTGTTCAATTCACAAAAAGGGAGATAAACTGCGGTGTGAGAATTACAGGGGCATATCACTAGTTTGTACGTCCTATAAAATTTTGAAGAAAATTCTGGAAAATAGAATAAAACCGTACGCAGAACGAATCATTGGCGAATATCAAAGCGGTTTCAGACCTGGTCGATCCACAACCGATCAGCTCTTCACAGTCAAACTGATACTCCAGAAGTGCTGGGAATACAACGTAAACGTATACCAAATCTTTGTCGACTTCAAGCAGGCATACGACAGTATCGATCGTGGATTATTGTACAACATCATGCTGCAATTTGGTATACCGGCCAAATTAGTGCGACTGACTAAGATGACGATGACCAACTCTGTCTCACAAGTCAGGATCCATAATAGATTTACTGATCTATTTGAAACACGCACTGGTCTGAAACAGCGCGATGGACTGGCACCGACGCTCTTCAACCTAGCACTGGAATACGTTATTCGGGATATGAATATGGACAACAGCAAGACGCTACTCATCAAGTCGACACAATTAGCAGCGTACGCCGACGACATCACATCATGTCCCAAAGATTGGCCGACGCAGAAGAACTTCTGCATACGCTCGATACCGCTGCAAAAAAAAGTTGGACTCCGTATTGACGAGAGTAAAACTAAAATAATGATGCAATCGACGACAAGGACACCTGCACAACCGAGCATCAATGTGAGGGACCTCAACATCGAGTTCGTGAACAACTTCATTTACCTGGGTTGCAACTTGTCAAGGGACGCCAACGAAACACGAAATGAAGCGACGGATACAGTTAGCTAACAAGACTTTTTTCTCGGTTCTCCCCATAATAAAATCGAAGCATGTGCACAGAAACACGAAGCTCCGCGTGTACAAAGCCATTATACGACCAGTGCTATGCTATGGCTGCGAAGCATGGACCCTAACTCAAGCCTCCGAAAACATGCTAGATACTTTTGAACGTAAGGTTATACGGCGAATTTTCGGGGCTGTTTGCGATCGAGATGGATGGCGCATCCGGTACAACCATGAGTTGTATGAACTGTACGATGAGCTGCAAGTCTCGAAAATCGTCAAACTACAACGACTTCAATGGGCAGGGCATGTACAAAGAATGGACGATGATCGCATGCCTAAAAGAGTAATGAATGCAGAACGAGTCGACGAAGCGAGACTGCGAGGATGACCGAGATCTCGTTGGGAGAGCTCAGTAGGTGTGGACGCCGCGCAGCTACTGGGCTTACAAAATTGGAGCACGCGGTCACGTGACCGAGAATATTGGAGGACAATGATCCAGCCGGCCAAGGCCCGACGTCGGGCTGTCGCGCCACGATGATGATGATCCTTGTCCTTACAAAGGCTAGTCCTGGGTTGATAGCCGTTCTTAATAGCATTTACTAGTTTATACGCTTGTCTGGTGTTCCTATTAGCTAATTCGATATTCGCCGTAGCTCGTTATATTTTTCTCTTTTGACTCGGGTTCCTTGTTGAATCCATTGTCTATAGGCCTCGTTTCTCGCGTCAAGTGAATTTTACATTTTTCGTCGAACCAGTCATTTCGCGCTCGCCGGGCTTTATATTCCACGACCTTCTCTGCGACATCTTTGATGGTACCCTTGAGTTCATCTCAGAACCCATGGACGACATAGTCTTTCCTCAAGGGCGATAGTATACGCCACCGCCGTAACATCGTTCAGAAGTTTATCAACCGCAAAGATTTTGGGAGGGATGATTCTCGATTGGTGCACTGAGGAAATTCTACCCCTGTAGGTCGTTTTCACCAAGTGATGATCTGAGTCGCAGTTTGCTCCTCGATAGGAGCAGACATCCAACACACTAGACGCCCATCTCCTGCAAATGACAACGTGATCAATTTGGTTGACGGTATGTGCGTCTGGAGATTTCCAGGTCTGCTTGCCACTGCGTCGATGCGGGAAACACGTAGAGCTTAGGACTTGATTCCTACTACAGGCGAAGTCGATAAGTCGCTGGCCGTTGTCGTTACATTATTCATGGAGACTGTGGCCTCCAGTGGTCCCCCGATGCCAAGTTTAATTTCCGACCTTCGCGTTAAAGTCTCCCAGCAGCAATTTGACGTCGTTTGTTGGAAGTGGGTCGAAGAGAGTCTCAAGGCGGGCGTAGAACCTCTTTTACTGCGTTTTCTTTAACTTTAGTGGGGGCGTGCACATTGATGAGCCAGAGATTGAAGAATCGAGTCTTAATGTGAATCGCACACAGCCGTTCATTTATGGGTTTGTGGGTCAGTAATGTGCGGCTTGAGGTGATTGTTCACTATAAATGCTACTCCAAACTCCCTGCGGCCCGATGCCACTTGTAAAAATTGTGCCCGATTTCTTGTTGTTGTTGTGGTAGCGATGCTTCGAATACTGCAGTTCTTCTTGCATCAAGGGGGTTTGGCAGCTCTTAGCCGTTGAAAAACGGTTCGTTCCGGTACGAAGAATTGGCTGCCGCAGGAACGCGTAACGAGTGCCTAAGGACTGGGTCGACCGGTCCCTGGCGGTGCACTCAGTTACAAGTGAGTCGAGCGAAATTATTCGCCCGACACACCTGCAATTGTTTGCACCAACCCAAATAATGGCGGCGTTCACCAAACACCGCTCCGGGCAATTCCGCGCGGTGTCTGGTGAACGCAACCATTATACCAATTGCAGCAGCCATGTTGGATTTCTAATTCAGCAATTGACATTCCGACTCTCGAAATTCCAATTGGACTTCCGGGAGTCGGAATGCCAGTGGACGAGTAGAATTTCAACGTGGCGGCCGACTGCAAAGGCAGAAGAGAAAAAAACGAATTAGCGAAACGGGTGGGACTCTAGGTACGTATAAAACCGCAAGAATGTGCCCAGGCACACACGCCGGGGGAAAAAGAAAACGTTTTTGTTTTTGCATATTTTTTTAGGGAGCGCCACCAATATTTGGGCCGTCGTCACCGACAGCGAGCAGCGCCACCAAAATTTGGCTGTCAACCAGGTATTTTAGATTAAGTTGCGCTTGAGTGGGCAGTGGGGTGGTCGCGCGAGGGTTTTTTTTAGTGTCAGCTGGACAATCGTGGCAAATATAATAATGCGACTCTGTGTTTTCGTACCTAGCCGGCAGCAATAGATACATTTGTTAAGAGCATCAGTATAATTCGACTTCCATTCGTATCGTTTAGAAATGAAACAAAAGACCCACAGTTACTGATGACCGTGGCTTAAATTTAGTATGCGCGAAGTACAAAGAAGATAACTAGATTTCACGTTGCACATATAATATATGTGGGATGGAGTAGGACGACACGATAACCACCATGACACGACAACCACCAAGAACGACAACCATCGCGAGTGCTACGGACGGCACTCTTGAACCAGCCGTGGTTACGCAGAGACGTTATATCGTGTTATCGTTTATTATTTTCCTCTACAATAACTTTAATAAACATTATTGCTATTTTCAACATTAAATTGTCTTTTCCACATGGGGGCTCAACCTAAAATTCCTTAAATAAAACAAAAACGCTTAAAGTGAATTCTTACGTGGTGTATACGTGTCGATAACATGAAAAGATCTTTCTAGTTTGTGTTAGTAAAAATAAACATTTCGCTGCATATCGTGCACAAAACGTGATGAAACGAGTATCGGTACAGTCACTACGAAATGCCTTGCAAGCACTCGGTTTAGAAACAAGTGGTAAACGTGAAGAACTTATAGAGCGTTTGTGTGTACATACGACATCACATACTCAAGTTGGAAGTGAATTGTGCAACCCACGGTTGTCTAAAAATAGAAACGACGCTAACGTAGTGACCGCTAGTGAAATGGAAGAAGCTGGCTTATCAACGCCAAACATTTCGACAATCACAATGGAATCTGCACCGCCGCGGCAGAAACCATTCTATACACCACGCGATTTGCAGGAGTTAATTCCAACATACGACCCCGACAATAAAACAGGAATGAACTCGCATAAATGGATCGAGCGTGTCAATAATTTAAAACAAGTGTACGACATAGACGATAAACTTTTGTTGTTTGTATTGCCGTCGCGTTTAAAAGGAAACGCTCAGTTGTGGTTTAATCGTATAGACATATCCAAGGTTACATGGCAAACGTTTTGTGTTTTATTGGCCGAATATTTTCCGAGTGTAACAAGTGAAATCGAAATACACGATCAGTTGCGCGAAACAATTAGAAGCGTAAAAGAATCTGGTGAAACCTACTTTCACACAATGTGCGGCATTGCAGCGAATGGAGAAATCTCCGATTGTGCGCTGATTAATTACATAATTCGAGGATTGAATAGTGAACGTTTCAAAACATCGCTATTCGCCACACCGATTTGTCGTCTACAAGACCTTCTGGCTTGCATTCGCAATTTCGACATAAATATGAAACACTCGAAAGTTGTGTACAATGATAAAGGAAGTAGTGGTAGTGAGACAACAACACGAAACAAAATGAATTGTTTCAATTGTGGACAAATTGGTCATTTATCACGAAACTGCCCACAACCCCCCAAACGCCCCCGGTGCACAGTGTGTGATAAAGTGCATGGTAAAAATAAACCGCCTTGCGTACAGGCTAGAACGTCGACAATGCAAATCAATTATATATCGGTGGGAGTTAAGCCAATCAAAACTATTCGTGTTAACGGCGAAAATTGCGACGCGTTGTGTGATACGGGTAGTACGATATCGGTAATAAGAAAGACTAAGTGCGACCAAATCAATCTACCGATAAATAAAGACTTCATTAATAATTGGGTTACCGGCGTTGGACAAGCGAACGTACGCATTCTCGGAACAGTGAACGCATTCATCGAAATTGACGATTTTAAAGTGCAAACTAAATTATCTGTGCTACCGAATAACGCACTCAATAATGACATTATAATCGGAACTGATATCATGAAGAATTCGAAATTCGTTATGGAAGACGGTAACATAATGTTTACGCCTAAACATACTACAGTTACACCCGATACTCAGCAAGAGCAGAACGGCGTTGAAAATCCGTTTGTAGCGATGCAAATTGAAAATTTCGATGACGATCTTCCAAAAATTGGCGCAAAACATAAGGAAGTAACCGATATGGTGCGAAATTATCAACCTCGTAAAGTGCGAGACACACCAATCGAAACCCGCATATGTCTCACGGACGAAATTCCCATTTATCATCGTCCCCGACGTTTAGCACCGTTAGAAAAACAAGAACTCGAGAAGCAGTTGAAAATCTGGCTAAAAGACGGAATAATTCAAGAATCGACATCGGATTTTGCGAGTCCAGTACAAATGGTCAGAAAGAAGGATGGAACGTTCAGAGTTTGCGTGGACTATCGCTCACTCAACCGGAAAGTGATTAAGGACCGGTATCCAGTGCCACTCATCGAAGATTTATTGAACGAAATAGGCAACGCTAAAGTTTTTTCCACATTGGATTTAAAGAATGGATTCTTTCACGTACCCATCGCAGCTGAAAGTAGAAAATATACGAGCTTCGTTACATCGGACAATCAATATGAATTTTTAAAAACGCCATTCGGATTTTGCAATTCGCCAGCCACATTCATAAGATTCGTTAATCACATTTTTCGTGATTTAATTCAACGGAAAATTGTTCTTGTTTACATCGACGATCTAATTATACCTGCAAACTCTGATGATGAAGCGCTAGAGAAACTTGCGGAAGTGCTAAAAGTATGTTCGGGATACGGATTACACATTAACTGGAAGAAATGCGCGTTATTACAACGAAAAGTCGAATATTTGGGATATCAGCTACATGACGGACAAATATCGCCATCAGCTGATAAGGTCAAAGCCGTTAAAAACTTCCCCACGCCGAAGACGGTTAAAGATGTTATGAGTTTTCTTGGACTGACCGGATATTTTCGCAAGTTTATTCCTGGATATGCTTTGATCGCTCGACCTCTGACCGAATTAACCCGGAATACACATGAGAAAAAAATAAAGCTAAACGAAGTTGAGTTGTGCGCAATTGACTCGCTAAAGAAGTATCTTACGGAATCTCCTGTTTTAACCAATTATAATCAGGAAGCTGAGACTGAAGTACACACCGATGCGAGCATTGATGGCTATGGAGCAGTGCTAATGCAACGAAACCGAGAAGACGAATTTTTCCGCCCAGTGTATTATACCAGCAAAAAGACGTCGGATGCAGAACGTAGATATACTTCATACGAATTAGAAGTACTCGCTGTAATTCATGCTTTGGACAAATTTCGAGTTTTCCTGTTGGGTATCAAATTTCGAATTGTCACGGACTGCGCAGCCTTTCAACAGACCATGAAAAAATCGAAAATACCTAGGCGTATCGCACAGTGGGCTTTACAACTTGAAGAATTTGAGTATACCATGGAACACCGGCCTGCAGTACGAATGAAACATGTCGATGCCCTTAGCAGATATCCTGTTATGGTTCTGGAGGATACATTAACGGCTACCATAAAAGGACTACAAACTAAAGACGAACACCTCAAGGCGATAAAACAAGTTCTGGAATCTCAGCCGTACGACGGTTACAGCATTCGTAACGATATTGTAATGAAAGAGATTAACGGACGAGAACTGATTGTTTTGCCGAATCAAATGCAGAAGGACGTAATTTACCGAACGCATGAGCAAGGACATTTTGGCGTCAAGAAAACTGCCGAAGTTATAAGTCAAAATTACTACATCCCGAATTTGCTCGAAAAAATACAGCAACATGTAGACAACTGCATACCTTGCACTATTGCCGAACGGAAACGAGGAAAGAAAGAGATTCAACTAAAGCCAATACCGAAAGGAGATTCTCCCTTATGTACGTATCACATAGATCATCTGGGTCCAATGTCACTGACGACGAAACAATACAAATATCTTCTGGTTATTGTCGACGACTTTTCGAAATTCGTATGGATATACCCAACCAAAACAACAGGCGTCACCGAAGTCATCGATAGATTGCGAAAACAACAATCGATATTCGGTAATCCGGAGCGAATTATTACCGATAAAGGTCCAGCATTCACCTCAAACGAATTTCAAGGTTATTGCAATCAAGAAAATATTGGACATATTCTGATAACAACCGGAGTTCCAAGGGGCAACGGTCAAGTGGAGCGAATACACGGCATAATAATACCAGTTTTAACTAAGTTATCGTTAGAAAACCCCGAAAAATGGTTCAAACACGTACCCGATGTTCAAAGATGTATAAATTCAACCCTACAGCGTTCAATCCAATATACACCGTTTCACATACTTTTTGGAAAACGAATGAAAAACAATCTCAGCGACAAGATAAAAGAACAACTTGAAGCAGAGATAGTTAAGATATTTATGGACGAAAGGGAATCGATACGAAACGAAGCGAAACAAAACATAACGACGATTCAACGCGAGCAACATACGCTAAATAAACGAAAATACAAATTGCCGAAAAAATATAACGTAGGCGAGTTAGTAGCAATACAACGAACTCAGTATGGAACGGGACTTAAGCTACGCCCAAAATTGTTTGGTCCATATAAGATTGGGAAAGTACTCAACAACGACAGATACGAAGTGCATCGAGTAGGACGAGGCGAAGGGTCGCTCAAGACCACAACTGCGGCCGATCTGATGAAACCATGGTCATCGGGGTCCGATGAATTGTAGGATGGCCGTGTGGGATGGAGTAGGACGACACGATAACCACCATGACACGACAACCACCAAGAACGACAACCATCGCGAGTGCTACGGACGGCACTCTTGAACCAGCCGTGGTTACGCAGAGACGTTATATCGTGTTATCGTTTATTATTTTCCTCTACAATAACTTTAATAAACATTATTGCTATTTTCAACATTAAATTGTCTTTTCCACATATATTAATTACAATACATGCATATCAGCACTAAATAGATGAAGATATCATAGGATCATTAATTTACTGTTTGATTTATTCTTTTTTTTTAATCAATTGAACAGAAGTCCAATTTTAGTGAAGAACTTTACCTGTTAAGAAACCAGGATATAATGATGGTTGTATATTGTACCTATATATGTAGCATAAGTATTAACAAGAATATCATAGCGTAGCTTACTACATATTATAGATTTATCGATTTGGGGCAAAGTACAATAGATGTGAAGGCCTCTGAAATCAACAAAATTAAACCCTTTCCCATTTTTTTGCTATCAATGAGGAATTTATGAAAATCCTTGATGCGGGTTAATGAAAAATCATACTAACTGCGAATTATAAGTCGAAAAGTGGCACTTTATCGCGGAAGACAGTCGACTGTCGGGGTAGCGCTATTCTGCGGACGAATTTTATGGCTAATACATTACAATATCCGCTTAATATGAAATGTAGCAATAAGAGCTGGTCAAGTACAGAATAATAATCCGAAAAACGGGCATTCACGTAAAATCCAATGGTTGTTAAAATATTAATTTGAATATCTGTAGTAGTAAGTAACTATGAACTCGACTCCATGGTCATGTATCTCTTCGTTTAATATAATTAAGATGAATAAAAATTATAGCATGAATTGCCATTAACCTCCACGTTTTGCTTTCTGAATCCTGAGGACCCTGCACTCCTCCATTTTCGTCGGTGAAGAGTTCATCGGTTCTCACAAGGGGATTGAGCAATCTCGCGCGGCTCAACCCAAGGTTAGGGGAGGGAGCGCGGAGCCCCATCGCCATCAGGGGGCTCCCGTGCTAGAGGCAGGGACATGGGGATTTTTTTTTATATAATATCCTTTGAGGGACTCCCGTTTAGTTTCGGCACTCGGGCCGACACGTGAAACTCTTCTTTTTTTTTTTGGAGCGATGTCGAGGCAGAATGACCCACCAAAACCCCGCCCACACTACCGATAGCTGAGCTATCTATCAAGCAGGAGGTTTTGACACTTAGGTGTCACGGCCGGTCTGAACGACCAAGCCCGAACCTTCGTCCTCATTTTGAGCATACGCTTCGTTACAAACGGCCCCGATTTCTTGTCATTGATATCGCTGCCAAGCCAATTTGTTTCCTGGACTGCAGTAATGCTCAGTTTGTACTTTTCGACCTGTTGAAGGAGGGCCTTCTCAGCCCCTGGATTGTTCAGGGAGCGTACATTCCAGGATCCAAAAGAATAATCCTTTAGTCGTTTGCGTGGTCGTCGTTGTTGATCCGTCCAGTCCCAGGCTTTTGTTCCAGGTTTCTTCACATCGCTTAACGCCATTCAGGGGATGGCCTCGGAAAATAGCTGCTTCAGATGGCGCCTACGTGGAGGACTATGGAAAAGGTCTTTTCCCCCCCAAAAAAAAAACCAATAGCGACAGCTAAAATATTAAAACAAACAATTTTAATTTGTCACTTTCACCGATTTGAAAATAGAATACTTAGCTTGGAAAACAAAAGATTGTAAAATCGGATACTCGGTGGTAAGTCGTTTTCACACAGAAAATTTAGATTAAAATTGTAAATTCTTATTTTTGTTCAGCTGCACTCGATGCGTGTAAGCAGTCAAACGTCAAAGCTTAGGCCTGTCTGTTTTGTCTTATTTGGCAATTGGAGATTTGAAGACGTTATTGGCGGGCAATTTCAAGACCATTGACGAAAACAACCAGCGATTAGTACTGCGTTTAACTGAAGAGGTGGTCTGTCTTCGGATGGAATTGCGGAAGCTGAAACAAACCATGGCATCGTTTGAAGGAGGCACTACGCTTCATTTAAATATACCGAAGCCTCCTTTTACCACTTTGGAGGACTTCATGAAGTTCGAGAACGAAATAAGAAACAATGAGCAGAAATTTAATCAACTTGTAAGTATACTAATCTGTACTAATTATTTTTATACCCTAGACTTTTAGTATAGGGTATATTGTTTTTGTCACGACGGAAATATGTAACACCTTAAAGGAGGATCCGGAGGTATGACAATGTATATAATATTGTATAAATGATCAGGGTCATCTCTGTCCGTCTGTCCGTCTGTCTTTGTGTAAAAATATTTATCGCAGTTCCAGCTGGTTTAAAATTCTTTATTGGCCGACGTTTCGCCTTACAAAGGCATCTTCAGGGCGTTCTATTGTACAATACAATTTCACATTGGTTAATTTAGGATAGTCAATTTAACTTACTCTAATTTGATTTACATTATTATGAAAAATTGTGACTTAAGTTATGAGTGTTACAATAAGTCTTAGCTTAAACGAATTAAAATGACGAATTAAATGACAAACAAAATTGAAAAACAAAATTATGACACTTGCACTATGACTGTATATGTGCAAATGTTATATTGCGAGTTATTCTGTTGTATTTATTAACCCGTACCTCAAGCTCGCTCTTGGAGTTAAGAGACTTGTTATAATATGTATTAATATAAAGAGCCTCTTTAATTCTCAGTTTGTTAGTATTATTATCATTGTCTATTATTTTTGCATTTTGGAAGTCCATTTCATGTTGGTTCTCTAATTGATGCTTAACCATTCTGGTGTGGATGTTGTTTAGCATTTTACTCCTATTTTGGTGTTCATTTAATCTAAAATAGTTTGTAAGTGTCTAGATGTTGAACCATAATATGACTTAGATTGATTTAAGTCATTACATGTTTTACATGGAATTACGTAGACTACATTTTTATACCCTAGACTTATAGTATAGGGTATATATATATTTTTGTCACGACGGAAATATGTAACACCTTAAAGGAGGCTCCGGAGGTATAGCAATGTATATATATAAATGATCAGGGTCACCTCCTGATTCGATTTAGCCATGTCTGTCTGTCTGTCTGTCCGTCTGTCTGTCTGTCTGTCTGTCTGTCTGTCCGTTCGCACGATAACTTTCGACAAAATGAAGCTAGAGCCTTGAAATTTTGGTCAGATGTTGGAAGTGTGATCTAGTTGGATGGTATTGAAACTGGGCATGATCAGGCCAAGAGAACGCCTACCTCCCCTAAATATGTAAAATACATAAATGTATCTATAACTCCCGATTAAAGAAACATGAAAAGCTCTAGCTTTGGTAGATAACTCATGAGGGTAATCTCATACTCTCCTGGGAAAATAAAACTGATAAGTTGAAAACTAACGGTAATTTTCTTACAAAAAACCCCGTACTACCCTACTTTTCAGGTTTTTTGTCTATAACTCCTGAACCAATTGACTTAGACACCTGATTTTTGGCGTGTAACCTTGAAGTAAGAAGCTGCTTAAGATTATGTAAGTTGGGCATAATCAGATCAAAGGAACGCCTACCTCCCCTACAAATTTCCAAAAATTAAATATTACTTTAATTACGATAACTTTCGAAAAAATGATACTAGCAAGTTGAAAATTTGAAAGAATGTTGCTAATAAGACCTACTTTGTTGGTGTTGGGCAAGATCCGACTCAAGGAACCCCCACCTCCCCTACAAATGAAACTTCAAATAAGCGATAACTTTTGATAGAATGAAGCCAGCAACTTAAAATTTTGGTAAAATGTTGAAAGTGAGATGGGGTTAGTTGGCATTAAAGATGGGTAAGATCCGACCTAAGGAACCCCTACCTCCCCTAGAAACGAAACTTAAAATAAGCGATAACTTACGACGAAATAAAGCTAGCGACTTGAAATTTTGGTCAAATGTTTGTAGTATGATCCAGTTGACTAATATTGAAAATACGTAAAATCCGACCATCGGAACCCCTACTTCCCCTACAAAAGAAACTTCAAATAAGCGATAACTTTCGATAGAATGAAGCTAGAGACTTAAAATTTTGTTTAAATGTTTGTAGGGGGATCTAATTGGTTGATGGAAATGCTGGGCAAGATCCGACTCAAGGAACCCCCACCTCCCCTACAAGTGAAACTTCAAATAAGCGTTAATTTTCGATAGAATGAAGCTTGCGACTTGAAAAATTGGATAAATATTTGTAGAATGGGTTAGTTAATTGATTTTGAGAATGGTCAAGATCCCACTGAATGAGTGCCAACCTCCCCTATGAACTGGCCATATAAGAGACCCACTTTTAATGCATATGGTCGTTGCCAATTACTCGATTGCCCTAACCCCTTGTGGGGCATAGCGCGTCAACTGTTCCATGTGGCCCAGTTGACGTTTCGTTGGCATAAATTGGTTTCGGAGAATGCAGTTGCCAGCATGCACCTCCTGCACATCCATGGCCACGAACGTCGTCGTGGACGGGACTCGAACCCGAAACGCCGGTAGTTAAACATGAGACTGATGCCTCAACACACTGCGCTACCGGTCGCCCCCGGACTTTTGGTATCACCACTAGGTCTGTACAAGTCTAGGGTATATACGCTTCGGACTCCGGGTTTTGTTTGTTAGTTTCTATCTTATTTTTGGTATTTGTGTATATTTTATCTCTTAACTTGTTTATGGGTTTAAATGTTGTTATTATAGATATTTGCTCATTATTTAGGTTAGTTGTTTTATTTGGGAGTATTTTGGCAACCATATCGGACATATTAGGGATGTACGGTATTGATTGGTATTGGTATTTAGTTGTCCGTCTGTCTGTCTGTCCGTTCGCACGATAACTTCCGATAGAATGAAGCTAGAGCTTTGTAATTTTGGTCAAATATTGGAAGTATGATCTAGTTGGTTGGTATTGAAAATGGGCGTGATCAGGCCAAAAGAACGCCTGCCTCCCTTACATATGTAAAATACATAAATGTATCCATAACTCCCGATTAAATAAACGTGAAAAGCTCTAGCTTTGGTAGATTGCTCGCGAGGATTATCTTATACTCTCCTGGAAAAATAAAATTGATCAGTTGAAAACTAACGGTAATTTTCTTACAAAGAGCCCCGTACTACCCTACTTTTCAGGTTTTTTGTCTATCACTCTTGAACCAATTGACGTAGATACCTGATTTTTGGCACGTAACCCTGAGATGAGAAGCTGCTTCAGTTTCAGCAAGTTGGGCATAATCAGATCAAAGGAACGCCTACCTCCCCTACAAAATTCAAAAAATTAAATATTCCTTTAATTACGATAACTTTAGATAGAATGGTACTAGCGAGTTGAAAATTTGGCAGAATGTTGATAGTTAGATTTAGTTAGTTGTTATTGAAAATGGGTAAGATCCGACCCAATGAACTCCTACCTCCCCTACAAATGAAACTTCAAATATGCGATAACTTTGATAGAATGAACCCAACGACTTGAAACTTTGGTAAAATGTTTGAAGTGAGATTGAGTTAGTTGGCATTAAAGATGGGTTAGATTCGACCTAAGGAACCCCTACCTCCCCTAGAAATGAAACTTAAAATAAGCGATAACTTCCGACAAAATAAAGCTAGCGACTTGAAATTTTGATCAAATGTTTATAGCAGGATCCAGTTAGCTAATGTTGAAAATACGACCAACGAAACCCGTACTTCCCCTACAAATGAAACTTCCAATAAGCGATAACTTTCGATAGAGTGAAGCTAGAGACTTGAAATTTTTTAATAAATGTTTGTAGCATGATCTTATTGGTTGGTGGCAATGATGGGCAAGATCTGACCCAAGGAACCCCTACCTCCCCTACAAGTGGAACTTCAAATAAGCAATAACTTTCGATAGAATGAAGCTAGCGACTTGAAAAATTCGACAAATATTTGTAGAATTGGTTAGTTAATTGATTTGAAGAATGATCAAGGTCCTCCTGAATGAGTGTCAACCTCCTCTATAAACTGACCGTATAGGAAACTCACTTTTAATGCATATGCTCGCTGCCAATTGGTACTTTTGGTATCACCATTAGGTCTGTACAAGTCTAGGGTATATACGCTTCGGCCTGGTTTTTTTTTCGTTTTGGGTACAATTAAAAATTAATTAATATTATCGTATGTTTATTTTTCTGCAGAAAACTGCCGAGCCGAAAATCTTTTTTCGAATGGCGTTTAGTAGAATTATAACAGACGAAGAAGCTAAGCTTTCCAAGCGAAATGAAAGGAACCGAAATAAAGTCATGTGCTAGAGGTTTAAGGGTTTAAGAGTCACTGTTGCAATTAAAAGTAAGCGTTTTTTCTAGACAAGATATCAAATCAATACCAAGTAATATATAAATACGTATTTCCTCTATATTTTCAAAGATTCTTTTCACTTGATCTTCAACGAGCCATCCGAAGAATTCTTCGACCAGGTCGCTATGAGTTTTTTTTTTCAATATGCCAAGGGTCGTCAGAGAAAAAAATAAATAAAATAAACTATCTTTTACGGCAGGCTTAACTTTTTATTCGCAATGACAATCTACGGCTACTTTCTTCGATACCGAATAAATACAAACTTTATAAGTTTAAGTTAGAAACTTAGTTTTTAAGTTCTTATGCATATTCAGTTCTTTCCATTCGGATAAAGATCCAGAGTAAAATGAACGGCGCGGATCATGCGACTAACGAATTCAAACAGCAACCATACAGATCATTTGCCGCGTGTGAGCGAATTGCGAACTCAGTATACAAAGGTATAGGAGCTAATTGCCGAGAAACAAGTTGACGTTAAACTAATTCACTTTCAACTCTGATCCAGATGTGATTCAATAGGAGACCTGGAACATGGCCGCTTAGTCGTTTTGTATGGGAATTGATCTTAATCGGATGAAAAGAACACGCATATTATGTAACGTAATTTCGCTATGTTAAGTAATTATTTATATTTCATGTATTGTAATTTTCTTTGTCTAATTAAATTGTAACAAAAAATGACACAAAAAGAGCGATGATGATGATGATCGGCACTTTAGGCCCATCTAATGCAAATATATTTTAATTTTGATCCATTTACTTACAAGTTGCCTATGATTTGTTTCGAAAAACGTTGTGCTTGTCGCCCGTTTCAGAAGGTACCCTTTTTTCCGACTCAAGGTTTCAGAATACCATCAACAGTAGTTTAGTGCATTCGCCTCAACACTCCCAGTAATATAATACCCATCTTCCCTATATATCATAGCCAAGAATGTCATTTTTTTCGATACCAAAGGACTCAAAATGCGTTTACTGCAGTTTAGTTCATTTGCCTCAACACCCTCAGTCATCTTACCTAGATATCACTTCACTACCAAGAATTTCTGTCTTTTTTCCTCATCAAAGGACCCAAAATACTATCAACAGTACTCCTTTGCATTGGTCTCATCACTCACCTCATGCCTGGAGGAACGATCATTGAAAAGACCAGAGACGAGTAACTCTGGTTTGAACACAACAGAATATACCGTTATTCCAATATTTATTCAATGATCAAAATTGGGGTCCCCAATTTGTGCTCAGTGTCACATAGGGAAGCTACATACCAGATTTGATTAAGATCAGATATGATTCATATACGACGTTGCCGGCAGTGCGACGAATCAGAGACGAGTCATTTTCGGATTCACAAACGAGTCTGAATTCGTGAAAGACGACTGAATTATGAATCGATTCATTCACCGTACGAATCATTTACCATTGGGTTAACCAGCAAGCCAAAAAAGAATGATAGTCCGAAATGAATGTTTCGCGAATGTAGCTGCCCAGAACTTGACCCTACAAACGCGTAAACGAGAATTCTCAACTCAGTAAACCATGAATGACCCGTTGCTTGATGACTTCTTTCAGGAAAAAAGACAAGCTGTACAAATTAGTGACAAATAACCCAACTAATCAAAAACTTAGATAATATTTTATCAGATATAAAAATATGCTCAGAAATTTAGTGAGGAAAACAAAAGACCAATACTACATACAAAAAATATCTAACGCAGGACACAACACTCAAAAAGTTTGGTATACAATAAAATAAATAACTGGCACAACAGTTCAATTTGAACCATGGCCTCGAGATGAGTTAGAATCATCTCATTTTCGAGATCGTGACGGTATGTCTTGTGTAAGTGTGTGATCAGCAACACGCTCAACCGAGTTATTTACCCCATAAATGGGTACTCATTTAGCAGCTGAGTGGGCTCATAGTCCTACACGTAAATCCCCTTTTTCTTATCGAAAACTACTGCATTCAGTAGGCATCGAACCGGGGCCCAGTGCGTAGAAGGCGAACGTGCTAACCATTGCGCCATCTGGACTACAATAACATCTGTAATAACACCAAAAAGGAAACAGGACAATATAAAGGCAATCAGAATTAAAGACGAGCTTGTGTACGTAAATGAAGATCCCTTAAAATATGCCAACTCACATAATCAACACTTTTGCACTATGGGGGAGAGGATGGCTGACCGAATTTCAGATATTGGAGAAGAGTTCCGATTAAGTCATGATCCAGGTGGCGCATCCCATAAGAGAATTACGTGGAAAATTCAGTCCAGGTTTGGACGGTGTCACTGTAAAAATTATTAAGCAAATAACACAATACATATTGACGCCATTGACTCATATTGTAAACTTAATCTCCCAAAAACAACTCTGTTGTAAAAAATTCCCCGCCGAGAAAAACCTCTCAACCGCAAAAAGGATTGATATGAATACAATACCGCCAAAGTACTCGTAGCTTCGCGCCCCACTCTAGGGTTGGCATATTGAACGCTGATTGAATTAGTAAATTTCTTTCAAAGCTGATTGGCGGGGAGCTTCCATTAAACAAAATAAGTTGAACAATCTGAAGAAAAACGGGGTAGAAAATGGTCTATTAATCAATTCTGGCCTGAAGTGCATTTTTAGTCTTTTGTAAGGCGGAAGCTTTATAACGAGATCCGGGCGAGAAGCCAATAATACTTGGCATAAGAGCCTAAAGCATGATCCGGACGCAACTACATAACCATCATTTTATCAGAACGACATCGTTCTCATTATCACTGTCATTTTGTCTATGGCTATGAAGCTCCCCGCCAATCAGCTTTGAAAGAAATTTACTAATTCAATCAGCGTTCAATATGCCAACCCTAGAGTGGGGCGCGAGACTACGAGTACTTTGGCGGTATTGTATTCATATCAATCCTTTTTGCGGTTGAGAGGTTTTTTTTGGCGGGGAATTTTTTACAACAGAGTTGTTTTTGGGAGATATCACATCTTTTTGCATAGTAGTACATAGTAGTAATACAGATGGCGCAACGGTAAGCACGTTCGCCTTCTATACATTGGGCTCCGGTTTGATTGCTACTCAATGCAATTGTCTTCGATAAAAAGGGGATTTACGTGCCGGAATATGAGTCCACTCAGGTTACCCATTTGGGGTAAATAGTTTTCTTGCCAAGAATATCATTTTTCTAGTTCAAAGGACTCAAAGTGCCTTTAACAGTAGTTTAGTGCATTCGCCTCATCACCCCCAGTCGTATAATACTCATCTTGCCTAGAAATCGCTTCCTTGCCAAGGACACCCTTTCTCCTGCCCAAAGGACTCAAAATACCTTTAACAGTCTACTGCATTCGCATCATCACCTCCAGTCATGTGATACCCATCTTGCCTAAACATCGCTTCCCATCTTCCACACATTGGCAAAAATCAGCTTACATCATAATTCATATCTCATATGCCATAAATGAAACTACCTAAATCATATACCACACAGCATGTTTTTTTTCTTTCCGGACATCCTAAGATGCAGCCATAAACATTCAGTTTCAATTTTTCATCACACACTTTTCATTCATGCACTTGCCACAAGCCACGCCCACAGCCATTACCTCGTATGGTTCTCCTCACCCGAGGAGCGCACGCACCTTTGCATCCGTCGTCGTCACTACTCACATAATCAAGTGTTTGCGTCTCTCCCCGTCGGCATGCGATCTCTGCGAGTGATTTCCTGTGTCGCATTCAAATTATCAAAAAGACTTAAGCCAGAAACTCTACTATAAAATTTCACATTTTTGGATGTATCTTTGTATCTACTGCACGGATCGGAGCAAATGATAGCCTATGCACACCCTTGGGACACAAGCAATCCGTGAGAAAAGAAAGCAGACCTGGATACTCTCCCTACGAGGCTGTAGCCCTGTCAAAGAACAACGAGAACAACAAGAACAAGAAAAATTTGAAAAATAGCCATTTTCAAATTATCATATCTCGGGTGTTTTTCCTTGTATCGGAATCAAATTTGCAGCACTTCGTAAGATGACCGGAGACAAAGACCATACCAAATTTGAGCCCGAACAAGCATCCGGGGCCGGAGCTGAGGTCCGAAAACCCGTACTTGTTGTGTCGCGTAAACATAGTCTTGGTCGCTTTTCAATTTTTTTCCGATTTTTTTCGTTTTTCTTTGGCGGGGCGGGGCGGGACGCTCCCACGTCCCTAGATTCTACGAACGGGAAAATTTCCGTAATGTTTGAAAACCTCCATAATAACCCCCATCTATAAAAGCGGTGACAAAACACGCAAACTGTAAATGACAGGTATAAAAGGAATAGCCCGAGAATGGTTCCTAAACTATCTACATCAAAGAACACAACAAGTAAGACTAGGTGACTACATGAGTAGTAACCTTATATGTACACAATATGGTATCCCAGAGGGAACTGTACTTGGACCCGCTTTATTTCTAATATTTATCAATGATTTACCTACTCTTGAGAATGTTATATGTCCTGTTATGTTATATAGGTATTATATTGTATATTATTTATAACCAAAACGCCGGTGGATTCAGTCGCGGACTGCGACCGCAGGTAAGCTGGGGTGCGGTGTTTCACTGCACGTCCAGTTTATTTCCACTGTTTTTGCCTTATGAGCTCAAAAAGAGCCCCCCTAAGGGGGTGGAGAGCCACCCATCGATAGTCACGGTCGGACTGGTGAATCACCGGATCCAACACGTCGTGTGGTTGGTGTTCCCGTACCTGGCACCAGCCGCATACAAGAAGACTCGTTGAGAGCTTCCAATGCGGTATCAGGGGTAAGAGCTGCGACTAAACCTGGCTCTTGCAGGGTTACACCAGGCACATCTGGTACTCTCCACCCCCGCGAAGTCCCGTCAAGGGCTTCTTCGTTGGATGCCATGGTCAAGCCCTAGTAAGGCTACGCCATCAGGTGCCAAGCCTTACCAGGAGGGCTCGAGCAGAGCGCCCCGTAAAGGGAGTAGGGGGTCATCCCCGGCACGCCAAGGCGGTACTGCGAGTGCGCCTGGTCCGTCAAAGCGCACTCTTGCGAGCTGTCAGGAAGACCCGTCGAGGGCTTCCTCGCAGAACGTCACGCTCGATGCTAGCACTTTTGGTGAATTTAGCGCTAGCAAAGTCGAAGCAGGCACATCCGGCGATTGCGTCACGCAGGAAGTCTCGACAAGAGCTTCCCCCCTACCAACATCTGGCTCTGGCTAAACCGGGCCCAAGTAGGGCTGTGCCCAATAAACCGGAAGGTGCTTGCATGAGCGAGCTTAGTAATTCGGAGGGCGGGCAAAAGCGCACTACTCCTTCTAAAACTCGATATCGAGTGAGACGCAACGCAGTTCGTGTCCGCGACTACATTGAAGCGGTTGATGTATCGCAAAGGACCGTGAAACAAAATGAGTAACACGAGTGGGCTCTTAGGACTATCGCCGAGACCCCGGAAGTTAGCGGGAACGTCAAGCGGCAAAGATCTGCCGAAGAGCAAGCGGAGGTCCCGAAACGTCGAAAGACGTTTGGAGCCAACGATACAGCCCCCTCCTACGCGGATGCGGTAAGGGGTTGGAGCATTCTGGCGGTTGTCGACCGAAATGACGCCGACGGGGGCATTTCGGTGGACAACTGGAGAAAGGTCGAAGGCATTTTGACCGTTAACTTCGGTGGTGTAATGGAAGCCTACCCGGGACCACCCCCAGACTGTGAGGACGGGGGCTGGTTTCAGAGTCGGGTGAAAATTATTTTATGAAGTTCGCAGACGAGCGGTCAGCATCAATGTTTAAATTCGGCATCAGTCGGGTGGGGGAGGTCTGGCCAGGAGCTAGACTGGAAGTAGTGAGACTGGAAGTAGTGACGAGGGACGAAATACCATCGCGTCCTAGGGTCCGTGCGTGGTTACCGCCCTTTGTCTCCGATAAGGAGCAAATATTGCGCCACATCCATACTTGCAATCCGGGTATTCCAACGGAGGACTGGCGTATCGTCAAGTTCGAGGACCCGGTTAAAGACTGCAGATGTGCAGTTTTGCTAATAAATAGAGAGTCATTGACTCCTCTAACCAAATCGGGCGGACTTGTTAGGCTCGGTTTTGTAAAGATCAAGCTCCGGATATACCTATATAAGAACGATCTGAAAAAGGCACGCAAACTAGAACCATCTCCCATGGAGGAGGATGCGAGCCCAGCCGAATCCACTCCCTTCGTAGTGTCGATTCCCGCCGAGAAGGACACGGACGACGATTGCGTGTCTCTCGGCTCCGATCTGGCTGCACTGGATGACACTTCCCAGCCATCTCTCGTGCACGACTCCCTAGAATCCGACATGGAGGAGGAGGCGGACGTTACGGTAGTTGAAAGGCATGCGTAATGGTAAGGTTTCTACAAATAAACCTTCACCATTCGAAAGCAGCCTCAGCTGCCATTCTTCTTCGGCCGGCACGCAGTGAAGAAGATATTGCATTAATTCGGGAACCTTGGGTTGTGGACGATCTCGTCAGAGGTCTGGGGTCTCCTGATTATACCATTTTCTATATCAAGGGCCAGGGTAGACCTCGGTCTTGCATTCTCGTTAGGAAAACCGTCAAGGCCTTCCTTCTCTCAACTTACAGCGATAAAGACTCTGTGTTAGTCTGCCTGGAGCTCAAAGGTAAGGTGTACTGGGTTGCATCGGCCTACATGCCGTATGACAGTGTGAGCACGTTCCCTTCACCCCAATCTCAGGGCTGCCATTGCAGCAGCAAGGACATCGAAAATTAGTATGATTGTTGGCTGGACTCTAATGCGCATCACGATGTCTGGGGCAGCTCGGACACAAATGAGCGCGGAGAATCCCTCCTCGAGTACATTATGGGTACTAATCTCTTAACCTGCAATGTGGGGCGCGAGCCTACTTTTATAACAAAAGCCAGACAGGAGGTCCTAGACATCTCTCTGGCGTCGGATGACATCATCCACCTTATCAGAGACTGGAGAGTGTCGTCGGAGGTCTCCTTCTCTGATCATCGTTACCTTCAGTTCAGCCTCACCGTGCGTCCTGGAGTAATTCAACCCATTATTAATCGCAGAAAGACCAACTGGCCTAAGTATCGCGATGCTTTTCATGGAGGGCTACCTCCTCTACCAAGACAGCCCTGCAACGAACTGGAGCTGGACAACATGGTAAACACTCTCACGGATGTTATGAAGGCAGCGATGTATTCATCTTGTTCGGCTATCTCACGTGCAGGAAAGAAAAAACCAGCCTGGTGGAGTATTAGGATCTTCGAACTTAGGGCTGAGTGTAGGAGAAGTTTCAATAAGGCTAAGGCATCAAGGCTGGAGTCGGATTAGCACTTACATATATAAAAAACATCTGAACTCTTTCAAGAAAGAATTAAGAGCGAAGCGCAATGCTTGGAGGAACTTTTGCGAACGTATCGAAGGATCTTGTGAGACCTCTAGATATCGGAAAGTCCTGGCGGCAAATCCATCTATGCCAAGTTTCCTACAAAAAGAAGACGGGTCCTGGACGTCATCGAGCAGTGTCTACTTGATACACACTTCCCTGGTAATTCGGCGGCAGCTCCGCTGAGGGATCCCTCCACGCGTCGCATAGCGCCATGTGATAGTGCATCCATCTTATCTCGCGAGAAGATCTTGTGGGCAATTTCCAGCTTTGAGCCTTACAAGTCGGCTGGACCCGATGGCATCATTCCTGCGGACTTGCAGCATTGTGTAGATATTATATATCCTTGGACAGATTGTATCCTAATGGCCTGCCTGGAGCTGGTGTACGTTCCTCGCAGTTGGAGGGAAGTCCGGGTGATTTTTATCCCGAAAACGGGTAGAAGTTCACATGCGCGCCCAAACGATCTTCGACCAATAAGTCTCTCTTCAACTTTGCTAAAACTATTAGAGAGACTCGTTGACATCCATTTGCGGGATACTATCCCGCCACTGCTTTTATCCACGTCGCAACATGCCTATTGGAAGGGTAAGTCGGTGGATACTGCTCTGCACTCTTTGGTGAGTCAGATTGAGAAATCCCTTGATCAAAAGGAATACACGATGGTTGTATTCCTGGACATCGAAGGTGCTTTCAATAATATTAGACCTAGTGCGAGAATTGAGGCACTCCTGGGCCTCCAGGTCGACGAGTCGCTTTGTAAACTCGTTAACATACTACTAACATCTCGGCGCATACACACTACCCTTGGTACGTCGTATGTAGGGATGTCTGTAGAGGAACCCCGTAAGGGGGTATACTGTCACCCCTTCTCTGGAATGTAGCGATCAACAGACTGCTTCTAAAACTGGAAGAGGTCGGGTGCAAAGTTATTGCGTATGCAGATGACGTTGCCATCGCAGTCACAGGTAAATTTCCTGATGTCCTCTGTGGGCTATTGCAAAATGCCCTTTCTTTTCTAACAGAGTGCGCAAACCTCTGCGGCGTCGGAATTAACCCGCTTAAAACAGAGCTTGTGCTCTTTACCAGAAGACGCGTGATTCCCCCTATCGAACCTCCCTCACTGGAGGGCATTCAACTGGTTTTCACCGACAAAGCTAAGTTCCTCGGTCTCATCTTTGACAGGAAACTAATGTGGAAACCCAACATTGAAGAACGGGTCAAGAAAGCTACTGTTGCCCTCTACTCGTGCAGGAAGGCCATAGGTAAGAACTGGGGCCTGCAGCCTAAAGCTGTATATTGGATATACACAGCTGTAGTACATCCTATACTACTGTACGGAATAAGTGTATGGTGGACGGCGCTCCGAGTAGCGGCCTATTGCAACCTAAGTAAGGTACAAAGGCTTGCGGCGCTGGCCATAACGGGGGCTTTCAGAACAACTCCGTCAGCCGGACTAGACATGGTGCTCGGCTTGCTCCCCCTGGACATTTACGGCGAACAGCTGGCGGCTAACACGGCTTTACGCCTTCGCGAAACTGGCCAGTGGCGCACGTTGAGTGGCGGACACTCGACTATACTGGGTAACTTGGATCTCCCTGTGGAGACTGACTATACTTGTGCGAAATACATTTTCGGTCGGAACCACACCAGCTTGATTCCGTCAAGGGATCTATGGTGTGTTAACACCCTTATGACCACCGACTCCATTGTCATCTACACGGATGGCTCTAGGACCGACGGAGGAGTCGGTGCTGGCATCTATTCGGAAGGATTGGGAATTAACTTGTCATTCCGTTTTCCCGACTTCTGCAGCGTCCTACAGGCGGAGGTTTCTGCAATCCTGGAAGCTCTGAACTGGCTGGGAAATCATGTTGTGACCACGAGGGACGTCACTATTTACACGGATAGTCAGGCTGCAATTCGATCACTTGAATCCGTCCTGACTACATCGAAAACCATCGCGAACTGTCGTTTAACCCTCAGAGTGATAGGTGGTTATTTCAACATAACGCTCTGTTGGATACCGAGCCATTGTGGCCTCGCAGGTAACTGCGTGGCGGATGAGCTGGCTCGGGTGGGGACAACCGGAGCTATTGACGGGGACCGCGCTAACCTCAAAATGGCAGCCTCATCGTGCAAACTTGTCATCAAGGCCACCGCGGTTGACAGGGCGAACATGAGATCATAGATACAGACTGTAGTCTGTTTATCTATGATGAAATGGTTAAACGGCGGTACGTGCCAAACAACGAAGTCGATTTGGCCGAAACTCGACCCTAGCCGCTCCGCCACACTGCTTTCACTGAACAGAAATCACATTGGCAGAGTTGTGGGGGTTATTACGGGGCACTGTCCTATGGGAGAGCTTGCCTGGAGGCTTCGCATTCCTCACAATGACTACTGCAGGAGCTGTGATAACGTGGATGAGGAGGAGAGCGTTCTCCATCTCCTCTGTCACTGTCCGGCCCTGGCTGAGAGGCGGAGGATGTTCCTGGGTTCCCGCTTTTTTGGGGAACTGGAGGACCTTAAGGAAACGAGTGCAATACAGCTCAATCGCTACATTGCCAGCACAGGCTGGTTTTAGTGCCTGGGTTTTTTCATTAGGTGGATCTAGTGGTATCAGAACGGACCCAGTGGCGGTCTATGTGTGCTGTGCGTTAGCATGGCAGCCCCTTTACCTAACCTAACCTATGTTATATTTTAATGTTATAAGTCCTTTTTATTCGCAGATGATGCTGTTCTGCTATTTTCATCCCCTACGTGGTCACAATATTACGAAACAGCAGAACGTGGTCTAGCTACAGTTAAGAATTGGATTAATAAAAATAAGTTATCCCTAAATATTGAAAAAACTGAATATATGACTTATTCAATATACGAAAACGGGCAACCACCTGATAATATACATACAATACAATAAAAATGCATGATGTCAACTGCCATACAATTTTTGGATGTCAATGCAATAACATAATAGAAAAAGTAAATTCATTTAGATATCTTGGTGTTCAGTTTGACCAACATATTAAGTGGAGAGAGAATATAAATATACTTACAAAACAACTTATCCGACTTACCTATGATTTGCGAGGCTCAGACGAATTCTAAATATTGACGCGATAAAAATGGTTTATTACGCGCTAGGCCAATCAATCCTTACCCATGATAACCATGGGGAGGAACTTATTCGTAAATTCTAAGACCTGCAATCATTGCACAAAATAATATAATAAGAGCAATACTTGGAATACAATACTTGTCCACATATTGTATACATTCAATCCAAAAATTGACTGACATATAAACTGACAATCCTTAGGCGGGTACATAAGCTAAGGAATGTGTTATGTAACCTCTCATGGTTCTGGGACCAGATCAGAACCGAATATACTTCTGGACGTACCCACAAAACAAACTACACAAGCTATACGAGATACTGGTCACATATAGGAAGCAATGCCTATAATTCCACATGACATCAAAACAACCGCAAATATCAAACAATTCAACCGTAAATTAAAAATATATATATCAGTTAACTCGCAATTTCTATAGCGTTCACAAGTATTTATGTATGTACTTTAATCGTACAAAAATAATGTAAATTAAAGTCATATAACTAAATCATGTAAATACCAATCACATAACTGAAATCGTATTGAACTAATAGGTAAACTCCTTTCCACGCTCTGGCATTAGCCATTGTGCATAGTAATTCCAAATGTATTGTAAATTCTGTAAAACATGTTATAATAAATGGAACCAATTTGATTTTATTGATCTAGAAGCCATCAATTCATTCCAGCATCATTCCATGTGATGTCTACTTGATCGCTTCCTGGCGAGTGGTCTTGAAGCCATCAATTGGATTCATTCAAGAATCATTCAATGTGATCTACTAGATCACTTCTTCGGAATCTAGGAGTAATGCTGCGTCATAATGTAATGATCGCATTGGGAATTGGTGCCGGTCGCGCCGGAGGTACACACAGTTGCAAGTGTACCATCTGAACTGTGGAAAACTGACTTCTAGCAAACTTGTAACACTTTTTTAAATCTTATATATAAAAAAAAATCGTCTACGTATGCACAGGGTTGGCGTCGTTATCCTTTATCCGATTTGCTTCAAATTTATTGCAATCGGTTTCTTTACGGTCCACTTGAAACCTTACATCATTAAAAATAGGAAATTTTCCCGGGAAATTGGGAAATTCGGGAAATTCCATTTTCCCATACATTTTGTATGGAGATATGTTTTCCTTTCTATCTCCCTAAGCCTACATACGATTTGCCTGGAATTTTTTTCCTTTTGATCCTTCACGCTCAACTTACATGTCCACCGAGCCCAAAGTCCAAAAAAGGACGACCTGCTGACAATAAAGGACATTCTGGTGTCCTTCGAGGAAACATATCTAGTACGTTGCATGTACTTTACACATGCTCTCAATTTAATTTTTTTTTTGTTTCCCATGATCTCTCCTAAAAAAGACGACCTCTTGCCTGAAATGAAAATTGCCGTGTGCCCGATTTGCCTGAATTTTTTTTTGTTCTGTCTCTTCAACTTGGATCCATATCCAGGTCAAACTCCAAAAAAGGGACGAACTGTTCAAGAAAAGGACGACTTTGTATGAAGAAATGTTTTTCCTTCCACTTCAATTATCCTACATCCGATTTGCTTCAAATTTTTTCTGTTGTGCTCCTTCCCGGTCAACGTACGTTCTTACTGAGCCCAAATTCCCAAAAAAGGACGACCTGCTGGGAAAAAGGACGACCTGGTGTCCTTCGTGCAAATATATCCAGTCGTTGCATGTACTTTATACAATTCCTCAATGCAATGTGTTTTTTGTCGTTTTCACTGGTCTCTCATAAAAAGGACGACCTCTTGCCTGAAATGAAAATGGTCGTTCATTCGATTTGTTTCACATTTTTCTTTTCCATTTTCCTTCCACTTCTTCACGCTCAGTGGGACAACCTGCTTTAACCTGCTTTACCTGTTGCCTGTTCTTCATCACGTCCACTATATTTCCTTCTTCTTCTTAAAATATAAAGTGCTTCATATGAAATCTTCATATGACATACAATTTCTATAAATTTCACTCGCTGCCAATATTTGCTTGCTCTAAATGGGCTCTTGATATAAAACGCCAAACTGCTCCCTCTCGCACTCGCGCAATATTGCAATCTTCCGTCCCATTCATCTTGGTGTGCAAGGCATCAGGCTGCAAATTTTCTTGGTGTGACGACACACGTTCACACCATGATCCATATGAAATCCAATTTCCATACATTTCACTCGGCGATAATATTTGCTTCTTTAAATGGCCTCTTATAAAACGTCGAATTGCTCCCTTTCGCACTTGCGCAATATTGCAATCTTATGTCCCATTCATCTGGGTGTGCAAGGCTGGCTGGAAAATGTTTCGTATGATTACACAAGCAAGTGGGTGTTGGTGCACGTTGATAATTATGTGCTGCATGCACAAGCGTACAAATGGATCGCCAGGACCAAGGTTTATGTGGTTAGGATCGTCAGGAGCAACTTTCATGTTTTTGAATTCATTGGATGTGCCAGGATTTCCCCCACATAAACTACAATTGAGTCGTTATAATGCTTCGAAATTTGAATCATCCTAAGCTATGCAATGGCACCGGACTTGCTGTCAAACAGTTGTTGCTCAACCTCATGCAAGCTTCAATATTCAAAGGAAAATTCAAAGGTGAATGCGTGTTTATTCCACGAATTCCAATGATGTCTATTAATATACCATTCGAATTTAAACGATTGCAATTCCCCGTGCGTCTTGCGTTTTCGATGACAGTGAATAAAGCACAAGGACAGTCGCTGAATGTGTGTGGTGTTAATCTGGAAAATCCGTGTTTTTCGCACGGACAATTGTAACTAATTGTAAAAACCAGCTTCTCTGTTTGTTTACACGCCACAAAATAAAACTAGAAATGTTGCTTATCATAAAACTGTGACTTAAATTAACTACAACATGCAAACAAATTTATTTTCATTCATTTGTAAAAATCTGGCTCATAGTCTTAAGTATTAATCTCCCAAAAATCCCCGCCAAGAAAAACTCCTCAGCCGTAAAAAGGATTGATATGAACACAATACCGCCAAAGTACTCGTAGCTTCCCGCCTCGCTCTAGACTCTAGAGTATGCATATTGGACGCTGATTGCATTAGTTAATTTCTTCCAACGCGGTTTGGTGGGGATTTTTTTTACAACAGGGTTGTTTTTGGGAGATATCACATCTTTTTGCATAGTAGTATCCAGATGGCGCAACGGTAAGCACGTTCGCCTTCTATACATTGGGCGGTGTGATTCCTACTGAATGCGGTAGTCTTTGATAAAAAAGGGGATTTACGTGCCGGAATATGAGTCCACTCAGGTTACCCATTTGGGGTAAATAGTTTTCTTGCCAAGAATATCATTTTTCTAGTTCAAAGGACTCAAAGTGCCTTTAACTGTAGTTTACTGCATTCGCCTCATCACCCCCGATAATATAATACTCATCTTGCCTAGATATCGCTTCCTTGCCAAGAACATACTTTTTCCTGCCCAAAGGACTCAAAATACCTTTAACAGTCTACTGCATTCGCATCATCACCTCCAGTCATGTGATACCCATCTTGCCTAGACATCGCTTCCCATCTTCCACACATTGGCAAAAATCATCTTACATCATAATTCATATCTCATATGCCATAAATGAAAATACCTAAATCATATACCACACAGCATGTTTTTTTTCTTTCCGGACATCCTAAGATGCAGCCATAAACATTCAGTTTCAATTTTTCATCACACACTTTTCATTCATGCACTTGCCACAAGCCACGCCTACAACCATGAACTCGTATGGTTCTCCTCACCCGAGGAGCGCACGAACTTTTGCATCCGTCATCGTCACTACTCACATAATCAAGTGTTTGCGTCTCTCCCCGTCGGCATGCGATCTCTGCGAGTGATTTGCTGTGTCGCATTCAAATTATCAAAAAGACTTAAGCGAGAAACTCTACTGTAAAAATTTCACATTTTTGGATGTTTCTTTTTATCTACTGCACGGATCAGAGCAAATGATAGCCTATGCACACCCTTGGGACACAGTCAATCCGTGAGAAAAGAAAGCAGACCTCGATACGCTCCCTACGAGCTTCTAGCCCTGTCAAAGAACAACGAGAACAAGAAAAATTTGAAAAATATTTTCAAATTATCATATCTCGGGTGTTTTCCTTGTATCGGACTCAAAGTTGTAGCACTTTGTAAGATGACCATACTAAATTTGAGCCCGAACAAGCATCCGGGGCCGGAGCTACAGAGGTCCGAAAACCCGTACTTGTTGTGTCGCGTAAACATAGTCTTGGTCACTTTTCCATTTTTTTTGGCGAGGCGGGACGCTCCCGCGTCCCTAGATTGATACAATCATACATCTCGCCTCCTGTTGACAAATAAAACCCATTTTCGTTCTTTACAAAGGCAACAACGCGAGCGGAGCAAGCACTAGCAGCTAGTTAAATATAGAAACATGCACTTCCCAGACAAATCGCGCGCTTTGATGCCGACAAAGTTGAACTCGTGAACGCGGAAAAGGAAAGCTAAACACAAAACACATGAACACCCGAATACCCGACTCGCCGCCATCAGTAACCAACCACTATGGATACTTTGGCGGAAACGCACACAAAGGTATGAATGACGTCAACAACGAAAGCAGACTTTGCCGCGATCAGCTGAACGCTGGCCTGTCTCTTCAGATGCCAGTCTAAAGATTAGACATTACAAAGATACAGTACTTCATATAAATTAAGCCATCGGGAGGTTCCAAAAATGCGAAGGTAAATCGCCTTGAAAGAGATAGAGACGGCAACACTTCGATAATGACAACTGCCGATAACATGCCTGTTAGTTGTCATTACCCCTTTGTATTCTCATCCATTTTCAGATTCAAAAATAACTGTCAATTTTTGAAACTGAAAATGTCCACGGTACACATGTTACCGGATGGGAAAGCATAGCATAGGAGAAATCGAGAAAAGTCAAATCCATGAAATTTAACCAGAGGTTCGCCAAAATGCAACCATTGACTGCGGCCCTACGAGTGGATCCTGAACAGACTTCTCCTCCCTATGCTTTCCCCGCCGGCAAAATATGTACGGACATCTGTCAATTTTTGGATCTGAGTACTTTTCAGATCCGGAGGGAAATATTTTCAGATCAAAAAATTTACAGTAACCAGTGACCAGATACAAGGAATATAACCACAGAAGAAAAATTAAAGCTTCATTTCTTGGAAATTAAAGAAAATTGGGACTGCCCCTAATAATTTGGCCACCTACTGTATATTATACGTATACTTCACCTTCCGAATCAAATATTAAATTTAACAACCAAGAAAGAACAGGATAATTCTTAAAAAAAATATATTGAAGTATAGTTATATTAAATTTTTTTTTTTTTGAAAATTATTCAGAGTTTGACTCTAATCGTCATCGAATTTGTAGTCATAGCCATATCAAACTTCACACATAGGTACTTACTTTTATTTGATCCGAATTACTCAGACTTATCGGCAATACATATCCTTGTCCTTGACTCACTGCCGTTGCTTGTTGAATTGCCGGCGCAGTGTTGCTTTCAATCGTTGAAATGACTTTCACTTGCCTTTTGTCAGGTAGTGTAAATTGAGTTTTGAAATTAGTTACAGGTTGCACAACAGTAGGTGTCGTTAAAGTTGAAGTCAACGACTTTGGATCAAACACAGCATTAGATGGCGAAGACGATGTAGTTTGCACGGTAGTAGAAACAGATGTTGCATTGGAAAGTGATGAATTCAAGACTGATGTTCCTTGTGCAACATTTCTTCGGGGAGTAAATTTTTGAACATTTGTATCCACAATAAGAGTGGGTAGCATATGAAAATTGGACGTCCTTTGCAATATAGACGTTGTCACGGGGCGATTTTCTGTTGAAAAACTGGCATCAGCTTCTGGCTTCTCGGCGGTTAAAGTAGCTGTTTTTATTGGTACCAACTCTGGCTTGATTTGACCTTTTGGAGAAATTTTCAGTGAAATGTGATTAGCATTATTAGAGGTGATGGCGTGTGTAGTGGGCTGTTGAATGGAGCTTAACGTTGGTAATGGTTTGGTCGTTACAATAGCATTTTTAATAGAAGTTACGGCTATAGCTTCTTCAGAGCCAGTTAATATTTGTTTGTTTGATATTTTTTGTTTCAACTTTCTATTGGGAGTTTTCTTGTGTTTCCCTATTCCTTGGTATTGCTGATGCAGACGCTCGAATTCTTCTTCAGTGCGGTTACGATGCAAATAAATCCAAATCTTTCGCTTGGGATCGTATCTAACACATGGATCGTGCTCTGTATGCATTCTGTCTAATGCACCGCTGACGATTGTTTGTAAGATACTATCTTGTGCCTGAGGGTTAATATACTGTGATGACTTTAAAAGCTCACAGATATCGGCCCGGGTCCCTTCACCATTTGGCAGTCGTGCTGTAGCGTCACGAACTAGAGTTAAAATCGTAACAAAATTTGGTCTATCCGCTACTAACATAGTGTGCCCTCTAGCCTTAGATAATGCATATATTTGTGTATATATGCCCTTGACGGGTCCAACTACGCTCTCATAGCCGTGCATCCTATAAGTGAATGCACGATGCGGGTTTTCGAATCTGTGTTTTTCCTGTATGCGGAATTCAGTAAATTCTTCAAAAGTATATGGTTGAACAACCCACATTGTTGGACATTTTGGTGGTGGCGGTGAAATTGGCCTTTCGTGTGATGATAAGTCCTCCATGTCACTTAGTTTGCGTGTGTTTTGATCGAAATTATGTACTGGCTTGCTGTTCATTTCATTTCTCCTAGAAAGCCAATAATTATAAAGCTGCAACAAATGTTGGTCCGAGTCTCTGCCTGCACCAATCCATTGATAGATATCTAAATTTGCTTTATACTCCAAATAAGGAACGAAATCTTCTGGCTGGTCGGAGAAATCTCCAGCGAGAAAATGAATCGCTGAGGGGATAAGGGCTAACCAATTGTCAGCATTACTATACCAGTCGTTGAGAGCAGTAATGGGGTTCGAAAGCCATGTGCACACTTTGTCCGTTAGATCTCCTAATTTGATTCTGTGATTCGAAGTGGAACAGAATATGTCACGGATAAGTGAAAAGAAGCAAATATGAGTGTCTTGCATAAGAGCAGAACTGTCTGAGCCTCTTTTTGGCTCATTTGGGCCTTTCACTTGGTTTAAATGGCCATCCTCTTCTAAGTCAACAGGCAGCCGCATCATGTCAATGCCTTCTAAATCTGATACTGTAGCCACCGTTACTTTTCCATGATACTGCCCCACTTTCGGAGTAACATTTGTGACGATTTCACTTTGTTGGCTGACTGATGGCATTTCGACAACATTCAACTCGTTCAGCAATTTTTTGTGCGATGAAGAGGTGACCTCAGTCATTTTAACACTTTGCAAAACTTTTGTAGCAACATTGGCAGCCATTGGTGGCGACACTTTGGATTGCTTCTTTTGATTTTCTTCATTGAGTGGCCGTATATAATTTAGCAAATTTTCAAGCTTAACTGGTGACGGTTCCTCATCGTTTTCCCTGTCACTAGGACATATTTTCTCTTCTAACTTATTTGGAGTTTCAACTTTAACCCTGTCATCTGCGCTGTATATCGCTATTTCATTAAGTGGTGTCGTGTCGGCTGGATATGGCTCAATAGCTACCTTTCGTTGCTTAAGTTTCAGAGAGGATTTTTTAACAAGTGTTTTAGAATGCAATTTTCTATAAGTTCCGGATAGCTGTGTTCTAGCGTGGACATCTCGTAAACGTATATCATTTGTTTCATATTCCGGCCGATCCGGCTCATCTAATTTTCTTCTTTTATGGGAAAGCAAGATATCGCGAAGATTAGAATCGTTCATCTGAGTCGCTCCTTTTATGGAATTACGCTTCAACGACCCTGTCCTTCGACACATGGTACCGATGATCTTGTGTTCATTGCTGGAATTAGTCTGAAAGCAAACAAAATTTATACAAGTTAAAACATTTTATATGCCTAGTTTAAAAACAAGCTAGCCGAAGGCTAGCTTTCCGAAGGTATGATACCCTTCACGCTTCGAGTGAAGGCTATCTTACCTTCGTTTTATTTATTTATTTATTTATATATTTATATATTTAAATATTTATATATTTATTTGTTTATTTATTTATTTTTTACTTATTTACTTATTTACTTATTGATTTTTTATTTATTTATTTATTTATTTATTTACTTATTTATTTATTTATTTATTTATTTACTTATTTATTTATTTATTTATTTATTTATTTATTTATTTATTTATTTATTTATTTATTTATTTATTTATTTATTTATTTATTTATTTATTTATTTATTTATTTATTTATTTATTTATTTATTTATTTATTTATTTATTTATTTATTTATTTATTTATTTATTTATTTATTTATTTATTTATTTATTTATTTATTTATTTATTTATTTATTTATTTATTTATTTATTTATTTATTTATTTATTTATTTATTTATTTATTTATTTATTTATTTATTTATTTATTTATTTATTTATTTATTTATTTATTTATTTATTTATTTATTTATTTATTTATTTATTTATTTATTTATTTATTTATTTATTTATTTATTTATTTATTTATTTATTTATTTATTTATTTATTTATTTATTTATTTATTTATTTATTTATTTATTTATTTATTTATTTATTTATTTATTTATTTATTTATTTATTTATTTATTTATTTATTTATTTATTTATTTATTTATTTATTTATTTATTTATTTATTTATTTATTTATTTATTTATTTATTTATTTATTTATTTATTTATTTATTTATTTATTTATTTATTTATTTATTTATTTATTTATTTATTTATTTATTTATTTATTTATTTATTTATTTATTTATTTATTTATTTATTTATTTATTTATTTATTTATTTATTTATTTAATCAAGCAAATCACTGAACAGGATAAGAGAATCCAAAAAACAGCAAATACAGTATAAATTCAAAGATACAAAAGATAAAGTTAATTCAGAGCTTAAATAATAATAAAATTTAAAAAGGAAAAAAAAGGATAATAAGAATAATAATAAGGAAAATACATAAAAAAGAAAAACGACTTCAGTATTAAATATAAGGGAAAGAGAGAAAAAAAGTATAAAAGAAAGAAGAAAAGCAAAAAAATAAAAGAATATAGTATATACATATATATAGTATATAAGATAGTTAAAAAAAAAAACTTACAAAACTATATGTCAGTATCGGAAACTTTTTGTAGAAGCAGTCGTTTGAAAGAAAAAAGTGAAACAGCTAAAGGACCAAGCTCCAGTCTCTCATAATTGGGCATTGCCCGAAGTATAGGTAGAGGCGAGTTCATGTATGCGGAGAGTTCAGCAGTGGGAGGATCGAAGACTAGGTTCGAGCGCGTGTTGTAGGACGGAACACGGAAGATAATACACTGTTGAAGCGATGAGAGTAATAAACCACTGCACAATTTGAAGAGAAAGCACTCATCTAGAAAAATCCTTCTCTTTTGCAGGGATAACAAATTAAAAAATGTAAGACTTTCGACATAGGGAAGGTAGGGAAGATAAATTTATACATTAAGGCACGAATGAATTTCCGTTGAACGGATTCTAAGGAGTTGGAAGATACGGATGACGAGGGAGACCATACAACAGTGGCATATTCTAAAATGCTACGGACAAGTGAAACATAGAGGTTAACAGAGGTAGAAATGGAACGAAAATCGTGAGAACAGCGTAGGACGAATCCCGCCAGTTTAGATGCCCTGTTTATATTGTAGTTTCAATTTCAGTTCTTTATTTGCAGCTTATATTCTTTACATAACATAGTTTCTGATTATATTAAAAAGCTCGCTACTTGCAAAAGATAAACTTGAGCGCAAGTGCGGTGAATATAGAGAATTCAGAATAGTGCTCATTAAATCGAAGCCGGCAGTCGAAAGTGACGCCAAGATCATTAAATAGTGACACGTTTTCAAGGTCGATGGAATTAATTTTATAAGGAAACGTGATAGGATAAGGTTTAAGCGAAAAGACCATAAACTTACATTTGGAGACGTTAAACTGTAATTGATTAGAGCAGCACCAGGCAGAAGAAGATCTAAGTCTGATTGCAGCGCTAAGCAATCTTCAGGACAAAAAACAGACGAATAAAGCTTGCAGTCATCAGCGTAAAGTAGAGAAGGGTTTTTGAGAAGAGATGGTAGATCGTTGATAAATAATAGGAAAAGTACCGGCCCTAAGATTGAGCCCTGTGGAACGCCATCATCATCGTGGCGCGACAGCCCGACGTCGGGCCTTGGCCGTCTGTGGAACGTCAGACGAAGGACAAAAAGAAGAAGAAACTGTGTTATTGAAAACTACACTGGAAGAGCGATCAAGAAGACAAGAGGCGAGCCATGAAACAAGAAAAGGTGGGAAATTAAGAGCAAGCAGTTTATCAAGCAGAATGCCATGGTTGACCGTATCGAAAGCCTTAGAGAAGTCAGTATAGATGACATGGACATCAAGATGTTTGTTGAAGGATTTAGCGACAAAGTCAAAAAAATTTACTAAGTTGGTAACTAGATTTTTTCTTACAGAATTCATGATAATTGGGACAAATCAAGTGTCCAAAGCAGTCGTATACGTAGTCGAAGACAATCCGCTCAAGGAGTTTAGAACAACTTGCAAGGAGGGAGATAGGGCGGTAGTTGGAAGCATCGTTAGAGTCACCTTTCTTAGGAATTGGGACTATGTAGGACGATTTCCATCGAGACGGGAATATACCTTCTTGAAAACTTTTATTAAAAATTAAATTATAGCAAGTGGATGGGAAATAACACTATGAGTTTTTTTAAGGAAATAATTAGGTATACCGTCGGGGCCTGAAGATGAGCTGCATTTAAGGGAAGAGATGAAAACATCAACATAGGAAAACTCAATGGGTGAAAGTGTTGAAATATTGGCTGATTGGACAGAGTTTGAGAAAGTGGAATAGCTGGACTGGCAAAATGGCCTTCTTTCTATTACTACTACTCAATTGCCCTAACCCCTTGTGGAGCATAGCGCGTCAACTGTTCCATGTGGCCCAGTTGACGTTTCGTTGGCATAATCTGGTTTCAGAGAATGCAGTTGCCAGCATACACCTCCTGCACATCCATGGCCACGAACGTCGTCGTGGACGGGTTTCGCACCCGAAACGCCGGTAGTCAAACATGAGACTGATGCCTCAACACACTGCGCTACCGGTCGCACGCTGTAAATATGTTGGAACCAACGGGATCGGACCAATACATCATATAGCTGCCATAGGAACGACTGGTCCAAAAATTCGTCTTTGTGAGAAAAACTTTTTTATTTCTCAAGATATCTTACTCAAATTTTGCACAAAGCCTTCTTTCTATTACACGCCGTAAATATGGCGGAACCAACGAAATCGGATCACTACGTCATATAGCTGCCATAGAAACGACCGGTCCAAAAATTCGTCATAGTGAGAAAAACTTTTTTATTTAAAATTTAACACTAATCAATAATATCTTTAGTCAAATAATATTTCTGAATTTGGTTTAAATCGGAATCTTTGATCACATAGCTGTCATAGTAACGACCGTTCCAAAAGCAAGTTTTTGTTAGAAAAACTTTTTATATTTCTGAAGATATCTTTACGAAACTTCGTATTGTACAATCAAATTGACTGCCAAACTACGTTCCTAAATTTGGTTGAAATCGGCCCTCTATTTCATATATTGTACTTCTCATAGGAACAGTGAAACCGGAACAAGTTTTACTACTAATTTCAAAGTGCCAAATGCACCATAGGTCACAACGAAGGCTAGCTTGTTTTTAGTAATGTTTGACTATTAGATAAATCCTAGGATGCTAAAACGGTCGTGTTTTATTAGACGCAGCCCATTGCATCGTTAGTTCAATGCATAACGCCACGTCCAGCGTAAATACGGTGCGTGCGGCGCGTGCGTTGCGGGGCCCGCACGTAACGCATTTATTTGCGGATAATGCGGAGAGTGTTCAACGACACCACGATAAGCGTTAATGCGGGTTGCGTTGACAATTGTCATTCGGTGTAAAATGGCTCCAGTCTCAACAGGAAATTAAAATATTGACGAATAGAAAAAACAAGATTGATCGATTTAAAACAAGTGTTGAATACAGAAACAGACATTTTATGGCGAGTTTCATTATCTATACCGGCAATTGCGAGCGGATGAAAGTAAATTTCGTGAATATATGCGACTGCTTAGGACCTTTTTATACTCCTCTGTTAAAATTAGTTCAATCGGTTGAAAACCAAGGCTACTTTCCACACAAAGTGGTCCTGGTATGTTATAATTCATGAAAAACTTCCAAATTGACGTCGGCCCACTTTTTCCTACAGTTCCGGAACCCTTATCAACGCGGACTTTGAAGCATATATTCAAGGAGCTGTCCTCATTAATCATGCAAAATTTCAAAACTACACGATTATTTTAACGTTTTTATAACGACGTCTACTTTAAAAAACATTTTCAGGGAAAACAGGGAAAAATTTACATTTATCTTACACTTCCGGGTCCTCTATCAATGGAGACTTTGGAGCATATATTAAGGGTACTCTTACATTAGTTGTGCCAAATTTCAAAACTACACGATTTTCCTTCAATATCCGCCGCCATTCTATCTTTAGAACCACGGTGGCTCTTATTCCAAAGCACACTCCACTTTTGAACTTCTGAAATCAGAATCTCCATCGTTTTTCCGCACGATAATGCGGGCAAAATCAAACAAGTTTGATTTTCAAACAATGTGTGCGATGCGAGGACGTCGCATCGCACGCATTTCCTGCTTACGTTGGACATGCACATTTGCCAACATAGGTTTGATTTTGAAATTTACCCGTATTCAACGCATCGCAACGCATGCACCGCATTGCCCGTATTTACGCTGGACGTGGTGTAAGACTCGCCCATAGGCTGTGCGATCCGTCGTCAGATCGATTTAACGATGGATCTACACAAAATATCTGACGATCAAAATTATATAGAAATGTAAAAAAAAATCGCCAACGATAGGCGCAGACACTGTTCGATCGATCTGACGATCATAATATCGTCAGATGGATCTGACGACGAAGCGCATAGTATATGGGGACTATAAGGCGTCAGTCTGATGTCTCATCATACTCGTTCCGTGTGATGGGAACGTAAAAATAACCTTTCTTGGCTTGTCGTAGAATGCAATCAAATGGGCAGGTTGTATATGCAACAGCATGTATCGTCCAAATCCAGTTATATGTAAACGAACCTTAGAGGTCAGTTTAATAACACTGGACAGCCGAGTGCAAAAACATTAGACATTGCGTCGGGTTACAGCAAAAGCAAGCTGACTTACATTTTTCTAGTTTTGAGATAATTAAGTTTGAAGTTTTCAAATCAAATTAAAATTCAGTTAGTGAAGGAAAGCTTCCAATTATTTTCATAAATTCAAATAGCGTTCACATCTCATACCACTACTCATTATCCATCGATAGGGAACGGATTAGTTAAAAAAAAGTTATAATGCAAAAACATTTTTTTTTCGTACTTAACCTTTTTTGCAGTACAATTTACACAGTTTAGGTTTTTATCGTCAACAGAACAGTGGAAATGAGGAGACTCTTTTTTTCAGCACGTTCTCTTGATTTTGACGTGGTTCCATGGCGGTCGCGAACCATTTGGTTCGCCATGTGTGTCGAGCTTAAGTGTTTTAGAGAATTGACCTAAATGGTAATAGAGATATCATTCGCATATGGTGTTACCTGACAACCCACTTTCTTCGGGTCCAAAGCAGCCTTTTGGCCGCTATGTTCTAAAGAAGGGAACAAAGCAGTCACCTTACGGAGTACCCCTACATAGACTTCAGCGTTCAGAGGATACCCCCAATTTGGAAGAAATAACCCTAGTTGTATAATAATAATATAATAAGTTTGTTTTTTATAATATAACTTGAAGTGCCTAAGTCTATACAGCGAATTAAGAAAAGTGAGGGATAGCTTGTTTTTGCAGATCCTTAAATATGAAGTGCACAAGAATATTATATTAAAGTATAAGATTTTTTTTTAAGTTTATGCTAAGGCTTAGGGGATACCCTTTGATACGAGAGCACAGCCTTGGCGGGAAGGAAATTAGGGTAGTGGGGCTAGGATGGGTTGAGTTTGAATGAGGTACCGGTGTACGTTTCGTTTAAATTTTTGCAGGTCGTAACTGCAGAGGAAAACAAAAGATGGTTGTTCCACATTTGTGTTGTTCTGATACAAATGAATCATAGAATTTAACGGTACGACTACTACTGAGTTCAAGAAAATGAGGATGGGCACGGCAGGCTAGCCGGGTGTTACGCGAAAGAAGAGCAAGCTCAGGAATAAGACTGGATATTTCGGCAGAACAACGGCGGCTGTAATAGCGATAAAAAAGTGATAAACAACCGACATTTCGCCTGTGTTCAAGCGGCTCTATATGAGAAGTTATGGATTCATCGCCAATAAGCTTGAAGGCTTTCCGTTGAACTTTGTCTAATGCGGATAGAGCAGTTGGACCTGCGCCTGCCCATATGTGAGAATTATATTCCAGTCTCGGTCTTATGTGGGCCTTATAAATTTGTGCCAAATCAGATGGTGTAAAGTATTTTTTACAGCGATTCATGAAACCCAGACACTTCATTGCATTTTTTGCAATGTTGAAGATGTGGTCAGACCAATTTAGTTTACTAGATATGTTTATACCGAGTACGTTCAATGTGGGTGAATCAGTAACGCTGACACCATCGACAAGAATAGGTTGGGCGATAGATGGGGCACGGCGTTTATTGGAAATAAGACAACATTGAGTTTGGTTGGCATTAAACTCTACTCGATTCGCTTTCCCCCATGCAATAATTTTTGATATATCTCTATTTAGTGAGTCAAACATGCGATCTCGGTTGAAAAATGTAGCATTTTGGCAGGAGTCAGCTGCAGAGTTAAAAGTATAAATAGAATCAAGAGTGCTGTCATCAGCAAAACTGTGAATTGGGTTTGATGTCACAATTAAAAGATCATTGATGAACAGAAGAAGTTGGTGATAGGACGGTACCTTGAGGGACCCCTGCGTTGGTGGTATGGCAATTCGATTTAACTCCATCAATGACGACTCGAAGCGAACGGCCGTGGAGGAAACTTTCAATCCATATAACTAATTTTGGGTCTAGACCAAAAGCCTGGAGTTTAGCTAAAAGAGCCGGATGCCAAACTCTGTCAAAAGTTTTCGAAATGTCGAGGGCAATGACTTTAGCTTCACCAAATTGATGAATACATCGATTCCATCTTTCGGTGAGATATGTCATTAAATCTCCGATTGAGCGCGAGGAACGGAAACCGTATTGTCGATCGCTGATGAGATGGTGTGAATCAAGATAGCTCAAAAGTTGGTTGTTCAAAGACTTTTGACAAGACCGAAGTCAATGCTATTGGTCGATAGTTAGAGGGATCACATGCTTCACCTTTTTTTGGGGATTGCTTGGACATGAGCCAGTTTCCATGTTGATGGAAATACTCCTGTCGAGTAGGATAGGTACAATAGTTTTCGAAGAGGTCTCGCTAATGAGGAAGCGCAATGTCTGAGGACTAAAGGGGAAATGCCATCAGGTCCAGCCGATTTTGATACATCGAACTTTGAGAGTACTTTGAATACTTCCCTAGTGCGGAAATGTAAAGGCCTCTGGTGTGAATCGCATAAGGGTGTAGCTGGTGGATTTTGCGTAGTGGGCAGTAGCCAAGAGTTTCCACCGAAGATTTCAGCAAACAAATTGGCATTTTCTAGGGATTCACTATATATTTTCCCATCATGTACAAGTGGTGGAATGGAAGAACAGCTGAAGTTATTCTCCACAGCTTTAACAAGGGACCAGAAGCCTTTGCTACCTTTTCGCTCAACGAAAATTTTTTGTCTGATTTTACTATCGAACTGAAATTTAGCTTTATTGCCAACAGATTTGCATGAGTTTCGCGCAGAGTTGTAGACCTCTCTCAGCTCGACACAAGGGCGTTGTTTGTATGTACGGTACGCCGCTTCTTTTCTCTTAATAGCCTCTTTGCACTCTCTGTTAAACCAAGAGGTGGTAGTTGATTTGATGTTCTTAAAGCTGTGCGAGACGAAGCAGTACATTTCGTACCAGATAATATTTATGATTGATTCGCTTATATAGTCGACGTTCTTCGTGGAGAAGCAGTCGGTCCAGTTCAATTCACTGATATATTGATTGAAAGCGACCCAATCCCCTTTATTATAATGCCATAATAGTCTTTTGGTGGGAGATAGGCCTTTGACATTCAGGGAGCAAGTATTGAATCGGGTCGATATCAGTTTGTGATCGGAACTTCCCAAAGGAGATGAAACCAATACTGAGTATTTATCGGGATGTGAGGTGATAAACAAGTCCAATAGGTTGGCGTTTTGGCCTTCGATATCAGGTATTCTGGTTGCGGAATCTACTAATTGGTGTAGGTTGTATGATTCACAAAATAACTCAACCAGTCTTCCTGCTGGGCTTGTGGACGAAGAGTACTTAAGCCATTCAGTATTGTGAACAATGAAATCGCCTGCCAGGGCGATTTCTGATGAAGGGAAGTTCTCTAACAACTCATCGATATTGCTGGAAAGTATATCGAAGTAGTTTTCCGTATCGGAATCAGAAGTCCCAGGGCTCCGATATAGAAAACACAAGAATATAATGTGTTTTTTAAAATTGAGTCTAATCCAGGTGTAGGTAAATTCTGGATTAGATAAAGTGAACTGGGGGCTGATGGTTGAATAGGCTACATTATTTCTAATGTAGATTGCAATTCCCCTCTGGGGTGAGAAGACAGGCAAGAAGCGATATCCAGGGACGTAATACTGGCTTATGTCGGAATCGCTAGAAACTTTCGTTTCGCTTAAAGCCATAACTGCTGGATTATGCAACATCAGATGAGCATGCACCGCAGTATAATTCGCCCTTATTCCGCGAATATTGCAGAAATCAAAAATGAAATCTTGCATGTTTCCGTGTAGGAGTAACGAAACGTTCAACGTTACGGAAAGGATGGTGGATTTTCTCACTTAATAGTTGGACCAAGCAGCAATGATCTGATCGCAGCTAACAGTAGTGTTATGCCTACCTAGTCTAGCCATAAATACTGTTACAAACTTTTTGAAGCACTGTTCAATAAAAGAGGTGTTATATGTTAAGAAATCGTTGTTTATTTATTAAATGCATTGTCAACAACGGAAATTGCAACAAGTTATTCGAAGTGATTGCCTTTTGCCTTTACACAAGCCTTTAATCGAGCTGGCCACTTATCTATGGAAGCACGCACGACTTCAATCGGAAAGTCGGCGACTGCATGTGTAAGAGACTTCTTTAAGGATTCGATATTAGAATGTCTTTTAGAGCACGTCATTTGCTCTAAGACAGACCATAATTCGTAATCCAGCGGATTCAGGTCTGGGCTAGAAGAAGGCCAATCTTCAGCTTTAATAAAATCTGGAACATTTTCTTCAAGCCATTTTTGGGTTGACTTCGCCTTATGACCTGGTGCAGAATCTTTCTGGAAACTCCAAGGCTGATTTTTGAATAATGACGTGTTGAGAGGTTTCACTACACTTTCAAGGACACTTTCTTGATAAATTTTGGCGGACGTTTTGACGCCCTTCTCACAAAAATGCAACTTTGTCACCCCGTTGTAGCTAATACCCCACCAAACCATTACTGAGGCTGGATGATGACCTCTTTGAACCTTTTGGGCAACTTGAGAAGCTTCTCTGGCACTGCGAGCATAAACCCTATCGTTTTGTTTATTAAATGTTTCTTCGACAGTAAAAATTTTTTCGTCCGTAAACAAAATTTTACGGTGTTCTTGGTTTGCGTACCGGCAAAGTAATCGTTTTGATTTTTCCACTCTATTTTTTTTTTAACGAATCTGTTAGTAAATGCCCGGTAGATCTACGATAAGCACCCAACCCCAAGTCACTTTTGATGATACGTGAAATTGTTCTTTGGGGTATTTTCATCTCACGCGATAAAAATTTTTGTTTCCGAAGAGGATTACGGCGAATTCTCTCGCGCACGGCTTTAACCGCTTGAGGTGTTCGAGTAGTTCGCGAACGGCCACTTCTTTCACGGTCACTTACTCCAGACGTATCATTAAATCTTTCAATAGCCCGATATACAAACATTCGGCTTATACCAAGGGTATGCAGAGTCTTAAAAATATCACTTGGTTGCATTCCTACTTTATGAAGTGCAATCACAGCAATTCTATTTTCTTTGTCACCCCAATCCATGTTCACTACACTAAAAATTAAACTCAAATGATGACAAATGCATCAAGCACAAGCGTACTATAGCGATTAGCTCAATTTTTAAGAAATGCAATATAACGGTTCCTTTCTGCAGGGTTGCCAAACCTTGTAACAATATTTATGGCTAGACTAGGTACTTGTTAGTTATGGTTGGATCGACGGCTACCTTTAGTCGCACTTATTACAGTGATTATTCTGAATTTATTGCATTTGCATTAAATTCAGAAAACGGACAGGTTTTTAATTATCTAAAAGGAACAGACTCACCGAGGCCGTGCTTTCTTGACACCAAAGGAGTCCTTCGCCACTGTACAACACATACACACACGCACACACGATATTGAAATGCGAGACTTAAATGTGGCGCGCACATGTGACTACAGCCAGGCTGGACGTGCAAGTTATCTATTTTTAGATTTAAAAAATTTGAGGACAGATTACGCGCACGTCTGTTCCTCATGACGGTCCGAACCCCAAGATCTTTTATCTTACTTTGCTGGAATTTGAAGTAGTCGAAAATGACTTAGCTTTTTTGACCCCAACGGATCACTCTCTTGTAGGCATAGACGTTTTCCTGGCTTTGACCGTATATGTATAGTAGAGCACTTTTTAAGCACGAAACTGCAAAAATGGCAAAAATGTACTTAACTTGTTTTTACAGCAACCCGACAATTGGTTGGTATCAAATATCATCGTCCAAATCACAGTGGAGTTTGGATTGAAACTAGGATCACTTTTTAATGTACACATTAACATATTATAGCTGGAGAGCTGGCGGCCCATTCGGTTACGATATAAGTACCAAGGTTAGAACTTTCACGATCGTTTCTTTGTAATGCAGGAATACGAAAATGAGAAATCTGACAAGGCTCCGAGGGTGGGTTTGGCGGCCGTAGAGGGTTAAAATTAAAAAAAAAAAAGACATTAAAATTACTTAATTTTATCAAGTTTGCAGCTTTGTGTTGTGAAAGATATTAATTATTCGGGATATTTTTACCCTTCACGGATGTGATAGTTGTCACGATGGCAACCCTAACGAAAGAGAATAGGAGATTGATACCGAGTCATCGGGGTAGGGAGTCGTCGACCGTCCGTCCAACAATGTAGACGTATAATAAATGAATAAAGATAAAGTTTTAATTTTTATAACTGAACGCAACAGTCTTTGAATTGTAATCTCCCCATCCCATAGGTCCCCTGACAGTTCAGAAGTGGGATATCTATCACCTCATCGTGTAATTATTGAAAGTGCATGTTGGACGGACGTATGTAGAAACAACTAATAACAACGCATAGTCTGCGAATTGTGTGTGTGTGCGTACGTCGCCATAATAGTTGGACAATTCGAACACGAAATTCTGTGCTTGATTCTGTTGTTTTCGTGAATTGCTCCAGGAATCCGCTTCGTGCAAGTAAATACAAAAAAAAAAAAAAAAACAATTTCGGTTTCATCGAAAAGGCGCGTTCAGTTCCGTACGAACGTGTCAAAACCCGTTTCCCCGTCTACGAGAAAGAGAGAGAGAGAAAAGAAAAACGACACACTCAGCTCCGTGCAGTCGTGTGAAAACATGTTCTTTTCGTCCACGGTCATAATTCGAACGTAATCTAGTGAGTGCTTTTGTTTCGTACATCAGCAAATCGAAGTTTCCTGAACTTTCAACAAAAATGCCGGTCGTTTTGATTAGTACGCTAACAAATAGTGCATTAAAGGATGAATTGCGGTCGCGCAATTTATCAACATCGGGAAACAAATCGGAATTAGTGCTCCGCTTAACCAAAGCTATTGGCGGTGATATGATTGAGACAAGCGATCTTGAACCAAGTGAAGTGGCCCGTCTTCGTGACGACGTGAAGAAACTTGGCAATGTAGTAAATCAACTTAGTGACTTGTTGAAAAACAACCTTGCAGTCAACGATAATGTACCAGTCGAAAAGGTGCAAACGCGCAACAGGACAATAATCATGTCGTAAATTCGCCCGAAACCGTTCGTTTTAGTCATGGTGCGCACAATGGTCGCGGTCCTGAAAGCCTGACCGGTTAAGGAAATGACAGTAAGCAACAGAGATAGCAAAGCATTGTGTATCCGTAAGTGAAAGAGAGATGCATTTAACTGATACATTCACACATTTGACGCACACGAGAGAGCAGAATGACAACCAACCAATTTTCGTTAAGCCTGTTTCTTAATAATTGCACCAGAGCGAAAGAGACAGAGAGTGTGGTAGATGTATTTGTTTATAAATCATGGGCTGGGGAAACGAACCAACAAATTTTTCCGGTAAATTTTTCCTCTAAAGATTCTGACAGATAAGTGACCCTCTCTCTTTAACTTACGGATATACAATACTTCACATCTCTGTTACTCACTGTCAAATTGTCTGATCCTGTAAGTTTCGCAGAACGCAGCCATTGTCCGAGACATTATAGAAATCATTCCGGAATTTGACCCATCATCAAACACATCATTGGCTGCGAGTCATTTCGTGTCGCGTGTCAATGACTTGAAAAATGTGTACGAGTGGGACGACCGAGTGCTATTATTCGCTGTCCAAGCCAAAATTAAAGGATATGCCAAAGTGTGGTGCGACGCCAACCCGGTTATTTTCGGAAATTGGTGCGATTTCGCGGAAAAATTAAAGGAAAACTTTTCATCGTATGCGAACGGGGCGGAAACCCACATCAGGCTTATACGCGCGGTTCGAAAGCCTGGTGAGACAGTTATAGATTACTTTCACAAAATGTGTGCCGAAGGCAAAAGAGGCGGCCTTAAGGACATCGTGGTAATTCAATATATACGTAACGGGCTTAACCATTCGACGTTACAAAATGCAATCGCGTGTATCGATTTTAATTCCACGAACGAATTTCTGCAGTGCATCACACGTTTTCTGGCAAACAACAGCCGAGACAGCGAATTTGGGTATCAGCTCCGAGGCAACAGGCCACAACAGCCACCAAGCGCGCAACCTGAACCAAAGACAGCAGCGATGGAGGTAAAACCGTCAGACAGTGGATCACAGATCAATTTTATGACACCAAAACGCAAAATTACCTGCTATAATTGTGGAAAGGCAGGATACATATCTGTGAATTGCAATTTGCCCCAAAAATTAGAAAGGTGCAATACATGCAAAAGGACAGGCCACCCAACGAATCATTGCCCGAATCAGCCACGAGGAGACATCCGTCAGGTAGCGACATCATCACCGTCGAGGATCGAGAAAATTATTCTGTTGGATGGAGTACCGATCGATGCATTTATTGACCCGGGCAGTAATTTAAGCCTCATTAGGGAATCGAACGCCTACAATTTAGTCGAATGTCCTTCAGTCACCCTAAAAGGCTTTGCAGGCGGAAGTACGTCTACAACAACGAAGATGAACGCAACAATTAAAGTGGACGAACAAGTCATAAACTGCAACTTATATATCATAAAGGACGACCTTATTCCAAATCCTGTACTTTTGGGAGTGGATACCCTCTGTAAGGACTCACACCGGGTCATAATAGAGTATATGCAGAATCGAGGCTGCTGAAGTAGCAATACCGAAACCCAGATCGAAAATGGCGGAATCGGAGCAACATCGTTCGGACGACCTATGGCGAACCGCACACTTATGCGACATTTGTTACTTTGCAATAAATGTTGCAATGCAGTAATAACTGCAATAAAGCAAATGCCACATGGTTTCATTTAAAAAGTACGCAGGGAAGGTTTGTTGCCGCACACTTATGCGAATAATTGAAATATTGCATTGCAACATAGACGCAATATTGCAAAGAGACATAAGCGGCTTGCTTCAATGCAATATTTTTTACGTGTTGCATTGCGGTTTTCTCTTTTGTGTGAAGTGCAGTGTTTTCTAAATCAGAAATTTAGAAATGGAGAGCAAAAAATTCAGAAAGAATAATGAAGTTTTCAATATTCGCTTTATTGAATCTGTCGAAAAGTACGAATGTCTTTGGAAGTACGACGCCGTGGACTACAGCAACAGAAATGCCGTGGAAAAGGCTTGGGGATGTGTTGCTGACGAAATTTCGGATAGCGGTAAATAATAAAATTGATACTGTTTTTTTTTTTTCAAATTTTTATTGTCGTATATAATTATAATGTTTTACATTCAAAATGTGCCATAAATCTACGCATATTTCCACTGGATTGGGATTGAGCCTCGAGAAGAAACTAAATAATTAGTTAAATATTCGCGTAACTGCATTGCTCTTGTTTTTACCCTATAGTTATCAGAAAGACAATTCAATTCTGGAACGTTTGTTTCAAGATCAAAGCTGTTGTCTTCATACAAAATACCTTCATTCATACGAATATAATTATGTAAAACGCAAGCAGCTTTCACCAAGTCCATTACTGTGCTTTTTGATCTTGCAGCTATTGCATTCTCAAAAATTCTGAATTTTGAACAAAGCATACCAAAAGCACATTCCACAGACTTTCTTGCTCTTGATAGTCGATAATTGAAAATCCTTCTCTTTGGATTTAAAACTTTTTTAGTATATGGACGCATTAAATATGGCAGTAATGGAAATGCTTCATCTGCTACCAGATAATAAGGAAAACCGGAGTCCGAAGCGTATATACCCTAGACTTGTACAGACCTAGTGGTGATACCAAAAGTACCAATTGGTAACGACCATATGCATTAAAAGTGAATTTCCTATATGGCCAGTTTATAGGGGAGGTTGGCAATCATTCAGGATGATCTTGACCATTATCAAAATCAATTAACTAACCCATTCTACGAATATTTGTCGAATTTTTCAAGTCGCTAGCTTCATTCTATCGAAAGTTATTTCTTATTTGAAGCTTCACTTGTAGGGGAGGTAGGGGTTCCTTGGGTCGGATTTTGCTCATTATTGCCACCAACAAATTAGATCATGCTTCAAACATTTAAACAAAATTTCAAGTCTCTAGCTTCACTCTATCGAAAGTTATCGCTTATTTGAAGTTTCACTTGTAGGGGAGGTAGGGGTTCCTTGGGTCGGATCTTGCTCATCATTGCCACCAACAAATAAGATCACGCTACAAATATTTAAGCAAAATTTCAAGTCTCTAGCTTCATTCGATCAAAAGCTATCGCTTATTTGAAGTTTCATTTGTAGGGGAAGTAGGGGTTTCGTTGGTCGGATTTTACGTATTTTCAATATTAGCCAACTGGATCCAATTACAAACATTTGACCAAAAATTTGAAGTCGCTAGCATTATTTTGTCGTAAGTTATCGCTTATTTGAAGTTGCATTTGTAGGGGAGGTAGGAGTTCCTTTGGTCGGATCTTACCCATTTTCAATACCAACCAAGTAGATCTTACTAACAACATTTTGTCAAATTTTCAACCCGCTAGTGTCATTCTATCGAAAATTATCGTAATTAAAGGAATATTTAATTTTTTGAAATTTGTAGGGGAGGTAGGCGTTCCTTTGATCCGATTATGCCCAACTTACTTGAACTTAAGCATCTTCTTACCCCAGGGATACATGCCGAAAATCAGGTGTCTACGTCAATTAGTTCAAGAGTTATAGACAAAAAACCCGAAAAGTAGGGTAGTACGGGGCTCTTTGTAAGAAAATTACCGTTCGTTTTCAACTGATCGATTTTATTTTTCCAGGGGAGTAGAAGATTATCCTTACGAGCAATCTACCAAAGCTAGAGCTTTTCATGTTTATTTAATCGGGAGTTATAGATACATTTAATTATTTTACATATATAGGGGAGGTAGGCGTTGTCTTGGCCTGATCATGACCATTTTCAATACCAACCAAGTAGATTATATTTCCAACATTTGATCAAAATTTCAAGTCTCTAGCTTCATTCTATCGAAAGTTATCGTGCGAACGGACAGACAGACGGACAGACAGACAGACAGGCAGACAGACAGACATGGCTTAATCGAATCAGGAGGTGATCCTGATCATTTATATATATACATTGCTATACCTCCAGAGCCTCCTTTAAGGTGTTACATATTTCCGTCGTGACAAAAACAATATACCCTATACTAAAAGTCACCCGAAAAGTAGGGTAGTACGGGGCTCTTTGTAAGAAAATTGCCGTTAGTTTTCAACTGATCGATTTGATTTAGCGAGGAGAGTAGAAGATCATCCTCACGAGCAATCTACCAAAGCTAGAGCTTTTCGTGTTTGTTTAATCGGGAGTTATAAATACATATAATTATTTTACATATGTAGGGGAGGTAGGCGTTCTCTTGGCCTGATCATGCCCATTTTCAATACCAGCCAACTAGATCATACTTCCAATATTTGACCAAAATTTCAAGGCTCTAGCTTCCTTCTATCGGAAGTTATCGTGCGAACGGACAGACAGACGGACAGACAGACAGACGGACAGACAGACAGACAGACAGACAGACATGGCTTAATCGAATCAGGAGGTGACCCTGATAATTTATATATATATATATACATTGCCATACCTCCGGAGCCTCCTTTAAGATGTTACATATTTCCGTCGTGACAAAAACAATATACCCTATACTAAAAGTCTAGGGTATAAAAATCACCTTCGTGAAAGTTTAGCATTTTCCGGTAATGAATTTGCAGACTGCAAGAATTTTCCTATATCTGAAGCTCGAAATACCGCACCATCGCTGTTACGTTCCATGTCTCCGACTTCAATTGTTGTGAAAATACCATTGGCATCAGCACATGCCATCAAAACAATTGAAAAATAGTTTTTATAATTAATGTAGCTTGAGCCACTACGAGTATTCGGAAACTTTTTGATTCGAATATGCTTTCCGTCTAAGGACCCTATGCAATTGGGCATATTCCAAATATCGTTATATTCTTTTGCGCATTTTTTCCAGATTTCTATAGTTGGTTTTGGCATAAATAGAGGTTGTAAAACTTCCCATATTACTTTCCATGTTTGTTTAACTATCATGCCTATTGTCGTTTCTCCTCTATAAAATATAAATCCTAAATATCTGTAGCTGCATCCTGTGGCAAGATACCTGCAAATACAAATACATATACTTTCAGACGCAAACTGCAGAGAACGGTGGAGAAATATAAGAAATGCCTTCAGTCGATCGCTAAAGTGCCCACCAAGTGGGTCTGGTTCAAAGGCCAAAAAAACATTATTTGAACAATCATTTACAATTTTTAATACCATATCTGCGAGCTGGAAGCAGTAGTGGAAACTTAAGCAATTCAGCGGAAAACCCGGAGCCAGAAGCCAATGTGCCATTTGAAGATGATATTTTCGAGGATATGCGGGACATGTCCGAAGTTATGGAAAACTCAGCACAAGGACCAACTACCTAGAACGTCACTAATTTGCGCCCGAGTACTATGTAGTAAGTCTAGTCAGTGTTTTCAGACAAAAAATCCGAAAAAGAGATTCTCCACTGCAACCCAAGAAGACGCAGATTCTGCCTTTATTCGGTGGGTGGAATCAAAAAACGAAAAACAGAAAGACAGTGCGAATCAGAATTTTCTGAATAGTTTGCTTCCGTTTATGGATGAAATGACCGGAAAACAAAATAGGAGGTTCCGACAAAAGGTGATCGCATTGATTGATGACATCTTAGACGACTCGGATTTGAAAAAATCGACTCCAGACATCACGAGACATCTGAGACATCTTCAATTGTCTTCGACTATCCTCCTTTAGATTCACCTATGTTTATTCTACAAAACGAATCAACGGGCAATTGCGAACAGACCACGGTCGACAAGTTATAAAAAAAAACAGATGTCAAAACTTGCCTTAAAGTAATTAATAAACGCTCTTCGGGGGCTACAGATAATCGAAACTTCGTATTTTTCTTTGTGATTCTAGGCCCTATTAATTCCAAAAGGCGGAAAAAGTTTTCTTTCTTCATTCGATAAAAACTTATAAATTTGCAGTCATCTTTGATTAACTCTTTCGCTGCAATTGCTGAGCTCATTGAGCTATGTTTTAGGTTAAACGGATGCACCCAATATTTTCTATTTATTTTTCGCTTCGGTCTATTTAAAAAATATCAAATGACAGGCACTTCCTCTTCACTTGAATTCATTTTCTTAACTTCAACTTCAAGATTACACCGTGCGGTAAATGTTGCGCAAATATACGGTTACATATCTCAATGCAACAAATGTCGCATTGCAACATTTATCTCAATGCAACAAATGACGTCCAAGTGTGCGGTCCGACTTTGAGAAGTACAACGGATGTTTCGCGGAAAGTTATTCGCAAATGGGACGTAGCGCTTCAAGGTCTATGAAAATTTGTCTAACATCGACCAAACCAATACAAAGTCGACCGTATGGCATTCCGCTGGCTAAACGTGAAATAGTGGAAAATATTATTACTGAATTGTTAAGTAACCGCATCATTCGTCGGAGCGACTCGTCGTATTCATTCCCAATAGTCCTCGTCAAGAAAAACAACGGCGAAGACAGGCTCTGCATCGACTTTAGAGCCATTAACGCAGTAACAGAGAAGAAACTATTTCCGATGTCCATCGTCGATGAGATCCTGTCACAGCTCGCCGGAAATCGATATTTCACCAGCCTGGACATGTTTTCGGGCTACTATCAAGTGCCACTGGATGACGATTCCCGAAAATATACGGCCTTCGTAACGCACAACGGACAGTTTGAGTATAATGTCATGCCATTTGGGCTCGTCAATGCCCCAATGGTGTTTCAGAATCTAATAACGCACGTAATTTGGCGCATGAAGACAAGAAAAATAATTGGAAATATGGACGAAGTGATCATCCCTAGTGCAACCATTTCTGAAGGACTGAATACGCTCGAAGAATTTCTGTCGATTTTGAAAAGCGAAAATCTAAAATAACTCTTCGACCATCGAAGTGCACGTTCTTCACGGAAGAGTAAACCTTTCTCGGACATCGTATAAATTTCGAGGGAATTAAACCAGGGACTGAGAAAACGGATTCGATAACAAATTTTCCAACAATTTCAAACAATTTTCCACCCTCATCTACAACGGACGTACGAAAATTCATAGGATTGACCGGATTTTTTTCGAAAATTTATTCGAAATTATGCCGAAATAGCCAAACCGCTAACTAATTTGTTTAAAAAGAATAAACAACTGCAGTTTAATTGGGACGACGAATGCAATACGGCATTTAATAAGTTGAAGTCATTGTTGAGTAGCGAACCAGTTCTAGCGCTGTACGACCCGAAAGCGAATCACGAAGTCCACACCGATGCTAGCTCTGTAGGCCTAGCTGGAATCTTAATGCAGTCTGCAGAAAATGGATACTTTAACCCGGTATTCTATTTCAGCCGTAATTGTACGGATGCTGAGCAAAGATACCACAGTTACGAATTTGAAGTTCTAGCCATGGTGGAATCGTTGGAAAGATTTCGTTTCTACTTACTCTGAAAATCTTTCGGAAAATCTTTCCAGGTAGTCACCGACTGCAATGCCATCAAAACAACAAAATTGTCTTCTTCATTGAATCACCGAGTTGCAAGATGGTGGCTTCGACTACAAGAATATGATTTCGAAGTTTCGCATCGACCGGGACACCGAATGCCACATGCAGATGCTCTCAGCAGATATCCCGAAGCTCCTCCACGTACTATGGATACAGCAGCTGAGAATATTCTAATCGTGGACTGTGGACAAGAGGACTGGCTAACAGGTATGCAACGGCAGGATTCGAAATTGAAGCAAATATTGGACATTATTTCAGGACAAACACAATCCGATCAAGCTAAGCAGGTGAAAGCTGACTGCTGTCAAAAGAACGGGCGACTTAAGGCTTAAGCGAATAGTGAACAACGACCTCAAATTTGTGGTTCCCTCCGCCATCCGGTGGCGAATAGTCCGTAGTTGTCATGACGACGTCGGACACCCCGGAATAGATAAAACTATTCAACGGTTGCAAGAATTATTTTGGTTTGATCGAATGCGTCGTTACGTGAAAACATACATTTCGAACTGCGTCGAATGTTGTTTCAACAAAACTCCGACAGGAAAGAAGGAGGGTCGAATGTTCGTCGGTCAAGTGGACCCGATCCCATTCAGAGTGTTCCATCTGGACCACCTTGGTCCTTTCGTTAGAAGTCGCAGAGGAAATATGCACATTATCGTCTTAACTGATCCGTTCAGCAAATATACAATTCTCCGAGCTGTTAGAACCACTCAAACGAAACATGTCATAACGATACTGTCCGAAGTCACCAGTATCTTTGGAATACCGATTCGTATTATCAGTGACCGAGGAACAGCCTTCACTTCACGCGAATTCGAGACGTATTGTCAGCAGTATAACATACAACATATAAAAATTGCAGTTCGAACACCACGAACTAACGGCCAAGTGGAGCGGATCAACAAAACCGTACTGTCACACTTACGATGTTCCACCACTGAACGCCAAAATTGGGACAGTTTGCTTCCCTCTATACAATGGTCACTGAATTCACAAATAAACTCAACCACCGGATTTTCACCAAATCGAATCGTGTTTGACTTCCGTCTTCGTGATGTTACGAATAATCGAGTCATTCAAGCCCTGAACAATGAGGTAGAATCTAATCTACCAATCACCGAGATAAGAACGACGGCGGCAGATCGCATCGAGAAGGAGAAGAACCGGTGGAAATTTCGATTCGACTCCAAACACAAACAACCTTTCGTGTATGCTGAAGGAGACCTGGTAGTCATCGAGAATGTTCCAGCACCTACTGGCGAATCGCTCAAGTTAGAGCCAAAATATCGAGGCCCTTACATTATAACAAAGGTCCTGAGAAGTGATCGATATGTGGTTGAAGATATCGACCAAGGAGCAAGTCAACGGCGTCGATATAGTTCCGTATTTACGACCGACCGAATGAAGCCCTGGTGTTATATGGCACCGGATATCGACTGTTACGAGGACGAAGGCGAGGCCCAAGAAATCGAGGCGATTTCAGGTCAGGATAGGCAGAGCTGTCACGATGGCAACCCTAACGAAAGAGAAGAGGAGATTGATACCGAGTCATCCGGGTAGGGAGTCGTCGACCGTCCGTCCAACAATGTAGACATATAACAAATGAATAAAGATAAATTTTTCATTTTTATAATTGAACGCAACAGTCTTTGAATTGTAATCTCCCCTTTGTCTGTCTGTCTGTTTCTATGCAAACTATTCCCTCAGTTTTAAAGCTATCGAGCTGAAATTTTGTACAGAGCCTTCTTTCTATTGCACGCAGTATATATGTCGGAACCAATGGAATCGGACCACTACGTCATATAGCTGCCATAGGAACGACCGGTCCAAAAATTTGTCTTTGTGAGAAAAACTTTTTTATTTCTAAAGATATATTTTTCAAATTTCACAGGAATCACATTCCCGAATTTGGTTGAAATCGGACTACTTTATCATATAGCTGTCATAGGAACGATCGTCCCAAAAGCAAGTTTTTGTTAGAAAAACTTTTTTATTTCTGAAGATATCTTTACCAAACATCATATTATTTAATCATATTGACTACTAAACCATGTTCCTGAATTTCGTTGAAATCGGCCTACTATTTCATATACCACTCATAGGAACAATGAAATCGGAACTAGTTTTACTACTAATTTCAAAGTGGAAAATGCACCATAACTCATAACGCTTCGCGTGAAGGGTATCATACCTTCGGTTTATTTTCGATTCTTGTAGTGGGGTCAGAGAAGATTTTATCGAAAGTGCTCGTAAATACGAAGTGAACTTTCGACTGAATCTCGGAAAATTTACAAAAAAGGACTTTTTAGTTTTTTACACATATTTTGAACACGGTTAACTATAGCGTAAACCATTCTAAGACAAAATGAAAGATAACCAGGAAACTCTTAGAAACCTGGTATTAATCTTTTTCGTGTCTAAAATAGTTTCCGAGATAATCACTAGAAAACACGAAACAAAAAAACTTCCATGGTTTTTCCAAGATTCTGCCGAAAGTTCACTTCGTATTTACGAGCACTTTCGATAAAATCTTCTCTGAACCCCACTAAAAGAATAGAAAATAAAAAACATCCTGGATAATTAGTATCTTCCACAATACAAATCGGTAAGCTTGATAAAATTACGTAATTTTAAGGTTTTTTTTGCAAATTTTAACAATCTACGGCCGCCAAACCCACCTTCGGAGTCTTGTCAGACTTCTCATTTTCGTATTCCTGCATTACAAAGAAGCGATCGTGAAAGTTCTAGCCTTGGTACTGTTATATATTCGGAAAATGAAAATGAATCTGTACCATATGATATTACAGAATTAGAATTTAGGTTAAGCTGTAAATTACGAGGAGATACCCCTTGAAATAAAGTCATGAAACCGGCCAGACGTGTTTGTATTCGTCCCTCCAATAGAAAACATAAAAGTGGCGACGATGAAAAAAGTGTAGAAGCAAAAATGTTAAAACGCGGAGTAAACAATAGTGTTTCCAAGTGCTTAAAGTTCTAAAGTTTGAAGTATTAATATTTCGTCAGTGTCTTTAATAAATAAAAAGAACGGCATTAAATAACAGTTACAATGACAAAAAGCGAAGTGGGTAACGGTCCACATTACAGAACCGCTATTATCGGTCACATGGAAATTATTGGAAATAATTTCGAAGAATATTCGATGAGATTTCAACAGTTTTTTATAGTGAATAATGTCAGTGAAGATAAAAAGGTCGCGTTTTTAGTAACATTCATGGGCGCGGATGCCTACTCCGTTTTAAGAAAATTATTCCTTCCGGATGATCCTTCCGAGAAATCGTAGAGAAAATAGTGCAGAAACTAAAGACATACATACTTATCACCTGAAGTGAATGAGGTAGCGGAAAGCTATAAATTTTATAAAATTGATCAGGGAAGCAAGTCAATTAAAGAGTATATTGTGCAATTAAAACAGGCAGCGGCCTGCTGTAATTTTGATAAGTCCTTGCAAAGGGCTCTTCATGAAAAGTTTGTATGCGGGATACAAGACCGAAATTTGCGCGCTAAATTATTAAAAGAACCAAAGTTAACATTTGAAACAGCCTGTCAAATCGCTCTTAGTTGGGAAATGGCTGAAGGTGAAAACAAAGAAATGTCAGTCCCTCAAGCAGTGAATGTGTATGCTTTTAAACAAAATCGTAAAACAAAAATTCGGGATAAGTCTACCGACAAAAAGAACAAAAGTTCGAATTGCAATCGCTGTGGCCGATCGCATAGTGTCCGGCAAAAGAGTGGAAATATTACCACTGTAATAAACAAGGGCACATTGCGGCAAAGTGTTTTAAAAACAACAACAAAAATAAGCCGACATCTGCTGGAAATAAGCATAAAAAAGAATTTAATCACCTAGAAGAGATCCAAACGGGAGCATCATTTGTCAACAACCTAAGCAATAGCATCCAACCGTTAATGTCAACGATGATCATCGAAAATCAAAGTACCTAGTCGAGCCATAAATATTGTTACAAGGTTTGGCAACCCTGCAGAAAGGAACCGTTATATTGCATTTTTTTAAAATTGAGCTAATCGCTATAGTACGCTTGTGCTTGATGCATTTGTCATCATTTCAGTTTAATTTTTAGTGTAGTGAACATGGATTGGGGTGACAAAGAAAATAGAATTGCTGTGATTGCACTTCATAAAGTAGGAATGCAACCAAGTGATATTTTTAAGACTCTGCATACCCTTGGTATAAGCCGAATGTTTGAATATCGGGCTATTGAAAGATTTAATGATACGTCTGGAGTAAGTGACCGTGAAAGAAGTGGCCGTCCGCGAACTACTCGAACACCTCAAGCGGTTAAAGCCGTGCGCGAGAGAATTCGCTGTAATCCTCTTCGGAAACAAAAAATTTTATCGTGTGAGATGAAAATACCCCAAAGAACAATTTCACGTATCATCAAAAGTGACTTGGGTTTGGGTGCTTATCGTAGATCTACCGGGCATTTACTAACAGATTCGTGAAAAAAATTTGGTGGAAAAATCAAAACGATTACTTTGCCGGTACGCAAACCAAGAACACCGTAAAATTTTGTTTACGGACGAAAAAATTTTCACTGTCGAAGAAACATTTAATAAACAAAACGACAGGGTTTATGCTCGCAGTGCCAGAGAAGCTTCTCAAGTTGCCCAAAAGGTTCAAAGAGGTCATCATCCAGCCTCAGTAATGGTTTGGTGGGGTGTTAGCTACAACGGGGTGACAAAGTTGCATTTTTGTGAGAAGGGCGTCAAAACGTCTGCCAAAATTTATCAAGAAAGTGTCCTTGAAAGTGTAGTGAAACCTCTCAACACGTCATTATTCAAAAATCAGCCTTGGAGTTTCCAGCAAGATTCTGCACCAGGTCATAAGGCGAAGTCAACCCAAAAATGGCTTGAAGAAAATGTTCCAGATTTTATTAAAGCTGAAGATTGGCCTTCCTCTAGCCCAGACCTGAATCCGCTGGATTACGAATTATGGCCTGTCTTAGAGCAAATGATGTGCTCTAAAAGACAATGATGTGCTCTAAAAGACATTCTAATATCGAATCCTTAAAGAAGTCTCTTACACATGCAGTCGCCAACTTTCCGATTGAAGTCGTGCGTGCTTCCATAGATAAGTGGTCAGCTCGATTAAAGGCTTGTGTAAAGGCAAAAGGCCATCACTTCGAATAACTTGTTGCAATTTCCGTTGTTGACAATGCATTTAAAAAATAAACAATGATTTCTTAACATATAACACCTCTTTTATTGAACAGTGCTTCAAAAAGTTTGTAACAGTATTTATGGCTAGACTAGGTATATACCTATATATGGAGATAGATAGCGGAGCCAGTGTCTCAGTATTACCTCTTGTTAAGTATAACACTTGCTTTTCTCACATAAAATTGGAACCTATTTTCTCAAAAAAATTTCTTTTGCATAACAGGTAAAATCGATATGATTGGAAAAATTATGGTGGCTGTGGGAAAAAATAGGAGCAGTGAATGTTACAAGTTGGACCTACTGGTGGTCAACACAAAAAAGGAAGTTCAACCACTAATGGGACGAAACTGGCTGGATGTTTTCTGTCCGCAGTGGCGTAATACTTTTATTGGTAATTTATTAGAAAATAAGAAAGAACTTACTGCAGGAATAGATAACAATTTTAAATGAAATTCAGTTGAAATTTCCTAGAGTGATTAATAAATCTCCAAAGGATGCTGTAGAAGAATTCGAGGCAGACATTGTGCTCAAGCCCAATAGTTTACCAATATTTCACAAAGCGTATGATGTACCTTATTGAATTCGTGAGCAAGTTGAAAAAGAATTAGAAAGACTGTGTGAAGAAGGTATTCTAAGTCCAGTTCGACATATGCATCCCCAATTGTAATTGTTGCAAAGCCTGAATAGAAAATTCGAATTTGTATTGATTGTAAGACTACTATAAATAGGGTTATGGAAACGCAACATTATCTTGCCAAGAATGGATGACATTTTCGCGAAATTGGCAAACTGTACGGTATTTACAGTAATTGATTTATCTGGAGGCTGGAGCATATCAACAGGTTCGTTTGTCAGAAAGTTCAAAAGAACTCGTAACAATAAATACCCATAAAGGTTTGTTCCGCTATAATAGATTATCCTTCGGAGTCTCATGTGCACCCTCAATTTTTCAATCCGTAATGGATCAAATTTTAGCAGATTTAAGTGGGGTATATTACTTAGATGATATCTTGATAGGTGGTCAAGACTATGAGTCTTGCAAATCGAAACTGTGGGAAGTATTGAGAAGGCTAAATGATCACAATATTAAACTCAATATTGATAAATGTCAATTTTTCAAGAGTTCCATTAATTATTTGGGTCACACACTGTCAAATAAGGGAATAAAACCGAATGCTGAAAAAGTGGAGGCAATAAAGAAGGCGCCAGCTCCCAAAAATATTGGTGAGTTACAGTCGTTCTTAGGACTCATCAATTATTATAGAAATTTTATTCCACATCTCTCATCTGAGTTAAATATTCTCTATAAGTTATTACACAAAAATGTCAAATTTCAATGGACATCTATAGAAAAAGAGTGTTTTAAGAAAGCAAAACAACTTATTTTGAAAAGCGGTGTTTTGGAACTATATGATCCAATGAAACCAATTGTTTTACATTGTGATGCGAGTCCTTACGGAGTGGGAGCGGTATTATCACATATAGTTGATGGTAGGGAGAAACCAGTGTTGTTTGCTTCTAATTCATTAACCCCGGCTGAAAAAAACTATTCTCAAGTACATAGAGAAGCGCTGGCGGTGGTATTTGGAGTCAAAAAGTTCCATAAGTATCTTTATGGTCAAAAATTTCGTCTATGTACGGATAATCAGGTCCTGAAGGAAATATTTAGTCCAAATAAGAAAACTTCCAGTTTATCTGCGTCCAGACTTCAACGTTGGGCGGTGTATTTGTCAATGTTTGAATACGAAATAAAACACGTTCCATCAAAGATAAATGCGGCAGCTGATGCTATGAGTCGTTTACCTTTACCGGAGCCAACAAACGTGGAGGGCATTAATTCCTTAAGTGACGTTACCGATTGTCTTCTAGCTTCAAAAAATAAAGTAAAAAGTCTTACCAAAAATGATCCTATCATTACAATGGTAATGAACTACACTCAAAATGGGTTTCCTAATAAAGTATCGCCAGAATTAATTTATTATATTATATAGGTATTCTAATATATTGTATTCTATATTATATTCTAATGTTCAAAAATAATTAACTTGCGAGGATGAATGTCAATATTATTGAGATCGGTTAGTCCTTCCACAGCAACTACGTAAAACAGTGTTAGATGAATTGCATAAAAATCACGACGGGGTGGTAAGGATGAAGATGGTAGCCCGTAGTAGTGTATGGTGGCCAAAAATTAATGAAGCGATTGAAGATATAGTTAAAAAATGTGAGGTTTGTCAAACTACTCAAAATGTGAAAAAAGAAGTCGTTACAACCAATTGGCCTAAATCGATTAAACCCTTCGAGAGATTACACGTAGATTTCTTCCACTTTGAAGGAAAAATTTGTCTAATCTTGGTAGACATGTATAGTAAATATATTGAAGTTAAGGTTATGAACAAAATTGATGCAAATAGTCTCTGTGAGACTCTGCTATCATTTTTTAGGTTATTTGGTCTGCCATCGGAGATAGTTTCTGAAAATGGTCCCCTATACAACTCATACCAATATGAGCAATTTTTAAGAAATCATGGAATAAAAGTTACTAAGTCCCCCATGTATCACCCACAAAGTAACGGCTCTGCGGAAAGAGGTGTTCAGACAATTAAAAAGTCCTTAAAGAAATATTTATTAGATCCAGTTTTAAAAACGTTGGGATTAAATCAAAAATTGAATAAAATATTGACCGCATACTATCACACACCAAGCACTGTAACTGATAAATCGCCAGCTGAAGTAATTTTTATATTCACACCAAGAACTATATTAAATTCATTAAAGAAAAATACTACAATAACAGCAAAATTAGTTTAAGCAAAACCGAAAGAAATAGGAAAAACTTAAGAAATGAGTATTCCAAAATTAATGGAAATTACTGTAAGCCCCAAGCTTTGTTTAAACAAGCTAGCTTGCCGAAGGTATGATTCACGCGAAGCGTGAAGGGTATCATACTTTCCTTATGTTTTGTGGCACATTTGCTTTTATGAAATTAGTAGTAAAGCTTGTTTCGATTTCACTGTTCCTATAAGAAGTATATGAAATAGTGTGCCGATTTCAACCAAATTTAGGAACCTGGCTTAGCAATCAATACGATTGAATAATATGCAATTTCGTAAAGTTATCTTTAGAAATAAAAAAGTTTTTCTCACAAAGACGAATTTTTGGACCGGTCGTTCCTATGGCAGCTATATGCCGTAGTGGTCCGATTTCAACCAAATTCAGGAATGTGATTTATATAAAGATATTATTGATTAGTGTGAAATCTGAAAACGATATCTTTTGAAATAAAAAAGTTTTTCTCACAAAGACGAATTTTTGGACCAGGCGTTCCTATGGCAGCTATATGACGTAGTGGTCCGATTTCAACCAAATTTGTGAATGTGATTTAGCCATAGATACTATTGATTCCTGTGAAATTTGAAAAATATATCTTTAGAAATAAAAAAGTTTTTCTCACAAAGACGAATTTTTGGACAGGTCGTTCCTATGGCAGCTATATGACGTAGTGGTCGGATCCCGTTGGTTCCGACATATATACTGTGTGCAATAAAAAGAAGGCTTTGTACAATTTCAGCTTGATAGCTTCAAAACTTAGGGACTAGTTTGCATAGAAACAGACAGACGGTCAAAGCTTAATCGACTCGTCTCATCATACTGTCCGAAAATATATATAGTTTATATGGTCGGAGATGCTTCCTTCTGTGCGTTGCAGACTTCATGACAAAGTTAATATACCCTATCACATCCGTGAAGGGTATAAAAACAGATAATGATCTATGTTTTCAAAAGAAAAATGTAAGGGATGATCAAATTACTGAAATTACATTACGAAGATCATCTCGAATTAGAAATAAGAATCTAGAGTTTGAAAAGAAACTAGTCCCCAAATTGAATTGTGAATTGAAAACAAAAAGGGGAAGTTGCTATACCTAAAATATATATTCGAAAAATGAAAATGAATTTTATACCAGACTGTACCATATGATATTACAGAATTAAAATTTAGGTTAAGCTGTAAATTAGACACCCCATAAAAATAAAGTCATGAAACCGGCCAGAAGTGTTTGTATTCGTCCGTCCCAATAGAAAACATAAAAGGTACTTCTAACGTAAACGGCCACCAGCTCCCCAACTATTATTTCAAAATGAAATTTTACTCAGATGTTTGAGAAATCATAATCATTTAATAAAAACTAAGAGCCATATAAGTTATATGGTTTCGATGCTAGTCAGAACAACAGCTCATTATAAAGCTTGGAGTGAGATATGATTCGTATCCATGTCACTTTGGCTGGCCTACATAGAACCGAAATAACATCAGCCTGGTCATTCCCGGTCACGCCCTTCACATTAATACAAGGTACGCTGCATAGGCGTTTGATGAGACGTGCCTCGTATTAGTGTTCGAAACCGGCGAAATGTTTACACTATTTACAATGTAGTAGGGTATATTAACTTTGTCATGAAGTTTGCAATGTACAGAAGGAAGTATCTCCGACCATATAAAGTATATATATTCTTGGTCAGTATGACAAGGTGAGTCGATTAAGCTTTGTTCGTCTGTCTGTCTGGGTCATGGCAAACTGGCAGTAGCGAGGCATCCATACAGGCCGATTCCCGACGGCTTCCCTTCTCTGAAATGCTACAAATATCAAATATTATGTAGTATGCAGAAGAAATAGAGAGAGTAAGCCGAAAACTCTCCGAATTATCCCAGTCAAAGTCGTCCCACACACAGTGAACGTCATTTGCACATCAGCATTTTGTGATGGCAGTATTGTTACACATTCACTACCTGCATTGAATATTCACAATACAAACCAGACCGAAGCGTATATACCCTAGACTTGTACAAACCTAGTGGTGATATCAAAAGTACCAATTGGCAACGACCATTTGCATTAAAAGTGAGTTTCCTATATGATCAGTTTATAGGGGAAGTTGGCACTCATTCAGGAGGATGATGACTATTCTCAAAATCAAGTAACTAACCCATTATACAAATATTTGTCGAGTTTTTCAAGTCGCTAGCTTCATTCTATCCAAACTTATTGCTTATTTGAAGTCTCACTTGTAGGGAAGGTAGAGGTTTCTTTTGTCGAATCTTGCGCATTTTTAATAACAACCAACTATATCCCAGTACAAGCAATTGAATAAAATTGTAAGTCATTAGCTTCATTTTATCGAAAGTTATCGCTTATTTGAAGTTTCATCTGTAGGGAAGGTAGGGGTTCCTTGGGTCAGATCTTGCCCATCATTGCCACCAACCAAATAGATCATGCTATGAACATTTAAGCAAAATTTCAAATCTCTAGCTTCATTCTATCGAAAGTTATCGCTTCTTTAAGTTTCATTTGTAGGGGAAGTACGGGTTTGGTTGGTCGGATTTTACGTATTTTCAATATCAGCCAGCTGAATCCTACTAGAAACGTGTAACCAAAATTTCAACTAAATCAAAGAAGACGCAGCTTTCCCAAACTACAAATTTTATTTATATGTATATATATTTCGGGAGCGACTTACCCCCTTCTTCAGTACAAAAGCTACTAAATATAATGGCAAGATACAGGTCATAATATACGTTACTAATTACTTACTTTTAAGGACAGGTAGATCAGACCAGAAACTCATTTTATTGCATCACCTATCGGTTTATGGCGCTTCTCTACCTGCTCTTTTACGATTCTTCGCAATTAATCTAACTAATTTTGAAGGGCAGTTTCCTTGGTCCGTATTCAATATTCGCGTCGTGTCTTCTCGAATGATCTCCAAGCTCTCCCAGGGATCTAACGTATTCGTCCGGTTCGTATATCGCAATAGTTCTAGGTTCTCGCGCTGAACAGTGTGTCCTTCGATGATATGGGCCGCTACTGATGATGAATTCGCTTTCCGGATGCTGTTAACGGCTTCTCTGATGTGTTCGTTGAATCGCGTCGTTACTAACCGCTTCGTCTGTCCTATATAAACTTTGCCGCAATCGCTACACGTTATCCGATATATGCCGCTTTTCTCCTCGAGTTTTAGTGGGTCCTTCACGCTGCCTAGTACATTCCTCAGGGTGGTGTTTCAGCTCGATCCGACTACCTGTAAATTAAAATGCTTTAATAAGTTTTTAATTTTAGGAAACAAGTGGGAGTTAGGGATACTTATACGCCTTGGAATGTTTTCCATGGGCTGCGTAAACAACGTTGTATACTTAAACCTGTCATGTTGCCGGGTTTTCCTCCTGATCAGTTTCTCGATGTCATAAGAATCGTATCCATTTTTGATAGCGGTGTCAACAATGAATTCGCGTTCCTTGTTGAATCCGTCTATCGTCAAAGGGTACGTGATCAATCGGTGTACCATACAATTATGGGCCGCCATTTTCTGTGATTGATCACGTACCCTTTGACGATAGACGGATTCAACAAGGAACGCGAATTCATTGTTGACACCGCTATCAAAAATGGATACGATTCTTATGACATCGAGAAACTGATCAGGAGGAAAACCCGACAACATGACAGGTTAAAGTATACAACGTTGTTTACGCAGCCCATGGAAAACATTCCAAGGCGTATAAGTATCCCTAACTCCCACTTGTTTCCTAAAATTAAAAACTTATTAAAGCATTTTAATTTACAGGTAGTCGGATCGAGCAGAAACACCACCCTGAGGAATATACTAGGCAGCGTGAAGGACCCACTAAAACTCGAGGAGAAAAGCGGCATATATCGGATAACGTGTAGCGATTGCGACAAAGTTTATATAGGACAGACGAAGCGGTTAGTAACGACGCGATTCAACGAACACATCAGAGAAGCCGTTAACAGCATCCGGAAAGCGAATTCATCATCAGTAGCGGCCCATATCATCGAAGGACACACTGTTCAGCGCGAGAACCTAGAACTATTGCGATATACGAACCGGACGAATACGTTAGATCCCTGGGAGAGCTTGGAGATCATTCGAGAAGACATGACGCGAATATTGAATACGGACCAAGGAAACTGCCCTTCAAAATTAGTTAGATTAATTGCGAAGAATCGTAAAAGAGCAGGTAGAGAAGCGCCATAAACCGATAGGTGATGCAATAAAATGAGTTTCTGGTCTGATCTACCTGTCCTTAAAAGTAAGTAATTAGTAACGTATATTATGACCTGTATCTTGCCATTATATTTAGTAGCTTTTGTACTGAAGAAGGGGTAAGTCGCCCCCGAAATATATATACATATAAATAAAATTTGTAGTTTGGGAAAGCTGCGTCTTCTTTGATTTAGTTGACAACTACAAACGTCGGACGACACCTAACATATTCAAAATTTCAAGTTTATTTTATCGGAAGTTATCGCTAATCTTAAGTTCCATTTGTAGGGGAGGTAGGGTTGGATCTGGCCTATTTTTAATACCAACCAGTGGCGAAGTGCCCATACAAGCCAATTCCCACCGGCTTCCCTTCTCATAAACGTTGCACAATGTTGTATACATCCACAATACAGAGAATAACCCGAAATTATCCGGATTATACTACAAGTCAACGTCTCGTCCAGCACACAGTGACGTCATGCACACATCAACAATATGCAGCGAAAGTATTGATACGCATCTATACTCTGCATTAGGCATGGTTGCCAATTCGCGAACCTACTCTTTTTAACCTACTCCGTATACCGAACTAGGTCGACCTAGGTCCGCAATCGAAAAATGATCAGTTTCGGAGCAAGAAAACGAACCTAGATCATTTGATTCTTTTAAGTTCAGGTCGGAATCGGAGCAGTTTAAAAATGAACAGTGAATAGGTTTGTGATAATAGGTCCGTCTGTCGGTATCGGAGTATGATCAGATCAGATCGTTTAAATATGGGGAATAGAAAAGTAGATGAAAAACAGATGGTGTGACATATATAGGATTGATGTCGCTATCGTTACGCTGTATTGTAGTGTAGAATGGAGTGGAATAAATGCTCAATTGGATTTTATTTATGTTAAGTAGAGTGAAGATTTTCGTCTTTTTAAATAAATTTTTTGTTGTGGGTGACTATGGCTGATGGATATGGTGGATAAGAATATGGGATTGGATTGGGTGCACGTACATTCATACTTATACTCGTATTATTTGTCCAACTTAGACCCGTCATAGACTGTGCGATCCATCGTCAGATCGATCTGACGATAGTCACATACACTGTGACGATCACAATATCGTCAGATCGATCTGACAACGGATTGCATCGTATATGGGGGCTATTAGAATAGGTGTTGCGTTGCATTGCGATGCAAATGATACAAGATAGGATGATAGGATATGGGTTTGGGAGTTAATTTGGGTGCTGTTAGAATTGATAAATGCAAGTTCTAAATGTTGATCGATGATTTATTTTCTAAATACATATGTAATCGTATATGTTAATATGTAATAAATATGTATGTACATATAAAGTGAGGCTATAAAATAAGAAAGTAAAGTTAAATAGTAGCAAATTGCTGGAGCTAAACATAAGTTATACATATAATATTTGTAATATGAATAGGTAGTAGTAAGTATTTATGACTGAAATATAGACATCTTGCTTGAACCTAACTATGGTTAACATTTAGGAACAAAATTTTTTCCACTTGACTGGATTTCAATCGTGTTCGTTGCTCATTTAAAATTTGCCCTGCTGCTGAAAAAAGTCTTTCACATGGTACTGAAGTAGCCAGGACACAAAGTTTTTCCTTTGCAATTGTGCTCAGGTAAGGATATGCGTACTCATGATCTTTCCACCAGCGTAAAGGATCTAATTCCCTGTTAATTAAATCAGCTTCGAGATATCTTTGCACTTCAGCATCCGCTCTGGAGTTGGAAGTGGCTATATGTGGCTTAAAGAGTTTTGTCGACTGACCGTCAAACATATAGCTGCCTATTTTCAATATCCCGTTGACTACTACTTTCCAATGGTGTTAAGATTTCTGGTAACTGTCCAGAATTTTTTTGTTCTATTTTACCAAGGATATGACAGTTTGTTTAACTTTATTCGCAACCGTTGCACTAGCAAAAACGTCTCGGGTCTAGGAATGTGCAATATGCCAAAGTATTGCTCTATTCCACATTGCCAAAGCGGTTTTGTACTTCAAGTTTTAAATCATCGATAAGTCCAAAGGAGGAAGTACATTGAAAACCACTAGAATCCCACACTACAATATACTATACTATAGCCACATGTAGATATGTCTTCTAATCTAATCTAAAGTTCAGTTCTCCAACGAACCGAGGTCACCCGCTCTTCTGTTCTTCCACTCCATCGACAACAGATTAAGTTCAAGCAGAGTAGGTTTAAGAAACTAGGTTCGCGAACCTAGGTCCGTTGCCGGACTCGGAGTAGGTCGACCTGATCCGCAAGATGAGCAGGTCATATCATGACTACTCTGCATTGAATATCCACAATACAGAATATTAAAAATGAGGCTGAGCACTTCATGCACACACTATATACAACTCTAAAAATAGACTCAACGATGTTGGTTGGGAATAAGCAGAATAAGCCGGTCGGTTATCGGCTTACTGGAGGAATGCAGTGAGGTGCATATGTAATTGGCTGTTCATCAAATGAACGAAGAAAATCGCCCCCAACGGATCCTGAATGCCCATGCCAATGATTCGTCTTTGTGGAGCGAAATAAGCCGGCATATTTGGGCTGCAGATTGAATGTTAATGTGCAGATTGAATGTTAATGGGATACGTACAGATTTTAGTATACAAAATGTATGATAGAATCATGTGTACGAATGTGTGTATGTGGAGCAGCACTTCATATTGGCGCGAGTTATATGCTCGTGGTGGGCATATGACAAAAAATCAAATTGTTTATAGACTTCTTGCCTTAGAAGTCTTCAACTAAAACACTTTTATTTAACCTTTAATAAAATCACTTTATTATATCCGTATGACTGAAACTTTCAACAATTACAACTTAAATCTCAACTTAAACTGATTGGGACGATCTTACTTCACAATCTGGACCTCGAGCATTAGAAGTCCATCATTTTTATATTAAAATTATTGTTTACAAAACGGCTAATTGATTTGGATGAATCATTATATGCTTTGATGGATTTAGTTTGAATCAATTAGAATTTTAGTTTGTTGACATTATTTATAATTGAATCACATGGTTAATTGGTTTTACATGTTCGAACTAGTGCGAATTTAATATGAATCAATTAGAAATTTGGTTTGTTGACTTTATTTATAATTGAGTCGCATGAATAATTGATTTTGATGAAAGAAATAAGTTATGGGAATTTATTGGGACTTATGGGCTGGTGAATTTTGTGGTGATGATATCATCGTGGTTAGGGCGCTGTGAAGCCTGCGTAACTACACCCTCCTTAGGATCATTGTTGTCCTCAAAAATATTTAAAACTTCGGTTTCTATTTGTTTACTTTTCAAATTGATATTAATTGATTGACGTTTCGCATTCAAGTATAAATATATCAAAGAGGATGTTGTGATTAATATGATAATTAAAATGATTGATCCAGTTGTAATCACATGTTTTTGCTTTATATATTTTAGTTCTGTAATTTTTTCAAAATTATTTATATTTTCAATTTGTAAATCATCAAAATTTAAATTATATGTGTATCCAGTTGTGTTTTTAATAGGGTATAAAATAAATATTTGTTGAAATTCATTAATTACATTATCATAGGTTATTTTATTTATGCATACTTTGCAATTACTGAATCTAATGATAAAATTTCCTTTTAATTCATATGGTTTCTCATAACAATTATGATTAATTACTTCGTTTGCATTTATGATAATTAATAATCCTTTTTCAATTTCTTCAACTTTTGTAGTATTGCTTAATTTTATAATACATTTCTCATTTTTACATTCTAACTTATGTTTCAATTGTTTAATATGTTTTTGTAATTAATAATAATGGTTATTGTAATATACTACTTGATTAATATTAATATTTAGCGATTCATAGTTTTTATTTGGAATTTCCCTTACATAATAAGATGCTAATGGTTCGGTCATAATAGGAATTCGTTGATAACGAATATAATTGTTTCATTTTTAATTATTTTAGTACTTTTACTGTGATTTCTTTGCGCTCTTCGAATGTAAGGTTGTAAGAATTTATTTCATCATGTGTTAAGATAGATCTTGACATTATTCCTGTATTTGCTGAATTTACATTGTCAATAATGTTTTCCAATTCATCTCGTAATAGTTCCAAATTATGGTAAACCTGCATGTTAGTTATTGTTTCAGTTATTTGTTTTGTGTTATTATTAAGACTATTCGTAAACTCTCTATATTGAGTATTGGTGTAATTTATATTCTCGATTATTTTATTTAAGTTATTTTGGAAAGCATTACTTATTTTTATTTGCTTATTCATTGTTTCTAAAAGATTGTGATTGTTTGAGTCTATTATTTTTAAATGATTCGAAATATCCTCGTAATCGTCATTATCCATGGTACCGAAAAGGGACTTGTATAAACTTCCTATGGGATTGATTAACCCTCGTTTTTGTCTTTTCAAGGTTTCGCATATTTTGATATGTTGGGAATGGCTAAGAATAGTTTTAAAACTTTGAACAGAAGAAATATTTGAAGTTGTTTTATTTAAAGGTGAGAATAGAGTTTGGGCAAATTTCGAGTCAAAAGTTAATAATTTAAATTCTGATTTAATCGTTTCAATTGTGTTGTTGGCGTTATATCTCTGACTATTTCGTTTAATGCAAATTTGTATTGATTTAAGTTAATCTTATGATAGATTCGACGATAATCTCTAATTAGTTTAATGGGGTCAGTTTTTATTAAAATAATTCCAGTTTCAGAATGAACTCTTTCAATTGTCATTTTAGAATATACAGTTGTTAACATTAGCGACGTCACAAGTATTATTAAAATTACATTTGCCATTTCCTGAAATGTTGGAAAGGATAAGGATACAGTCATGATAATGCCATGCTTATTTTATTAGTTTTCCTTGAATGATTTCTAACGCCATTCTGTTTCTGAAGTATGGAATATCTTTTTGTGAAAAGGTAGGGTTTTGATTTCTGGAAAAATATTCTGCAATTATACAACTAAATACGCCACAATCGTTTCCGTTAGTTTGTCGTGGGTTACTTTTTATGTTACGTTTTAGAAAACTCGAAGGTTCAATTATTAATTTCTTTTTGGTCTCAGATTCCTTACACAAATATTCTGTAAGTTGATTAAGAATGTCATGGTTATCGTTTCCTTGGGAATCATAATAATTTATAGAGTTGTTTCGAAGATCTATGATAGCCATTGTCCAATGAATACCGTTAATATGTACTGGAACTAATGTCAAATCATATGAGAATAAATCTAATTTCTTTGTCCACCTACTTACTGCATTGTATCCTGTTTCTAGAAGACGGGTTGCAAAAAATGTGTTAATAGTGTATGTTTTAGGTAAGCTCTTATCATTTTTACTTCTGTCTACTATTAGATTTAAATAGAAATTAATTATTTGATCGTTAAGCCATTCATCTTTTCGTAGAGTACGTATATCATTTCGTTTAATTATAATTCCGAACTTGGATATTAATGTTTCATTAGAGGGTGATGAGAGTTTCAAAGCTTCTTCAATGATTTCGGTTTCATTATCTGTAAAAGGTTCAGTAATTTTTTCTATCTCATTAATATCAAATTTCTCAATTTCTGTACTTGCAGTGTCATTAATTTTGTCGGTTTCTGTACTTTCATTTCCTAGTTTGGTTGATTCAATAGATAAATATTTTTTAACTCTCTTGATTCTAACGGAGTGGATTTTATTACGAGGTTTATTATTTTTTATTAGTATTATATCGTTCCCGCGTTTAATTATTTCTTCCTTCCTATATCCGTATCTTGGTTTCTGTTTAAGTCTCTCACATTCGTAATTTTTAATGAAAACTTTATTTGATGGAATTTCCTGTCTATCTTCCCTACTTTTGTTATGATATGCTAACCATTTAACCTTTTTGCTATGTAATAATTGAAGTATTTTATTTTTATCCTTTAGTCCTTGTTGAATCTCAATCGGTTTACACTGGATTGTACTATATAATAATAATAGTATTGTTATAATATTCGGTAGCTTTAAGAATTTGTTCTGTAGTATTTAAGTTTGGTTGAGTTAAATTAATGATTCTGATGTGTTCTATTAATGAAGTGTGACAACGATTTATATCGGAATTGCCTGTGTGGGCTTTAGGTGAAGTGAAATGAATTTCAATATTCTCATTTTTCAAAAATTCTTTTATATTTACCGTATTGAATTCATTATCTGCGATTAATTTCATAGGTTTACCCATGATTGCATTACGTTCCCTAATAAGTTCAATGAATGTAATGGCATTCCTGTCTGTTGTTTCTTTCGTCTTCTACACCAGAGTGCACTGTCGCACAATCACTAACATTATGATTTATTTCATAATCGAAATTTGATTTCTGTTTTTCTTCTTTTGATTTAGTATTCATATTTTTTAAGTTTTTATATTTTAAATCAATTCTCCCTAATTCTGTGTGTACGTTGTAGTGGTCGCCGTTGTTTGAATAGACATGTGCGGACACATACGTATATACACATATGCAAACGTATATATGTACATTATGTATGTCCATCAATATTATTAGTATTAATTACAATATTAATATCTTAATTTCCTGCATCTTGGTCATTAAATTTTGCGAATCACTGTACCCGTAACAACTGGGATAGCGGGTCCAGTGATAGCTGATAAGTATTGGTCAAGATGCAGGAGATTATGAAAACGGGTTTGAGGTGATAGGTTAACTGGACTCTGGGCTGATAAAGGTGAGAACGAGGAGTCCGGTTTTGGAGTTGCTCAAGTGAGGACGTGGAGGTTGACTTTTTTCTGCCCGGACGAGGAGGCTTGCCACGGTCGCCTGCCGTTTTGTACTGCTTGCTTGAGCTGAAGAAAAGAAGAGCGCGCGTTTGAAAGAGATTGGAAACTCGCTTTTTGATCGCCGTCGTTACGGAGAATTTGCCTCGCGTGTGTTTGGCGGTTGACGAACGAATTCGCCCGGTCGCGTAACGTCCGCGTTATTGGCCAAACTTCGCCGGTCGATGGTAATTCCGCGTTCTTCCGCTGCTGTTTGCGAGTCGCGAGTACGTGTGTGGAAAGATTCGCCGCCCCGTATGTTCGTTCGTCCGCCAATTCGCAACGATTTTTATTTGTTTCATCACGAAGAAGGACTTCAGTGTCGTCAGCCAGCGCAGTGACAAGCGTGCTCCGCCACTAGCGCAGGAGCCCCCAGGTAAGTGGTGGTGGATTAATCCTTACTTCAAGGAGACACTTTTGACCAACGGAGCGGCTCGGATCAACGGGTTTCTTGTGCGAAAGATTCTTGTGTGGCGATCGGACGACAGCGGAGTCCCAGTCGAAAGCGCCACGGCCAGCACGTAATCGGATTTCGCGTGCGCAGAAATCGATTGAAAAATTCTCTCGTCGTCGTCATGATTTGTTCCCCGAGTGCGTGCGCTTGTTAGAACAAAAATATTTGCTCCCACAGTCCGTCGTTTTCGTGTATGCGGTCTCATAACCTCTTTCAGCCCATGGTTAATTTGTTATTGAATCTTCTTTGTTTTGCTTATCTTTCCCCTCCGTGAAGATTTCGTGCATTTGTTCCGGGTGTTGGAGAACGATCCTTGCACGGCAGCGATTCGATCTCATCGTCCATTCTTGCTGGTTGACCGCCGCGCAGAGCACCTAGATTAGCCGTTTCAATACGTCTTACAGAAGCTAGTCATTACGGGTGCCGCCGCCACCGGGTTAATTTTAAACAACATTCGCATCAAGCCAAAGTAGCTGAATTATAGTGGCAATTGCTTAAGGAATCGGGCCGAGATTAAGTCATTAGGGTTTTATGTGGGCGTACTTCAATTCTTAACGGAGCTTCAAATAAGAAGTGTACTCATTAAATTTTGAAAATCATAACACAGTTTGGGAGGTCAGTTATGGTAAGGATGCATATGTGTAAACGATTTCATCCCTCTGAATTAAAAACATATGATTGAATTAATTGATAAGCCGCGCATTTGGTAAATATGTGTTTTTTTCTCCCTTTGTCCTTTTGATTGAGATGGCGACAAATCGAAACGGAGCGCCCTCATTTGAATTGAGAAAAACGAAAAAAGAAAATGCGAAGAACGCATTGGAATGAAAAAAAAAACATTAACGAGACTCCTGAATTAAAATTTTTATAATACAAATAAAAAAAAATAATAATAATAAAGTAAAAAAAATGAATTCGATAAAAGTCTGAATCTAGGCGATTCGTGGATTGAATCACGTTATAAAGTTTTTCGCAAAATACAAGAGCAAACTCACTCAGCAGTATTGCACATTTTTCCAGCCTACTTTGCCGGACTTAGCTGTTAAAAGTCCATAGCTATAATAAATTGGTTACGGTGTATGTACTTTGGAACCGTTCCATGAGGAATTTGGAAACTGCTAGTCTGGGCAGTTGTGATTGGCACTTAAGAAAAAAAAAATGAACGCTATTCGATCTTTGCATATGAAGTCGCATAGTTACTTTTAATTTGGGAAGTTTTAGTACGTCCATAGTTCCGTATTAAGCAAGTAAGAGACTTCCATATATTTTATATAGAATAATATATATACCTAATTTTTGTTGTAAGGATATGATCTCGCTCTATGGCGATTGCATCCAAGAAAGTTTAAGTGGAAAGCACCGCGACTCTCCACCAATAGTATTTAGGAATGATTGGATTTGATATAAAAGACATACTGCTAATTATGAAATGAAACCGGAAAATAGAGGGCTACGCCCGCAATCCGAGGGTTTTGTAGTGTCGCATGCCAATAGGAGATGAACTATTCTACTCTTGGAGATGCTTAACCATTCATTTTAAGACGATATTGCAAATTGCAATTTTGCGTAAAAATATTGAAAATAAATTGTTTGAATAATTATAGAAAGTAGAGTCAGCGACCAGCATACCTCCCCCCCCCCTTCCCTCCTCTCCTACCAATCATTACCCTTTTGAAAATGGTTAACTCCAATTCGCTCTACGGAAAACAATATGCGAGTATGTTGTGCTCGTAGTACTAGTATGTACTATAGTACAAGAGACCTGTTATGTGCATTTTTTGTATGGATGATATCAAAATGACCAAATCTAAATGAATGTTCTACTATTAAATATTATGTGATTATTACGAAATTTGGAGATATTATTGCACATGGTGTTGATTATCGTCGGCCATCAATATTTTCGACTTAGGATGAGTCTGAGAAATGCAGAGGTGTGCTAACTGTAACTATAGAAATATACTATTATTAACCTATTTTGAGAAGATATCAAAACTTCATAATTTTTTCTTTTCTGTGCTAGTTGAAAGCCATCTTCCTGTATGTTTTCATATTTCTAAGTGTAACGGTCTCGAAATGGTAAGAGGGTGGGACAAATTATGATCTCATATTTTCCCCTCTGCCTCTTTTCCCCTTTCTTCAAATTTGATGAAGACGACAAAAATGGAAAGTACTCGGTAGTACCTTTCTAATGATACCCCATTTGCCCATATCAGATGAAAAAAAAATGTTGACCTTCATTGCCCCTCTATGGGGACCTCCCCTTAAAGCAGCAACCCACCTACCTTCCCCCTTAAACTGCTCTCCCATCCCACTCCTATACCACCAATCTCTACCCTTTCAGAAATGGTTACTTTACGAAAAACAATAAGCAATATTCAAGTATGCAGTGCTCGTAGTATTAGTACGTAGCAGAGGCCGGTTATGTGCATTTTTTATATGGATGGTGTCAAAATGTCAAAATTTAAATGAATGTACTATTATTAAATATTATGTGATTGTAATGAAACTTTGAGGTATTATTGCCTATGATGTTTGCTATCATTGGCCATCAATATTATTGACCTCGGGTGCGCTTAACGGATGCAGGGGTGTGTTAACTGCAACTATAGAAATGTACTATTATTAACCTTTTCTGATGAAATTTCAAAATTCTATTAATCTAGGTTTTCTACGCTAGTAAAATGGCGCTCTTCTGTAAATTTTCATATTTCTAAGTATAACGGTGTCGAAATGCAAGGGGGGGGGGACAAACTCGGGACTCATATTTTCCCCTCTCCCTCTTTTCCCCTTTTTTCAAATTTGAAAAAAATTCCAAAAATGGAATGTACTCGACGGTACCTTTCTTACGATACCCCACTTGCCTGTACCAAACCAAAAAAAAATGTCCTATTGACCTATTACGACGCATCGCTTTCTCCGGCGAATTATATTGTAGTAATTCTACACATTCCTACAAAATTTCAAGTATGCAGCTTCAGCCGTTCGTGATATATTCCATGGACAGACGGACAGACATTTGACCGATTTCATAAGGGTTTTGTTTTTAATACAAAACCCTAAAAAGGACTAATGTTGGAATGTAAGAATACAGAGTTTCTTGTCTTCTTTTGAGGCTTGCGAAAATAAGCTGTTTTGTAGAAAAGGAAGATTTTTCTTTCGTCTTCTTTTTAGGGTTTTGTAGTAAAAACAAAACCCTTATGAAATCGGTCATGCGTCCGTCTGTCCGTCTGTCTGTCCATGAAATATCTCATGAACCGCTGAAGCTACATACATGAAATTTTGTGGGAATGTGTAGAATTATTATAATTCGCCGGAGAAAGCGATTCGTTGTAATAGCCTGACTTTAAGGGGAGATCCCCATAGAGGGGAAATGAAGGTCAAATTTGTTTTTTCATCTGGTATAGGCAAGTGGGGTATCATGAGAAAGATAACACCGAGTACATTCCATTTTTGGTATTTTCATCAAATTTGAAAAAAGGGGAAAAGAGGTAGAGGGGAAAATATGTGATCCGAGTTTGTACCCTCCCCCTTGCATTTCGAGACTGTTACAGTTTCATTACAGTCGCGTTATATTTAATAATAGTACATTCATTTAAAGTTAGGCGTTTTGACACTACCCACACAAAAAATACACCTACCGGCCTCATAAGTGTGAGTACTACTTTGATGTTGTTTTTCGTAGTGCGAATTGCAGTTATTTAATTAATAATTTTTGAAAGGGTAAAGATTGGGGGGGGCGCTGATTAATACAACTTTGGCGGGTGGGTTGTTGTTGTAGTAGCGATGCTTCGAATACTTCAGTTCTTCTTACATCGAAGGGGTTTGGTAGCTCTTGGCCGTCAAAAAACGGGTCGTTCCGGTACGAAGAACCGGCTGCCGTAGGAACGAGTGGGGGGAGCGGTGTCCACATAGAAGCGAAATTAAGGTCAATTTTTTTTTACCGACTAGTATAGGCAAGTGAGGTGTCGTGAGAAAAGTAATGTTGAGTACATTCCATTTTTTCGCATTTTCTTGAAATTTGTAGAAAGGGGAACAGTGGGAAGTTTATAATAGTTTATTTCTATAGTTATAGTTGGCAAACCCCTGCATGCTTTAAACACATTCGAGGTCAAAAGTACTGATGGCCAACGATAACCAACACCTTATGCAATAATATGTTCTAAGTTTCGTTACAATCACGTATTTTAATATGAATTGGCATGTAAAATGTAAGCGAGTAAGACATTTTAATTTTGTTTTTCTATCTATCTGAGTGGTATCAAGAAGAGCAAGGAGCCGATATTTATATACCAAAATAAGCGCTTGCTACAAAACTCTCGGATTGCGGGCGTAGCCCTCTATATTCCGGTTTCACTTTTTTCTTGTCATTATTTTTCTTTTAAGCTCAGCAATGAAAAATAAAAGCTGCGAAATGTTGGGCTAAGTAGCCTTTAAATTCCTCCTATGTTGTGTATTTTTTGTCACTATTCCAGCTATTTTATATTAAACACTCCTTTTTTGTATTGCCAACTATTATTTATTTATTTAGCATTATCAAGGCAATTTTTGAACTACTCATTTCTAATTCTTCTTTGAAATAAATTCCTCCCTCTACCTCTGCTCTCTCGCCGTTGATTTGAAATTTTATTGGGGGATTTCAAGAATATGCGCCCGAAATCCCACGGTCGGGAGGGCTAGGCCGCGCAGGGCCCATAACAACTGGGGGCCCATAAGGAGCCGTTTTCCATCGGAAGGCTCAGATGACCTGAGAGGGAAAAGGATCTGTCCTGATTGGACGGTTTTCCCCGTTACGAATATATTTTTGGCCTTCGTGCCCTGTTAGTTTGGCTGACGCAGCCCCATGTCCCTGCACGGGACTTTGTTGATTTTTTGAGTCTTTGGGAGTTTGGTGCAAAGGCACCACCAGTAGATTTTTTTATCGTTAGTTGTTATTGCGGGATGTTAGTTTTTTTTTTTTCGAGTTTTCTTTTTTTGAGTTTTTTTGTATTTTCTCTCGGGCAGACGTGCGATTTATTTTTGTACGTTGATGGAGGAGGCCGATGGCTGCCGTGTTGAACCACCCCGCCACTCCCGACAGCTGAGCTGGTCTGACAGCGCACGTCACGGGTGGTCGTCGGAGAGGGTCTTTCGTCACCCGTTGTGGTGATTGGTCTTCACGACCAATCCCCTCGTCCTCCGGTCCCCATCGCTACAAATGGCACCCAACGTGGAGCCCAAAACGTTAGGTTTTCGTCCTTGGACGAAGAGGACCTAATACCATCTCGGGTCCTCATATCTTTGTCGCCCCACTACACTGTAGGAGATAATTAAGTTGAGAGTAAGCGATCCGTGCAATCTCTTTGTCTTGCGTCCCATTTTTGCCGTTCAGGAAGGACTAATCCTTCTACCTTTCAGGTCATTTATTAATATATATCTATTGTGTTAGTACACAATTACTTCAACAGAAGAAGAGAGATAGTGAGGAGAGAGGGAGGAAGAATTGTTATTAGAATTGAGTTTTTACATAACGTATCTATTTTTGGCTATTGGTTTTGCGGTATCTTGATTTCTCTTTTTTTTATGGTATCTCGACATATACTACGGAAATAGTACCACATTAGCAGTAATTCAGATATTTAACATTTATCTATGCTGTTACACTCCAGGGGTTATTCGTACAATTGATTCCCTACATGTTAAAATTTAATTACCTAAACATCTTACTGATATTTGTATACGTATTTTCTTTTTGTTGTACGTAGAATTCATGAAGGGAATACTTAATTAGCACTTGAATTCTATCTGATTCAAAGTATTCTCTTAAGATTTTGCGCTTGAAATCAGTTCATTTAAAACATTGGACAGGAATAGGACTGGGAAATTCGAACTAACGACCCGTCCTTATTATAACACACTGGTTTTCTTTTTTGGACATATTTGGGCCTTATTGATTGGCCTATGACAAGTACATATTCGCTTGCAATTGCTAATATAATTTATTAATTATTATTATTGTATACTCATACACACTTTTTCCCTTCTCTTTTATTATACCATTATTACTCGTATATAATTATAATCATATTATTAACCAGAAATATCTCGTTCATTATCTTATTTATTAGTATAAGATATAAATTGAACCGTGGCATTGCGACATATCTATAGGTAGGACCGCAAAATTCCCTTGATACTTTTTTTTCTAAGCACATTCGCCATGCCTAATATTGAACACAGTCCTGAAAGCTTCCGCGTAGGAAACTTGTTGGAGTGTTGCAGTGCCGAAATGCGTGCAGAAGAAGACCTGGTGGGGACGCCGTGTAACCATATTTTCCATCAAACTTGCATCATGAGATGGTTACAAAATAGAGAATCGTGTCCCATTTGCCGATGGCGTGTGCTGCCGGAACAACTGGTGCCGCGATTCCCATCCCCCTCGTCCAGTCCAATCAAGCCAATAATGCTGAGAGCATAAATGCCGCCCAGGCTTCGTCAATGGGAGCTGTCCCTAAGGTCATTAATAGGCCAATGACTCGGTCGCAAAGCCGTATAATAGCCGGCGCATCAGTTGTTGTAGCGCTGACACGTCTGCGGCTTCCGTTAGGACCGCTCCGCAGCAATCAACGGACGACTTAATTGAGTAATCAATCCCCAGGTTGCAGTCCATGATAGTGACAGCTCTACAGGAACATACTGGTGAAGCGAGACAAATCCCAAATTTGACAACACAAGCCCCAACCAACCACCGGGAATCTTGGGGTTCAGCATCGTTACGTCCTGCAATGGAGAATAATCCGTCCCGAGTTGAACAGCCTCGTCGCCCTAATTTCCACCAATCCCGTCCACAATATAGAGCACATGATTATCGGCAGGTGCCACCAGAGAGGCCATCCTTTGGAACCCGTTCTGGTCATGGCTCTCCACCTCGCCATGCAGTGGTTCACGCGAGAAATCCAGCAGTTAACCCTCAACCACCGTCACTTCGCGCACGGGAAAAGGTCGCCCAGATCTTAGCTTCGTGGAATACGAAGTTCAGCGGGGAGGATCCTAATGTTATAGTGAATTCCTTTCTGTATAAGGTCGAGGTACTGACGCACCAGACCTTGAGGGGGGACTTCATTTCACTGTGTAACCATTTTCACGTGTTACTAACGGGAAACGCCAGTGAGTGGTACTGGAGTTATCACCGCTCGTACGGGTCATTGGAATGGTCAGCTATAAGGGAGTCACTCCGTGATCAATTTCGAGATCGGTTGACCGATCTCGACATCATGGTGCGGATTCGCAATAGAACGCAACGGCCGAACGAAAGTTTCAATGCCTTTTATAACAGCGTCCTGCAATTGACCGATCGTTTAAACCAGCCAATGTATGAGATGGACCTTTTAGATACCTTGAGGCTCAACCTTGGACCGGATTATAGGCGAGAAATACTCCACGAAGATATTCGCTCCATTCGACAACTCCGTACGTATGTTCTTCGAATGGAAAATGACGACGAGATAATGAGTCGGGCACGACCACCTCGCCATTTAACACGCCCTCTTATATCCGAAGTGCACAGTTTCGGGACAGAATTCGACTATCAGGTTGATAGCAATTTACCACAGGGAGATTGTTCGGAAGTACCTATGGTAGCCGAAATACAACCGCCGTTTATCTGCTGGGATTGTCGGCAAACAGGTCATCGATATGGCACTTATGGCGCCGAACAGCGCACATGTTGTTATGGTTGTGGTGCCGCCAATGTTATCAAGAGGCAGTGCCCAAAGTGTAGCGCACCAAAAAACGGCACGACGAGGATGCACAACATCCCGTCATCCTCCAAGGGTACGACCCGATGCCTTAAAGATCTGCCGACATTCCGATAGCCAGTCTGGTATTTCCAACACTATTCCAGACCGGACGGGTTCCGTTGATCCGTTTATACAAACCGAGCAGTCCTTTGCTTCCATCTCGCTACCAATGGATGGATCTATCTCACCGACTGGTTCAGCAGACGTAACATTCCCTGCTTTGTCTCGATCACCAGACCCTGTTGGGTCATCACCACCTGACCCGCCCCCTCTTTCCTTGGAACACACACCTGCTGCAGACTCGCCCCCTTTTGACGCCGCAACACCTAACGCGTGTCTTCTACCACCAGTTCGATTGATGGTATCCAAATCGGTGCAAGCCGATGACACCGGAGAGAACTCTTGGCTTGATCCAATTACTCCTGGATCCATATCTCGTTCAAGGCAGTGTAAGCCTTATCATATTCGTTTACAGGAGTACGAACGTGCTCGTAAACGAATATTTGAAAACGCAGAATTGACTAGCTGTCAAACGAAGCCGAAACGATCGACTCTTCAGCGTCGACGATTTTGGAAGCAGATAAAGGCTTTCAGGCGTCTCCACTGCTCTACTCTCCTAGTGAACCAAGCTGACGAAGATTTCAGACCCTATGACCGTTTTTGAAGAGGATGTTTTAGGACTAATCGACACCGGGGCCTCCGTATCGTGCATATCCTCGGACTATGCACGGAAGTTTGTCCAGGAAAAGAAACATCCGTGGACACGTTTCCATGTATCCTTATCGACGGCAGATGGTACTTCGCATTCCACACTTGGACAAACAACAAGTCCAATAACGTTTAAGGGTCAAACTAAAACGATGACCTTCTTAATCATCCCGTTACTTAGTCAAAACCTCTATCTCGGCGTTGACTTTGTACGCAACTTTAATCTTGCGTCTGACTTATTTTCTTCCAACCGTTCTGTACAAGCGCCTAGTGTAAGTGAGCTATCAGTTTCTGACAATATCGACAATAAACACACGTTATCGCCTGAGCAGGAGGCGGTCCTCGCACCGATCATCTCCAGCTTCCGATCCTACTCTAAAGAAAGACTGGGTCGAACAAACCTAATTCAACACCATATTGACGTAGGCAATAGCAAGCCTATAAAACAACGTCATTTCGCGGTGTCACCTGCCGTTGAAAAATTATTGTTCGCAGAGTTGGATCGGATGCTGGAAATGGGTGTGATAGAGGAATCGAAGAGTAGTTGGGCTTCGCCGGTAACAGTGGTCGTGAGGCCGGGAAAAGTCCGCAAGTGCCTTGACGCAAGAAAAGTAAACAGCGTCACCGTGAAGGATGCATACCCGTTACCCCTCATCGATGGGATTCTTAGTCGGCTCCCTAAAGCCAAATATATCAGTAGCCTGGGCTTAAAAGATGCCTTTTGGCAAATTCCCCTCGATGAGGAGTCGCGAGAAAAGACCGCATTCACGGTTCCGGGGCGACCACTTTACCAGTTCATCACCATGCCCTTCGGACTCTGCAATGCACCTCAAACGATGCAACGTTTAATGGACAAAGTCATCCCAGCTGACATACGGCATCAAGTGTTCGTATACTTGGACGACCTACTCGTAGTGTCCGAAACGTTTGAGGAGCATTGTAGCCTACTTCGACGAGTCGCTTCCTGCTTACGCGACGCAGGGCTCACTTTGAACGTGGAGAAAAGCCACTTCTTAATGAAAGAGGTTAAATACCTAGGCCATATCATCCGCCACGGAACTTTACAAACTGATCCTGACAAAGTTGCCGCAATCGAGGATTTCCCACTCCTGAAATCAATCCGACAGCTTAGACGATTATTGGGAGTTTGCGGTTGGTAACGCCGTTTTGTACCAAACTTTTCTGCCGCGACTGCTCCGCTGACGGATATGTTGCGGAAAGGTCGTTCTTTTTTGTGGACTGAGGAGGCTCTACACGCATTTACCGCGCTAAAGAAGAGCCTTTCCTCCGCCCCTGTTTTGCATAGTCCGGACTTCACCCGTCCATTTTCAATCCATTGCGACGCAAGTCAAGATGGTATTGGGGCGGTGCTGGTTCAGGTAACGGACGCGGGCGAGGAAGCACCTATCGCTTATATGTCCCAAAAACTAACGACGGCACAACGCAACTACACCGTTACGGAGCAGGAGTGCCTTGCTGCAGTGACCGCTATTAAAAAGTTCCGACCTTACGTGGAAGGTATGGAATTCGAGGTCGTCACTGACCACGCCTCCCTGAAGTGGCTAATGAGTCTACGAGACCTACACGGTCGACTAGCTCGTTGGTCCCTTCATCTGCAAGGCTTTAAATTCTCGATTCGTCATCGAAAGAGCAGCGACCATGTCGTACCTGATGCCCTATCCCGCGTCCACGAAAGTGACGTTTCGGAGATTACATCTCATGATGACGCAGCTTTGTCCGTTGACCTTGATTCACCACATTTTCAGTCTGAGGAGTATCGCTCTCTCGTAGCCAAGGTTAAGGAAGACCAACACCTACTTCCGGATCTCCAAGTCATCGATGAATATGTATACAGACGCTGCGAATATGCAAGTGGTGACCAAATGCAAGAGGAACTGTCTTGGAAGCTTTGGGTTCCAGTAGAATTGACTGATGATTTGATACGGAAAGCATACGACCATCCCTTGTGTTTGCACGGAGGATTGGGTAAGACGCTGCACAGGCTTCGTATCTTATTCTACTGGCCCAAAGTGGCTAGACAGATCAAAGAGTTTGTGTCAAATTGTGGAGTATGCAAAACGACCAAGGCTCCAAACCAGCCCCTCCGACCACCAATGGGCTCACCTCCTATTCCCGATCGCATATTCCAGCGCCTGTACGTTGACTTGATAGGTCCCTATCCGCGATCAAAGACTGGAAATGTGGCGGCCATCGTCGTGTTGGACAGTTTGTCAAAGTTTCCCTTCGTCGAACCTATTAAGAAGTGCACCGCTCACGCCGTAGTGGAGTTTCTGGAGCAAAGAGTGTTCCACGTTTTTGGAGTTCCGGAAACCGTTGTAACTGACAACGGTGTCCAATTTAGGTCCACCCTTTTCACCACCCTGCTGGACCGATATGGCGTTAAGCACTTTTACACCGCCCTATATTCGCCACAACTCAACGCATCCGAGCGCGTAAATCGCTCACTAGTAGCTGCCATACGGGCATATGTTAAGCCAGACCAACGGGACTGGGACGCCAACTTGTCGCAGATCAATTGCGCATTAAGGTCAGCACACCACTCTGCCATTGGGTTCTCTCCATACTTTGCCACGTTCGGCCAGGCTATGCTGCTGCACGGAAGTTCGTACAACATATTACGTAACTCCAAAATGTTGAGCGATCCGGCAGCAACAGTCGCGCCTGACGTAAAACTGGATCTAGTTCGCCAACAGATCCAACAAAACATGCAGTCGGCAAACAAGATCAACGCTCGTCACTACAACCTGCGAGCGAGAGAAGCTAAATTTAAGGTGGGAGATCTAGTTTTTTGTAGAAATTTCGCGCAAAGCAGCGCCGCTGATCACTTCAATGCGAAGTTGGCTCCCAAGTTCTGGAAGGGTCGGGTCTTGGCTAAAGTAGGGAATTCTTGCTACTCGTTGACGGATATGAAGGGAAAAACGGTTGGGGACGGTTGGGGTGTTTCATGCCAAGGATATACGGCCTGAACAGTCTCGAACAGCCTTTTAAATCGAGTTCCACAACACTTAACCATTCAGCTGAATCTTCACTACAGGAACAGTAATGAAAATTCACCTGCGTTGTAGTGGTCGCCGTTGTTTGAATAGACATGTGCGGACACATACGTATATACACATATGCAAACGTATATATGTACATTATGTATGTCCATCAATATTATTAGTATTAATTACAATATTAATATCTTAATTTCCTGCATCTTGGTCATTAAATTTTGCGAATCACGGTACCCGTAACAACTAGGATAGCGGGTCCAGTGATAGCTGATAAGTATTGGTCAAGATGCAGGAGATTATGAAAACGGGTTTGAGGTGATAGGTTAACTGGACTCTGGGCTGATAAAGGCGAGAACGAGGAGTCCGGTTTTGGAGTTGCTCAAGTGAGGACGTGGAGGTTGAATTTTTTCTGCCCGGACGAGGAGGCTTGCCACGGTCGCCTGCCGTTTTGTACTGCTTGCTTGAGCTGAAGAAAAGAAGAGCGCGCGTTCGAAAGAGATTGGAAACTCGCTTTTTGATCGCCGTCGTTACGGAGAATTTGCCTCGCGTGTGTTTTGTTGACGAACGAATTCGCCCGGTCGCGTAACGTCCGCGTTATTGGCCAAACTTCGCCGGTCGATGGTAATTCCGCGTTCTTCCGCTACTGTTTGCGAGTTGCGAGTACGTGTGTGGAAAGATTCGCCGCCCCGTATGTTCGTTCGTCCGCCAATTCGCAACGATTTTTATTTGTTTCATCACGACGAAGGACTTCAGTGTCGTCAACCAGCGCAGTGACAAGCGGGCTCCGCCACTAGCGCGGGAGCCCCCAGGTAAGTGGTGGTGGATTAATCCTTACTTCAAGGAGACACTTTTGACCAACGGAGCGGCTCGGATCAACGGGTTTCTTGTGCGAAAGATTCTTGTGTGGCGATCGGATGACAGCGGAGTCCCAGTCAAAAGCGCCACGGCCAGCACGTAATCGGATTTCGCATGCGCAGAAATCGATTGAAAAATTCTCTCGTCGTTGTCGTGATTTGTTCCCCGAGTGCGTGCGCTTGTTAGAACAAAAATATTTGCTCCCACAGTCCGTCGTTTTCGTGTATGCGGTCTCATAACCTCTTTCAGCCCATGGTTAATTTGTTATTGAATCTTCTTTGTTTTGCTTATCTTTCCCCTCCGTGAAGATTTCGTGCATTTGTTCCGGGTGTTGGAGAACGATCCTTGCACGGCAGCGATTCGATCTCATCGTCCATTCTCGCTGGTTGACCGCCGCGCAGAGCACCTAGATTAGCCGTTTCAATACGTCTTACAGAAGCTAGTCATTACGGGTGCCGCCGCCACCGGGTTAATTTTAAACAACATTCGCATCAAGCCAAAGTAGCTGAATTATAGTGGCAATTGCTTAAGGAATCGGGCCGAGATTAAGTCATTAGGGTTTTATGTGGGCGTACTTCAATTCTTAACGGAGCTTCAAATAAGAAGTGTACTCATTAAATTTTGAAAATCATAACACAGTTTGGGAGGTCAGTTATGGTAAGGATGCATATGTGTAAACGATTTCATCCCTCTGAATTAAAAACATATGATTGAATTAATTGATAAGCCGCGCATTTGGTAAATATGTGTTTTTTTCTCCCTTTGTCCTTTTGATTGAGATGGCGACAAATCGAAACGGAGCGCCCTCATTTGAATTGAGAAAAACGAAAAAAGAAAATGCGAAGAACGCATTGGAATGAAAAAAAAAACATTAACGAGACTCCTGAATTAAAATTTTTATAATACAAATAAAAAAAAATAATAATAATAAAGTAAAAAAAATGAATTCGATAAAAGTCTGAATCTAGGCGATTCGTGGATTGAATCACGTTATAAAGTTTTTCGCAAAATACAAGAGCAAACTCACTCAGCAGTATTGCACATTTTTCCAGCCTACTTTGCCGGACTTAGCTGTTAAAAGTCCATAGCTATAATAAATTGGTTACGGTGTATGTACTTTGGAACCGTTCCATGAGGAATTTGGAAACTGCTAGTCTGGGCAGTTGTGATTGGCACTTAAGAAAAAAAAACTGAACGCTATTCGATCTTTGCATATGAAGTCGCATAGTTACTTTCAATTTGGGAAGTTTTAGTACGTCCATAGTTCCGTATTAAGCAAGTAAGAGACATCCATATATTGTATATAGAATAATATACCTATATATACCTAATTTTTGTTGTAAGGATATGATCTCGCTCTATGGCGATTGCATCCAAGAAAGTTTAAGTGGAAAGCACCGCGACTCTCCACCAATAGTATTTAGGAATGATTGGATTTGATATAAAAGACATACTGCTAATTAAGAAAAAAGGACTTACGTTGGAATGTAAGAATACAGAGTTTCTTGTCTTCTTTTGAGGCTTCCGAAAATAAGCTGTTTTGTAGAAAAGGAAGATTTTTCTTTCGTCTTCTTTTTTAGGGTTTTGTATTAAAAAACAAAACCCTTATGAAATCGGTCAAATGTCTGTCCGTCTGTCCGTCTGTCCATGAAATATCTCACGAACGGCTGAAGCTACATACATGAAATTTTGTGGGAGTATGTAGAATTATTATAATTCGCCGGAGAAAGCGATTCGTTGTAATAGACTGACTTTAAGGGGATGTCCCCATAGAGGGGAAATGAAGGTCAAAAAAAAATTTTCATCTGGTATAGGCAAGTGGGGTATCATGAGAAAGGTAACACCGAGTACATTTCATTTCCGGTATTTTCATCAAATTTAAAAAAAGGGGAAAAGAGATAGACGGGAAAATATGTGATCCGAGTTTGTCCCCCCCCCCCCCTCGCATTTCGATACCGTTATACTTAGAAATATGAAAATTTGCAGAAAAGCTGCATTTTACTAGTATAGAAAACCGAAAATCGTAGAATTTTGATATCTCATCAAAAAAGGTTAATAATAGTACATTTATATAGTTGCAGTTAGCATACTCCTGCACGGTTTAAGAACACCCGAGGTCAAAAATATTGATGGCCAATAATAACTAACATCATTGGCAATAATATCTCTAAGTTTCATTACAATCACATAATATTTAATAATAGTACATTCATTTAAAGTTAGGCATTTTGACACTATCCACACAAAAATTACATCTACCGGCCTCATAGGTGTGAGTACTACTTTCATGTTGTTTTTCGTAGTGCGAATTGCAGTTATTTAATTAATCATTTTTGAAAGGGTAAAGATTAGTTGGGGCGCTGCGTCGTAATTGGCAAACTTTACCGGGTGGAAGGGGGGAGGGGTCCACATAGAGGCGAAATTAAGGTCAATTTTTTTTTTATCGACTGTTATAGGCAAGTGAGGTGTCGTGAGAAAGGTAATGTTGAGTACATTCCATTTTTTCGCATTTTCTTGAAATTTGTAGAAAGGGGAATAGTGGGGGAGGAGAAAATATTAGTTCGTAATCCCCCCTCCCCCTCCGGGGCATTTCGAGACTGTTAGAATTATGAAATTTATGTAGTTACAGTTAGCAAACCCCTTCATGCCTTAAACACTTTCGAGGTCAAAAGTACTGATGGCCAACGATAACCAACACCTTAGGCAATAATATGTTCTAAGTTTCGTTACAATCACGTAATATGAATTGGCATGTAAAATGTAAGTGGGTAAGACACTTTAATTATGTTTTTTTTTTGTCCATCTGAGTGGTATCAAGAAGAGCAAGGAGCCGATATTTATATACCAAAATAAGCGCTTGCTACAAAACCCTCGGATTGCGGGCGTAGCCCTCTATATTCCGGTTTCATTTTTTTCTTGTCATTATTTTTCTTTTAAGCTCAGCAATGAAAAATAAAAGCTGCGAAATGTTGGGCTAAGTAGCCTTTAAATTCCTCCCTCTACCTCTGCTCTCTCGCCTTTGATTTGAAATTTTATTGGGGGATTTCAAGAATATGCGCCCGAAATCCCACGGTCGGGAGGGCTAGGCCGCGCAGGGCCCATAACAACTGGGGGCCTATAAGGAGCCGTTTTCCATCGGAAGGCTCAGATGACCTGAGAGGGAAAAGGATCTGTCCTGATTGGACGGTTTTCTCCGTTATGAATATATTTTTGGCCTTCGTGCCCTGTTAGTTTGGCTGACGCAGCCCCATGTCCCTGCACGGGACTTTGTTGATTTTTTGAGTCTTTGGGAGTTTGGTGCAAAGGCACTACCAGTAGATTTTTCTCTTTTATCGTTAGTTGTTACTGCGGGATGTTAGTTTTTTTCGAGTTTTCCTTTTTTTTTAGTTTTTTTGTATTTTCTCTCGGGCAGACGTGTGATTTATTTTTGTACGTTGATGGAGGAGGCCGATGGCTGCCGTGTTGAACCACCCCGCCACTCCCGACAGCTGAGCTGGTCTGCCAGGGCACGTCACGGGTGGTCGTCGGAGAGGGTCTTTCGTCACCTGTTGTGGTGATTGGTCTTCACGACCAATCCTCACCCTCGTCCTCCGGTCCCAATCGCTACAACGTTTATCTCATGAGTTTCTGTATTAATTCTACTTAAAAAGTCAGCCACTTTATTATCTTTGCCTTGTACGAATTGTATATCGAAATTGTATTCGTTTAGTTTAATCTTCCATCGCTGTAATTTTACATTGGGTTCTTTTAGGTTTGTTAACCAAATAAGGGGTGGGTGATCAGTTCTTATTTCAAATTTTACGCCAAAAAGATATGGTCGGAAATACTGAGTTGACCAGACTATAGAGAGACTCTTTCTCTATTGTGGAATAATTCCTCTCATGATCGTTGAGGGTTCTACTTGCGTAGCAAAATGGGTGACCTTATTGGGATAGGACTGCACCAATAGCTTTCTCAGATGCATCCGTAGTTAACAAAAATTTTTGTTTGAAGTCAGGGTAACGTAAAATTGGGTAGTTTGTTATTAAAATAAATTTTTTAATTTCTCAAATGCAGTAATATATTTTGGATCGTTAATATCAATTTTATTTTCCTTTTTTAATGAGTCAGTTAGAGGACCTGTAATTTTCGCGTAGTTGTTAATGAATTTACGGTAATAACCGGTAATTCCAAGGAAAGATTTTAATTTTTTTGGAGTATTTGGTATATTTAATTTTTGAATTGCTTCAATTTTGTCTAAATTGGGCTTAATACCATCGGGGGTTAATGTGTGTCCAAGGTATTGTGTTTCTTTAGCAAAGAATTTGCATTTGTCGATTTGGATCTTTAATTTATGTTTCCTGAGTATTTCAAATATTTGTTTTAGATCAGTTTCCATTTCTTGAAGAGAAGTAGAGAAGTTCAATATATCATCCATGTATACTACACATGTTTTGTCAATATAATCCTTCAAAATTTCGTTCATCATTCTCTGGAATGATGCTGGTGCGTTTTTTAAGCCAAAGGGCATACGATTAAACTCATAGTGTCCACTTGGGGTTGAAAAGTCGTTTTATGGCGATCATTTTCGTTTATCTCAATTTGATGGAATCCCTTTGCTAGGTCAAGGGTAGTGAAGTATTGAGCTTTTCCGAGTTTGTCGAAAATACTCTCAATATTTGGAAGTGACTATTTGTCATCCATTGTCTCATTATTCAACTGCCTATAGTCAATTACTATCCTCCATTTTTGGATTCTGGAATTGTCCAATTTTTTTGGCACAATCCAAATAGGGGCATTATAGGGAGAGCTTGAATTTCGAATTATCCCTTGGCTTAGCATGTCATTTATCTGACATTTAACTTCTTCCTAATGAGCAGAAGGGAATTTATAGGATTTGGCATATTTTGGCTTATTTGATTTAGTTATTATTTCATGTTTAATTTTAGTAGTTGAAGTGAGGTTATCACCATCTTTGTAAAATATGTCCTGAGAAACTTTTTCAAAATGTTGGTTTCCTCACTGTTGAGATTTTCGAACAATTTTTCTATAGAGTTATTGGGAGATTCTAAATTAGCTTGTTGACAATTTATTTCGTCAGGCAAGGCATAGTTAAATTTTATTTTTTTATTGTTTATGATAAGGTGTCCTACACCAAGATTTAATGAAATGTTTAGTGAAAAAAGAAGATTTTGGCCTATTATTGCTTTGAACACTTTATTTTTAAGGGACATTACATTCCATATTATTTTTTCATTTGCGGGTAATTTTCAGATGGCATGGTTGTTATTATTTATGCGTTTATTAGTGGTCTAGGTGGAATATTCAATTCCACCTAGACCACTAATTGGAATGGGTTTTAGCAATTTGATTTTAGTAAGATGTTTCAGGCAATTTACGTCAATACTTGATGTGGTAGATCCTGTATCTATTAGAACTGGAATTATTTCGTTTTCAATTGTTAAATTAATTATGGGTAAAATTTGTCCGAGGCTTTTACTTGCAAATTTATATCCATAGGTTCGGGTTCTTGGTTTCCTGGTTCTACTCTCATAGATACTGTTCTGTTTTGATAATTCTGACGATTATTGGGTTGATAATTTTGATTTTGATAATTGCGCCAATTGTAATTTCTATGATTGTTATTGTTATTCCTATTGTAATGATTCTGATTATTTTGAGGATAATTTCGATTATTTTGATTGTAATTTGGATTGTTGTTTTGCTGATTATTTCTGTTAAAATATGGGCGGTTATTATTTGGTTGATTATTATTTGAAAAATTATTACGTTGATTATTTCTATTATTTGGGTATCTATTAGATCGAGATACATCGGTTCTGTTTTCAAAATTTACATTGTTTCTGATTTCTAATAAAATACGATATGCTTCGTCAAGAGTAGCACAGTTTTCAATTTCTAAAAAGTAAGCTTTATATTCTGGGATTAGTGACTTGAATTTATTCAATACTAAATTTTCGTTCCTGATGGGACTGAACTCTGGATATTGATTTTGATTTGGATCCTAAATAAATTTAGTGTTTAATTTGTTCAAAAAATAGCTCAAATTTGAATAAATTTCGTCAATAGACCTATTATGGTTACTTATTTTATGTATGTTGTTTACGATACTACTATAACTTTCACTAACGCCAAAATCGTAAAATAATGCAGTTTTAACATTTTGCCATGATAGGTTTATTAATTTTTGCAAAATATGCCTAGCTTTGCCTTGTATTTTATGGAGGATTAGTCTTAAAATGTATGCCTGTTCGTTGCCTTGTGATAATGATAGTATGGTGTTGGCTTCTTCTATCCAAGAATTTAACGAATATTCATTATTTTGGCCATTATATATGGGAAGACGTCTGGCTTCTTTAATTAATTCCTCGAGAGCGAGTTGAAGAGGTAGGGCTACGTTTCCTGGATTTACTGTCAAGTTGGACCAGGTGTGATGATGAAAATTGATAGTACTCACGTCAGTTGTCGTTAAAGATGGTTGATGATAATGTTTTATTAAACAGCTTCTGAATTCACGTTGTGGTTTAGTTTTTAAGTTATTTATTTTTGTTTTAATCTGACTCTTATTTAACTAAGGTCAGTGTTTTATAGCACTTAATTTTCTTGAGGCCTTGTTGCGTTTTTGTATTATTGTTTCTGTTGTGGTTCAGGTTTCCTGACACCAGTAACTTAGTTTCAGATCAGTTTTCCTGATACATGAAACTTAGTATATTTTATTATTGTGGTTCAGTTTTCCTGACACCAATATTTTTTATGTTTTTTGATTGAAATTCACAACACATAAACGATATTAGTTCGAGTCTGCAATTTTAAGCAGGGTCGAGATTTCACAAATTAATAGGTTCGATTGGATTTATAAAGTTTTTCCTTTAAAAAAAACCTACCGACTGCGCCAGTTATATGCTCGTGGTGGGCATATGACAAAAAAATAAATTGTTTATAGACTTCTTGCCTTAGAAGTCTTCAACTAAAACACTTTTATTTGACCTTTAATAAAATCACTTTATTATATCCGTATGACTGAAACTTTCAACAATTACAACTTAAATCTCAACTTAAACTGATCGGGACGATCTTACTTCACAATCTGGACCTCGAGCATTAGAAGTCCATCATTTTTATATTAAAATTATTGTTTACAAAACGGCTAATTGATCTGGATGAATCATTATATGCTTTGATGGATTTAGTTTGAATCAATTAGAATTTTAGTTTGTTGACATTATTTATAATTGAATCACATGGTTAATTGGTTTTACATGTTCGAACAAGTGCCAATTTAATATGAATCAATTAGAAATTTGGTTTGTTGACTTTATTTATAATTGAGTCGCATGAATAATTGATTTTGATGAAAGAAATAAGTTATAGGAATTTATTGGGACTTATGGGCTGGTGAATTTTGTGGTGATGATATCATCGTGGTTAGGGCGCTGTGAAGCCTGCGTAATTCGCGCAAGTTAGCCATTGTGACGAGTGAAATTTAATTGAAATTTTGAGATTGATTGGTTGGTGGAATATTAGATGAGATTAGTAGTGAAAATTAGTGTTGATTTATCCGTTAGAGATTTTGCGTAAAGTTCAGTTTTTAAAAAATTGTGTTGTTTTAGATTTGAGGGATTTAGAAGTCATAATGGCAGGATTGGCAGAGTATGGTTGCTGCCTTACAGATTTTTTGTTAGTGGACGTAAATAAATTCTCGAAAATGACTTTCGTCCAAAAAAAAAGGTAATTGAAATAGGGCGTGCTCAACCCGACATGAACATTGTGTACAAGCGGAAAGATGAATTTACGAAGCATTTCCAAAAATCTAGCTATGAAAAGTATTCTTGGCTTACTGGAAGCTGCAAAATTAATAAATTGTTTTGCTTTCCTTGCCTTCTATTTTCTACATCCAGTAGCGTTTGGAGTGAAACTGGCTTTTCAGATATAAACAATTTGACTAATTCTGCTAAAAAGCACGTGCAAACCGAAAAACATATTCGTAGTTGCTTAGCATTACACGATAACGTCATAGATGCTCATTTGGATCAATGTTCGACTCAAAACGCTGTTTTTTTCAGGACTTTCAAGTGACATACAAAATGATTTGATCAATTGTATTGCGTCAGTAATTCGGGAAAATATTAGGATAATATTAGTAGAAGTAAAACCAATTATGTGTCTGTTATAGTTGATGAGACCCCTGACATAAGTCATAAAGAGCAGTTAAGCATTGTTATCCGTTATTTAGCAGAAAGTGGGATTGTGGAGAGATTTATTGGATTTTTTTGATGTAAGCTCCAGTCGGAATGCAAATAAATTATCCAAATTGTTATTGGAAATTCTGGGCCAATATAACTGTAGGGATAAGATAAGTTAGTTGGCCAAAGTTATGATGGTGCAGCTGTCATGTCGGGTGAGCAGGGGGGAGTTCAAGCAAAAATCCGCGAGGTTTGCCCAGTAGCGATTTTTGTTCCTTGTTATGCCCATATTTTAAATTTAGTTTTGAGTAGGTTCTTAGAAAATGTATGTGAAGCGAAATCGTTTTTCAGGCATGTAAATAGTATAGCGCGATTTTTTAACAAATCTTCCAAGCGGTCGAATCTTTTAAAGCAGGTAGCTGATAAACGCATGCCAGGTGTATCAGAAACTCGCTGGCATTATCATTCGAGAATTATTAATGTAATTTTTAATTATAGATTAGATATAAAGGAAACATTTATTAATATATTAGAAAATCCTGGAGATTGGGATATTGAATCATTATCAATGGCAGAATGTTTTTTGAATAAGTTGGAGGATATGCAATATTGTTTTTTGCTTCATGTATTTTCAGAGACTTTTGCTAATATATGTACGTAATGGTATCGCTAAAATATATCCCCGAGGAGGGCATTAGAAACAGGATGGCAAGGCTATAATAAAATGTAATTTAACACAGGGCTTACCTGGGAGAATCACTGGATTTTGGCTTTTTGGTATGCACGTTCACCTGTTCTCGTCACAGTCTAGGAAGCAAGTGAAGTGATTTTGCTCTTCTGCTCCCCTGACTGGTGAGTTTCGAGACTCGCAGGTGCGATTAGGAAATCAATTCACAATTGGCAATTTGAATCGGCTCAGAATATAAATAACTATGCAACTTCATTAAGCGGTAATGAATTTAATTTCAAATTTAGGAAAATAAGTAATAAAGTCACATAGTTATTAAGTTCACTATTCCGCTCAATAAAAATTCCCATCTTGTGAATGTGATCCCCTAATCATTACAGAATAACCGAAACATTAAGTCAACTTAAAAGAAGGTATTATTTTCCATACATGCTGAAAAAAATCATGGCAATAATCAACAATTGTGATGTATATCAAACTTTGAAATATGACCGTTACCCACAAAAGGTAGTATTCGAGAAAACAGAGTCTCCAACGAAACCACTTGATATCATTCACGTTGATATCTATACCATAAACAGTAAGCAAATTTTAACGTTGATAGATAAATTTTCCAAATTTACTTCTGCGTACACTCTTCCGACTAAAAATAGCTTAAGTGTCTTAAAATTTATATTAATACCTATGGCCCACCTAAAAAGTTAATTGCAGATCAAGGCACAGAGTTTACTGCTCACATTTTTAAGGATTTTTGTAAACAGTACGATATTAATTTACATTATACATCATTCCAACAAACGAGTAGTAACTTCCCAATCGAAAGGGTGCATTCAACTATCACTGAAATTTATAGAATTGTAATGCAGAAAATGAAGAAAACAAATCTTGCGTTCGATCATGATGACATTTTAAGCGAAACTCTAACCACTTACAACAACGCTATACATACCACGACTAAATTGACACCATACGAAGTATTTTTCGGCAGAACTAACAAATTTAATAAGGATGTCAAATGTAATAATATAATGAACATGAATACCTAGAAAAGTTAAACAAATTCCAACAGGAACTTTATCCCTCTATAAAATCTCAAATAGAAAAAGCAGTTAACAGAATCCTTCTTAAATGCAATCAGATAAGAATGCAGCCTGATCAGTATCGCGAAAATGAAACTATATTCAGGAAAGAATGTAGGCGGAATAAAACCACTCCTAGATTTAGTAAACATAAGGTGGGAGAGAATAGAAAAGTTACTATTTTAACTAAAGATAATAGGAAAATACATAAATGCAGAGTAAGGAAGAACCGCAAACAAAATACAGAAAATTAACTCGCGAAACTGGATCATGAGCATTACTTTGAAATTGATACACATATCCCACAAATTGAAAGTACCCCAATAACTAGAACATGTGATGGAATGTTTTGACTGATTTGAATTTATTATCATTATTTCTTTATTTTATTTGTACATGGAATTATGTTAAAATTACAGAGTTTGCACGGTTTAAAAGTGGCAATTTTGACTTGGAGGACGATGAACGGCCCGGACAGCCAAGATCCATCCCAAACGCAAAAAGAACTTGCAAAATCACTTGGCGTCGCTCAACAAACCATTTCCGATCGTCTAAAAGCAATGGGAATGATCCGGAAGGTAGGCCATTGGGTGCCGTATGAATTGAAGCCAAGAGACGTCGAGCGCCGATTTTTCACGTGTGAACAACTGCTTCAACGGCACAAAAGAAAAAATTTTTTGCATCGAATTGTCACTGGCGATGAAAAGTGGGTCCATTACGATAATCCAAAACGTCGGGCAACGTATGGATACTCCGGCCATGCATCATCATCGACGGCCGTTCAGAATATTCATGGCCTGAAGGTTATGCTGTGTATTTGGTGGGATCAGCTGGGTGTGATCTATTATGAGCTGTTGCAACCGAATGAAACGATCACCGGGGAAGTCTACCGACGACAATTGATGCGTTTGAGCCGAGCACTGCGCGAAAAACGGCCGGAATATGAACAAAGGCACGACAAGGTAATTTTGCAACTTGACAATGCTCGGCCACATGTTGCACAGGTCGTCAAAACCTACCTTGAAACGCTCAAATGGGATGTCCTACCCCACCCGCCGTATAGTCCAGACCTTGCGCCATCCGATTACTATCTCTTCCGATCAATGCAACATGGCCTGGCTGACCAGCACTTCCCCAATTATGAAGAAGTCAAAAATTGGATCGATTCGTGGATAGTGGAGAAGCCGGCCGAATTTTTCAGAAAGGGTATTCGTGAATTGCCAAAAAAATGGGAAAAAGTTTAGCTAGCGATGGACAATACTTTGAATATTAAATTTGTAACCATTTTTTCACAATAAAGCTTCAATTTTCTGTTAGAAAACCGCACGAATTAACCGGTACCCCTATTAGAACGGATATACTTTTCGGCATACTTCAAAATAAATCAATAGAAATCAAAGTTGCAATACAAGAAATTGGATTTTTCAAAAATTGGATAAGTAAAAATTCTTCAAATCAATTTGAGCATATCTATCAAAGTATTCTGGAGTATTGTGATCCACCACAAAAACGAAGAAGAACTGATACGAATTTGGATATTAAAACATCCCTTAAACGCATTTTTATAGAGATTATTGATAACATTAAAGTTCAAATTGATTGCAGATATAGTTCACTCAGTAAACTAAAATTTCTTGACTTAGTTAATAAATCTAAATATAGCGCATTCAGTCACTCATTTCCGGAAGACGCCATTGCTAATTTATTCAGAAACTATCCAGGATTTTTTGATTTGATTACTCTGAAAAACGAGTTGAAAGTCCTCTATACGACTCCTTCATTAGCAAATCTAGATATTAGCGAGCTTTATTCTCATTTCCAAAGCAGTTTTTTAAAGGCCACTTTTCCTCAAATTTCCAGTCTCTGTAGTCTGATTTTAACACTTCTTATAAGTGCTTCTTCCGCTGAAAGATCGTTTTCTGCCTTAAAAAGAATTCGCACTTATCTGAGAAATCGTCAAAGTGAAGAAAGATTATCGGACCTAGGAATTATTTCGATAGAGAAAGATCTTCTTTTAAAAATTAAAACAAGACCTACCTTTTATGATGAAGTGCTAGATAAGTTCACAAAGAAAAATCGTAGGCTAGACCTTGAATATAAGTAGGTTTATTTACAATCAATAGCTTTTATATTTTTCAACAATTTGCATAGTTTGTTTAGAATTACTATTACATAAAAACGGATTTCATAGATTTTGGGTTTTTTTCCATATACAAAACGTAGGATAGGCTTAGACCTAGTGACTAGAAATCATATCCTTGGTAGCGTTTCTTTTTAGTTTTGGTTAATGATTTATGGATAGGCATTCCCAACCAATTGAAACGAATCTAAGCCAACTGCTTTTTCTAAAGCATCTTTTGCTATATTTGATCATCACTGTTGCTATTATAATCTAGTGATTTCTTATATACTGAAGTGGCTCACGATTTTTCTTCATACGCAAATACTATATTATTTTAACGACATACATACATATTGCCTTTGATTTAAAAACCAGCAATGAAAACGTCGGCTTCCCTTTAGTCATTATTCACGCCTCGCCACTGATACCAACTAACTTAATCTTACTTTAAACATTTGACCATTTCAAGACGCTGGCTTCATTCTATCAAAAGTTATCGCTTTTTTTAAGTTCCATTTGTATGGGAAGTAGGCGTTCCTTTGATCTGATTATGCCCAACTTACTAAAGCTCAAGCAGCTTCTCACCTCAGGGTTGCATGCCAAAATTCAGGTGTCTACGTCAATTGGTTCAAGAGTTATATACAAAAAACGTGAAAAGTAGGGTAGTACGGAGCTCTTTGTAAGAAAATTACCGTTAGTTTTCAACTGATCGATTTTATTTTTCCGGGAGAGAATAAAATTACCCTCACGAGCAATCTGCCAAAGCTAGAGCTTCTCATGTTTATTTAATCGGGAGTTAAAGATACATTTAATTATTTTACATATGTGGGGGAGGTAAGCGTTCTCTTGGCCTGATCATGCCCATTTTCAATACCAACGAACTATTGTAGATCATACCGCCAACATTTGATCAAAATTTCAAGGCTGTAGCTTCATTCTATCGAAAGTTATCGTGCGAACGGACAGACAGACAGCCATGACTAAATCGAATCAGGAAGTGACCCTGATCAGTTATATACATATGTACCTATACATTGCTATACCTCCGGAGCCTCTTTTAAGGTGTTACATATTTTCGTCGTGACAAAAACAATATGCCCTATACTATAAATCTAGCTAGGGTATGATCTAGTTGGTTGGTTTTGAAAATGGGTATGATCAGGCCAAGAGAACGCCTACCTCCCCTACATATATAAAATAATTAAATGTATCTATAACTCCCGATTAAATAAACATGAAAAGCTGTAGCTTTGGTAGATTGCTCGTGAGGGTAATCTTATACTCTCTTGGAAAAAGAAAATCGATCAGTTGAAAACTAACGGTATTTTGCATACAAAGACCCCAGTACTACCCTACTTTTCAGGTTTTTTGTTTATAACTCTTGAACCAATTGACGTAGATACCTGATTTTTGGCATGTAACCCTGAGGTGAGAAGCTGCTTGAGTTTTAGTAAGTTGGGTAAAATCAGATTAAAGGAACGCATACCTCCCCTACAAATATCAAAAATTAAATATTCCGTTAATTACGATAAGTTTCGATAGAATGACACTAGCGAGTTGAAAATTTGGTAGAATGTTAGTAGTAAGATCTATTTAGTTGGTATTAGATGGGCCAGATCCGACTCAAGGAATCCCTACCTCCCCTTCAAATGAAACTTAAGATAAGAGATAACTTAGAAAAAATGAAGCTCTCTCTCTCTCTCTGGATCCTGTCAACCCCTTGTGGGGCATAGGGCATTAACCACGCCGACTTTCCACCTCGTTCTGTTCGCCGCCATCGCCTTCAACTGACTCCACGATTTGCGTAATGACTTACCCTCGACCTCAACTGATCTTCTCCAGGTGTTTCTAGGTCGTCCAACGTCGTTTAGCAATGTTTTCCTGCCCTTTTCGAAGTGTGTGACCTATCCATTGCCACTTTCGCCTTTTTATGGAGGTGTCTATCCTCTCTTGGCAATGAACAGGAGGTCGTCGTTAGAAATGACCTCCGGCCAGCGTATGTGTAGGATGCCCCGTAGACACTGAAGCTAGTGACTTGGAGTTTTGGTCAAATGTGTGTAGTAGGATCCAATTGGCTAATATTAAATACGTAAAGACCGACCAACGAAACCCATACTTTCGCTACAAACGAAACTTCAAATAGGCGATAACTTTCAACAAAATGAAGCTAGTGACTTGAAATTTTGGTCAAATGTTAGTACTAGGATCTAGTTGGCTGCTATTGAAAGTGCACAAGATCCGAACCAAGGAACCCCTACTTCCCCTACAAATAAAACTTCAAATAAGCGATAACATTCGATAAAATGGAGCTAGCGATTTGAAATTGTGGCCAAATATTGGTAGTGGGATCATGTTTGTCGATGTTGAAAATCGGTATGACCTGACTTAGGGAACTCCAATCTCCCCTACAAATGAATCTAAAAACCAGTCCGGAGTACGAAGCGTATATACCCTAGACTTGTACAGACCTAGTGGTGATACCAAAAGTACCAATTGGCAACGACCATATGCATTAAAAAGACCTTTTCCATAGCCCTCCGCGTGGGCGCCCGCTGGTAACGGCAGTGTATCAAATCGCTGACATCCAATGTCTTAGCGATAAGACAGTTTGGAAAAGTACAAACTGAGCATTACTCGTACTGCAGTCCAGGAATCAAATTGGCTTGGCAGGGAGATCATTGACAAGAAATCGCACACAATTTTTACAAGTGACAAACCATCGGGCCACAAGGAGTTTGGAGTAGCATTTATAATTAACAACCACCTCAAGCCGCACATTATTGGCTTCAAACCCATAAATGAACGACAGTGTGCATTTGCCACTATACATTCATATTCATATGTATAGTGGTAAATGTCAAGTCAAGTGTCAATAGTTATATCAACAGATAGTTGTACGCAAACACAAAGTGTATAAAAAACAAAAGATAATTTTGTATATTGACCTGATGATGCCGAATAAATAGGCGAAACGTCGCCACAGATGCAAAACTAACCTGTTTTAATCACTTGCTGGAAATTGACGAAAATCACCAACAATCGAAATAGACCAGTGAAAAAACCAACCAAACAATAATAATAAGGTATTTTTTGTTTTCATTCCCAATTTTTACCTCCCCTGTTTGTGTTGTCTTCCCAGGCCTATGAATTTTAATTAATAGGTAAAGGACAGGGGCAACAAGCGGCGAAAACCCCGCCCACGTCTCCCGAACTGAGCTACAGCAAGCATAGGTCGCTGCTTAGATCGTTGAGGGGCCTTTTCTTCGCCAGATGGCACGGCCCCTCCTTGACGGTCACTATGCTACCTAGGCTCCGTCCCCACGGGCAACTTCGGATGCCCACCAAACCGCCCATCACATACTGTAACTGCAAATCTTTACTTTTCTTCGATTTTCTTTTTGTAATGTAACCTGAATCCCAAAAACAACTCTGTTGTAAAAAATTCCCCGCCAAGAAAAACCTCTCAACCGCAAAGAGGATTGATATGAATACAATACCGCCAAAGTACTCGTAGCTTCGCGCCTCACTCTAGGGTTGGCATATTGAACGCTGACTGAATTAGTTAATTTCTTTCAACGCTGATTGGCGGGGAGCTTCGTAGCCTAAAGACTCACCGCCGAACGGATTTAATGAAAAAATTACAGTGATAATGACAACGATTTAGTTCTGATAAAATTATGGATAAGTAGTTGCGTGCAGGGTCCTATTGCACAATATTCTATTAACTAATATTATTAGTAAAATTGCTAATAACTTGTAATTTCTGTTGCACAATCTGAAAATATTAATAGTAATAATATTAGCGAAATAGGCAATATTATTAGCTAATACTATTATATTAGCTTACGTTGCACAATCGCCTACAATATATTTAGAAATACCGACAGTAAACACTAATATTATTTCAATTAGCGTATTTTCTCTTGTAAATTTAGTTATTAGTCAGTGTCAAGATGTTGGAAGACTTGCTTTTCAATTCTTCTTCTGAAGAAGATGATATCCAACAACCCCAGAACCCCCGCCGCCGAAAAGTTTATAAGCCAAAAATAAACTACGACTTCTTAAGTGATTAAATTCAAAATCACTGGGAAAGGTTCCGTATGTCCCGTAACAAAATCCAGTTTATAGTTGATGAAACAGGATCTCTCCTCGTTCATCCGTCAAGGAGAAGTAGTGCATTGACTATTCATCAGAAAGTATGTATGACTTTCCACTGGCTAGGCAGTGGAGTACAATACCACACCATTGCAGACATGCAGGTTATGTACCAGCCTCCAGCTGAACATACATACTCACAACTTAAACATATATAATAAATACATGTTACATATTACTCTTTTAATCCAGATTAATTGAAATTATTATCACACTTAACGGAATTGGGAATCTAAGGAAATAACCAGATTAGAAATTACTATATTAAGTTCAGGTCAAACATAGTACAAGAAATAAATCTTATTATATCTAGAATAGAGAATGAACGAAATGACCTTAAATGCAGATAATAAGTAATAGAAGCAAGACAGTATGGGAATCTAACAACCAGATAAGAAATTAATAAGTACAAGAAATAGCTTATCAAAATAATATTATATCTAGAAAAGAGAATGAACCAAATGACCTTAAGTGCAGATAAAGAAAGAGTATAAGGAACAGAAGCAAGACAGTAGCAAGTAGTCTAGTTCTAGATAGCAAGCAATTTAGTGAAGTCAAATTCAAAAAATAAAGTTCTTATTTAGATAAACTCGTGTTTGTTTTCATGTGAAATAGTGAATTCATAACTTGCATGGTGTGCACAAAAGCACAGTTTGCCGCACTGTGAAAAGGGTTGTTGCAGCAATCAATGACCGCCCGCCTGTTTCCCCGTGTGATACCATGGCCACAAGATCAAGAAACAACCTCTTGTTCTTGAACTTTTTTGAAATCCCACGTTTTACCCGGGTGATCGGAGCAATCGATGGCTCGTTGGTAAAGATCGATGCACCACCACGCCATGAGGCTGCTTTTGTCGACCGCAATGGTAACCACTCGTTAAACTGAATTTTCGTTTGTGGCTCTCATGGCCAATTTTTTTTTATGTCAACCAAAATCGCCAGGCAGCGTACATGATAATCGTGTGCTTCGAAACAGCTGTCTTTATGAACGAATGGAGCAAGGACTATTTCGGAATTATGTTTTGCTTGGTGATTCAGGCTGCGGTCCAAAAAAGTGGGTTATGCTACCGCTTCGAGATGATCCCGGACATGAAGCAGAAAGAATTTACAAGAGAAGGCACAAAAGTACAAGGCGCATAATAGACTGTGCTTTGAGAATTTTAAAAGAAAAATTCCCTCGATTAAACAAGCTTAGAGGGGGCCCATATTTGCTGCTAACATTGTCAAGTGTTGCATGGCATTATGTAATATTAGTAGAGAAGCAAAAGAAGATCTACATTTGAACTGGAATGCAGATGAGATAGGTGATAATACTCGTAATATAACTGTAGATCAACAACAGCATGACCGAGAAGATGAACCTCAACCCTTTCCCGGCGCCTGCTGGCCGTTCGCATCGGGTTGAGCCCATTCTTCTTCTGAAACTTCTTTTTGCAATTCATTTTGGAAATTGCTTCAGCTTGGAAGTATCGTTTTGATTCTCCATTGATTCTGTAACTGCGATCTCCCCTACGACCGGAGAATATCTTGGCCAATAATGTCTCTGACGGTTACGTCCACTTCCGTGAATTTCCCTTCGGGAATTTTACTCGTGCCAGTCTTCCTGGCTTTGTCAAATTTTTCCTAAAAAAAATGAAATATGTGTTTGATAGCTACTTTGATAGCTTGATATTATACTTAAGTATCTCAAAGGCCATTAGGATCGCCTATCAGTGTTAAGCGATCGTAAAAAGCGCCAAACAAAACACCCCGCTTCAATTTTACTTTATTGAGAACGCACAGTTTCAGTTTCCGTTTATTTAATATTTTCATATCTATTGTATATTACACAATAATTAATAATAATTAGCTCTCCTTTGTTACAGCTCGTGTCAATTGATCGAAACCTTTCAGTTGTTATGCCATTGGCATCCTGAGGTACTGGAGCAATTTCTATGAAAAGTACTTCTTGCTCTCGTGCGACTCACTTTATGCATTACACCCATTATCACCAGCTGACTAATATTTTCGGCGACAAATACTTCTAAAATATTTCTAATATTATTAGAAACTTGAACCAAATTGACCACGTCCTCATTTGCAGGAGATGGGCGTCTAGTGTCATGGATGTCTGCTCCTATCGAGGAGCAAACTGCGACTCAGATCATCACTTGGTGAAGACGACCTACAGATGTAGAATTTCCTCAGTGCACCAATCAAGAATCAGCCCTCCCAAAATCTTTGCGGTTGATAAGCTTTTGAGTGATGCTACAGCGGTGGCGTATATTACCGCCCTTGAGAGCTATGCTACACAACATCAGCAACACAGGCGTCCATGGGTTCTGGGAAGAACTCAAGGGTACCATCAAGGATGTCGCAGAGAAGGTCGTCGGATATAAAGCCCGGCGAGCGCGAAATGACTGGTTCGACGAAGAATGCAAAAACTCACTTGACGCGAAAAACAAGGCCTACAGACAATGGATTCAACGAGGAACCAGAGCCAGAAGAGAAAAATATGACGAGCTACGGCGAATATCGAATAGAATAATTAGACGTAAGAAACGTAAATACTTTGACGAGCAGTTGCTGAACATAAACGAAAACTTAGCTAATAGGAACACCAGACAAGCGTACAAATTAGTAAATACAATTAAGAACGGCTACCAACCCAGGACTAGCCTTTGTAAGGACAAGGATGGAAACATCATCAGCGACACCGATGGTATTAACAAACGATGGGCCTCTTATTTTGAAGAGCTTCTAAACCGACCATCTAACATCCCCACACAGGAAGCTCTCGACGATATTGTTGATCTAGGCCCACCCATTCAACCCCCGACAGTAGAGGAAGTTGATCTCGCCTTGCGGTCACTAAAACCAAATAAAGCGCCGGGCGCTGACGAGATTCCAGCTGAACTGCTAAAATTCGGTGGAACGAGTCTAGTTGATGCCATACATCAATTACTCCTGCGAGTATGGGAGAACGAGGAGATCCCAGACGATTGGCGCAGAAGCATCATCTGTCCAATTCATAAAAAGGGAGATAAACTGCGGTGTGAGAATTACAGGGGCATCTCACTAGTTTGTACGTCCTATAAAATTTTGGCGAAAATTCTGGAAATTAGAATAAAACCGTACGCAGAACGAGTCATTGGCGAATATCAAAGCGGTTTCAGACCTGGTCGCTCCACAACCGATCAGCTCTTCTCAGTCAAACTGATACTCCAGAGGTGCTGGGAATACAACGTAAACGTATACCAAATCTTTGTTGACTTCAAGCAGGCATACGACAGTATCGATCGTGGAGTACTGTACAACATCATGCTGCAATTTGGTATACCGGCAAAATTAGTGCGACTGACAAAGATGACGATGATCAACTCCGTCTCACAAGTCAGGATCCATAATAGACTTACTGATCTATTTGAAACACGCACTGGTTTGAAACAGGGCGATGGACTGGCACCGACGCTCTTCAACCTAGCACTGGAATACGTTATTCGGGCCATGAATATGGACAACAGCAAGACGCTACTCATCAAGTCGACACAATTAGCAGCGTACGCCGACGACATCAAAATCATGTCCCGAAGATTGGCTGACGCAGAAGAACTTCTGCATACGCTCGATACCGCTGCAAAGGAAGTTGGATTACGTATTAACGAGGGTAAAACTAAAATAATGATGCAATCGGTGACAAGGACACCTGCACAACCAAGCATCAATGTGGGGGACCTCAACATCGAGTTCGTGAACAACTTCATTTACCTGGGTTGCAACTTGTCAAGGGACGCCAACGAAACTGACGAAATCAAGCGACGGATACAGTTAGCTAACAAGACTTTTTTCTCGGTTCTCCCCATAATGAAATCGAAGCATGTGCACAGAAACACGAAGCTCCGCGTGTACAAAACCATTATACGACCAGTGCTATGCTATGGCTGCGAAGCATGGACCATAACTCAAGCCTCCGAAAACATGCTAGACACTTTTGAACGTAAGGTTCTAAGGCGAATTTTCGGGGCTGTTTGCGATCGAGATGGATGGCGCATCCGGTACAACCATGAGTTGTACGATGGAAATGTACGATGAGCTGCAAGTCTCGAAAATCGTCAAACTACAACGACTTCAATGGGCAGGGCATGTACAAAGAATGGACGATGATCGCATGCCTAAGAGAGTAATGAATGCAGAACGAGTCGACGGAGCGAGACTGCGAGGACGACCGAGATCTCGTTGGGAGAGCTCAGTAGGTGTGGACGCCACGCAGCTGCTGGGCTCAAAAAATTGGAGGACGCGGTCACGTGACCGAGATAATTGGAGGACAATGATCCAGGCGGCCAAGGCCCGACCTCGGGCTGTCGCGCCACGATGATGATGATTAGAAACTTGAAAGCCATTGTGCAACAGAATATATTAGTACTACTAATATTGGTACTAGTAACTTGTAAAATTTACTAATATTATTGGTTGATTTGTGCAATAGGGCCCAGATCATGCTGTAAGCTCTTATGCCAAGTATTATTGGCTTCTCGCCCGGATCTCGTTATCAAGCTCCCGCCTTGGGGCGACCGGTAGCGCAGTGTGTTGAGGCATCAGTCCCATGTTTGACTACCGGTGTTTCGGGTTCGAGTCCCGTCCACGACGACGTTCGTGGCCATGGATGTGCAGGAGGTGCGTGCTGGCAACTGCACTCTCTGAAACCAATTTATGCCAACGAAACGTCAACTGGGCCACACGGAACAGTTGACGCGCTATGCTCCACAAGGGGTTAGGGCAACTGAGTATAGAAGTGATTAATAGACTATTTTCTACTCCGTTCTTCAACCCTAGAGTGAGGCGCGAAGCTACGAGTACTTTGGCGGTATTGTTTTCATATCAATCCTTTTTGTGGTTGAGAGGTTTTTCTTGGCGGGGAATTTTTTTAAAACAGAGTTGTTTTTGGGAGATATCATATCTTTTTGCATAGTAGTAGTAGTAATACAGATGGCGCGACGGAAAGCAACGTTCGCCTTCTATACATTGGGATCCGGTTTGATTCCTCCTGAATGCGGTAGTCTTCGATAAAAAAGGGGATTTACGCGTCGGACTATGAGTCCACTCAGGTGTTAAATGAGTACCCATTTGGGGTAAATAACTTGGTTGAGCGTATGTATGTATGTTTTTTACAAAGGAGGAACCCTGACTTGAATTTCAAAACTGCTTTAAAGTGCTTGTAAAACTTATTATTATGTACAATTGATTACTGACGTGTAGATTTTTATTATTATTTTTTTATATATTTACGTTTTTAATAAAACTATTTAATATTTTACTATTTATTAGTTAAATATTATTTATTGATTTTTGTTAGTTACAACAGTATAGTCCAAATAACCCTAGACGTTTATGAATTTCTGAATTTTTTTATACAAGAAGGATCGACGTCAAGTTGCCTCGAAGCTATAAATAGACTATTCATATTTCATATGTCATAAATGAAATGTTTTTTTTTTCTTTCCGGACATCCTAAGATGCAGCCATAAACATTCAGTTTCAATTTTTTTATCATACACTTTTCATTCATGCACTTGCCACAAGCCACGCCCACAACCAGGGTTCCCAATTTGTGGTGAATTCCCCAAACTGCGGGGAATTTTAACTCGATTGGGGATTACATATGTGGGGATTGACACAATGCGGGGAAAATGCGGGGATTTTAGCTTTTTAAATTTTATTGTTGTATTGATAGCTGATATATCGATAATATGATATTAATTAATAAAAAATTGCATTTTGATGAATGAAATCTTTTTTTTAATCATTGAACAACCTTTATTCGTATTTTTTTTTTTGTATTATATGGCAACGCTACAGATTCAAATGAAAAGTCGGGGAATCCCCTGTTCAACTGAAAACGAAATCACTTTGACAATGACAATCCAACAGTCACATTAGGACTTCGAACATACGACTGCTTGCATTTTGTTGTATGATTCTTTGAAATTTCTGCTTTTTAGGGTTTTGTAGTTAAAACAAAACCCTTATGAAATCGGTTATGCGTCCGTCTGTCCAAGAAATATCTCATGAACCGCTGAAGGTACATATATGAAATTTTGTGGGAATATGTAGAATTATTATAATTCGCCGGAGAAAGCGATTCGTTGTAATAGGCCGACTTTAAGGGGAGGTCCCCATAGAGGGGAAATGAAGGTCAAATTTTTTTTTCATCTGGTATAGGCAAGTGGGGTATCATGAGAAAGGTAACACTGAGTACATTCCATTTTTGGTATTTTCATCAAATTTGAAAAAAGGGGAAAAGAGGTAGAGGGGAAAATATGTGATCCGAGTTTGTCCCCCCCCCCCCCTTGCATTTCGAGACCGTTACACTTAGAAATATGAAAATTTGCAGAAAAGCGGCATTTTACTAGCATAGAAAACCAAAACTCGTAGAATTTTGTTATATCTCATCAAAAAAGGTTAATAATACATAGTGCATTTCTATAGTTGCAGTTAGCACACCCGTGCACCCCTTAAACACATCACAGGTCAAAAATATTGATGGCCAATGATAACCAACACTATAGACAATAATGTCTCGAAGTTTCATTACAATCACGTTATAAGATCGCATTTTTGTGTGAAGATAGATAAAGTACCCGGCGAAGCCGGGTATTTTGTCTATCCACACAAACGACCCGGCGAAGCCGGATCATCTAGTATTTAACAATAGTACATTGATTTAAAGTTAGGCGTTTTGATACTATCCATACAAAAAATACACCTACCGGCCTCATAGGTGTGAGTACTACTTTCATGTTGTTTTTCGTGGTGCGAAATGCAGTTATTTAATTAATCATTTTTGAAAGGGTGAAGGGGGGGGGGGGGGGGGCGCTGACTAATACAACTTTAGCGGGGGGGGCGGTGTCCACATAGAGGTGAAATTAAGGTCATTTTTTTATCCACTGGTATAGGCAAGTGAGATGTCGTGAGAAAGGTAATGTTGAGTACATTCCATTTTTGGCATTTTCTTGAGATTTGTGGAGGAGGAAAAAATATTAGACCGTAATTTGTCCCAGCCGCCCTGAATTTCGAAGCCGTTACACAAGTTTTCAATTTGCAATGTCGTCTTAACATGAATGGTTAAGCATCTCGAAGAGTAGGACAGTTTATCTCGTATACATACATATCTATCTACAGCTTCTCGTATTAAAACTATTACTTTGAGAGGCGACAGATGCAGTCTTTTTGTGAATTGGCATGTAAGATACTATATCATGGGTAAAACATTTAATTATGGTGTTTTCATTCAGCTGAGTGGTACCAAGAAGAGCAGGGAGCCAATATTTAGATACCAAAATAAGCGCGTGCTACAAAACCCTCGAATTGCGGGCGTAGCCCTCTATATTCCGGTTTCATTTTATTGTATATAAAAATGGATAAATGGTTATTAAAAGGTCAAGATAAAGAGGCACAGGATAATACTAAGGTATGTTTTGATATAAATTTGTTAATCTATATCTAGGGACGCGGGAGCGTCCCGCCCGCCAAAGGAAAACAAAAAAAAAATCGAAAAAAAAAATTTCGAAAAAGTGACCAAGACCGTGTTTACGCGGCACAACAAGTACGGGTTTTCGGACCTCTGTAGCTGCGGCTGCAGGTGATTGTGGGGGCTCAAATTTAGTATGACCATTCTCTCCAGCCGTCTTACGAAGTGTTGCAAATTTGATGTCGATATGACGAAAAGCAACCGAGATATGACAGTTTGAAAATCGCTATTTTTCAAATTATTCTTGTTCTCGTTGATCTCGTTTATCTCGTTGATCTTGTTGTTCCTTGACAGGGCTACAGCCTCGTAGGGAGCGTATCGAGGTCTGGTTTCTTTTCTCACGGATTGGCTGTGTCCCAAGGGTGTGCCTTTTCTTTCATTTGCTCTGATCCGTGCAGTAGATAAAAAGATACATCTAAAAATGTGGAAAAAATATAAAGAGTTTCTCGCTTTCTCGAAGTCTTTTTAATGAATTCAATGAAAAAAAAATCCTTCAGGTATTAGCCGTGGTCCGTGGTTCAACTAAATTTAGTACATAGCTTGCTTTGGTTATTAAGTACAAAACGGTTATATTTTAGTGCTGCTGGAGATGTGCGTCAGGATAAAAGGACTCTATTATTATGAAATGAAACAAAAACCAAAGCTGGTAGGTAAGGGTGTATTCTAAGTTGTGGTAATGAGACCAATGCACTGGAGTTCTGTTAATGGCATAATGGCATTTTGAGTCCTTCGACCACGACTGATGGCATTTTGCGTCCTTTGGAGAAGGAAAAGGACATTTTTGGAAAAGAAGTGATATCAAGGGATGATGGGTATGATATGACTGGGGGTGGTGAGGTGAATGCAGTAGACTATTGTTGAAGGCACTTTGAGTCCTTTGAACTAGAAAAATGATATTTTTGGCAAGGAAGCGCTCTACTAACTTTTTTGAAATCATTCGGATCTTCAAAAGGCTTAACACACGTTCATATTTCAAGTACTTCGAGGAGGTGGGTTCTTTAATTATTAAAGATAGGGCTTATTGAGATGTTAATACAGGTATTTACAATTATTGCATATAAATAGTTGAAAGATAAACGAAAAATGAGGGGTCATGTTATGAGGCGGAAAAGGAAATTTGAAAGAATTGTGTGCTAATTGTTTAAAACGACAATTTTAAGCCATCTGAATATTTTATGATGTATGATGATTTATATGTGAAAATGGAATGTACAGCATATGAAACGTGATTCTTGCAACTGTTGCATAGCAAATCTAATCGAAGACTTTGAAGATTCTATATTCTTCATTTGTTCGCTCGATTCTTGAATATTGTTCAATTGTGTGGAATCCTTTCTATAATGTTCATATCGAACGTATAGAGAGAATTCAACATAATTTTACTCGTTTTGCTATTTACCAAATTGGCTGGCGTTTTAAGCCTTATTATAGTACTCGTTGTGCCTTATTTGGCTTACAAACGTTAGCTTATAGAAGGACTTTCCTCAACGCGATGTTTATAAGAGACTTGCTATGCTCTCACATTTCGTGTGAAGATATTAAAAATTACTTTGTAGTTAGAGATGTCTCACACGATTTGCGGCGCAAAAATCTTTTTATTCAGCCTTTTCAGAGTGAATTATGGTCTTAATGAACCGATTACACGGTCTATTATCCTATATAACAGCTTGAAGGATATAATTGACTTTCACTCAATTAACAAACTTATTTTTAAAAGAGAATATTTTGATAAATTTCCATTCTAATTATACAATCTACTAGGGTTCGCACCGGCCCAGTCCCGGGATGAAAGCTTCTGTGATGCACAATAAATCGATAGTAAAAAAAAAATAAAAAATAAAAAATTAATATTAAATGAGATCTGTTATCGAACATTAAGCAAAATCATATCTGCCCCAAATTTGCGTCCACGAATAAGATACTAATAAAGGAAGCATCATTAATGAGGGAATCCTTCTGTTCTATTAGAAGTGATAAAATACGCTAAAAGTACACTTTTAACGTAAACAAAATCTACAAGCAGATCAAATGACAATAACTATATTTTAGGGACAGGATATGCAATTGAAGAATTCCGGAATTTCTGACCTGTTTGTATCTTCATCCACACCGTTTTATGTTTTTTTCGTGTGTTGAAAATTGTCGTTTGTTTAATTATTAATTAATTATTAGCCAGTGAATTAACATACAGGCCTGGAAAAATTAAGTGTTAAAATAACTCCAATCTCCTCGTGGTCCTGCTGGATGGAAATAAGGCAATAGTGATTTTTTTTTACTAATTTACTTCAATGTGTTTTTCCGAAAAAAGTTTCACTGCCTTCTCTCCAACTGATGGAGTTTTCCTTCTTATTCTTAATTATACCTCTGTATTGAATACATTTATCTAGGGAAACGGTTATTCGGACTAGACTGACGTAACAAAATTCAATAACTTAGCTCGGTAACGCACCGGGCATTTTTTACTACTCGAAACACGGTCTCTGCGGTTCGCGCCCCGCAACGGGACCAACTATTTTTTATTCTCAAATTCCCTCTGAATTAATTTCTCCGAGCTTAGTGGTTTCGTATGGATAGTAGCACTAAGCTACAAACAATTCCAATTTAAATTGAAAATGATTCGCACTTGTACATTTGCAAGAACTTTAATACATAAAGTAAAATTCAATAAATAATATGTAACTAATAAATAAAATAGTAAAATATTAAATAGTTTTATTAACAACGCAAACATTTCATATATAAAAAAATAAAAACCTACACGAAAGTAAAACACTTTCATACATATGCTGAACCAAGTTATTAACCCCAAACGGGTACTCATAGTCCGAGACGTAAATCCCCTTTTCCTATCGAAGACTACCGCATTCAGTAGGAATCGGATCGAACCGGAGTCCAGTGTATAGAAGGCGAACGTGCTTACCGTTGCGCCATCTGGATTACTACTACTATGCAAAAAGACGTGATATCTCCCAAAAACAACCCTGTTGTAAAAAAAATCCCCACCAAGAAAAACACACGAACACACGAACGTGCTTACCGTTGCGCCATCTGGATTACTACTACTATGCAAAAAGACGTGATATCTCCCAAAAACAACCCTGTTGTAAAAAAAATCCCCACCAAGAAAAACTCTTCAGCCGCAAAAAGGATTGATATGAACACAATACCGCCAAAGTACTCGTAGCTTCGCGCCTCGCTCTAGGGTATGCATATTGAACCCTAATTGAATTAGTTAATTTCTTTCAACGCTGTTTGGCGGGGAGCTTTCATCAAACAAAATAAATTGAATAATCTGAAGAAGAACGGAGTAGAAAATAGTCTATTAATAACTTCTGAACTGAAGTGCATTTTTAGTCTTTTATAAGGTGGGAGCTTTATAACGAGATTCGGGCGAGAAGACAACAGTACTTGGCATAAAAGCTTTAAGCGCGCAACTACTTATCCATCATTTTATCGCAACGACATCGTTGTCTTTATCATTGTCACTGATTCGACGAGTTCAACAACAGACACATACGGTTTTTTTCGCGCCAATTTTAAGTTTTCACTAGTAAATTCGAGCGATGATTTTAATCCCGACTGAAAGGAAAATTAATTTATCCCTCTGTGTACCGGGTGGGGTATTCAAGACACGCCTCAGCAAGGCACGCATTTCATGTGCAATAAGCATGACACACTCTATACAAGTTGAACGAAAAGTTGGATTTTTCATGACATATAGTATACATTCCATACCATTCCACCCTACCTGGCACAGAGGGCTAATTTCAATTTTTCTGTCGGTCGGGACTGAAATCATCGCTCAAATTTACTAGTGAAAACGTAAAATTCGCGCGAATGGAACTACATATACCTATATGCTTCTTGTTGGACGCATCAACTCACCGCCGAAGGGATTTATGACAAAATGGCAATAATAATGACAACGATATTGTTGCGACAAAATCATGGATAAGTCATTGCGTTTGGATCACGCTTTAGGCTACGAAGCTCCCCGCCAATCAGCGTTGAAAGAAATTAACTAATTCAATCAGGGTTCAATATGCATACCCTAGAGCGAGGGGCGAAGCTACGAGTACTTTGGCGGTATTGTGTTCATATCAATCCTTTTTGCAGCTGAAGAGTTTTTCTTGGCGGGGATTTTTTTTACAACAGGGTTGTTTTTGGGAGATTCTGATTACACCACACGGTACACGTTCATGTTGAAGTATCCAGTAAAGTTGCTCTCACGATTGTAGCGAGTCTCCGTGTTATCATAAATTTTTTAATTTTGCCAATTGGGCGCAAAAGAAAAACCGAGTCGGAGGCTTCAACTTCTAGTGGAAATGCTACTACCAATCCCAAACACAAACGCCTGAACAGATTTAACGATATGTGGCTCAAAGAACCGGACTTCGCAAGTTGGTTACGAAAAGATCCGAACACGAAAGATGGAAACGAATTAGCAATCTGTTTACTCTGTTTGGTGTCGATTATTGCACATAAAAGCGACTTAATTCGTCACATGAATTCAGACCGGCACAGGAAAAAAGCATTAGAAATAACGAGTCTTCCAAAAATTTCATCTTTTTTACCAGCGACGGACTTAGAAAAAAATGTAAGAAGTGCTGAACTAAAATTAAATGGAGCTTTAGCTGAAAACAATATACCAATATCATTCATGGATACCTTGGGACCTCTGTAAAAATATTTTTTCCGATTCAACCATAGCTAAAAATATAAATTTACATAGAACTAAAGCAACAGCTATATTAAAGAACGTTTTGGGAAGCGAATTCACAGAGAACATTAATGAAAAGTTACGAACAAAAGGAAACTTCTTTTCATTAATAATGAATGAAACGACCGATCAGAGTACTAAAAAACAATGCTGTTTTACTGCTATTGTATATGATCACGAGACTAACAAGGTAGAGCATTTATTTCTGGATATGGTTGAATTATCATCAGGAACTGCATCTGGACTATATGGCTGTTTGAAGCAAATGCTCCAAAACAAGAGCATACCCATCGAAAACTTGGTTGGGTTTACGTCAGACACTGCAAATGTGATGGTAGGTGAACATTGCTCTGTATTTTCTTTTTTGAAGAAGGATTTGCCTCATATTGCTCTTGTAAAATGTTCCTGCCATATGATCCATCTATCTGCATCGAAAGCCTGCTTAAAATTGCCAAGAAACATCGACGATTTCTTGCGTTCCATTGCATCTCACTTCAGTAGAAGTTCACATCGTCAAAACAAATTAAAAGAATTTCAGCAGTTTTTCGAAGTGGATGTATTGTACATAAAATTCTTGCACCGGCTCAAACACGATGGCTATCCTTAAAGGCTTGCGTAGACCGTGTGTTGGAACAATACATACGATTGAAAGCATACCTGACGGAATCTGCCGTTTCCGACCCTTCGAAAACTACTAAGGGAAGGCTAACAGTAATGAACAACCAATTTACGTTGATATATTGTACTTGGAATTCTTGTCATATGTACTTTCTCTGGTGACTGATTTCAATACAATGTTTCAAGCGGCAACATCACTTTTGCATAGACTAAAACCAGAGGTGGAAAAACTATTAAAAACGCTGTCAGTCAACTACATAAAAATAAACTACGTCAAATCATTTGATAACATTTCAAAAGCGGAATTCAGAAATACAGCTCATTTTTTGGACTTAGAGATGATATATATTGGAGTAAAAGCAACCGAAAGTATGGAAAATTTGAAAAAAGACGAAAATGTTCCGAGTACGGCTATTTTGAACTTTTATAAAACATGCCAAGATTTCTACATCGAATTAACATCGGACATTAGAAAGAGATTTGACTTTACAGATCCATTATTTTCATTCGTATCCATTATAAATCCTTCAGAAAGCCAACAATTTCAAATGAAATCACTGATACCTGTGCTGAAGAGATTTCCGATACTAGAACAATTCGTAACAATGCAAAAATTGGACGACGAGTGGCGAGCTTACGCTATGTAAGATTTTGCTCAAAATGGACTTGATAGAGAAGATGATGCCCAAAGTTGCTGGGGTAAAGTATTTAGTTTAAAAAACAGGGCGGGACAATATATGTTCCCAAATTTAAAAATTGTCATCGGTTTATTACTTATGTATATTACCATTTCCAAACGCGTCAGTGGAACGAAAATTCAGCGACCTTAAAAACATCAAAACAGAAAACCGAAACCGTTTAAATACAGATACTGTCTCTTTAATGGCTGTCAGAGAAGGAGTTAAAAAACAAGGAGGTAGTTTGAGTTTCAATCCAACAAATAAGATGTTAACAGCGAAGATATGGCAGAAAATTTATAAAACTGAATAACAATAATAAAAATATTGATAAAAAACTTGTTTTTTTCCTTGAGAAACCTATGTGGGGAATTTGTGGGGAATTAGGATCTCGTTTTCCCCCAATTTGGGTTATTTTACGTCAATTTTTGGGGAATTTGAGAAATAGCCGTTGGCAACGCTGCCCACAAAAATTACCACGTATGGTTCTCCTCAACCGACGAGCGCACGAACTTTTGCATCCGTCGTCGCCACTACTCACATAATCAAGTGTTTGCGTCTCTCCCCGTCGGCATGCGATCTCTGCGAGTGATTTGCTGTGTCGCACTCAAATTATCAAAAAGACTTAAGCGAGAAACTCTACTATAAAATTTCACATTTTTTGATGTATCTTGTTATCTACTGCACGGATCAGAGCAAATGATAGCCTATGCAAACCTTTGGGACACAGCCAATCTGTGAGAAAAGAAAGCAGATCTCGATACGCTCCCTACGAGGCTGTAGACCTGTCGAAGAACAACGAGAACAACAAGAACAAGAAAAATTTGAAAAATAGCCATTTTCAAATTATCATTTGAAAAATAGCCATTTTCAAATTATCATATCTCGGGTGTTTTTCCTTGTATCGGAATCAAATTTGCAGCACTTCGTAACCAAGACGACCACGAAAGTGTGAGAATTCTGTTTGTATAAGCCGTGAAGGCGTGATTTTACTTGAAAACTCGACCGTGGAGGTCTAGATGGTGTGAAGCACTTATATTAACTCACTAGAGGGGTGGAGAGAGGGTGAGAAGTGGAGATATTTGTTCCCTGACAATTTTACTTTATGTATTAAAGTTCTTGCAAATGTACAAGTGCGAATCATTTTCAATTTAAATTGGAATTGTTTGTGACACTTGGTTTCATTCTGCACACCAACTTAGTATGCGTCTGTAGCTTAGCTCGGTAACGCACCGGGCATTTTTTGCTACTCGAAACACGGTCTCTGCGGTTCGCCATCTCCACTTCTCACCCTCTCTCCACCCCTCTAGTGAGTTAATATAAGTGCTTCACACCATCTAGACCTCCACGGTCGAGTTTTCAAGTAAAATCACGCCTTCACGGCTTATACAAACAGAATTCTCACACTTTCGTGGTCGTCTTGCACATGGATAGCTGCAAAGATGCAAGACCTGATGAGTGCTACTATCCATACGAAACCACTAAGCTCGGAGAAATTAATTCAGAGGGAATTTGAGAATAAAAAATAGTTGGTCCCGTTGCGGGGCGCGAACTGCAGAGACCGTGTTTCGAGTAGCGAGTGACTCATGATGCATTTGCCACTTTGAAATTAGTAGTAAAACTTGTTCCGATTTCACTGTTCCTATGAGAGGTATATGAAATAGTAGGCCGATTTCAACCAAATTAAGGAGCTTGGTTTGGTAGTTTGATTTAATAATATCAAATTTGGTAAAGATATCTTCAGAAATAAAAAAGTTTTTCTAATAAAAACTTGCTTTTGGAACGATCATTCCTATGACAGCTATATGATAAAGTCGTCCAATTTCAACCAAATTCGGAAATGAGATTTATCTATGGATACTATTGATTGTGAAATTTGAAAAAGATATCTTTAGAAATAAAAAAGTTTTTCTCACAAAGACGAATTTTTGGACCAGTCGTTCCTATGGCAGCTATATGACGTAGTGGTCGGATTCCGTTGGTTCCGACATATATACTGCGTGCAATAGAAAGAAGGCTCTGTTCAAAATTTCAGCTTTATAGCTTTAAAACTGAGGGACTAGTTTGCATAGAAACAGACGGACAGACGGACAAAGCTTAATCGACTCGTCTCATCATACTGACCAAGAATATATACCTATATATACATAGTTTATTTGGTCGGAGATGCATCCTTCTGTGCGTTGCAAACCTCATGACAAAGTTAATAAACCCTATCACATCCGTGAAGGGTATAAAAATGTAACACGCTACTTTGGCAAGTATATAACTTTAAAAGATAGCGTATTTAGTCTGGATTCCAAAATGTTATGACCCTTGCTAGATTATCTCTTAATTGAGAAAAAACAAATTTTAAGCAACCTGATTCCCAAGTATTTTTGACCGTATTGTCACCGAGCGCGAAAAGTTTATTTTAATTATAACAAACGTTCAAACTGCTTGCCTTCAGCGGCAATGCAAGCTCTACTATACGTATCTTCTGGAGTTTATGTCTTCAACGGCCTCCGCAATTTTTAGGCATAGCTCGTCTAAATTTTGCATTTGTTTGGAGTACACTTGTAATATTACCCGAAAATTGTTCGTCGTGTTGTGCAAATCAAGGAGATTTATACGGAAGAAAATTTAAAAATCAATCATTAATTTTTTTGCCACGGATACCTCTTGATTTGTGCTAGCATAATGATTTGCCCGTCAGCCGAAGGTGTGACAGGGGGACTAACATTTGGACCACCATGGTACATTTGCCGTAACTGTCATGCCCTAGGAAGTGCGACTTTTACCTCCGCGTGGTGACGGGTGGAAGCAGGCTGTTGGCAAAATCTTATCTTTGCCATCAGCGCTGACTAAACTTGGTCGGGCGGGGAGCGGTATCTCCCTTATAAACATACCCTAAATCCAAGGTGGAACAGCATACGCCGAGGGATGCATGGTCAAGAGGTTGCTTGGCCGCTAGTATGCGAACTCTGGATACCTGTCGACCTCCAGTTTTAAACCAGACTTCTGACGGCAGACCGGGTGATGTCGCGGTGACTGTTTTTCCCGGATATTCATGGGATTCTATGAATAATAAAAAAGAAAAACAAAACAAACCAGAGTGTGATGCAACTCCATCATCAAACACAGTTTCCTCTGAGCTGCCTACTAGCTCACTGCTCGAAGGAGCCTCCAGGCCCGTTGTTGAGACTGTCGATGTACTGGCCGTTAAGCGATACAGTCCCTCTGAGTCGTCCTTGGACTTCTTTAGCCCGAGGAACCTCAGCGGCTCTCACTGAAAGGAGCGTCAACGAAAGGGGGACGGAGGCAACAGTTCCCGACAGGGCAAGCAAAAGTGCCTAGTCCAACGCTCGCTATCCTCGCAGGACCATGAGCGCCATTAAGGTGCTTCAAGCGAACCTGCACCACGCAATAGGAGCATCGGCCACTGTGTGCAGGTTATTCGCCGATAAACAGACCACCATTGCGCTTATTCAAGAGCCATGGGTGGCCCGTGGCCGAATTTGCGGTCTAAACACAACAACTGGTAAGTTGATATATGACAGGTTAGCGGGTTGTCCGCGTGCGGCGCTTCTGATCGACAAATGCGTCATCTGCCTACTTCCCATCTGACAATGTTGAGATTCCACCACTCGAGGTCCAGCAGCTCGTTGACTTCTGTCGACGTACAAACCGGCATTATGTGATCGGTTGCGATGCAAACGCACACCACACGGTGTGGGGTAGCAGCGACATCAACGACAGAGGTAAGCGCCTTCTTGACTATCTTATGTGTAAACATGTGAATGTCCTGAACAGGGGGTGCAAACCTACCTTTGTCACTGCGGCAAGGGCAGAGGTACTCGACATTACCCTTGCTAGCGGTTTCTTCTCCAGGTTCATTGCGAACTGGCACGTGTCGGACGAAGTGTCTCTTTCAGATCATAGACACATCAGATTTGACATCCTAGGACAATCTGACATTCGCTCGGATACTTTTTGTCCAAGGAAAACTAACTGGATTAAATTCCGTGAACTAGTTAGCTCCAAAGCGGAACTACTGGTCAGCCCCATAAGCACTACAGGGGAAATTGAGATTGCAGCTGAGGAGCTCAATGAAATTTTAACTTCCTCCTACAGAGATAGTACCGTTTCACGTTCGGTGGAGTCGGGGCGTAAAGTACCCTGGTGGAACGAGGAATTGGCCCGCAAGCGAGCTAAAGTTAGGAGGATGTTCAACAAAGCCAAGCGCTTCAATAGGTGGGATGAGTACAGAACTGCTCTCACCGAGTACAACAAACTCATCAGGCATTCCAAACGAGAATGCTGGAAAAGACATTGTGATAGCATTCAGTCGCTACCGGAAGCAGCGCGCCTTCACAAAGCCCTTTCCAAAGACTCAGCAAACGGGGTCGGCCTTCTATTGAGATCAGACGGTTCGTATACTGAAGGTCCAAAAGAAACATTAAAGTTGCTTCTTCAGACCCATTTCCCAGGGTCCGTACTGTCTGATGGTGACCCCTGCCCAACTGCAAGGCCCCAACGGGTTCCCGTAAGCCGGGCTCGCAGTTTATCGGGGGTCATCTTTGACATGGACAAAGTAAAATGGGCGATAGAATCCTTTGAGCCATTTAAAGCTCCCGGAGTAGACGGCATCTTCCCCGCTCTTTTACAAAACAGCTTGGAGATCATAATAACTCCGCTAATCGAACTTTTTAGGGCAAGTTACACCCTAGGGTACATACCACAACCTTGGAGGAAAGTTAATGTGGTCTTCATACCCAAAGCGGGCAATAAGCCGGAACATATGCCCAAATCCTATAGACCGATTAGCCTTACTTCCTTCTTCCTTAAAACCATGGAAAAGTTGCTTGATTTGCATATCAGGCACAAGATGGAACTGTCGAGCCCTCTACATCGTATGCAATTCGCGTACACGAAGGGTAAGTCAACAGTAACCGCCTTGCATAGCCTTGTCAGTACAATCGAAAAGTCCCTCAGTGAAAAGGAAATCGCGCTGTGCGCGTTTCTTGACATTGAGGGGGCTTTCGATAATACCGGCTACGAGTGCATTTCCAGAGCACTGGAACTCAGGGACATCCCGCCCGCTACCATTGCATGGATAGATGCCATGCTCCGGGGACGGGATATTCACTCAACTCTAGGCAGTACATCCATTTGCGTGAATGCCGTAAAGGGTTGTCCACAAGGTGGCGTTCTGTCACCCCTTTTGTGGCCCCTTGTCGTGGACGAGCTGATTTCCATGCTTAATGAGCGCGGTTATCTTACTATCGGATACGCGGATGATTTAACTATCATAGTCAGGGGCAAATTCGAATCTACCATCACTGAGGTGATGAGGTCGGCCCTTGACATAGTTCTACACTGGTGTGTGGCTGTGGGCTTACATGTAAACCCACAGAAAACTGTCGTTGTGCCGTTCACACGAAAACGAAACATAACATTGGATCCAATTTCGTTAGGCGACACGACCTTAGATTATTCCACTGAAGTTAAATGTCTCGGGGTAACTCTAGACTCGAAACTCACCTGGAATACCCACATAGATAATGTACTTGGCAAAGCCACACGCACAATGTGGGCTTGCAGAACTTTCTCTGGACGGACATGGGGGCTCACCCCAAAGATAATTGAGTGGTTATACACCATGCTGGTGCGGCCTATGGTGACTTACGCAGCGCTTGTGTGGTGGCCGAAAACTCAGCAATCTTCTGTCTTACTGAAGTGCAATAAGCTTCAACGCCTTGCCTGCCTTGGCATCACTGGAGCTATGCGCACTTGTCCTACACCAGCCCTGGAGGCAATTATTGGACTTACTCCGTTGCATATATTCATTCAAGAATCAGCAGCTCTAAATGCTCTCAGACTTCGTTTAACTTCCGATGTGCGTAGTGAAGAAAGCGGTCACATGAGCATTCTGAATCAAATTCCTGACGTGCAGATCTGCTTGAGATCAGATTACATGATCACGGAGGTTTGCTTCGGCAGAAAATATTCAGCCCTAATCCCTAACCGCTCTGAATGGGTAAATGGCACACCCTGTCCAGACCCTAGATGTATCAAGTGGTTCACCGATGGGTCTAAAACAGAACAGGGTGTTGGTGCAGGTGTCTTTGGACCCAACACCAGGATTTCGATCGCAATGGGAGTCTCGCCCAGCGTTTTTCAAGCTGAGATTCACGCCATTGAGGTCTGCGCCAGGGTAATCTTGGAAACTGGACTTCGCGGCGCTCACATTGCTATCTACTCAGACAGCCAAGCAGCTATAAAAGCGCTCTCCTCATTTAAGGTCTCTTCAAAACTGGTGAAGGAGTGTTACAATCTCCTTCAACTGTTGGCAACCAAAAACCGAGTCTTCTTGTGTTGGGTGCCAGGCCACCAGGGCATTGAGGGGAACGAAGCTGCGGATGAACTTGCTAGACAAGGATCATCCAGTCGTTTTCATGGACCTGAGCCTTACTGTGGCTTTGGACTGGCCTCGGCCAAACTGCGGATCACAGATTGACATACATGATGACATACATGATCGAATATCAAACGTTGTTCTGCTCCATAAACCATTTCGCAATATTTCAGCCAACTGCGCTGAACTATAGTTGATTTCTGCTGCATACTCACTATTAATTCGTTCCCCGCCTGAAGTTGGTGTGGGCATACTGTATTAAGATAGAGAATTATCCCCTGTTACTGTTTTTTGGATAGCCAGCAAGCATCGATTGAGATTACTCTCGCGTAATCTGTCAGTCCCCCGTGATTGTTGCGGCATGCATCCCCGAAAAAGTCTTCAGCAAATTTACATTGATACTTATACCACAACTCCGCTGCATCCGAAAGACCACAAAATACCACTAATATGGTAAACAAACGACGCAAGCCATGTGAACTATCGGATGTACTGTGTAAAGTCTTTCCAGGACGTGTTCTTTGAGAATGCCAGGCACTCCATCTACAGCTAATCCACGTTTTCTACGATTGAAAACTCCTTGCCGTTTGTTATACGTAGTATGACGGAACTTACAGTGTTTTTGCGAAATCGTCAATTTAATAAATTGGAAAGAACAAAGTAGTTTGTGGCGGGCTTTCAATTTGCCCTGTCACATTTTCCCCAACATCAAGATGCATAACTGGTGGAAATCTTTCATGAATAGGAAAGCTCAAAACGCTTCAAACTGCCTCAGAAGAACTTATAGAATTTTCATGATCAGTTAATTTTGCAGGGTCGCCTCTTCTTCTTCCGGACAGGCACCGTCACCAGTTCGCCGGTTATACGCGCAACAATTTGTATTCGCTAAATTAAAGCTAAATTAAAATAATGTATACTGAAATGTCAAATTAATATACACTGAACGAAATTAGACCTAAAATACACATTTTCATGAATATCTCGACTCCAGCGCCACCTACCAAGTCCAAATTTTGTAAACAGATTTATTATTATTTAATTAATATATATGTTAGGTGTCGTCCGACGTTTGTAGTTGTCAAATAAAAGAAGACGCAGCTTTCCCAAACTACAAATTTTATTTATATGTATATATATATTTCGGGAGCGACTTACCCCCTTCTTCAGTACAAAAGCTACTAAATATTGTATAATGGCAAGATACAGGTCATAATATACGTTACAAATTACTTACTTTTAAGGACAGGTAGATCAGACCAGAAACTCATTTTATTGCATCACCCATCGGTTTATGGAACTTCTCTACCTGCTCTTTTACAATTCTTCGCAACTAATCTAACTAATTTTGAAGGGCAGTTTCCTTGATCCGTATTCAATATTCGCGTCGTGTCTTCTCGAATGATCTCCAAGCTCTCCCAGGGATCTAACGTATTCGTCCGGTTCGTATATCGCAATAGTTCTAGGTTCTCGCGCTGAACAGTGTGTCCTTCCTCGATGATATGGGCCGCTATTGATGATCGTACTGATGAATTCGCTTTCCGGATGCTGTTAACGGCTTCTCTGATGTGTTCGTTGAATCGCGTCGTTACTAACCGCTTCGTTTGTCCTATATAAACTTTGTCGCAATCGCTACACGTTATCCGATATATGCCGCTTTTCTCCTCTAGTTTTAGTGGGTCCTTCACGCTGCCTAGTATATTCCTCAGGGTGGCGTTTCTGCTCGATCCGAATACCTGTAAATTAAAATGCTTTAATAAGTTTTTAATTTTATGAAACAAGTGGGAGTTAGGGATAGTTATACGCCTTTGAATGTTTTCCATGGGCTGCGTAAACAGCGTTGTATACTTTAACCTGTCATGTTGTCGGGTTTTCCGCCTGATCAGTTTCCCGATGTCATAAGAATCGTATCCATTTTTGATAGCGGTGTCAACAATGAATTCGCGTTCCTTGTTGAATCCGTCTATCGTCAAAGGGTACGTGTGGACGACATATTCGCGGTTGTTAGAAGGGATGATATCGACCGAGTCCTCTCCGTGATAAATAAGATTCATCACAGAATCGAGTTTAAAATCGAGATGGAAAAAGATGGGGCCATCCCATTCTTGTACCTTATCATCATGAATAACAACGGCGAATTGGAGTTCGAGATCTACCGTAAGCCAACCGCAACGCAACGGACGATACCATCCACCTCGAATCACACGTTTGCACAGAAAATGGCGGCCCATAATTGTATGGTACACCGATTGATCACGTACCCTTTGACGATAGACGGATTCAACAAGGAACGCGAATTCATTGTTGACACCGCTATCAAAAATGGATACGATTCTTATGACATCGAGAAACTGATCAGGAGGAAAACCCGACAACATGACAGGTTAAAGTATACAACGCTGTTTACGCAGCCCATGGAAAACATTCCAAGGCGTATAAGTATCCCTAACTCCCACTTGTTTCCTAAAATTAAAAACTTATTAAAGCATTTTAATTTACAGGTAGTCGGATCGAGCAGAAACACCACCCTGACGAATATACTAGGCAGCGTGAAGGACCCACTAAAACTAGAGGAGAAAAGCGGCATATATCGGATAACGTGTAGCGATTGCGACAAAGTTTATATAGGACAAACGAAGCGGTTAGTAACGACGCGATTCAACGAACACATCAGAGAAGCCGTTAACAGCATCCGGAAAGCGAATTCATCAGTACGATCATCAATAGCGGCCCATATCATCGAGGAAGGACACACTGTTCAGCGCGAGAACCTAGAACTATTGCGATATACGAACCGGACGAATACGTTAGATCCCTGGGAGAGCTTGGAGATCATTCGAGAAGACACGACGCGAATATTGAATACGGATCAAGGAAACTGCCCTTCAAAATTAGTTAGATTAGTTGCGAAGAATTGTAAAAGAGCAGGTAGAGAAGTTCCATAAACCGATGAGTGATGCAATAAAATGAGTTTCTGGTCTGATCTACCTGTCCTTAAAAGTAAGTAATTTGTAACGTATATTATGACCTGTATCTTGCCATTATATTTAGTAGCTTTTGTACTGAAGAAGGGGGTAAGTCGCTCCCGAAATATATAAATAAAATTTGTAGTTTGGGAAAGCTGCGTCTTCTTTGATTTATGTTGTGAATTTGAGCCAAATTGGACCATTAGTAAGAATTTTGTAAAAACTCCACTCCAGTGCCACCTACCGAGTCCAAAAAAAAAGTTATGCAAATCAGAGGACCAAACAAACATATGGTGTGAATATGAGTTGGATAGCTTCAGTGGTTCAAGAGTTATGGCGGCAGCAACATATGCACGAACGTTTTTATATATATTAAGATTATTTTAAGTAAATTTAAGTGTATTCTTTCTATTCATTTATTAGTGATGGGCATAATGACTCTTTTCACTGTGCAAGCACATAAGCTCTGACTCTTTCCAATGAGTCGTTCAAAAAGAGTCATACAAAGAGTCTGAAACTTAACATATTCAATAAAAGTCGTAGATGGGCAACCCCAATTTTTTTTCTCCTTTTTGACCCCATATTCGGAGTTGGCGACCCCCCAATGCCCTTTAGTTCGAGCCAGCCCGATCGGACCACTATTTCCCATGAAAGGGGCTGCCAGTCTGGGATGGGCGACCCCAATTTTTTTTTCTCTTTTTTGACTCCAGATTCGGAGTCAGCGACCCCCCAATACCCTTTAGTTCGAGCCAGCCCGGTCGGACCACTATTTCCCATGAAAAGGGGGCTGCCAGCCTGGGATGGGCGACCCCAATTTTTTTTTCTCTTTTTTGACCCCAGATTCGGACTTAGCGACCCCCTAATACCCTTTAGTTCGAGCCAGCCCGATCGGACCACTATTTCCCATGAAAAGGAGGCTGCCAGCCTAGGATGGGCGACCCCAATTTCTTTTCTCTTTTTTGACCCCAGATTCGGACTTAACGACCCCCCAATACCCTTTAGTTCGAGCAAGCCCGATAGGACCACTATTTCCCCATGAAAACGGGGCAGCCAATCTGGGGCGGGCATACAAAATCAACTCGCACAAAAAGATTCGTTCAAAAAGAGCGATACAAAATCGAACCGCACAAAAAGATTCGTTCAAAAAGAGCGATACAAAATCGAACCGCACAAAAAGATTCGTTCGAAGAGAGCGATACAAAATTGAACCGCACAAAAAGATTCGTTCGAAAAGAGTCAATTGACTCATTTTGAACGTGTCGCTCTTTTTGAACGAATCTTATTGTGCGGTACGATTTCGTATCGCTCTTTTTGAACGAATTTTACATAGAGAAGGGAGAGGGAGAGGGCTGAGGAGCATCCAAATAGTGGGGATGGATGCTCCTCAGCCCGGATGAGGGATCTAAAGGGGGGTCAAAATGGTGTCAAAAATGCGAAATTCCTTATATTTTAGAAGTTATGGCCACAAAACAGTTTATTTAAAACTAGGGTATAGTAGTGGTGTAATTGCTTGAAACAGAATGATTTATGGGATAAACTAAATAGTGGTCGTGTGAACGGTCCACAACCCAAGGCAAAAGCAGTTCACTTTCCAGCAACGCCATCTATATAGACAGGCCTGCGCTCAGCTGGTTTTGACGCAATCATTTCCTTTGATGACGCCATCAGTATCCACAATCCAGTGGTCGGCGACTGATGGCGGCGAGTTCCCGGTATTTGTGCGTTCCGTGATTAGTTTTCGTTTTCCGCGTTCAGTGTTTATTTGTAAGTAAAATTTCATCTAGTGATCCGGGAAAACAAACACGTGCGCGATGAAAGTGTGTCGTGCGGTCAAAAGATGTATTTTGTCAAGTGTGAACTGTTCCACGATGCTCTGCGACTGATCCCCGGGGCTGCGGCTTCGACCAAATTGGTGCAAGTGTCCAGAATGTGTGTTTTTAGAGGACTAAAATACCGTCTGGCGCAATTCCAATTGTAAACACATGTCGTGCCGGGAACATCGTCGTGTGCAGTCACTGCCTTGGCATGGCCTTGGCGAAGGAAATAATGACGTAACGATCAGCTGAGCGCAGGCCTGTCTATCTAGATGGCGTTGTTTCCAGTCCACGCTCGATACAAGCATGAGATCGAAAGCGTGCCACGATGTCATGTATTGGCCCCGTCAGAACGCTGCTTTACACTGTAGCTGTAGTGAAAGTGGAAGCTATGGGTTTTTGTTTGGTTTCATCTAAAGTTGAGCTTGAGATGATGATACGTAATAGCCGCCATACATTATCCGATCCGTCGCCCGATCGATCGGCCGATGGATCGCCACAAAATATCTGCCGATCTCCACTGCACACACACTGAGCGATTTTCGTGCGATGCGAAAACGAATGACAATTCAAAAAATAGGTTATGATTCACTCCCAATCCAACCTAGATTCATTTTTGTTAACTATTTGGATGTGTGTGGTATTTTCGTATACCACATATTTGATATTTCAATTGCAGTGCCATTTAAATCATTAGAATCCTTGAAATTTCATCATTTAATAATTTGGTAATTTGACATTCACTTGCGATAATCACATACACTACCCAATCGATCGTCACCGATCGATCGCACGAAAATCGCACTAAAATATCGGCAGATCAAAATTGATCGCCCGATCGGTGCGATTTCCACAAACACACGCCAATCCGTCGGCCGATATTGATTTCGGGCGACGGATCGGCCGATCGATCGGTGTGTGTATGGCACGTTTAAGACGAATACCTTTGTTTTAGAATGTTGGGATTGTTTTCTGTATTTGGAGAAACTTGGGTGTGCGGTGGGACGCGACGTAAGTAAATTATTTTTGATATGTTTGCATTTGCAGTCAGCATGGGTTGTTGCGTATATATTTAGAAGTATACACAATGCGTGCATTGCATACTGCATAGAGATGAATATGAATGGATTTAGATGGGATTGCTTTGGTGGATAAATGATGGTGGTTTTGCTTTTAGATAGATAATGGGATGGGATCTTTGAATATATAGCCATGGAATGAGCTTGTCCTATATGTCTCCATAGAAACAGTGGCTCCAAAATCTGGGTACTAAGTCGACATGTGGTCGACAGTCAGCTAACTCAGTAGACCGTTTAGAAATTATGAAATTTAAATATTGACAAAAATTGACGTTTGTTTATGCACAATTCGACAGCCCGGTCAACATTATGTCAATACCGAAACGCCAACTGAGTAGGCTGACTGTCGATAATCTGACAAGAACTGACTTTTATTCATGCACAATTCGACAGAACAGTCAACATATGTCAATATCAAACAACAACCGAGTAGGCTGACTGTCGACTTATTCGCCAAATGTTGGAGCCAGAAATATACAATACAAGCTCATTCCATGGCTCTATGTTCTAAGGATGGGATGTGAGTGAATGAATGTATTGTAGTACATTATATGTATTGAGAAATGAACGTGGATTGGTTATGCGTTGGGTAATATTTATGCGATGGGCTAGTTTGGGAATTAATTTTACAGTGAGGCATTCTTAAATTGAACGACTCGAAGGCTATGTCGTTGTGCGGAATCTTTCGCTCATCCTCATGAGTCGTTCAAAAAGAGCGACTCGTTACTGTGTTACATATCACTAATTTATATTAAACGTAGTTCTAGCTTGCAATCTGTTTTCCTACGCAAAACATGTAGTGTAAGTATACTACTTTTATTCTTACCAAATCTATAAAAATGTAAATTTTATAGTAAAGGGCTCTGTATACTTCATCGTGAACGTGAAAAAAGGTTTTCTTGGAAAATACAGTAGACTCGCGAAACAAAAACTGCGTCTAACATGAACACCCGGTTACGTGAGCATTTTTTCTTTACATTGGCTACTCTAAAACGTGAACAATGCTTGAAAGCACTAAAAACACATATTTCTTGGAAAATTACCGTTAAAACAACAGCTTTATGCATTTTTGCAGCATTTTTCTTCCAGAAAAAGTTATTGTTTGTGATTTGTCGCAAGTTCTTTTTGAATTTCGTCCACACTTGTAATTTGTTCTTGTGAATTTTTAGTCTTTCGTTAAAAATGTCGTCGAAAAAACCAGTAGTGTTAACGTTAAAGCAAAAAGCGGATGTTATTGAAGCTTATCGACCTATGTATCGTCACTTGAGAAGAAAGCCCCTGGGCGGAAATCCGAAAAGCAGAGAATAACATTTTTGGCCTGTACGAACGCAAGTGGATTGCACAAAGTTAAACTGCTGGTAATTGGGAAAGCCAAGAGTCTGCAATCATTCAAGAATTTTGATTATCCGCTTGAATACAAGAGCTCAAAATCGGCATGGATGACAGCAGCCATATTTAAAAATTGGTTCCACGATTCATTTGTACCACAGACAAGAACGCTTTTCCTCGAACTACAAAAATTTTAAGTCTTTTCTATACGTTACTAGGTTAAACGTTTCCTGAAAGATCGAGGCCTACCAATGAAGGCACTATTATTAATGGACAATGCCCCATCTCACCCATCCGAAAAAGATTTAAGAGCCACCGACGGGTGCATAAGTTGCATGTTCTTACCACCGAATGTAACCCCCCTGATCCAGCCGATGCACAGTGTCGCGAAATGGACAAAAATCGAAAAATCACAAGACTTTTTTTTTGTTTTAATTGAGTTTGAAAGTATCCTATCCCTTAAAGAACATATTAGAGCTTCCGAAAAATGTATTCCTAAGTTGGTGTTTGTTTGTTTTGTTAATAATATTATGGGCTAAAGTTGACCAATGGGAAACTTTGGAAATGTGATGTATAAGTTGCGATTCGCCTGTTGGTCATAATACAAGTGCTGGTTAATCATATTTTTATTTGTCGGTTAGATTGGACTGTAGACTTTTAGTTTAAGACAAAAAAATTATAAAAAAAAATGTTAATAGTATTAAATAAATAACATAATTAATCTAATTCGAAAAATAAACTTTAAGCAAGGATTAGAAAAATGCGCCCAAAAAGGTATTTCCAGGATAAGAATTTTTGGTAAGCTACATATATATACTTTCAAGTGATCTAGAGTTTGCTTGCCTTTAGCTGCCTTTTTGGACGTAATTCACCTTTTTATACCCTTCACATATATGTGAAAGGGTATATTAACATTGTCATGAAGTTTGCAACGCACAGAAGGAAGCATCTCCGACCATATAAACTATATATATTCTTAGTCAGTATGATGAGACGAGTCGGTTAAGCTTTGTCCGTCTGTCCGTCTGTCTGTCTGTCTGTCTGGCTGTATGCAAACTAGTCCCTCAGTTTTAAAGCTATCGAACTGAAATTTTGTACAGAGCCTTCTTTCTATTGCACGCTGTAAATATGTCGGAACGAATGGAATCGGACCACTATGTCATATAGCTGCCATAGGAACGACCGGTCCAAAAATTCGTTTTAGTGAGAAAAACTTTTTTATTTCTAAAGATATCTTTTTCAAATTTCATAGTAATCAATAGTATAATTAGCCAAATCACATCCCCGAATTTGGTTGAAATTGGACTACTCTATCATATAGCTGTCATAGGAACGACCGTTCCAAAACCAAGTTTTTGTTAGAAAAACTTTTTTATTTTTGAAGATATCTTTACCAAATTTCATATTATTCAATTATATTGACTATTAAATCACACACCTAAATTCGGTCGAAATCGGCCCACTATTTCATATACCTCACATAGGAACAATAAAATCGGAACAAGTTTTACTACAAAGGTATGATACCCTTCACGCGAAGGCTAGCTTGTTCAGGATAAAGTCGCAATAAATGCGATGGTTATTATATTTTCAGACCTCCAAAAAGTGACAATTATAGCAAAATTATAACAAATCTAATAATATTTTGATAGATTAAATAGTAACTTTATAGTGCAACAAAAAAAAGTAAAAAATAATAATAATAATATATTCATAAACTCTAGAAATAAGAATAATTTCAAAAGAACTCTAAGGAAGGTTAAAAAAAAATAAGGTATGTAAATCCAAATATTTGCTCCTTTATTGCCTGAATCTGCTAAGTGCACCTTCTGATCAAGTTGAAATTACCAAATGGCTAAGACAATGAACTGCTTATTATGTACATCAAATTTCATTAAAATCGATCCACACGTTCTAAAGATATTAATTTAACTTTCACGTCTAACACCCACACACTCACACTATTGCCTATATCTCCGAAACCGTTTATTGAATCAAATTGAAATTTATCCCTAACAAAGATAACCAAACACTTAATATGTCTACCAAATTTCATTAAAATCTGAACATCCGTTCTCAAGATATTGATTTTTGTCCACTTTTTCACACATTCGCGACACTGTGCGATGGACCAGAATGCTACCCGCATTACGAAATTATATTACAGAACGAGCCTTTTGACATCAGTTCTGGCGGAAGGAGCGGACATCTCCGTTATCTTAAAAAAATTGACTCTTAAGGACGCTGTCATTTTCTTAGAGTCGGCCTGGAGCCGACTGGACTCAAATACTATTTCAAAATGCTGGAACAACATTTTGAAAGATAATAATGAGGCTCCAGAAGATGAAATTCCTCTAAGTCTCCTAAGAGACAGACTGATTTCCGAAATAAAATCTCAAACAAACACCGCAGCTGAACTCCTTAACGCCATCAGTCCTGAGGTTTCAATTCTGTCATTCAATTTATTTCATTTAAAATTTCCATACATAATATTGTTCGCAGGGTAATTATACTATTAATGAAATCAGAGAATGGAACGAATGTAAAATCACAAACACACTTTCCTTCTTGCATTGAAGGGTTTTGGCAGCTCTTGGCCGTTGTGAAACGGGTCGCTCCGGTGCGTAGAACCGTCTGCCGCAGGAACTTAGGTCCGAATCCAGTGCTCTCGTCCATACCACCAACGAAATCTCAGGAAGAGGAAAGACTTCCGAGAGCCACGAGAACAACACTCGCCCAACTTCGGTCAGGCTGGTGTTCGCGACTGAACTCCTACCTATCTCGCATTGACCAGGACGTCTCAAACACCTGTCCTGCATGTAATGAAACTCCTCACGACGTAAACCATATCTTTCACTGCCCAGCTGCACCCACTCACCTGACCCCAAGATCGTTGTGGGAGAACCCAATAGAGGCAGCTAATTTTCTTTCCCTCAACACCGGGGATGAAGACGATACTATAGACATGTATTAACAGACAAACACATCGAATTCTGACCATTGCTACAACAACAAGATAAAATCACAGATCAATTGCCAGAAGCAGGACCAATATCTAGTGATGAAGAATCCAATATTGTTGGTGACACTGAGGTCAAAATTCAACCAAAGGAAGCCGTAGAGAGCCTCAATAAAGATTTACAATGGACAGAAAGTGAAATGGTCTGTTACAACGATGTTGCTGTACTTAAGCGACTCAAGGAAAAAGTAATACAGTAGCCGCTCGGAAATTAGAATTCGTGGAAATTAGAATTGCTTGGAAATTAGAACAAGCGAATTATGTACATTCGCCGCTCTAAAATTAGAATAAACTGTTCTAATTTTCAAGCGTAAGAAGTGTGACTTTACATTTTCCCTTTTTTAACAATGAAATGCATTCCGTTACATTCTTGTTAAATAGGTACATAATGTTCTAAGAAATCTGGTACCGGAAATTGTCACGTTTGGGTAATTGGGTAAATTTCGACAGATGGTCTAACAAAACGATTGCCCCGATATTTCCAGAACGAGATCGTGGATATGGCCCGATGAAATCGACGTACAGGCGCTGAAATGTGCGCTCAGGAACGACAAGATTCCCCATGGGAGGTCTAAGAACTTCATTTGGGGCTTTAGTCTCCTTACACTTAATGCACACGCTCACAAAATTGTTCACTTCTACTGACATTTTCGGCCAAAAGTAAAAAGTCCTGAGGCGTCTTAGTGTTTTTCCTAATACTCTGGGGGCACATAGTGGATGATTATGCGCGCGTGCAATTAAGGTCGACGTTAAGCCCTCTGGAACCCATAACATCCATGAGTTTTCCTCCTGTATTTCGTTCCCGATCGCATACTCCGAGCGCCGGTATACAAATCCGTCCAGAACCTTTAGATCCGGAAGGCGGTGTTGGTTTTCTTGGATGTGTCGAATTAATGCGATATAAGAGTCGGGTCGTGTCTAAATCCAAGGATTCTATCGAGAGGGCGTCAGCTGAGTATCCACGGGAGAGCGTGTCGGGGGCTACATGCTGGCCCCCTTTCCTATGCTTAATGGTGAATTTAAAGCCTTGTAGCTTTAACGCCCACCTCGCTTCCCATTTAAGTTCGGTTGGGACATTAACCACTTTAACGAGGCATGGTCGGTGATAACCGAAAACTCGTGTCCCTCGACATAAGCGCGGAATTTTTTAATCGCCAGCACCGCTGCCAGACATTCCTGCTCAGAGACTGAATAATTTGTTTAGGCCGAGTTGAACTTTTCCGACATAAAGGCTATTGGGACTTCAGCTCCGTCATCGTTTAGCTGAACTAATACTGCTCCAATGCCAGACTGGCTCGCATCGCAATGGATAGCGAAAGGTTTTGCAAAATCCGGGCTATGCAAAACGGGAGCAGACGACAAGTTATCTTGTAAAGCCCCAAAAGCCTTCAGTCCTTCCTCGGACCAAGTGAAACGTCCTCTGCGAAGCATGTCTGTCAGTGGAGCTGACAATGACGCGAAGTTGGGCACGAATCGACGGTACCACCCACATAATCCGAGAAATCGACGCATCTGTTTCACCGAACTCGGCCTTGGAAATTCGGCAATAGCACGGACTTTTTCCGGATCTGTTTTGATTGTTCCGTTCCCAATTATTTGGCCTAAATAATGAACTTGCTCTTCTCAACGTTAAGGCTTAAACCGGCCTTGGGAAAACAAAGAGCCAATTCCTGGAGGATCTCAAAATGTTCCTCGAATGTCTCCGTAATTATCAGCAGGTCATCCAAGTAAATGAAAACCTGGTGGCGCAGATGAGCTGGAACGACTGGGTCCATTAGCCTCTGCATGGTCTGAGGAGCATTGCACAATCCGAACGGCATCGGTACGAGTTGATACAATGGCCGACCTGGACCAGTGAAGGCCGTCTTCTCCCTTGACTCTGGGTCGAGTGGTATTTGCCAAAAGGCGTCTTTTAGGTCGAGACTCGAGATAACCTCGGGTTTGGGGAGTCGACCTAGTATACCATCGATCAGAGGCAAAGGATAAGCGTCCTTGACCGTGACGTCGTTCACTTTCCGAGCGTCCAGACACATCCGGACCTTACCGGGCTTCACTACAAGGGTGACAGGCGAAGACCAAGGACTGGTGGACTCTCTCAATGACACCCATTGCAAGCATCCTGTCAATTTTTGCAAAGAGGTGCTTCTCGATGGCGGGGGAGACTGCAAAATGTCTCTGCTTAATTGGCCTGCTGCCGCCGACATCGATGACGTGTTGTACAAGACTCGTACGTCCTAAGCCCTCAGCAGAAAAAGAAGGAAAGCTTGCAACGACTGCCATGAGTTTCGCCTCTTGAGTTGGAGAAAGATCATGGGTATACTAGATTCCGCTAGTGTGAATGTGAATTAGGAAAGCGATTTTGAAGAGGAAGACAATATTCCCCTGGCTAACCTAAGGCTCCGGCAAGAGACAATAGAATTGTTTCAACTTCTGGGACAGGTAAATTACGACAAATTCAAACTATACAATAGACAATGTAAAGGTCCCTTATTTACAATATGTAGGAGGTACCGTTCACGGAGTTCGAAGAGTGGAATGATGACAAAATTGATGAAAATTCGATTTCAACCAACAGTTGCGACTCTGACGACGAGGAGGTTGATGCCCGCGTTTCCCATGCAGAGGCAATTATTTGTTCCAATCGCTTGCTTTGCTGGGCAAAAGAAAATTATGTAACGGCATCCGAAATATTTGCGATTTAAAATATTCGCGACAAAGCCGTAAACTTGTCAGCAAATGTTGGCAAAAGTCAATGAAAAATAAGTGAATTTTCCACCACATAATTGTTTGCTTCATGTTTCATTTATATGCTTTTACCTCTTAATAAACAAACTTACATAAAACCTTAAAACGATTCTTTTTACATTAACTTACGGACCACTTTTTTCGACATTTTTTCAAAACGCTTGGAAATTAGAAAATCTTGGAAATTAGAATTGGCGAAAACTTTTTTTTCTAATTTTCGAGCGGCTACTGTACTACAAATAATTGAAAAAAATAAAAAACAGAAACAAAACACAATATTTCACATGAATTTTCTAGTTTATATATTCTAATTTATTTTATATATATTCTAATTTATATATTCTATCACATACATTGAATAATTGGCTCGAAAAATGTAAGTTTGATTAATATTTTAATATGTTCGTATAACATGAACCCCCGTAAAGGCGAACAGTCGCGGTTTAAAATATAATAGTTCACGTTTTCGCGAGTCTACTGTATTTGTGAAAATGATTTTTTATGTATGGGGATTATATTGGAATAAATGAACAATTCGATAGACTACATTTTGATATTTTTCAAGAAAACTTTTTTTTTTGTTTTCACGTTCACGCTGAAGTGTACAGAGGCCTTAAGTTCGAAAATTGTAGTATAGTAAACATCACTTTAATCATGGCAATCATACCATAGAGGAACTAGATCATACTACAAAGCTGCATTTACGTTTTTTTTTCCTTCTCCTTAGAACACACGTGCATAAACCCTGATATAAGCTCAGTGATCTGAACCGCACAGGCGATGCGTATATGTGTTCGGGTTGGCTGAATCCTATAAGGATTGTATGGCCATCTTGTAACGCGAAACTATGGTTTTCGTAGTAACTCCCGATTAAGTGTAACAACTTCGAGACGGATAATAAACGAACGCGAAACCGGTAGTATATTGATTAAGAGATAGATCAACGTGAAAAAAACAACAACACATAGTATAAAATATTTTACTGTTCTCAGAGATTCATCCAAGATTCCAAGTGATCGACTGATTCCATCTTATTTCAGAAAAAAAAAATAATTTAAACTTTATTATCTTATGACTAGTGTTTAATAGGTCTTTGGCCAAAAAGAAAAGAAAAATGACTACTTCTTCGTCAGAAAGGGATATTTCTTTTTTCGATTTCATATGCTAATATTACCCAACCCTCCGGGCCTATTTCCTTTAGGGAATCTGCAAAACCATTATTAATTCTATTTAGAATCGGAAACTTAGCTCGCATACTGTAATATCTAGGGCATTCCATTATTATATGGTAGTTGTTTTCAGGCACATTACAGTGAGTGCAATCCGGAGACGGGATCTTATTAATTTTATTTAAAAAAGCTTTGTTGTAACTATGATTGATAATAAGGCGATTAGCTATTTTAATGATTTTAGGTTTAGTATGTTTGAATTTAATCTTTTTATACCAGCTTTCAGTATCTACTTTACTAATGATTTTGTGAAAGAATCGCCCTTTTTCTCTAGATGTGAGGTCGAAATCCTCTTGCCATCTCCTAAAAATACGTTCTTTAATTATATTCAAGGCTTGATTTAGTGAGAATGATGGGATGAATGGAGTTCCATCTAATCTGGCTTCGTTCGCCAACCTATCCACTCGTTCATTAAATGTCAGACCTCTATAGGACGGGATCCATATTAAAATCAGTCTATTTATATTAGATGAATGGACCGTTTCTTTGATGAGTTGTGCCGTTGGAGAGTCACAGTCTTTTTTATTAACGATATCACAGGCCACATTACTATCTGTGAAGATAGATACGTATGGAAGGTTCCTGTTAGCGGCATGTTGCACTGCTTTAAGTATAGCTACTAATTCCGCTTCCACTACTAAAGTATCAGCAGGTAAGCTGAACTTACCCACGGCTTCATCAGACTTATTAATAAACGCCGCCCCCACAGAGGTCGTGTCTTTGGATGCATCGGTAAAAATTGCAGTTTCATTTGGATCCAGAACGAGCCCCGGCAAGGATCCCAGGTTGTCATTTAATAAATCCTCATCACTTACAATATTAATTTTTTTATCTTTATTAAAGATGAGTATTTTATTCGCAGGAGTGTTATTTTTAAGATGTGGAAGGTCTCTAAGAATATCGCCAAATATCCTCCAGCATTCCCCATAACTAGACTCAATATTTTCAAGGATCGCATTCTCAATCTATAATTCCACAAACTCTGGCTCGAATGTAATTCTTTTTGCCATTTCTTTGGCCGTGAGCCATAACCCTCTAGGAGTCGGCGGAAGTTCATTGGCCAACACGTAAAGTGCATTTATCGGGGTGGATGGGGTGACCCCCAGACATTTCCTTAAAAATGGATTGCAGTAGGATGTTACCTTGTTGGTAGTTGTGGTATTCATATTAGCCGTAGTTGTTCTCGCATACTCAATTTTGGGACGAATGTGGGTCCTAAACAAGGTGAGCGCCTTGCTAGGATGTAGACCTTCAGTTTATTTATTAATTACATTAAAAGTTAATTTATTAAAATTATTTTTCTTTATTACTTCATGATAATGGGGAAGAACCGATAGATTCCAAGATATAAAGAATCCAAGATATTTAAGTTTTTTAGAATTCGTGATGGTTTGATTATTAACGTAAATATTATGTTGTGAACAATTAGCTTTAGAAAAAATAAAAAATTGAGATTTCTCAAAATTAACCGGAAGCTTAAGATTAGTTAATGTATTACTACTTTGCCTTAACCCCTAGCGGGGCATAGCGCGTCAACTACTCCTGCGCGCCATCGTACTCTGTTCTGGGCAATGGGGCGCAACTCCCCAAAAGACTTACCCAATACCTGACACTCCTTTGCCACAGATCGACGCCATGTGATTCGAGGACCCCCTCTTGGTCGGCCTTGGTTGGAAATGGGGTTCCATTTCATGGCATGCATAGCAATGCAGCTATCACTCTTCCGCAATGTGTGACCTATCCACTGCCATTTTCGCCTGCGTATCAATTCGTCGATTGGCATCTGACCCGTACGCCGACTTAGCTCTTCATTTGATATTGTTTCGGGCCAGAAAATTCTTAAAATTCGACGAAGACATGAGTTGACGAAAACTTGCAGCTTTCTGGTAACTCCTACGGAAACTTTCCATGTACTGCTCCCATACAAAAGCACTGATAGTACCAGGGAGCGAAACAGGCCCAGCTTGGTCTTGATGCTGAGATAACTGCTCTGCCAGATTTTGGACAGCATGCCGTATGCTCGTTTAGCCTGGTTGATACGACGAGCGATGTCCTGCTCCGTACCACCATTTTCGGCAACGATGCTACCCAGGTAGACGAAGTTGTCCACCTTCTCCACAGGCTGCCCATTAATATTGATGGCAATAGGTGTCGGATTTCTTTTTCGCAACGGCGGGCTAAGAACCTTGGTCTTGTTGGTATTAATCTTTAGCCCAACCTTGCTTGCCTCCCTCTCGAGATCTAACGCCATTGCGGACAGATCCATGATTTTGTGGGAGAGTAGGCATATGTCGTCAGCGTAGTCAAGATGTTGTAGATAAGATGTCAAAGTCCATTGAATTCCTCTGTCGAGTCCGGATAGGGCTGCATGCAACACGTCGCCGATCACTATGAGGAATAGGATCGGTGAGAGGATGCACCCCTGCCGAACTCCACTGCGAATCTCAAAGTCCCCCGACACCTTACCTTTATGCAGAACGCGACATTTCGCGCCGTCATAGGTTGCCTTAATAATAGCCACAAGCTTCTCAGGGATGCCTCTCCTGCGCAAGGCCGCCCATATAGAATCCCGGTTCACACTATCGAAAGCCTTTTCGAAATCGATGAAAAGCAAGTGAAGCGGAGAATCGTATTCAGCGCATTGCTCGATGATGATTCGCAAGGTGTTAATGTGATCGACACAGGAGAATCCGGATCGAAAACCAGCCTGCTCTTCATCAATTGTGCTTTCTAAGTGGGCCTTTAGTCTTTCCAGGACGATTTTAGCTATTATCTTGGCAACGGCAGGAAGCACACAAATGCCTCTCCAATTATTACAGTCTGTGAGGCTACCCTTCTTTGGAAGTTTGATGATCAAACCTTCCTTCCACTCAGTGGGAAAGGTCTCTGTATTCCACGCTTTATCAACAAGTGGGTGCAGCAAATCGGCAGTTACGCTTGGCGCTGCTTGATAAAGTTCGGCAGGGATACCGTCAAGTCCGGCGGCCTTTCCTCGTTTCAGTGCAACAATTGCAGTGACTATTTCCTCTTTAGTCGGGGCAGTGGACCGTATACGCACATTTTGATGGCTAGCTAAATTATCTATATGAGGGGGAACTTCACCAGAGGTTACACGGTTCAAGACCGCGGCGAAGTGTTCTTTCCACCGCCTCATTTGATCTTCTTCCAAGATAAGTAGCTTTCCATCACTATCTTTCACCGGGTGTTGGCAGGAGTTACGACCACCTGTAAACTCCTTGATGACACCGTATACGGCGTTTAAGTTGTTACTTCTAGCGGCTTCTTCTGCTGACGCTAAAAGAGAATTGGCATAAACTCTTTTATCGCGTCGCACACTACGCTGAACTTCTCGAGCTTTCTGACGGTAAAGGAGTTCGATGCTGCTTCGATTGTCGTCTGATGCTGCAGCCAAACGAACTTTCAGCTCCTTTCTTTCAACAATCCGCTGCCATGAAGCGTCGGACATCCAGGGCTTATTCCGGCAATCCGGGTTTGGGCCAAGGATGGTATTTGCGCTATCAATGTACGCATTTTTTATGGCATCCCAGTTTTCGTTTATGTCACTATTTGGGTGACTAGTTATCTCAGCCGCTTTTTGCGCAAGATGGTCATTATATTGTTGTAACACAGCTGGATTTTTTAGTCGAGCGGTGTTGAATTTGCGGGGCCTGGATCTTTCGTCGCTGGGGCGGCGCACGGCTGCAATACGCAATCGAACATTAGCGATCATTAGATAATGGTCTCTTCCCATCCCAATATCGGCACCCTTCTTGTTTCGCACGTCCAGGAGGCAACTCTTGAATCTTTTACTAATGGCAAAATGGTCGATCTGATTTTGTGTTCTGCGCCGATCAACAGAGGACCAACTGATTTTGTGGTGGTCCTTATGCTCAAACATAGTACCACCGATGAAGAGACTGTGAAAGTTGCAGAACTCTACAAATCTTTCACCGTTGTCATTACGATCACCAAGACCGTGTCTCCCCATCACATGTCTGAGCCCATAGTTATCAGCGCCAACTTTCGCATTCAAATCGCCCATAACCATTATAATGTCACCTTTAGGTGTTCTGCTCTGAACGGCGTTTAGTTCTTCGTAGAAGGAGTCTTTTGCCAAGACATTGTCGGGTTCAGTAGGGGCATAACATTGTATTATTGAGATGTTCCTCATTTTGGTCCGGAACCTGGCGGTCAAGACCCTGTCAGAGACCGGTTCCCAGGATAAGAGACAGTTTCGCGCGGCTCTGGTTAAAAGGAGCCCCACTCCTGACTCACGGCGACTACCGGTAGCTTTACCGGAGTACAACATTACAGTGCTGCCCGTTGGAGAGATGAATTCTCCGCTGTTCCACCATCTTATCTCACTAACTCCTAAGATGTTTAATTTGTACCTCAGAAATTCACTCTCTAATTGAAGAAATCGTGCGTTCTGGGGACCTTCTGATCCATTGTCCAGGAGAGTACGCACATTCCAGAATCCAATCTTTGTCATTGTACGATAGCTAAAAGTCGTAACCGTTGAGTCAGTCCTTATCCGAGGCATAGTTGACGTTTCGTTAGCATATAAAGATTTCGGATAGTGCAAGTTGCTGGCATACACATCCTGTCCTTTGATTGTCGGTTTTAACGACAGGCCCTCAAAGGGAAAGGCCGTGGTATTTTTTTCACACCCCACACCACAGGGGTACCTCAACCAAATCATCGCACCGCCATCACTGGCGGCTTGACGTTGGTTAGCAATGGTCAGTGACCACTGCCGTTCCAGGGGGCGCCCACGCGGAGGACTATGGAAGAAGAGTTTTTGCCCCCCCATGTATTAATAAACTTCGATGCAAATAATTCAAGGTTATCTATGGCTTCCTGGATATTTTTCCCCCGAGAAAGCAATAAGAAATCATCAGCAAATTGGTATATGATATTGAATTCGTCTGACAATTCATGAATTTCATTGGTGTATAAGTTGAATAACGTTGGACTAAGACAACTGCCCTGAGGCAGTCCATTATCCACCACCAGCTGAACTTCATCAAGGATCAACAGTCGTTCCCTTAGAAACTGGTTCATCCAACCAGTAATATCAGGTGGAATGTTTAGCCGACTCATGGTTTGGGCGAGTTTGGATCGGTCCACATTCTCATATGCAGAGCTTATATCAAATACAGCACACACAGAGACCATTTTATTAGTTTTATTAACTTGAACAGTGTTAATGAGGTCATTAATACAGTGTGTGGTGGCTTTTTTGGGCCTAAAAGCATATGAATTTTTTGATAATATTTGGTGCTCATTGATGAATTGAGTTAGTCTGTTTAACACCATTTTGTTGATTAGTTTCAGTGGGACACTCAGTAATGAAATAGGGCGGTAGTTTTGAATAAGATTTAAATCTTTATTGGGTTTGGGAATGGGAATAATTTTTATGATTTTCCAAAGTGCCGGGATTGTTTTGGATTCCCAGTAATTGTTTAGGATTTCTAAAAATTTACTTCTGGCATCAGAATTCATCATTTTTATGTTTGTATGAGATCCCATCAACCCCGGGAGCTGAGTTATTGCTCTTATTATGTAGTGCCCACAAGAGATCCGAGATATCAAATTCAATGCTGTCATGTTCATTATCCTGATGGTGGTCATCTATCGCAGTCAAGGGCCGACTAGGTTTACATAGGTTTAAGAATTCTATCTTTCTCTCAGTGACCCAAGTGCCACAGTCGTTCTGAGAAAAGAAAGTATGTTGGACGTTCTTAAACAATTCATGCATCTCTTTAGGATCTTTGGAAAGGTTCATACGGTTAATTGTCTCCTTCCAGGTTTTTCTTTTTTCTGCTCTAACCGCCCTCTTCCAAGTGTACTTGGCCTCCTGTAGTGCTGAGAGATTTTCGAAATTATTATTCAGCTTAAATTTAGCAGATGTTCGTTCCAGCTCCAGAAATAGGGCTTTCAGGTTGCTGTTCCACCATTTTTTGGGGGTATACGAATTTTTCTCGACAAAGAAAGTAGCATCCTTAATCGAGCGTTTCATGGCTTTATTAAAGCTGTTGATGTCATTTTCAAACTCGATCTTTTCCATATTGTTTTTCAGGATAGAGTAGTTCACGATTTTCTTTTTCTTAATGGGAGTTCTATTATGTATGTGAAAAATAATAGGGATGTGCCTGGAACCAAATATCCTCACATTCAATGTGTGCCAGTTTTTAATAAGGTCCGTACGGTTAGTAAACGTGACATCCAATACCGATGGTCTCCCATTATTGGTGATGAATGTTGATGCACTATTGTTGTAGATGTTGAGGCCACAATCTGCCGTTAAATTATCCAAGACAACACCCCTATTATTATCAAATCTACTGCCCCAGTCCAATTTGTGAGCGTTGAAGTCTCCCACACATAAAAGATTTTTGTTACTGTAGTTCCGAATTTTACAGAATAAATCTGTAAGGTTTGTTGTAAAAACCCTTTCTTCCTCCTTATTTCTCGAAGGGGGTATATAAACATTTAAAATAATAAAATTCTCTGGGAGATTTGTCGTTTCAACGAAAATAAAATTCAAAGGATTTTGTAATTCAATTGCCTTACATCTAATTTTTTTACAATCAGGATGGCCACTCCACCGTAACCATCGCTTCTATCATTAAAAAAAGAATAATAGTTGCTAAAATATGGTTTAAACTTATTAGGATTTAATAATGTTTCTTGAATTAATGCTATGTCAATTTTGTGCTGATGGCAAAATGATTCAAATGTGTCTTTGTTCTTATTTCCTAGTCCCTGTATGTTCAATTGAACACACTTCATTGTGGTTTGTACACTGCCTTTTTAATCTGTTTGTATCTAAATTATCGTTTTGCGTAATGCCTATATTTGCTTCTTTAGAATAGTTACTAATGAACGCCCTTATGTTGGGGTCATTAGGGTCCCAGTTATTTTCAATAAACTCCAATAGATTCTTACATTTATTTTCCAAATTTATTATTAATTGTGTCTGATTATACCTCGCGCAAGGCTCCGTTGGTTGAGGGGTATTATAGTAATTCATATTCGAGTTGGTATTATACGACTTTGTTATACTGTTATTAATCTCTTTGTTACCGTTTGGATACATGAAGGCAAGTTGATTGGGTATTGTTACGGGTCTGATGATGTCCTCGTGTCCTTGTCTTATTTTTTCATATTTGTCCATTTTGGCAAAGGACCTCTTTCCTAGTTGGATTTTATTAGTATCTTCAACTCTGTTTCTAAAAATGTCCTGGTTTCGATTATTAGTCTGTGCTTGTCTTCTGTTGTTTGCCATGGCTTCTGTTACACTCGGGTAATCACTGACATAATTTTTAGAACCTAATATAATATAGTAATTACTATAGTTTCCCTCGAGTACTTCTTTCCTTGACTTATTAGACACCATCATGATTTCCAACGTTTGTTGTTCTTGTCTTCTCTTGGGGCAGTCTGGGTTGAAAAAGTTATGTTGTTCAGATCCGCATAATATACACAAAATATTGGTGCAAGTTTGATTACAGGCGTCAAAATCTGAACCACATTTCAAACATTTCCTGACCTTCGCTTTGCGGAATTTGCTTACATGTCCAATTCTGCCGCAATTGTAGCATAAGCGTACTCTTGGGATGAAATATTCAACCTTCTTGACTGCATGACCGTAGTATATGATACTTGGAATTTTGACCGTGTCGAACTCAACCTTAATTGACGTAGTTGGCACGATGTTTCCGTCATTATCTTTCCTGTTGAACCGATAAACGCTAAGGATGCCACATGCACCTTGGAGTTTTTCCATTAACTTTTCCTCGGATATGCAGATAGATACGTCTCGGATGATACCATAACAAGAGATACAATTTTGAGGGATGTACGCCTTGTACCCATTGGTTTTTAATGTCGGATTAGATATAATCGCGTTTGCATCTTTGGGATTATTAAACGTCACTTTTGCCGACCGGAAATTTGCGTATTAGATTCTTACTAGTCCCCTAACACGACAGTGTTCCATGAAATCGTTAAGTACCATTTCCGAGATCCTCTTATCCTCGGTATTTTGGATCATAACTACAAATTCTTTTTCCGTTGAGTCGTCTTGATATTTATAAGTCCTCATAGTACGGCTATTGGTTCCGTTATTGCCATCACATGACTTAGCGGTATCTTTTTCCGCATGTTGGGCGTCACTAACCACGTGTGTGTCAACCATGCTTTTGTTTTTGGATGCATTGGTGTTATCCACTGAGTCAATTATTCCGATCATTTTTACTGGGGTTACATCCCTCGATCTTTGACCACCCGATGTCTTTTTCTTTTTTTTACTTTCTCCCCGGGTGTCCGGGGGATCCGGCTCTTCCATCTTAACCTCTAACCTAAAACCACTCAAACACTATTCGTTCTATGTACCAAGTATTAACTAGAAAAAAAAACCACTACAACTTGTTTATAGATGGAACTAATCAACCCCGGAATGCAAATATGGAATAATCTCACCAACTAAGAAGAACTCCACAAAAAGGAACGCCACAATGGCCGACCACGATGATCGATCCGATTCAACCACTATACTCTGTGAAAAAAAAAGACGATCACGACCCGACTACGTCCACCACCAATCGCTTCCTTATGCAGAAAGCTGCATTTACGTTGTTAATTGCCTTAACCCCTCCAAGGGCATGGACGTGGACGCGTCAACATCTCTTGCATTTCTTTGCCTTGTTGACGTTTCGATAGCATGCAACTCCCTCTAGCTTAGTAGAGCGGTGACCGAACGAACCCGATCACCAAGCGCGTAGTATACTACATTTATGCAAAAATGTAGTATACTGAACCTTACTAGTTTTTATTCATACCAGCCAAAGATTCCTACCAGAGAAATAATAGTAGTTTCGCGCCAGAAGCCAGTTTACTTAATCTGGCTTCAATTAATTTGAAACGATATACCCCACATACACGGAGCGAACCGTCGCCCGATCGATTGGCCAATGGATAGCCACAAAATATCAGCTGATCAAAATTATATGGAACTGTCAAAAAAGTCGTCAACGATAAACGCATACACGGGCCGATCCATCGGCCAATATCGATATCGGGCGACGGATCGGCCGATCGATCGCTGCGTGTATGCTGGGTATTAGATCTACAGTGTAAGCAGATTACAACCAATTTAACTTACCTGATTCTCTTGAGATGCTAGATTCTCGTCCATAGCGTTGTCCATAATCCAATCGTCGAAAAACTCATAGATTCCAAGAGATTTTGTTATTGACACAACTTCCTCCTGGAATCGCCTTTGTGCGCGAACCACGGCAATGTTCTGATTAAAAATCGAATATTTTGCCACTTCTTCTTTTTTCAATGTACTCTCGGGGGGTGAATTGTACGCCGCGCGAAGTAGTTTTTCGCGAGATACTAACAGAGACTTGGACAACTGACTGATGCGCTCACATTTCTGATAACGTCGTTCACGACGACGGAATCTATCAAGGTTTACACGCAGTTTTAGAACGTCGGGTCGATACCCTCCATCTTCAAGCGCTTTTTGAAATTTTTCTAAAGGCGACATATCGAACCGCTGGATCTCATTCTCATCATTCAAGAGCATCCTTAAGGTGGTCTCTTGTTCTGCTTCATTGTTAGCTGGGAATTGCGGCAAAAACTTATTTTTCAAATAAGCCTGGAAGTTATTAGGCAAATCACGCCATGTGTTTATGGAAAAGAACTCTTTAAACACATTCGAATCCTCGCATAAACTCCTCGGTAGACGAAAGGAAACATTGTTGATTATCGCCAGTTCTGTATCCCCGTCATCGTAGTTGCTCTCACCCGATGATTTCGACGACGTGATACTGTCCGAAGAATCAGAATAGTCCGAATCAGATTCTAGATCACCCATTTCAAATACATTTAAGTCATACTGAACACCAAAACCAAAAATATTTGCCAATGTTTTTAGTTCTGATGTTATGGGGTCATGGGTGTTCACTTGCAAGCCGTAATTTCTCACCAGAGCACAACACGAAAAAGAAATTCCAAACCAACTTTCACAATCTGCGCTTCTTCCCCTAAATATAAATGACGTTTGCCCCTGACTTGATCGACGAAATCTAAATCGCGCACTGGTTGGCCTAGCCCGTAAATACAATCAAAAACGGCACATACTTTATACATATATACTACTAACTTGGTAAAAAAAAAACGAATGTTTATTCCTTCCATAAACTGTCATTTACCCAAATGTCAAAAGAAAGCGTTGCAATTGTGGGATTTGACGTTACGCAAATAAGAGGAGCAATTACTGAATGATTGCTTACAATATCTGTAAATGCGTTAATTTCACACGTTCGATAAAACTAGCAAACCGAAGAACTATTAGCTTCCCTTCGCCGCGTTTCCGACCAACCATTACGAAGAAAATCTTTCGGAGGGTCAGAGCGACATAACTTTCAAGGCGTAGAGTTTAAAATAAGAGGAAAGTCGTGGTAGAGACATAGAGGAAGTAGGTAAGAGGTGGAACTCAGTACAAATAATTTTGCAGACAGGGACCACTGATATCTTTACTCTCAGGCTGGAGTGTCAGCTGATTGTCAAAGCACTAACGACATGACAAGCAGTCAACCAAGTGTGAACTCGCGCGGTCGCCCGGTAAAATTTCGCGATATTTGTGCGTAAAAGTGAGTTTAGTGTCGGGATTTTAAGTGAAAATAAAGGAAGTGGCTATCAGTGCCGTGTGAAAGTGAAAAACACGTGAAGTGCCGGTAAATATCGAGTAAAATGGTATATTGAAAAGTGCGAGGTTAGGAAAGTGCGACACGGGAAATTTAGAATTTTTCGTTAATTTTCCGGCAATTTGGCTAGTGTGAATGGTGCAGCACTACCTTGGGTCGAATCCTCGGGCCGGTGAGCTCAGCGAAAACTCCCGGAAGTGCCCCCAAAAAGTGAATTCAAAGTGGTTGTCAAATGACAACATTACAGGTGATTTCCGGCCTTTTCATCGGAATTCATAGGGTAAGTATACGTTTTTTGTTGTGCTAAAATTTTAGTGGATTGATGCGCCCCAAAATGCGGATTTTGACGACGATGTTGACGAACCGGACGAAAGTTTCACCGCCAGGCATCTAGTCCTGTCAATTGCAGTGAAACTTTTGTCTGGCTCGTCAACAACGCGTGCAAGATCCGTATTTTGAGGCGCATCAATCCACTAAAATTTTAGCACAACAAAAAACGTATACTTACCCTATGAATTCCGATGAAAAGGCCGGAAATCACCTGTAATGTTGTCATATAACAACCACTTTGAATTCACCTTTTGGGGCACTTCCGGGAGTTTCCGCTGAACTCACCGGTCCCAGGATTCGTCCCAGGGTAGTGCTGCAACATTCACACTAGCCAAATTGGCGGAAAATTAACGAAAAATGCGAAATTTTCCGTGTGGCACTTTCATAACCACACTCATGTCTCGCGCACTTTCGGGGCAGTTCATTTTGGTCGGAAGTTCGCGGCACCTTGCGTTTTTTTCACTTTTAAATATCAGTAATAAGCACTACTTTCAATTGCTCTTAAAATCGCGACACTAAAATCACTTTTACGCACGAAAATCGCCAAGAGGTCGACTGCACGCGTTCTTCACTTTGTTTACACATGGTTCACTGCTTGTCATGACGTCATTACTTTGACACTCCGCACTGAGAATAAAGATGGCGGTGCAGGGACGCACCCACTAGGAAAAATCGGAAGACCTTCTCGTAGAAAGTTTTTAGAAGGTTTTTTTTCATTCCGAGGAAGCAAATACGGAGGGATTTAGAATGAGTTTAGAAAGCAATATCATTTCATTCCCGAGTAGGAATTTGGGAGCTAATTAGAAGGAATATATTTTCCCTGTTTTACCGCACTTGTGAATTCCCCCATTTCGATTCAGAAATGAACAAAATATTTCAATTCATCGGGCGACCGGTAGCGCAGTGTGTTGAGGAATCAGTCTTCTGTTTGACTACTGGCGTTTCGGGTTCGAATCCCGTCCACGACGACATTTGCGGCCATGGATGTGCAGGAGGTGCATGCTGGCAACTGCAGTTTCCGAAACCAATTTATGCCAACGAAACGTCAACTGGGCCACATGGAACAGTTGACGCGCTATGCCCCACAAGGGGTTAGGGCAATTGAGTAGTAGTAACATTTTTTATTTATATTTTTACTGAAAAGAAGGCTTTTATATAAGTCCTTACTATTTCATTCCGAAGTATTGAAAAGAAGTCCTTTCTATAAGTCCTTACTATTTCATTCCGAAGTACTGAAAATAAGGTCTTTCTATAAGTCCTTCTCGAATCATTCCAAAGTACTCCCATAAAAGACCTTCGTGGAATGTCTTCTTTCCGCGGACATGGATATGGGAAATGGTATATAAAAAGGAAGGTAAAAAGAAGGCATTCTTTCCTTCCAAGAAGGTCTTCAGAAGGCCTTACTCCAGACTCTTTCTCCTACTGGGCACTTACCCCAACGCACACAAACTTATCCCGTTGAGCTGAAAACGACAGCTACAATTAGGAGGAAATCGCCCTTTAGAGCGATAAGGACAAAAGCAATTCCGAACAGCTGCTCAAAAGTCAAATTGGGCCCAATCAGTTTTAGTTGCGATTGTATAAGTAACACGGTGGATAGGTTACGTATGTGTGCGTGCATGGTTTTGGTTAGATTTCCCTGTATGCGTGCGATTTGACAGATATTTGGTATTGCCCGAATCGAAAAACAAGAGAATGAACGCACTTTTGGTATTACCCGACCGATCTGCTGTGATGGTCTTATCTCTTTCTGGTAAACGGTAACATATAACGCGGTGGTTTTGCTATCTGCTTTCCGCAATTCCATTGTGTACCGACAGTGGAATTCAATACATATGCAACAAATCCAATAGGAACAACCATCGTCTCAGTTGTACCATAGAGGAAGTAGATAAGAGGTGGAACTCAGTACAAATAATTTTGTAGACAGGGACGCACTTACTCCAACGCACACAAACTTACCCCGTTGAGCTGAAAACGACAGCTACAATTAGGAGGAAATCGCCCTTTAGAGCGATAAGGACAAAAACAATTCCGAACAGCTGCTCAAAAGTCAAATTGGGCCAATCAGTTTTAGTTGCGACTGTATAAGTAATACGGTGGATAGGTTACGTATGTGTGCGTGCATGGTTTTGCTTAGATTTACCTACATGCGTGCGATTTGACAGATATTTAGTATTGCCAGAATCGAAAAGCACTAGAATAAACGCACTTTTGGTATTACCCGACCGATCTGCAGTGATAGTCTTATCTCTTTCTGGTAAACGGAAATATATGACGCGGTGGTTTTGCTATCTGCCTTCCGCAATTTCATTGTGTACCGACAGTGGAATTCAATACATATGCAACAAACCCAACAGGAACAACCATCGTCACAGTTGTAATGAGTTCCACCTTTTATCTAGTTCCTCTATGGTTGTACTGAGTTCCACCTCTTATCTACTTCCTCTATGGTAGAGAGGGCACCGAAATAGAGCATGGAGAAAGTGGGCATTCCAAATAATCCATATGCATCATAGATATATATTAAACAGATATGAAATAGGCACAGAGTGGGGGTACAAATTTGAATATCGAGTTATGATTTTTATATTCGCGTCTGCACAGTGAAACACGCACAACACGTATTAACATTTGGCCCAGTGGCCCGAGGAACAGGGGGCCAAATGCTTCGTAAATGTCAAAATTGTGGCTGATGGCGTAACGACATTTACCGAACGTATAGCGACCGCGTGCAACTGGGTAGCAGTGCCCATGCGTGAGTTGGTTCGAAAATAACCTGAAGCACAGAATAGGGATAGAACTATTAACGAACTGTTTAATAAATATCTATGATATGCATCCTTTCGAATAAAACCCGCCATTGACGGTGCGATCCATCGTCAGATCAATCTGACGATGGATCGCCACAAAATATTTGACGATCGAAATCATATGAAACTGTCAAAAAAATCGTCAACGATAATCACATACACTGTGCGATCGATCTGACGATCACAAATATCGACAGATCGATCTGACGACGGATTGCATCGTATATGGGGCTATAAGGCGGCTATTACACCGGCCGCATCTTGGACGTATGCAGGGCAGTGCAGCGCAGCGCGCACATGGCATTATTGTTGTAACAATTGTCAAAATCTGAATTTATAACAACAATGCCATGTGCGCGCTGCGCTGAGCTGCCCTGCCTACGTCCAAGATGCGGCCGGCCTAACACTTTAAAAGTTCTTTTACAAATAACTTTTATAAAAGATATGTTCAACGAACTTTCATATTGTTAGGCCGGTCGCATCTTGGACGTAGGCAGAGCAGCGCAGCGCAGCACGCACATGGTATTGTTGTTGTAACAATTGTCAAAATCAGATTTTACAACAACAATGCCATGTGCGCGCTACGCTGCGCTGCCATGCCTAAGTCCAAGATGGGGCCGGACTAATAGCCGCCTAAGGCTTTTACAAATATCGTTGACGCACGATATTTTAAAAGAACTTTTATGAATGATATGAGCCGCCTAAGGGGGAAGGTGTGCAAGCATGTAAGAAAAGTACTTGAAACAAGCAACTTTCATGTCGCAAATCTTTTCTTAGGCGGCTATTACAGTATAAAAGTTCTTCGAAAATATCTTTTAAAAAAGATATCTGTAAAAGAACTTTTATAGTTTAATAGCCGCCTAAGAAAAGATTTGCAATATGAACGTTGCTTGTTTCAAGTACTTTTCTTAAGGTCGCCACCCACGGCAAGCATTTTGGTCGCGAGCATGCATCGAACCACGTCAAACTCTATAGAAAAAAAATCTCCTCGTTTCCACCGTTCTATGATATTTGATGGTTCGATGGAAGTTTGGTCGTGGTTGTGCTCGTTCATGGGTGGCGACCTTTACAAGCTTGCACACCTTCCCCTTTTCGCGGCTAATATCATTCATAAAAGTTCTTTTAAAATATCGTGCGTCAAAGATATTTTTGTAAAAGAACTTTTATAGTGGTAAACTGGTCAACAGTGGATCATTTTTCGCATGTTGAGCTATTGTTGCCACAAATTTTGCGACAGATATGAGATTTCAATTTTAATAGCTTCCTTAGCATGTTAGCTTTAATCTAAGCGCCACATTTTCTACCTTAACTAGTTTTTAGAGGGAAGAAATATAATTTGAAAATAACCTTCCAGATGATTCACTGTGCACCACGGGTGTTACACATTGAATCAGTGTAAGGTACACAGTGAATCAGTGGAAAAAACTAGCAAGTCCTATTGATAACAACCTTTATTTAGTTTTAATTATTTTTATTTAGAAATAGATCAACTTGTCATAAACAAAAACTTAAAATCACTTCGAGCTGCAGTAAAACAGAGCAAACTAGAGTAAAAAAAATCACATTTCAGCTGCGTTTCTTAGGAACTTAAAAAAAATGATAAAAATAAGGTAACAAATCACAAAATATTTCATTTAAATAATACTTAACGAATATCCATTCTTGAAAAATTAACGTTGAACGAAAAATTTGAGTTCTGAAGCCTTGAAGTGCTCCCATGCTCAATGGGCTTTGGCAAAATCATTTTTACGTCAAATTTTAAAACGAAAGCTTTGTCCGGAACATCTGGCAGCGAAAACATATATTGTGTGAATGATTTCTACATTTTCAAAGGACTTTTATAGTGTAATAGCCGCCTGAGAAAAGATTTGCGACGTGAACGTTGCTAGTTTCAAGTACTTTTCTTACAAGCTTGCATTCCTTCCCCCTTAGGCGGTTAATATCATTCATAAAAATTCTTTTAAAATATCGTGCTTCAAAGATATTTGTAAAAGAACTTTTATAGTGTAATAGCCGCCTTAGAAAAGCAACCTGGTATCCATTATCTTCCAGTTCTAAAACCTTAGCGACGTAGTAGACCAAACTCTTTTTTCCTTTAAATTCAACTAAAATGAATTCTCCCGGGGCAGCTTTCTGGAGTTCTTAGTGTTAAAGCAGCGTGTCGGCTACGAAAACCCCTCAGCCACTCAAAGCCTGCCATATTGTCTCGTTTCCATGTTTCGGAATATTTATTTTATTCAACAAAGTTGTTCCATATGCTAACTTTCGACAATCAATATTTGATAAGCCGTAAAATAAATAGGCAGACTCCTTCAAGTACGTAACTAGCGTTGCTTCTTGAGCTTCATTAAAAATTTTATTCACTGAATAATTTGGAACAAGTCTGACGTTGCTTTGTTCAGTACGGTTTTGATTGTTTTTGTGATACCGATACAATGTCGTAAAAGCTAAATTTTTGAGTTTTGCTGCTTGCCGGATGCTTTTCCCTTCTTTGATTAGATCGAGAGCTGATCGCATTTGCTCATTAGAATGGGCGCCCACTTTTCTTGCTTTTTTGGCACGTCCCATTTTTTGTACGCATATATAAAAAAATGTTAAAAACGAAATAAAAATTGAATATACAGGTACACAGTGGATCAGTGATTCACTGTGTACCACTTTAAACTGATTCACTGTTAACGATACTGCCATTTGTCAAAAAAACATTGCATATAATTAAACTATTGCACTGCAGTAAGTGATTCATAGTTTTTAATACACTAGAATTAACCAAATTTTAAAATATTACACTCAAATGACAGCACGACAAATACTTTCTTAGAAAGAAACAAAAAACTAACCAACAAAAAAATTACTTACCCATGCAAAAAACACAAAAGCTCACGCACAACTTCTCTCGACGACGGAACGCGCACGACTAATGGCCTGGTGCGAAGAGAAGTAAAAATGTATTTTTTTCTCTTTTGCAAACATTTCTCAAACATATTATTAACCGTATGAGGTGGCGGTCAGGTCTGTGGGGTAACTCACGGGCAAGTTTACATAGCACCTCCGCGTGGTGGCCGCTGGTAACTTTGCGAATAGCGAAGGCTGAGCTATGGGGCCGGTTGCGTGTACTGTCGCATTACGCGAGTACCGCCGTTTTGCGATATGTAAGCAATCGACACACTCCCTACCTGGCCAACTCTTGTGTTCTATAGTTTTGGCGAAGGTAGTCCATACGGAGTGTCAGATGTCCTAAATCCCCGGGGTGTTATGCGACCGTGCCCATCGGGGGAAGGTGACCAGGGACGCAAATGGTCATCACTAACGGAGCAAGTTACTGCCACACACCTGTACAATAACCAGTTGTATGGGTAGTGTAAACTGTCTCCCCGACCGTACGTTGGCAGAGGGGCGCCTATGAAACTCTCTGCATAGGTGACACGGCGATCAGGTGTGAGGCTGGAGCTGGTGACTGAGGTGAAAGTTCACCTGCGGGGTTCTGGATCCAACACTTCACTTTGCTCCTTTCTTGCACCTGGTGAACCGTGGTCTACAGAGTAGCGATCTGTTAGACTAGGAGAGAAACCTTGATTTGCTTCAAGGGTAGCAGGTGCAGAGTGGCATGAACGCCTACGGAGCTTTCGGGAGGTCGCGAGGGAGTCTGCTTCGCGGCACAAAGAGAGGAAAGGACGGCCGGATCGTCATAATGTTCCTATAGGGGCGGGGAGTAGCGGGAAGCAATATGCTGGCAGTTGCCTCGGCTGTGGTCCGAGAACGGGAAACCCAAACCTGAATTAATAAAAACAAGAATATGGAATTAGACAAAGACATTCTTGGAGGAAGTGGCTGGAGGTATTCCAATGAGATGGACAGCGACGACTCGCAAGGGTTGAAGAGGCTAATCTCTGAAGAAGACGCTCCAGGGGAGAAGGAAGGCGTTGTTGGAACGGACAATGACGCGCCAGAAGGCGCGGAGAGGTTAGTTCATACAACTCGCACTCTGATTAACGATCGATCTGCCGACTCCGAACCAATGCCAATCACAAAAAGTGAGAAACAGAGGATGAAGAGGAGGCGTCGAAGGGAAAGGCAGGCTACCGGGAAGATCTCGAATCAACTCGATGAGTTAGGGCATGAGGAGTCGACTCCGGAAGTGGAAAGACCGGTGAAGAGATTCAAGGGCGGAAACCCTGGAAACTCAAAACCGGACCAACCACGGGGGGAGAAGAGTCCTCGTGGAAAGACTGTTCCACTTGGTGGACCACCCGCAAGGGAGGTTAACCAAGGTGAAACAGTAGAGCGTGCGAGCCAGCGACCAGGCAGTAGTGGAAACAGTACTAAGAGGCCGAAGGCAAGCAAAAAAGGGAAACCTAGCCAGGGAAAGCAATCTTTTGCACAAGTGGCAGGAAGAGATCTTACCCTGGGTATCACCAACTTGTCGCGGCAGGGGGCTCTAGGGACGACACACCTGAACGCTTTCAAAGCGTCTCTCTTGTCTGCTCTGGATAACCTCAGTGAAGGTGTTGGTGATATAGGTTTTGTTGGCAATGCCAAACTGGTCGACGGATTCATTACCATCACGTGTAAAAATCAGGCGACCAAAAGCTGGCTTATCAACACTCAGCAAACCCTGACCAATTTATGGGAAGGTGCCAACCTGAGGGTGGATACCTTGCATGTGTTGCGTGACGAGGTAAGGATGATCATCCTTGCTCATGGTTGTACCGACAGCAAGGATATCATTCTGAAGAGGCTGCAAAGGCAAAATGAATGCGTGAAGGACACTTCGAAGTGGAGAGTTACTCACGAGGGAAAATTTGGCAATGCAGAGAAAGGGGGCAAGATACTCACGGTATGGTGTCCAAAGGAGGACGCGAAGGCTATTGAGAACGCAGGGGGGAGACTCAACTGCGGTCTTGATCAAGCCATTGTGAAATTCAAGAGGAATGTCCGGTGAGCTGAATGTCGAAGTTAGAGCGGGGGTAGATGATTCCGCAGGAAGGAGTCTATCAGGGATGGTGGCGGGCCCGCACAAAGAAACATTAACTGTGTGCCAGCTGAATATTCATCACAGCAAAGCGGCATCAGCGATGATGACGAGATGCTTTGATGAAGAGAAACTGGACATAGCTCTGATACAGGAACCCTGGATTTTACAAAACAAAATTAGGGGTTTGTCACAACAAACCGCAAATCTGTACCATGCACAGGTGGACGGTAAAATAAGGACATGCATCCTGGTGCGTCATGGAATACGTGCAGTACAAATGATGCATCTCTGCTCGCCTGATCTTACGGTAGTAATGATCGGCAGTGGTGCAGGATCATTCCTAATTGCATCAGCATATCTCCCTTATGATGCACCAGAACCACCTCCATCAGAGGAGGTAGAAAATCTGGTAAGGTATTGTAAAGAAAGAGATATGGCCCTGATCATAGGCTGTGATGCCAATGCGCACAACACTGTGTGGGGCAGCACAGATGACAATCCCAGAGGACAGCAGCTGCTAGAATTTGTGGAAAGGTACAATCTGCTGGTAGCAAACAAGGGGGTCGCTCCCACCTTCGTGGATGCACGAAGGGCTGAAGTGATCGACATACCCTAAGCTCTGTTAATATGCTTGACAGAGTTCAGAATTGGAGAGTGGTGGACAGGCTAACCATGTCCGATCACAGGGCAATCCAGTTTGAAATTCTGTATGGTAGAAAACGGAGTAGCGAACGCAAACGTATAAGAGTGCCAAAAAATACTGATCGTGTTAAGTACGAGACATATTTATTGGAACAAGTCGAGGATATTCAAGACGGAATACCTCGAAATACGGTCGAGATAGAGCGAACAGTGGAACAACTGAACTCCGCTATTAATCGCGCCTTCGAACACGCTTGTCCCTCCACAGTAGTGGACGAAAAGGACCCAACACCATGGTGGAGTAGGGAACTGGAGTCTATGAAAAAAGAGATAAGGAAAGCCTTTAACCGTTACATGAGGGAGAGAGACTCTCACTCTTGGGAACTATACAAGGATAAAAAGAGGGAGCTGAAAAGAACCTTACGTCTTCGGAAACGAAATACGTGGAGGGAATTCTGCTCTAGCATGAAGGATACGTCGGAAGTATGCAGATTACAGAAGATGATATCGAAAGACACTTCTTCGAAAATGGGGCTGATACGCAAAGTTGATGGTTCCATGACAGAAACAGTGGAAGAAACGTTGCAGGCGCTGATGGAGGTACATTTTCCTGGAAGTTTCAAGTCAGACCAACCATGGCCTCAAACTAACATGCGAGCTGGTGGGGTAAGTCAACAAGAAGCTGAGAGGATAATAACTCCAAATGGAGTCAAAAGTGCTATAAACTGTTTTGCTCCATTTAAAACGGCTGGAATGGACGGAATATTCCCGGCACTATTACAGTGGGGCATGAGCGCTCTACTAGATAGGATCCGGAATATATTCGTCGCCTGTCTTTCAGCAGGCTACATCCCGAAGGCATGGAGGGAGGCTAAAGTGGTCTTCCTGCCTAAACCGGGAAAGAAAGACTATACAGAGGCAAAGTCCTTCAGGCCGGTTAGCCTTACATCATTCCTGTTGAAAACAATGGAAAAGGTGTTGGTGGACTACCTGGAGAACACCACGCTAATGTATAGTCCTCTCAGTAGGTGCCAACATGCTTATAGAGCAGGCAGATCTACGGAAACCGCTCTACATGAACTTGTTAGAGTTGCAGAGAGAGATTAACAATGGCGGGATCGCAATGTCTACTTTTATGGATATAGAGGGTGCTTTTGATAAAATCTCCTTTAACAAACTAAGGAACGCCCTGATTGAGCGGGGGGTTGATTACATTATAATTAAGTGGATCGACTCTATGCTTAAGCAGAGGGCGGTAAATCTTAGCAGTGGATGTGACAGAATACGGGGTAAGGTAGTCCGAGGATGCCCACAAGGAGGTGTTCTTTCGCCTCTACTGTGGAACATCACCGTGGACAGTCTTCTCTGGAAGCTGGACTCGATGGGCGCACACACTGTAGGATACGCCCATGATTTGGCACTCACGGTCAGTGGAAAGTTCATGGACACAATTCTAGGTTGCATGGGACAAGCTCTCAAAGTAACCGAAGAATGGTGTAATGAGCAAGAGCTAACCATAAACGCTAGTAAATCAAACACTATGATTTTTACTCGTAAGAGGAAAGACATAGAGATAACTCCCTTACGGCTTTTTGGTTCGGAAATTAAGGTGTCCAAGGAAGTGAAGCATCTAGGAGTTACCTTAGATGCAAAACTAACTTGGAATGTTCACGTTGATGAAAAGATCCAAAAAGCGAGAAGGATTTTGCATCAATGTAAGAGAGTGTGTGCTCGTAGGTGGGGAATTTCACCTAAAGCGACACACTGGATTTACACAATGATGGTAAGACCTATTCTAGCCTACGCATCAGTGGTATGGTGGCCAAAAGCCATGCAGAATACCACAAAGCAGAAGCTAGATGGGGTACAAAGGATAGCTTGCGTAAGCATATGTGGTGCAATGCGCACCACACCAACGCGAGCAATGGAGGCATTGCTGGGACTGCCGCCGTTGGACTTATTTATAAAGAAAACGGCGGCGCTTTCGGCAATACGCATGGAAAGGGATGCCATGTGGCATCGCTTTGGAACTAGCAGCGGTCATAAGAGCATCCTAGACATTATTCATGATGAGGTCAGGGAGACTCTAATGCCGGTAGAAGGCATGAGTAGACGTAGGGTAGTTGAAAGACTACACAAGACTCACATTGCAGATGGAAACATACATAATGAGTGTATGTACAATGACATCAGCATTTTTACTGATGGCTCTTTAATGGACGGTAAAGCGGGGGCGGGGGTTTACTCTGAAGAGCTAAACCTAGCATGTGCGCTTAGTCTAGGAGAGTATGTGTCCGTATACCAGGCAGAGATGCTTGGCTTGTTGCATGCGTTGGACCACCTGCTTGAAGGTCAGGTGCGGGGGAAGAAAATCCTTATTGCACTGGACAACCAATCGGTGATCAGACGCATGCAGCAGACGAACATAAACTCTAAACTGGTACTAGAGTGTGTCCGGAAGCTCAACACGTGTGCCTCAGGAAATGAGGTTACGCTGATGTGGGTAAAAGGACACATAGGTACAACAGGAAATGAGGCGGCGGATGCCCTAGCAAAACAGGGATCTGCGGCAACTTTCATTGGCCCAGAACCCAGAGTTGCTCTGGGGAACGGCATGATTGGAGCGAAGGTTGGGAAGTGGATGGACTCCATGCATCAACAAAGATGGCAGGAGCTAGTCACTTGCAAACAAGCTCGGAATGCAATGACCAGCCCTTTAGGCAGGGAAGCGAGGAAGGTACTTAGTTATAAACGGAGTACCCTAAGCTGGATAACTGCCTTCGTCACAGGGCATGGTAATTTTAAGGCTCATCTGGCCAAGATGAAAATCGGGGAAGATGGCGTTTGCAGGCTATGCCTGGAGGAGGCCGAGACGGCAGCACACATTGTGTGCGAATGTCCAGCACTGGCTAGCACGAGGTTGAGGATCACAGGCAGGCACACGATAAGTGTAGAAGCCATGAGTGAACTCAGCTTCAAACAAATGCTAGCAATAACACGGGACTCAGTGATGAAGAAAGAGGTCGACAATTATCAGTCGACATCTGGAAGCCACTGATGACCGGGAGGGGGCGAAAAGGGACCCAAACGTTAGTGGTCTGCTTCGGCTATCCCCCAGAATATATAATAATAACCGTTTGAGGTCAAGTTATTCACTGTTGAACATGATCCACTGTTGACCAGTTTACCCTAATAGCCGCCTAAAGATCGCCACCCATGGACGAGCACAACCACGACCAAACTTCCATCGAACCATCAAATATCATAGAACGGTGGAAACGAAGAGATTTTTTTTCTATAGAGTTTGACGTGGTTCGATGCATCCTCGCGACCAAAATGCTTGCCGTGGGCGGCGATCTTTAGGCCGGCCGTATCTTGCACGCAGAGCAGAGCAGGGCAGTTTTTGTGACATGAGAAAATGCATAGAACTGCACACATTGGAACGATGGCGCAGTGTCGCGCAGTGCCCGTCGTCTCGCAGTGGCAGGCAGTTGTGGTCGAACCACAGAATCTGCGCGCAGCAGTTGTCGTCGGGTTACGTCTTTGCTAAAAATCAAATTCAAAGGCGCTGTCAGAAAACAATTAACGTTTCGGAATTGCCATTTAAATTGCGTAAATTACGGTCCTTGTTTAAGATTGTTTAAGATAGAGTTTAGTTGAGCATTTAAACATCCTGGATTCTGGCAGTTGTGCTAACGCTGATGGTTTGCATCACCACAGAATCGATTTCGACAAGGTCAGTATGAGAAATTGAAAAAGAAATGAGGGGCATTCATGCGCGCGTCGTAAACGTCGTATTTGTCGTAAAGTTGTAAACTTCTGCCATTTTACTATGGAGATGAGAGAAGTTTACGACGAATACGACGTTTACGACATATATGGTGTTTAGTGACTATATCCGCGATGAGCACGAGAAGGATAAGACCGGAAAGGCCAAAGTCGTCGATTTGGTCAAATTTGCAAGTATCCGCCGTCCAGTATCGCCAATTTCTCTAAACACTTTTTGCGAAAGATGTTCAATAATATTAATCGTTAAGTCTATGGGCGGACTGAAGCGACCGGATAATTGCATTTTTCATGTTGTGAACGGTTTTTGATTAAATACACGCGCCTTAACAGCTTCTGGTTTTTGCCGAGTGAGCGATTTTTGATATACGTATTTTCTCTCTACTTTCAGAGTTACTACAAACTTCTCGGACGCGGTCATCTGCCCAAGATTTCAATTATCGTGAAAGCTAGATTCTTCTCAAGGAAGACCGAAAACAAAATTAATTCTACGTGGGGAGAAGCAGTCGATGAGTGGAAGGTTTATTTGTGTTAGCCGATGATTAACGAAACATGCATCAGACTAAATGAATGAACCGTTTCATTACCATAACTGAACTCCACGATAGTATCACATTACCATAACTGAACTCCGCGATATTAGTACTAAACGTTCCTGCGGCAGCCGGTTCTTCGTACCGGAACGACCCGTTTTTCGACGGCCAAGAGCTGCTTAAATAAAAACTTTTACGTTGAAGTACACACTTTTCTTTTTTCCTAAATTTAATTTGTGTGCGAATGGCACAAAATTTTGTTTAAACATCGCTTCAGTACTTGCCAGAAGTTTTGTCCTGTTGACAGTATTTGTATGAAATTTCGCACGAAAAGAAAAGGTTAGTACTAGGCATTACCGCGGTGTTCTGCATCGTATAGTTTTTCAGTCATTAGGTACGCTTTCACTAATATGGGATGAAAACAACGTAAATACTTATTGCAGTGAATTAGATAAGATAAGGATATAAACCGCAAACAACCCTCTGTATGAACCACGACGGAAACATTATTAGTGAAGCGGCTGAGATCAAAACAAGATGGATCCAATACTTTGGAACATTCCTCGCTCAGCGGGCGACGCATAGTTGTTGTCTTCGACTAATATTGGGCTTCAAACTGAGATGGTTTCGCACTCCCTTTGTGTGGATTCAGCTCGCAAGTGAACCGAGCATTCTGTCACTGTATACTGAGGGTTACAAACTCGCGTAGCCCACGCAAGGAGAGTGCAAAATCATCTCAATTTAAAAGACACAAACCGCTATGCGCATCTCGGTCAAGTAGGGATTTTCCACCAACCCTTGCCAAAGTGGAGGCAGCCCTACAGAAATTAAACCCAAACAAAGCGCCCGGAATCGACGAAATTCAAAATCTTGTTGAAGATGAATCCTAGGCATATACATTGAATATAGGTATAAGAGGGCATTTTGCAGTTTTAAACAACTAAAAAAATATGAAGTATATTTGCTGACATTTATCCACCTGTCTACTTTCATAATTTTTATAACAATAAAATAATAATAAAAAAATGCGCCAAGAAATAATGTAATAATTTAATTGTTTGTTGTTTCCCGCACGTTTCTATGAAAAAGAACAGCGCGAAAATTATCAATTTATTCGCGCATATTGGACACCAAGCTTAATACAGTCAATATGTGGAGCCAAAACTTATTCAACGTATTCATTACACGAGACGCGTATTCTTAGAATTATCGCGCGTGTGCTCCTTCAGAATGCCGAACACCAGGTCGTAATTGTTAATCAGGTAGATTAGTTGTTCCTTTCGGGATAGAAATATCGCTACCATTCGTAGGAATTTCGTTTGGAGCGAGGCGACTAACCAGCTCGTTGGGGGAATGTTCAGAAATTCCAACAATTGCCTTGAAGAACTCGGCGCGGCGTACGGTCGGGTTATCTGAAAGAGAAATCAAAATAAAAGAAAAGATATTTAGGAAAAATTACAGATAGATCGAATAATATTTACATATAGTAGTGCGGGCCAAGTTTTTTATTTTATTACAATAAATTTCGTTGGAGCGCAATCGCGCATGCTCTGGACGTTGAGACGGAAACAGCACGTTAGAATCGAGGCCAAATGACGTGTGGAAAAAAAATTCCCCCTATTTCCACCGTTCTATGATATTTGATGGTTGTTCGTTGGAAGTTAAGTCGTGGTTGTGCTCGTTCTTTGGTGGCGACCTTTAGATGGATCAACATGTACTTTACTCATAGGACCGACATCTTCATTGTAGGTGGCAATGATAACGTTGATATTTTGAACGATACGTTCGGAAAGTCTGGTAAAATTCTTCAAGAGTCCAAATGCAATTCCAACAAGGCACAGTCCACCGTGCTAATGAACAGAATGGGCTTGAGACGTTCGACAATAGCTTGATGCAATACGGTCTCGGTGTGTACACACATCTGAAACGCAATTGAAAACGGCAAGAGCTCTACCGGTTGCACGCAAAGCTGCTGTTACTTCCGATAAGAAATCGACGTGCCCGCGCGAATCGATCAAGTTGACCAAGAAACCTTTATCGTCCTTTTCCCGCTGGTGGGCTTGGGAGATGAGGGCCAAATACTTGTCCTACAACTCGAAGTACATAGAGATGGCAGTGAACCTGGTGGTGACACATCGTTCCTGCTCATCCTACGCGTGTCCGTGAAACAAGTTTATTATAAGTTTCATTTGTAGGGGAAGTAGGGGTTCCTTGGGTCCGATCTTGCGCATGTTCAATTGCAACGAACTAGATCCAACTTCAAACATTTGACCAAAATTTCGAGTTGCTAGATTCATTCTATCAAAAGTTATCGCTCATTTGAAGTTAAATTTGTAGGGGAGGTAGAGGTTGCTTTAGTCGGATGTTACCCATTTTCAAGACCGGTGAACTAGATCCAACTTCAAACGTTCCTGTGGCAGTCGGTTCCGGAGCAACCCATTTTACAACGGCCAAGAGCTACCAGACGCCTTCAATGCTGTTTACGCTTTTTCGGAACTGCATTTCCATCAATATCATCCATCGAGTACAAACACCAAGGAACATGGTCTGAACCGTCGATAATGTAGTTTTAAGAACTCTTGTACGATTCCTTTGACTTTTGCTTTGTATTCACTTTCATATCAGTCTTCGGTCAGAGCGGACGCTTTTTAATAAAACGTATCTTTGTAAAATCCAAAACCATCGGCCTTTTTTCACGGAAAATTTTCATTCATTTAATGGTCCGTCGAGCCGGATCCTAATTCTTAACACGGTGAGATATCAATATTCGGCAATTTTCAACATTTTACGCGGATTTTCGGACATTTTCTAACAAAGCACATGTGTGCAAGTGATCGGTGAATTTGAATAGCTTGGACACCACGTGTTAACATTTCTTGCGGACATTTTAAACTTTCACGCGGTTACTTCACTTTTCGTGCGGACATTTTTAATTTTGTGCGGTTATTTGACATTTTCGTGCGATTTCTTCGGCGAAACAATCGGTATTTTGTGCGGACATTTTCATAGTCACGTCGGGGCTAACAAAGCTAAAACGTGCACGGAACGTTGCCAAACGGTCTATGTCCAAATAATTGGACTACGACGTCAGCGAAAAGAGTGCAATTGAGCTGCAAGTGCGTTTAGAGCAGTCGGAAAAAACATATGCCGAATTCCTAGCGCTACAGAGCGAAATCTAGAACGAACTTTAAAATGCGAGCGGTGTTGAGGAGACGATGGCGGCTGAAAACACTGACGAGAGACAAGCAGGTATCCAACACTCACGACGGCGGGCGGCAAAGCATTCATATTCGGATACCGAATTCATACATACTCAAACTGTTAACTACCTAGTGCGGCGCACACTTACATACTACCCAAGGCTACTGCATACTACCACCTACGGAACGGAATCACACTTCCATGCCGAATGCTACTGGACTTGGCATCGGAAGTATCTTTAATCACACACGACCTAACCAAAACATTACGGCTTTCATGGACATCACTTCGGGTGACAATTTCCGGAATCGCGGACAATTCGGAGCTTACCACACTTGGGACAACATCACTAAGCGTATCATCAAAATATGGCAAAGAGCGCATCACTGTATCGGCTCTAGTGGTACATCGGATATTGAACAACATACCTACACAGCCAATCAACAAAACTAGCAGATCCGGACTTTCACACACCAGCGCCAGTTGACATCTTATTGGGCGCAGAGCCAACGCTTCGAATATTCCGAGATCGGCAAGCTATAATTACCAATCGTTTCACGGCTCGCAACACTCTATTTGGTTGGGTCATCACTGGAATCGTCGACTCCAGCACGCGGTATACGGCATCAACATACATCTCAGATGACATTGAGTGCGTTCAGAAAGTGGCAAAAGAGCAGGAACCGCTCGCGAGTTGCTCCGCAACTGCTCGCGAGAAGCTCCGGAGTAGCTCGGTTTGGAGTCTGCACCTGCTGAACGCTACTTCACCAGCTGACAAATCGACCAGCTGAAAGCTGACGATGACAATTTTAGACGTCAAGTGCCGAAAAGTGGAAAACACATGAATCCCACGCTGTCCATTACAAAAATCACGAACAACGAGAAAACAAAATCAAAAGCACCCGAAAACCAAAGAACTAGAAGCCGAAAACGGCGAAAACACAACATCCAATTTGACAACTGTCAAAAGTTGAAAGTCGCAACATGAGCGTGTGGTTGAAAAAGAAGAAGAAGAACCTGAGCAGTGAACAGAAATATTTCTTGCTCGGTGAAATTTGATCATGCTCACCCGAGTAGAAGTTGCTCGCTCACTTCTGAACCCGCTCGTTCTGAACATGTTCGCTGAGCGCAAGCTGCTCAGTTCCTTCTGAACGCACACATTAACGACACGGACATCAACATTTCCAACATAGAAACATTACTCCGGAAGTTCTGGAAAATCAATACCATAGACAACCACACGGTCATGACTCCTGAAGAAGCGGAATGCGAGACTCATTACACAAGGACAGCCCGACGTACTCAGACCTGTAGATACATGGTTGAACAATAGAGGAACTAGATAAGAGGTGGGACTCAGTACAAATAATTTTGTAGATAGGGACTCACTTACTCCAACGCACACAAACTTACCCCGTTGCGCTGAAAACGACAGCTACAATTAGGAGGAAATGGCCCTTTAGAGCGATAAGGACAAAAGCAATTCCGAACAGCTGCTCAAAAGTCAAATTGGGCCCAATCATTTGAGTATATAACTAACAACAGGAGTGGGTATATGTCTGTCAAACCATACAAATTGACAGCTTGAAAATGGGACAATCTTCTTCTTGAAAAAGAAGAGAGATGGGAGAGCAAAGTTAACGGTTTTAAGATTGTCATTCTCCAGTTGTGCACAACGCTGTCAAGCACTTCGTGAAAATAGTGAATACAGTTTAATTCGCGAAAGTTTGGAGCCGGTTTATGTGTGTAAAGAGCCGCGATTATGTAGAGAAGACACTAGTGATATTTCCGGTAGGACAAATTGGTGCGGTAGTGAGTTGTGGTAAATTGAAATGCCTCGTCGGTGGCTGCAAAAATAACCAGCGCATCGCTAAGTTTCTAGGTAAAACATTCAATATTTAGATATGATGTGCGCGTTACTTGTTTTTGTGAGTTTTCTGTCAGAAAACTGATATTAAAATGTTTGTTTTTGGTTTCTGACTCCCCGCTGTATATAAAGCTGTCAAATATCCGCGTCCTATTGGTGGTTGTCATTAATAGTCCCGTTCTTTCTCTCCCCCATGAAAAATTAAACGCGCTCTTCTCTCGTCCCATAAATATTGCTTATGGGCCACTCCAGTGTTACATACTCAAATGCCCAATCAGTTTTAGTCAAAACCTTCTAAAGAACAAGCCTGGAAGTAGGCCGGTCACAGACACAACTACTAGGCAAAGTAGGCCGATGTCAAACGAAAATTTGCACGGTGTCTTATGGAACGCGAGTGGTTGGGCGGAACATTTTACACGAAAAATGTGGGTTCCCGGTCGATTCGCGCAGTGAAAAGTGGATATGTTCTGAAAAGGAGTGTCGCGCTAAGTGTGAAAAGAAAAAATTGCGGAAAAACCTAAATTTTCGACGAAATTCGCGTGTTTTAAGTTGCCGTGGAAAAGTGTTGTTTACATTCGGGTGGCACGTGATAAATTTGTGAGAGAGCCGCAGTGACAATATGGCGGCTGTTAAATGTTGTAAATTTCGGTCGAATTTAATTGAAAATATTGAAATATTAGATTTTAATTTTTTTCGGTTCGTGTAGTGTAGAAATTAGTGCGAAAATGCGGATATTAAGTTGAAGTATCCGGCATAACGTTTTATTGGTTGTTTAAGAGAGAGAGAGAATTGTCAGTGTCCGGACGTATCAACCCGCGCTCGTGAAAATAATACAAAATTATTATATTTAACGAAATAATTTAAATTATTGTTTTAACAGTGGATTCCGGTGTTTACGGATAATTCATTTTTAATATTATTTTCGTGTTTAAAGTGAAAATCTTAGATTTGTGTGGTTTTTCATTTTGCGCGATTTTGTTTCTTTGTTTATATTTGTCCATTCGTGTGTGTCAATTTGCAATTCGTGTGAATTCGATTGTACACACAGATACGATATAAATTGTTATCTACATTTAATTTCAAGCTCTGTTTAAGAGCCCTTATAGCGTAGTGTTTGGTGCGTCCGCCTTGCAATCTTCGGGCCCTGGTTCGAGGCTTACTTGCGACTTTAGCTTTTATTTTTTCGTTTTTTTTATCGATTTTCTTTCTTCGTTCTTTTCGAAACATATTATTAAAAACCAGTATGAAAAATTGCATTTGCTCCGAAATTTATAAAATTCAATTAGATGGGCTTTCTCAAGTGGTTGCGTCATTGCAAAGCCAACTTAGTAAGATGAAATCCCTTATGAATTCGAGTAATTTCTGTAATAGCAATAGTAATTTGGACAATTTAACTAAATCGAAGAAAAATAAGAACAAATCAAAGGAAAAAGTAAAAAAATCAAAAGTGACATCACTCGACAAAATTCCATCTGTTAGTAGAGAAGTGGTAAGTGAATCAATTGTTGTTCCTTGCACAGCTTCTCAAAATCTTACACCTTCTAATGCTCATCAATCACCGATTGATAAGCATGTAACAATGCGTAAAAAGAAGAATGGTGTTAAAAAACCGGCCGCTGTTGGTGATGGCACTTCTGTCGCACTCAGGGTTGGTAAAAATCAAAGTGGGCGACACAAGAAAATTTATGGTATCGATGATACCAATAATTCTCTTAAAAGTGTGCCCAGTTTCAAAGTTTTCCATATTTCAAAACTCCATACTTCTATGAAAGCGGAAGATTTGAAGGATTATGTTGTAAAAAAACTAAATTTATCGGATTCAACTTTCATTTCAGTTTATCCCTTGGTTAAAAAAGATAGCGATATTTCGAAATTAACTTCGATTAGTTTTTCATTAAAAATTCCTCAGGAACATTCAAAGCAAGTGTTTTGCGCCAGTTTCTGGCCAAAAGGTATAAACATATCTGCTTTTAATTTTTCAAAAAACGCGAATCGCGAAAACAATGCTCAACCGAAAACTTAAATTTAACAAATTTATTTTCGGTTTACTATCAAAATGTAGGTGGTCTTCGTTCTAGAACGAATGACTTTTATCTTGCAATTTCACAAGAAAATTATCCTACGATATGTTTGACCGAAACTTGGCTTCATTCTGAGATTACAAATGAGGAGTTATTTGTAAGTAACTACCATGTTTTTCGTCGAGATCGTTATGAAAACTCAACTAGAAGAGGGGGTGGTGTTTTGATTGCTGTCAAGACAGTATTCCCATCTCATGAAGTTGATCTATTCCATAACGATGTGGAACAAATATGTGTGAGTATAAATATTTCTCGCAGTGAAACAGTTTATATTTTTAACAGCTATTTACCACCCCTGAGTTCGATTGATATTTTTCAAAAACATGTAGAGAATATTTCAAAAATTACTGCGTCTTTTAAAGAAACTGATAAATTGATTGTTGTTGGGGATTTCAATCTTGGTAATATAAGTTGGTATTGGAATGATGGAGAAAAAAGATTTTTTCCACGCAATCTACGTTTCGAGTGCGAATTTTTTCTAACAGATTGTCTTTCTGCCATGGATTTGATGCAAATTAATCATGTTGAAAACTCCATTGGTAGAATTTTAGATCTAATTTTTGTGAGTACTAACTTAAATGCTTCCGTAAATAGAGTAGATTACCCACTTTTGCCGAATTCAGTACATCATTATGCTCTTCTTTTAGATTTTATATTTTATGATTACATTCAGGAAGAGTTGGTTGTCACTCCTAGTAGAAATTTTGAAAAAGCCAGATATGCTGATTTGAATACTTACTTTTCTGATATTGACTGGACTTCTATTTTCTCAAATAAAAGTATTGTTGAGTCTTATGATATTTTCAAATCAATATTATCTGAAGCTATTGATAAATATGTTCCTCTAAAATATTTTAACAAAAAACAGAGAAATCCTTGGGCTACCAAGGAGTTGGACCAACTTAAAAATTCAAAAAATAAAGCACATAAATTATTTAAAAATTCACAGTCTCTTGTTAACAAAGCTAACTTTTTTAGATTGAGGAAAGAGTATGAATTGTTAAATAAATATCTTTATAAACAATATATTGCTCGAGCGGAGCAAAATATAAAGAATGATAGTAAAGCTTTTTGGAAATTTATAAACAGTAAACGCAAGAATACGGGCATTCCGAAAAATTTAAAACTCAATGGTAATTTTTATAATGATGTTCAATCGGTATGTGATGGTTTTGCAAATTTTTTCAATTCGGTTTATGATACGCCAGGTTCGGTTTCGTCGGAATTGAATGACAATATCAATGGGAGATTCCCGATTGCTCAAATGGCTCATGAACGTCTTAATAGTGCTCTTCAGATTTCTGAAGATGACCTGCTATGTGCTATGACTGAGCTTGATATTAGTATTCAAGCCGGACCTGATTGCATTCCTAACATTTTTCTAAAGAATTGCATGCAGTCATTATGTCGTCCTCTAACGAACATTTTTAATATGTCATTGTCTACAGGTGTTTTCCTTGATGAATGGAAGACATCTTTTATTACTCCTGTTCATAAGAAGGGTCCAAAACATCATATAGACAATTAACGGCCTATAGCTAAACTATCGGCTATCCCGAAGCTTTTTGAATTAATTGTTAAAAATAAAATAGATGTCTTGATCAGCGAGTTAATATCGCCATGTCAGCATGGCTTCCTTAAAGGTAGATCAACTACAACAAATTTAGTTTCCTTTACTAAATTTGTTGCTGATTCTATGGAAGAGAGCATGCAGGTTGATGTTGTGTATACCGACTTCTCGAAGGCTTTCGATAAAGTTGATCATAACATATTACTTCGCAAATTAGAAAATTTAGGTATACAGTCGACTTTTCTCAGCTGGGTGAGATCCTACTTAACTGATAGGACTCAATTGGTGAAGTTAAACGGCTGTACATCGCGCTCTATGATAAGATGTACATCGGGAGTACCACAAGGAAGTCATTTAGGGCCGATATTCTTTTTAGTTTTTGTAAATGATATCATCCAAAATTTTGAATACGTGCGGGTATGGCAGTTCGCGGATGATATGAAAATTGCTATGAAAATTGGCGACGTAAGCGACTGTCTCAAAATGCAATGCGATTTAGAGAAATTGGAAAATTGGTGCCGCGATAATAATTTAAATTTAAATGTTAGTAAATGTAAAGTTTTGAGCGCGTTTAGAATAAAAAATCCTCTCTTTTATGAGTACTCCATAGCAGGTAGTGTTCTTGAAAGAGTTTCTGAGATATCCGACTTAGGTGTGATTTTTGATCAAAAGCTTTCATTTCGACCACATACTGATTACATTTTGTCAAAAGCGAATAGCATGTTAGGGTTTGTTAAACGGAACGCGCGCGAATTTAATGATCCTTATACTTTGAAGATTCTATATTCTTCATTTGTTCGTTCGATTCTTGAATATTGTTCAATTGTGTGGAATCCTTTCTATAATGTTCATATCGAACGTATAGAGAGAATTCAACATAATTTTACTCGTTTTGCTATTTACCAAATTGGCTGGCGTTTTAAGCCTGATTATAGTACTCGTTGTGCCTTATTTGGTTTACAAACGTTAGCTTATAGAAGGACTTTCCTGAACGCGATGTTTATAAGAGACTTGCTATGCTCTCACATTTCGTGTGAAGATATTAAAAATTACTTTGTAGTTAGAGATGTCTCACACGATTTGCGGCGCAACAATCTTTTTATTCAGCCTTTTCATAGAGTGAATTATGGTCTTAATGAACCGATTACACGGTCTATTATCTTATATAACAGCTTGAAGGATATAATTGACTTTCACTCAATTAACAAACTTATTTTTAAAAGGGAATATTTTGATAAATTTCCATTCTAATTAAACAATCTGCTAGGGTTCGCACTCGATAGATTGATAAGTCACTTACGTTGAGTAAGTAAAGTGATGCAGAGAGGCCCAGTCCCGGGATGAAAGCTTCTGTGATGCACAATTAAAAAAAAAAAAGAAGTCAATCAATTGACGATTATGCCTGAACGACTTCAATTTAAGAAGCAACTTTTTATATTGATTCTTGATGCCTTATTATCTAGGTAAGTACGCTGATGTTGTGTTTGTCCGGTTCAACTGGAGGTATCCCATGAGGTGTGGTTGCCGTTCTGCTACAAGTGTCCTGAAAATAGTGCTGTGAGGAGGACAAAAATGCCGCCACTTGACATAATGTTCCGGCATTAGAATGGATGGTTTGTTTTTTAATTATTTTGTTCCAGTACATTTAGCATTGTACTCAAAAGATTACAAACGGTATCCCTCAACGTAAGTAGGGTTTTAACAGATTTTATACATTTATATTCTCATTCTCATAGGAACAATGAAATTTTAATGGGAGTTCCGGGAATGACAACATTCTGGTTGTGCGATTTAAGTGATCAGTTGTTGGACATTCCCGGACAAACTTCTGTTAATAAAACAACGTTAATTTTTTTAATAATTAAATTGATTAATTTTAATTTATTAAATTTAAATTTGAAACACGAATTTTAAAAATTTCCTAATGCTTTCTTTTAGGTTGACGAAAGTGGGTGGGAAACGTTCGTTTCGTCTCCCCAGACCCTGGTTCGACCATCATTTCCGCACAGACAAAATTCATTCAAGAAAACTCTCCTCCAAAGCCGCATACTCTAATTGCAGTGATTCCTGGCAACCGATGTCGTGCGATTTTGTGCTTTCTTGTTAATCGCGGCACTTTTAATGGATATCGGGGAAGCAGAGGCCGCTTTCCCTCAAACGATTACGAACGGTCTGTGTCGAAATACGGGTTTCTGTGGCGTATCTGAGGTCATTTTGTATGGAAGCTGCCGTATTTTGACGATTTCTGAGTGCGCTTAAAAGTATAAATCTGCCTTTGCTATAAGGTGTTGCTCTTAAACCCTGTCCTCGTCTTCTTGTGAGTTGTCCTGTCTCCTGGAACCCCCAGAGCCGACGACTCACTTCCCAGAATCCATGGCCTTCCTTTATAGGTCGCTACACATGAACGAGCACAATCACGACCGAACTTCCATCGAACCATCAATTTCATACTACTTCATTGCCCTAACCCCTTGTGGGGCATAGCGCGTCAACTGTTCCATGTGGCCCAGTTGACGTTTCGTTGGCATAAATTGGTTTCAGAGAATGCAGTTGCCAGCATGCACCTCCTGCACATCCATGGCCACGAACGTCGTCGTGGACGGGATTCGAACCCGAAACGCCGGTAGTCAAACATGAGACTGATGCCTCAACACACTGCGCTACCGGTCGCCCCAATTTCATAGAACGGTGGAAATAGGGGAAATTTTTTTTCCGCATGTTCTATGAAATTGATGGTTCGATAGAAGTTAGGTCGTTGAGATGTTGAGGATCCATCACCTGCTAAACAATGCCAAATTTAATTGAAAACTACACAACATACTGGTAAACACCGACGGTAGTATCAAAAACAACGACAGAAAAACAAGTGACTATCAATCATGTTTAGTTCTATGTAGTCAAATTTAACGTTATGGTGGAAACTAATGTTTTAAAATGTGTTACGTTTCGCTCCTTCTACAATACTAAAATTTACATGTTTTTGAAAAGTTCTCAGTATTTGTAAACATAATTCGATATTACCTGAGCCAATAAAACACGGAAACTCTTAACTACTTCCAAGAATTTCACCGAAAAAGGGAATAAAATCATGAGCAACTTTTTGTTCCAGCGTATTAGGATATTAACATATTTTCCTCGGAGTCCATTTATTAGAAAATTTGATTTTATCTCGAGAACCAGATAACAAATTTATTCTTAATTTTACTAACGCGAGATGAGTAATTTTTAATATTTGGGAAAATACATCGCCAAAACGGAAGGTTTTCTACGTTTTGGAAAACATACATAAAAAGCATTCTTTTTCATTAGACTTCCTGGCGAACAAAATAACATTGTTTTCTTCAAATTTGTCGCGGTCGCTGCCACGGCTTTTGATCCTTCCTCGTCAACTTCAATTCGTGCCTTGTGTATGGCATCGACCAAATTCAATTTAGTGCGTTCCGGGAAGCCACTAAAACCGGCTGTCGGTTCGCAAATATTCCCAACGCCGACTTTTTCAGCATCTGTAATATGCAAGGCATTGTTGCTGGTTAGTATAAAAATATACGAGCGTACATAAGGAATACCTACCGGTCGGAATTCCAATTTTGTGTTTTATTTAATGTCTAAGTGCATCGTTTCATACATAAATGGAATACAATACAAAAAAACTCTGTTTTCATCTCTCTCTCTCTCCAAATAACTTGATAATTTACGCTGTTCCTGCTTCAACATCAGTTGCCGGCATGTCATCGTCATTGTGAATATTCTCCAAATAATGCACGGCTCGCTGGGATTCCACGAAAAGTCAGAGATCTTGGCCGTGTGTCCACCATGAATGAAGAACAATTCCGGTGGTCCGTCTTCGGCATCTTCGGAACACTGTTCTTCGCCAATTGTAAGACTCCATCCTCTGGTTGGATGATTTGTATAACCCTCTTACCCTTTGTGTTGACGGGAAGTCCGCGACTTCTTTTACTGTCCTCCCACTCTTGAAGATGCATTTTCTTCCGATGTGAATGCATGTTAGCAATTGAATTGAACGTTTTCGGACAGTGCGGACATGTATACAAGATGTCGCCCGTGTGCGTTGTCATGTGTTCCTAAAACGAAACAATTCAATTTCTCCACTGCGACTCCGTATTCGAATGAGTGCAATATTGCAAATCTTACCTTCAAATTTAACGCTGTCTTGAAGCCTTTTTCGCAAACACTACATACGAATTTACGCTGAGCCGAATGCACATAGCGGATATGACTCTTTAGTCCAACACTCGAACTTGAAACTTTCTGACAAATATGGCAGATATGTTCGCCCAAATTCTCCTCGCTGTGATGCTTTTTCGTATGGATTTTCAAGCGGAATGCATTTTTTAGCCACACTGTTCGCATTGCATCTTTGGATCAACAATGCCAACGTGTTCTAACTGATGTTTGGCTATCCACAGGTTTGGGTTTATTCTTGCTACCCTTTTTACGTCCACGTCTAGGCTTTTCGGGTTCAGGCTTGACTTTAACATGTTGAACTCTCGTGCGCACGACTTTTTTAGCTAGTGGTTCTATAGAAAAAAAATTGTTTTAATAAAATTATTACTTTATTATTATTAGTTTTGTTTTTCATAAAAAAAAATCTGGAAGCCTGGAAGGTTTAGATGGGAAATTCTGAAGAAGAAATGATCTTTGTACCTTTTTTTGCGCTAAACACGAATAACTATTATTTTGTCTGTTCTGCCTTTGACTAAACACCAACTAATATTTTGTCTGCTCTATCTTTTCTATGAGCGAAATAACGGATTTCTTTTAAATTTGCTGCACACAGCCCACATTTATTAATATTAATAAAAAAACAACTACCGAACAGCAAATATGCAGCAACGCAATCCTAATCAGACAGCCAGAGCTGACAATAAAGCAATAAATTTTACCTCGTTCCAGCGGCAGCCGGTTATACGCATAGCGCGGCGAAACTAGTCCAGCGCCTCGGTAATTGCGTCAGCATGCTTGAGCGGTTTCCGCCACTGAACAGCAGGCAGCGAGATCCACTTGCGCCCGGGAAGAATTTTGCCATCTTTCTCATAATGCCCGCAAATGTCGACCATCTTGCGACCGCGGAACCCGTTTATACGCACCAGACGCATCTTCTCCAGCACCCACTCCTTTTCACCGCTGTTGTCGGAAGCGCTGCTGCTCTTCTTGCTATCATCCGAGGTGTCCTTCAACTTCTTTGCCGGTGGATTTCTCTGAAAGATCCGACGAAGGAGTACATTGTAATTTTAGGAAGTTAATAGGCAGGATTACTTACGTCTTCGGGGCCAGAATCGCTGTCGCTATCGCTGGAAACTTTCTTGTTCTTTGGCATTTTTTGGTTTTCCCGATTGACTGATTGGAACTAAAAGAACCTGAGAAATACGAAGGCAGTTAGGTTAGGGGACGCTACCGGCAAACGGGCTTACGACGTGAAACAAATGGTATTTTCCGATTGAGAACTTACTTCAAGAGGGCAGATATCTTGTTGATCGTTCTAGTAGGTCGTTTTCCCTTTCATTGTAGACGGTCCAACAAAGAACAGCTTATCAAAACGTCCGGGTCGCAAGAGAGCCGGATCAATAAGATCAGGTCGATTGGTCGGTGCTAGGATGAAAATTTGTTTCGATGGATCGTTCATGCCGTCCATTTCGGCCAACAGACTAACCAACCAATCCATAACACCGCCTGAGTCGCCAGCAACACCACGATTCGGAGCCAATGAATCCAATTTGTCCAAAAACAGGACACACGGAGCTGCAGATCGTGCCCGTGAGAACAATTCCCGGATGTTGTGCTCACTTTGACCGACGTACATGTTCAAAAGTTCCGGCCCCTGGACCGACAGGAAACTAAGATTACATTCAGTCGCAACCGCTTTAGCAAACATTTTTTCCAGTTCTTGGCGGTCCATAAAGTAACATGCCGGATCGCCTTAGATACTTACCCAACAGATTAACGTGTTTCAATGGCAAACCTATGTACACTGCTCTGAATTTCATCCTTCAACTTTGCCAAACCGCCAATATCGGACCAAAGAACTTCCGGCACTTTTGGCGCACCCAAACTACTAATGACTTTTGCATTGCAGCCAAATTCTTGTCGAAATGATCGAATCGCCAGCCCAGCTTACTACGCTCCACTTTCATATCACGAACAGCATTGTCGTAGAGTAGTTTCAAGCCACCAAGCAACAATCCTTGCGACAGGTCGGCAATTTTCTTGAGAACGTTTTAAAAACTTTTGCGAATCCACCATACACAAGACACAGACGTCAAGAAATATGACAGTGCTCTCTGCTCTTTGTGAGAGCTGTCAAAAAGTAGCCTGGGAGCGTAACAGCCGTCAAATAGTAAGCCGGTTCACTGAACTGAAATCCTGGTTCCAGGCTTGTTGTATAGATGGTTTTGGTAACAGCTGTCAAATAGTAGGCCGGTTCACTGAACTGAAATCCTGGTTCCAGGCTTGTTGTATAGATGGTTTTGGTCAAAACTGTTGTATAGATGGTTTTGGTCAAAACCAAAACCATCTATAGAACAAGCCTGGAACCAGGATTTCAGTTCAGTGAACCGGCCTACTATTTGACAGCTGTTACGCTCCCAGTCTACTTTTTGACAGCTCTCACAAAGAGCACGAGAGCACTGTCATAGATTTGTTGACATTTGTTTTGGTGTCAATTGTGTTGTGTGTGGTGGACTTGTTTTGTGCAGTTTTGTGTTGTTTGTTTTGTGTTGTTTTAGTTGTTCCGGGCACAATTAAATTGAAATTGGTTCTGGTCAACGGAGGAAATTGGGCGACTCAATCCTACCGATACTAGACAGGATATTTTCTATTCCTCTCCAAACAGTCCGACCTTTGTCAAGATGATGTACAAGAAAGAAATGTTCAATCACGGTGAGTTTAACCCACGCACTTTGCATCTTCCAGTCGACCCGAGCGGGTGTCTGTTCAAAACCTGTGAAGTGAAATTCGAAAAAACCAAGCGATCCGTAAAAATATAAACTGGTGTTTGAGAAAGTACTCAAGTGTGGTGTGCATTCTGGGTTAGGACGTGGTAGCACAGAATCGTACACAGTGATTGTGAAATTCAAGTGTGTGAGATTAATGCAATAATCAAGCGGCGTGGGTCGCCATTTTGAACCTGTAAATTAAACAGTTAAAAGCACAGTAAGTCGTTCCTTTTGGCTAAAACTGGTCTATTGAGTGAGGAGGGGTTAACAAGCGAGAACATGTCGGACCGGGGGGACGAGCCCCCGGACAGGGGGAGGAAAAAATCTGTATCGGGGAAGAAGTCCAGGGAGGTGACCCCGGTTAAAAAATTAACAAATAATGATAGTCCCATAGAACAATTTAAAGTGCCTTCCAACGAAAAAATAACGGTATGGAAACAAATGAGAACGGTAATGTTATACACGAGGGTATCCCAAATAAAGTACAAACTGAAATAAAAAATTACTGGTACAGTGAAACGAGCCATGAAAAACAATTTGTGGTTTTGATGCAAATATCGGGTGAAACCAGAATAAACGAAATTGAGGTTAATGACTTACTATCAAGCTGCCGCATTAACGGTATTACTAGCATTAAGAGTGCTAATTTCCGCACGGTTAAAGTAATGTTTAACAATTATAAGGATGCTAATGAATTCATCTCAAACCAGACAATCAAATCAAATGGATACAGGGCATACATCCCCCAGAACTGTGTGACAACGTATGGAATCATAAGAGACGTCCCTACCAGGGTGAGTGATGAGGAATTAATATCAAAGTTGAGTGCCCCTGTAAAAATCACAAGTACATATAGGTTTAAAATAAAAAATAAGGAGGGTAACATAGTCCCGACAAAAACTGTCAAGGTCGAGTTTGAAGGAAAAAGATTGCCAAAAATGATACATTATGAATACGTAGAGATGGAGGTAAAATACTGTATCCCCAAGGTCAAACTATGCTTTAATTGCGGGCGAATAGGGCATGTATCCAAATGGTGTAAGTCCAAAACAAGAAGGTGCCTTAAATGTGGTATAGAATATGATGAATGTAAGGAAACTTGTACGGAACTAATTTGTATACTATGCAGCCAAAAAACCCATAATTTCTTTTACAAGAATTGCCCAAAAAAAATTGAAGAACATGAGATCCTGGAAAAAATGACGGTCTCAAACCTAACAAGAAAAGAAATTACTATGGGAAAAACCAATAATTATTACAGTATTTTAGATTCCATCGAGTACAATGAAGATTTCCCTGAATATAGACAACACTCAAGTAAAATAAAAAGAAATTCTAGTTCCCAAAAATCCGTCCACCCCAATATGAGGAACAGGACTGAAGACTTCAATAAAATGCTAATCAGGAAAAGAACTTTCGCAAACAGTGTGAAGACAGACGAAGCTAGAAAAATACATAACGATATAATCAAACCGCATAAGTTGGAACAAGAGAAATTAGCATTCATGTACCCCAATGGTAATCCAAATAGGGTTCACATAGACAGCTGCAATAAAACAACACAACATGGCAATGCCAATGTCGGAAAACACAATCACACTCAGAACAAAGATTACTACTTTAACAATAATCATAAAACAGTGATTGATAAATATGAGGGACTCTGTGACACATTCATGGAGTTCATTAAAAGAAATTGTAACACTAATGAACCAAAAATTAATGATTTTATAGCTGAGTATACAAAAGAACTTAATTCAAACCGGATTAAATCAGCCTTGATTTTTATAGAAAATGTAAAGACAAAATCTAACAGTAACCAAGACAATGATATATGAAATGTCTGCAAATTAATATAGAAGGAATAGGAGGAAAAAACAAAGACAATCTAGAAACTTTATGTAATCAACAACAAATTGATATAGCTAAAATATATTACAGGAAACCAAACTAAAACCAAACAAAAGCCCATATTTTAGGAACTACTTAACCTTTTACAACAATAGAATTGATGGCCATGGAGGGGTTGCAACCATGGTCAACAAAAAAATAAGATGTAAACCTTTAATTATCAATAACCCAATAAACAACGTTATTGTGGAAACGACCAATCTCCCTGAGAATTTTATCATTATAAACATATATATTCCACCTATGAGGAATTCCTCAGAGGAGCAAGACGTTAAAACCAACCTGAGCAATTTATTTGAGCAGGTCCGGGATCTTATAAATAAGAACATAATATGTGCTGGGGACTTCAACGCGCATAGAGTTGAATGGGGAAGTCGATGTGATAACAGCAGGGGAATACTACTGGATCGTCTTACAAATGACTGTTGCCTATCAATCAGTAATAATGGTGAATCTACGTTTAACACAGTGAGTGGTTGTGCGTCGGTTCTTGACCTTACATTCTCAAACAGACCTGATATTGTCCAAGGGTGGCACCTATATGACATAAAAATATTTGGTTCACGTCATATTCCTATAATATTTTTCATTAAATCGCCGGTCAATAATAATAATGCGCGGATCATCAACACATCTATACTCAAAAACAACATCAAAGCATTATCCTTTGACAACAATGTTGATAATTTCAACAAGTCAATAAAAAAATCCATTAAGGATGCCACCTTCTACAAAAGGAAAAACTCATATACCCCAAAAATGTGGTGGGACAATAACCTAAAAAACCTTTTTAATTCATTTAAACAAGCCTCTGCAAAATTTAGATTAAATAGTAACTCAGAAAACCTGTTTGCCCTAGAGGATGCTAGGATGATGTGGAAAAATGCTGTGAAGAAAGCCAAAAAAGGAACATGGAACCAAACCATATCCAGAATTAACAACAGCAAGGACCCAAAAGAAATTCACCAACTTTTTAAAAATGTGCAAAAAACGTTGCTTAAGTCTGAAGACTATGGCTCGTGGGACTATGAGAAAAAAAAGGCGTTCCTTGAAAATTGTAAACCGACGATTGATCCTCAGGTTAACACACCTAACCACAGTCAGGATACCCTGGTTATGAGTAATATCCTTAACACCAGTGATATGGAAGACACACCTAACCACAGTCGGGATACCCCATTTGTGAGTAATATATTTAACATCAATGATCTTGAAGAGGCGCTCAAGAATAGAAGTAACACATCAGCCCCCGGTGTGAATGGTGTCGCATACGAACATATTAAATGGCTGGAGGATGATATGAAAAGTGTGTTGCTGGACATCATGAACAAATGCTGGATGAATGGGCAAATTCCGGACATATGGAGAGACATCAAAATTATCCCCATCCCCAAACCAAATAAAGATCACAACATGGTTACTAATTTTAGACCTATATCACTACTCAATGTCCCCCTAAAAATTATAAACAAGATGGTTCTTAATAAACTCAAGGAATACCTGCATGACCACAAAATTCTAAGTGACAAATCATATGCATTCAGGAACAATAAATCTACTACTCACTGTATTAACGACCTAATCAATATAGTGCAGATCAACAAGGCTGAGGGATTCGTATCCCTCTGTGCAACTTTTGATATAAAAGCTGCATATGACAATGTTGACCGAAAAACTCTCATTGCCACCATGAATAAGGTATCAATACCACCTGACATAATTCGATGGATTGATGAGTTCCTGAAACAGCGTAAATTGTGGTTGTCCGATGTGGTGATTGATGTAGACAACGGCCTACCCCAAGGCAGCTGCCTGAGCCCGACCCTATTTAACATCCTCACAAACAATCTACATGAATTATCGGATATAAATAACACGATATTACAATTTGCTGATGACTTCCTGATTATATCGAAAGGTAAAACCCTTCATGAGGCAAAAAACAATCTTGAAATGTTCATCCACCAAATAGAAAATCTGAGTATGTCATTAAATTTGGAGAAAACCCAGCTTTTTATCTTCTCCAGGGCTAATTGCAAAGATCACAACATCAACATAGGAGTCTCATCAATCACAAATGTCAATAAGCTAAAGTATTTAGGTTTCTATCTTACTTGGAACCTATCGGTTGACCCTCACTATGTGGAAGTGTTTAGAAATAATAACTTTAATAAAATCACATTCAACATGATTAATACACAAATGGAGGGTCTACATCCATCCAAAGCATAAATGCTTTTCAGAACCCATATAAGACCAAAAATTGAGTATGCGCGTACAACAACTGCTAACATGAGAACCACCACCATTGACAAAATCTCAACCTATTGCAACCCATTCCTCAGACGATGCTTGGGAAATTCACCGTCAACCCCTGTTCACACCCTATATGTCCTGGCAAATGAATTCCCTCCTGATATGAGAAGCTTGTGGCTTACTGCTAAAGAGATGGCAAAGAGAATTACAACTGATATCAATTTTGCCAATGCTTGGATCAATAATGATCCACAATTATCAATTGACTCTAGCTATGCAACATGCTGGAAGACCTTTGGCCACATACTCAAACTCCTCCCGACCATTGAATATGATTCATTCACACACAAACTTTTCATATTTGAAAAAAAATTTAACACACAAATAACTAGGGACACCGAGTTATCTCATGGGAACCTCAGTGAAATTACCAACCTTGAGGTCGATAGCGACAACATAAATATTTTCACTGATGCATCTAGGGATAAGGAAGGTGTGGATGCTGCGTTTATTTCCAGTATGGATGAGTCTTTTGGGAAGGTTAAACTACCAAATGACACGTCCATTGTAACACATAACAATGGATTCATCAACATAACTATACTTACGGATAGTAATGTTGCATGTGAGATCCTGAAAGACAACAAGAGCACATCAAACCTGGCTATGTTGATAAAAGGGATGATTAAGGACTCAAGCCTAAAGAGAGTTATTATAATATGGATTCCAGCCCATACAGGTATATTTTATAATGAAAAAGCGGACAGCCTTGCCAAAGAAGCTAGAGTCGACGGGGAAGTGCAGAACCCACGTATGTCTCTGGAGTACGCTCTTAGAAGCATCAAAGATGCAATTTTTGACATGTGGCAAGTTAAATACGATAACATCTCAAGGGAGAAAGGATCTTTTTTTTATGAAATTATAAATGGCGTCAATGAAAAAAGCTGTTTCAAAAACAAAAAATACAAACGGGTCAAGCCAAAAATAATTAAAATTGTAAACCGCATTTTGACGAATCACAGCTATAACAAGGAATACCTCGCAAAAATCAACAAGGTTCCTTCTCCATTATGTGTTCACTGTAATGAAATTCAGAACAATCAACATATAATAAAAGATTGTCACAGATACCACAGCCTAAGAGCATTAGTTCCATCCATTTAGGTACAGAGACCGAACATTATTAGATTTCCTCAGGGACTCTAACCCTGACATTTGGGTCTTGGTTGCAACTGCAATTGATGACCAAAAATTCGTCTGTAAGCATACACACTTATATACCACTCACTCGCTCAATCCATAGACCAGTTTAAAAAAAAAAGTATATTTAAAAAAAGTACATATTTAAAAAAAAAAGAAAACTGACATGTTAAAAGGAATGATCTGATAAGTATAAAATAAATAAGTTGACAACTCCATCACGCCGATTGATTGGTGCAAGAATCCAAACACAAAATTGTTGAATTGCGTATAAAGTGAATAACCCCAGCATATATGACCAAGTAGCAAATAGTAAATACCCACGATCCTGGTCTGGAATCACCCCTGGTGCCCGGTTGTTAAACGCTAACTGATTGAATTAATATATATAATGAAATTGAACTAAGACGCGAATATAAGACAAATATAATACTAATCAATATAATCGGGATAATCGACACTAATAGATGACAAAGTACGATGGCAGTACATTCCTAATGTGGAATTAGCCAACCGACCACGTATCTAGCCTCACCTGTGCGGCTCTGCGAATGCAGAGGTTACATCAGGAACAAAGCAGCGCGTGGATCACAGGAGAAGGAAAAAAAAGAAAAGAAAAAAAAAAATGAAACCGGAAAATAGAGGGCTACGCCCGCAATCCGAGGGTTTTGTAGTGTCCCATGCCAATAGGAGATGAACTGTCCTACTTTTGGAGATGCTTAACCATTCATGTTAAGACAATATTGCAAATTGTAAGTTTGCATAAAAATATTGAAAATAAAATGTTTGAATAATTATAGAGAATAGTGTCAGCGACGAGCATACCCCCCCTCCCCCCTTCCCCCTCCTCCACCTCTCCTACCAATCATTACCCTTTTGAAAATGGTTAACTCCAATTCGCTCTACGGAAAACAATATGTATTGTAATTATGTTGTACTCGTAGTACTAGTATGTAATACAAGAGACCTGTTATGTGCATTTTTTGTATGAATGATATCAAAATGACCAAATCTAAATGAGTGTACTACTATTATAGGTAAATATTACGTGACTCTTACGAAATTTGGAGATATTATTGCACATGGTGTTGATTATCGTCGGTCATCAATATTTTCGACCTCAGATGAGTTTGAGAAATGCAGGGGTGTGCTAACTGTAACTATAGATATATACTATTATTAACCTATTTTGAGAAGATATCAAAATTCCATAATTTTTTTGTTTTCTGTGCTGGTTGAAAGCCTTCTTCCTGTATGTTTTCATATTTCTAAGTGTAACGGTCTCGAAATGGTAAGGGGGGGTGGGACAAATTACATTATGATCTCATATTTTCCCCTCTGCCTCTTTTCCCCTTTCTTCGAATTTGATGAAGTCGCCAAAAATGGAATGTACTCTGTAGTACCTTTCTCATGATACCCCACTTGCCTATATCAGATGAAAAAAATGTTGACCTTAATTTCGCCTCTATGGGAACCTCCCTTAAGGCAGCAACCCACCTACCTCCCCCCTTAAACTTCTCTCCCCTACCACTCCTATACCACCAATCTCCACCCTTTCAGAAGTGGTTAACTCCAATTCACTTTACGAAAAACAATAAACAATATTCAAGTATGCAGTACTAGTATGTAACCGGTTATGTGCATTTTTTGTATGAATGGCATCAAAATCTCAAAATTTATATGAATGTACTATTATTAAATATTATGTGATTGTTATGAAACTTGGAGGTACTATTGCCTATGATGTTGGTTATCATTAGCCATCAATACTTTTGACCTCGGGTGTGCGTTAGGGGTGCAGGGGTGTGCTAACTGCAACTATGGAAATGTACTATTATTAACCTTTTCTGATAAAATTTCAAAATTTTAGAAATCTAGGTTTTCTACGCTAGTAAAATGGCGCTTTTCTGCAAATTTTCATATTTCTAAGTATAACGGTCTCGAAATGCTGAACTCGGATGACACATTTTCCCCTCTCCCTCTTTCTTCAAATTGGAAAAAAAATCCAAAAATGGAATGTACCCGACGGTACCTTTCTTATGACACCCCACTTGCCTGTACCAAACGAAAAAAAAATTTCGACCTTCATTTCCCCTCTATGGGGACCTCCCCTTAAAGTTGACCTATTACGACGATTCGCTTTCTCCGGCGAATTATAGTAATTCTACACATTCCTACAAAATTTCATGTATGTAGTTTCAGCCGTTCGTGAGATATTCCATGAACAGACGGACAGACAGACATTTGACCGATTTCATAAGGGTTTTGTATTTACTACAAAACCCTAAAAAGAGTCTAACCCAATTAGTTCTTAAATTAATTACTAACTGAGATGTTAAACTCTTTTCAGCCCTTAACGAACGCCTGGGGGCCCATGTACTCAGACCTCCATACGATGATGACGACCAACACATTTCGATGGTGATCTTGCGGCCGCTGCATTTAACAAACGACTGCGTCGTCCCATTTTGGCGCAGAGGATCTTCGCGGCAGCATTTGCGGGATTTTGTGTTTGGATTCGAGTCTTGTAAATTACTTTTCAAAGACGAATCGCGGTGATAATGCCGAATCCTTCGATGACGCAGTCGAGGAGCGTGTCATTAACGAGGAATACAAAATAGTTTTCGCTATTGATTAATTTCAATGACGAAAAGGTCCTTTTCAGGACCATTATTTAAAATTTTTAGAAAGAGTAAAGTGAATCAATGTATTTCAAAAAATCAGTGACGTCTTAAACATCCCGCCCAATAAATTAGGCGCCCGCGCCAAAATGTCTGTCATTCAATATTCATTGAATTGTGGCGATTTGTGTTGCATATGAGGTGAGTAAAAATTTTCAATTAACATTCTAAATTTTCCATTATTTTGAAAGGGTTTTTAAATAATTTGGAGTGTGATTGGTTGGCATTTTGAGTCCTTTCGTCAGGACAAAAGAACTTCATTGAGCATGAAATGTCTCCAATATGGGTATTTCCCAATGAAGAAGAAGATAACAGGAAACGAAACTTTCAAAAATTTAGGGAACAATTTGCTTTTACGTGTTTGTCACACCAATACTAGCACACTTCCAGCAGTGGTGTAGGTAATGTAATGTGTGGGGGTTGCCACAATTTGGCGCGACTTTTTAAAATAAAAGTTTTATTATTTATTGGCTTTTTAATTAATACATATTGTTAATAATATTTAAATTACATTTTTTAGTGAAAATGAAAACATACAAACATTATATTTAGAAAATATAATCCAATATTATCATGAATGTGAGAACTACGAATGATTTGTTAATTTAAGGAAATTGCGTAAAGGTTTAGCAATTAGGGATTACGCAGATATCCACCCCCCTCTTCCTTTATGAGTGACCTTTTATACGACCATTTTAGTTTTCAATTGAGTTTCTGGACTGAAGCAGAAACTGAACTGTGAATTAATATTTACACGTCAAAGGCACTGTGAACGGGCTTGGGACCGTCTTGGGGCGGCATTAGGGTGGTACCAGCTTTTTGTTGCGCGGGTTGTTTTATTTTGTGGATAGATTGATTGAAGTACTGTAATTTTGTAAAATGTGCCATTGATAGCACTCTTATCTCTTCTAACATCATCGGTCGATGTAGCAGATGCTCCTTCAATCGTTGATGTTTCCTACAAAGATACAGAGTTAGTATCCATATATTTTTTCTCAATAATGTAACGTTTTGTGGGAGTTGAGGTGACCCTCAACCGAGGACGAAGATTGAGGCTGGTCGTTCAGACCTGCCGTGACACCTAAGTGCCAATACCTTCTCAGACTACACTCAGTTTGACGCGTGCTCGACGTTAGCTCAGCTGTCGGTAGTGTGGGCGGGGTTGTGTGAATGAGTCTGCCTCGCATCGCTACAAAAAAAAATCACGCGTCTACCCGATTGCCTAACCAATACGGAGTCCCTCAAAGGATATTAGAAACAAAAAAATTGGCCGCGAAACATCCCTAAGTCCCTGCCTCTAGCACGGGAGCCCCCTGATGGCGATGGGGCTCCGCGCTCCCTCCCCTAACCTTAGGTTGGGCCGCGCATTATTGCCCAACCCCCTTAGCGAAACGGATGAAACTTCGCGGTGAGAGTGGATGGGAGAAAGCTTTAAGGGCTCAGGAAGCAAAAGATATGTTGTCTATAGTAACTTCATTTTTATTTCTTTTGAATTTTGACTATTTTTAGTCTGTTTTGATAAATATTTCATTTTCGCTTCTTTATAAAAATTATCAACATTATTATAAGGTTAAACCCGCCAGTATCATAAAAAAATGCAAAACAAAGAATATGCGTTGTAAGAAAAATCTACAACAAAAAAAAAAGATTATGTATCATGCATACTCGTACGTTCTAAATCAACAGATTGATTCTACCTTAAACTGTAGGTGTATAAGAGTATACTCGTATATACGTATAACGAATTATTCTTTCTAATATTAATATCTTAATCAATGGCGAGAATTAATGTGTGTAAAGTGTCTACTAGCTAAACGGATGAGAAAAATAACGTATGTTCTAGAAACAATAAACTAATCGTAGAGACACGCTTTTGTTACGAGGAAAATCTCATAACTTGATTAATATGTTTCGTGTTGCTTTGTGGTAACCCAAAATCAAGAGGTTTCGCGTGATATTTAGTTATTTACGGTTACTTAAGACGCTTAAATGAAATTTACGCTAGAATTGCAACAATCGCCTTTTCTATCGAAAATCAAATAATAAAAAAAAATAATAGGTCTACGTAGATATAAACTGTCCATCGAAATCTTACGTAGTTGAAGCCGAGTTTATTCGACCGGAATAGCGTTTTTTTTTTTTTTTATTCGACAATTAATGTGTTCGGGGAGTGACCTTTTCGATGTACTGTACCATACAACATCTCTCAGAGACGGACAAGCAACTGATAGCTAGAGATGCACTTTTAGAGCACCATCAGACAATATCCACCCGGTTTAAGTCGCAAGAGTTGGGAAGTTATTCGATAGAAAACGAAAACTTGACTTAATAGCCGCTTTCGTTTCACTCTCAGACCAGTCACTTGTGAAAAGAACGACACTAATCAGAATTCAAGCAGAACCCATACAGACCCTTTTTATTTGGTAGCGGCCTCCCTCGAACCTGTTGCGCTTCTTCCGAATTTGTGGGCGACTTGCGGCCGAAATTGGTGGCGGCTCCTGCCGAATTGGTGGCGCTTGATAAATGTGGTGCCGCTCGATAAATGTGGTGGCGGCTCGCTGCCGAATTGGTGGTGGCTATGGGGCCGAGCTTGGCGGCGCTCGTTGGCCAAATTTCGTTGCAGCCGGCCTCCCTGCCAATTCGGTGGCGGACAAGTGCTCGAGTTTGGTCCAAATTGTCCGACCGGCAGAAACGTCGTCCGCCGTGGAGGTTAGGTTGTTGGGTCGCTCACTTGTAGCGGGCGACGTTCCTGATGGCCGGATGAGTACACTGCTTCTTCGGGCCCGAATTTTGCTGGAGCTTTCTTTTTATTTGATTTTTTTTTATTTTCGCGACCTGTGCGGGTGCCGTCTCCCGTCTCCACGCGTTGGGTTTTTCTGACGTTTGACAGTTCCAATTGTTATGTCCTGCTTACTGTGCGACAATCTTTTCCCCCTATAAATACGAATTTACTCGTACTACAATTCAATAATTACTCTGAATGCAAACAGAAAGTACATACCTAAGCCGATCTCCCAGTTAACCAAAAAAAAACGAACCGCGTTGCTCGGCTGCTCAACTAGTCCTCCTCTTCGCCGGGTGAATCGTCTCCTCCCGACTTCTCACCTGTCAATTGATAATCTGACCTTCAAAATTTTCATTACAATTCCGAAGGTCAAATTATCAACTGTCATGGTGAACAGTCCAAAATGAAGCCGCGATTCACACCTAGATGACGTTAGCGGATCTGTCAATGAGGGGGCTACGTTCATAAAACACTAACGCTAAGTCATTACTCAGCGATGGTGTCCCATGAACGCCATCATTGATCGGGTCGTGCCGAAATCAATTTCCGCGCCGCTCATTACAATAATATGAAACCTTACCATCGCTTCAGATGGAAGCCCAAACTGGTCATAATCTTCAACCAGATCGCCTATTGTTGCCGCAAACACCTTCATGGAAAAAAAGTTAGGGCAGACAATTTAATTTGTTTAAATTACCATTTGCGAAGAATGAACTCCATAAAATATATAAATGAATTAGTATATCGAATTTCCTCACCTGTGGTAACTTTATCGTATCATCTGGTCCGATGTTAATCCGAGGATATGCTCCCTCCGCAAGTATCGTCCTCTTACTATGGCTTATTAAGTCCGATTCCTCAAAATGATCAGAGCAAACTAACGTATTGTGTGTCACATGTTTATTTCTAAATTCCGTTGCCATCACCCATACAGCCCGTAAAAATTCATCCTGTGGGAATCTGTAAAAAAATTACTTCTGTTATTCTAGAATGGATTGAAATTTATGTATATTATTATCTTTATAAATTTTATCAGAAGTATATATTTTTTAATAGTGTTTAAAATATTTTTAAACCTGTAACTTATTGTTCACTTTTTTTTTGTATTGGCCCCCATTTTACATATTTTATACTACGCCACTAACAGGAAGCTACATAAACAAATTGAACGAAACTGAGCATGTGCACGATTTTGTTTACATTTAAACTTTTGATTAATGGTGAATACAAAATTCTTAATTTATTAGAAATAAGAATGTCCTATATAAATGTAAATATGATAGGACGGTGTAGCACTTCTGATTAAAGATATTTAGTATAAATACCTGTGAAAAGATATCCCAGATTTACGAGCATTCAGCCTGTTAGCGTAACTTTTCAGCACGCACTTTATTATATTTCGGAATACTCTCGTTTAGTTCACTGACACGCACTATTTTTCACACTACGCGAACCGTCTGATGCACTTTAACTTTTTTCCGACCAAATGCCTAAAAATCAATTCGGAAAAATGTATATTTTAACTAAAACCATTTGCTACCGCTCGATTTCGTAACGTAATTTCCAATTATAAATGTCATCCAAGCTACTAAAAGCTGATTACATTTAAAAAGCAAAGCAGGCATTTTTGTTCCCTTGGCAGAGTTACACAGACAGTGTATATGTGACTTGTTGCGGTTCCTTATCTTCTTCTTCTTTGGTATTTCCTGATTCGTTTTTATAAGTTTGCCTTGGAGCAGATGGCTATGGGTATTTCCTGATTCGGGCTGATGAGACTAATGCACTGGGCGTACGGCATTTTGAGTCCTTAGGTTAGGACAAAAGGAGCTTTTTAAGCGACATAACTTTGGAGTTTCACTCCAAAGTTATGTCGCTTGTCGTTAGATAGGTATAACTTTTGAACCGTTTAATGGGTTTTGCTAAAATTAAATATGAGTGTAGTTCTCACTAACGCCCACCAATTAGACAAGATTAATGTAGCTAGCTTCTTCCGTTGTAGATGTTTTTCGGAAACAAGGCGCAATTTTTGTTCATCATCCATCATCATCATCATCTTGGCCTCAGCCGTCTGGATCATTATCTGGGTCAAGTGTCTGCGTTCTCCACTTTTTGAAGCCCAGTAGCTGTTCGGCGTCAGCATCTAATGAGTCATCCATAGCATATCCTATAAAAAGTAAGTATGTACATATTAAGATTTTGACTTAAATTAGCCATTGTCATTAAAAAACGTAAGATGGTGCTCATATACTAGCATAGTTTCAATATTAGTTTGCATGTTTCTCAATAAGTCAACTTGTAGTTATATTACGGTCAAATATCCGTACGTATCATCATCGTGGCGCGACAGCCCGACGTCGGGCCTTGTCCGCCTGGATCATTGTCCTCCAATTATCTCGGTCACGTGACCGCGTCCTTCAATTTTGGAAGCCTAGTAGCTGCGCGGCGTCCACATCTACTGAACTCTCCCAAATCAGTGCGTGTTTCAAATAGATCGGTAAGTCTATTATGTATCCTGACTTGTGAGACGGAGTTGGTCATCGTCATCTTAGTCAGTCGCATTAATTTGGCCGGTATACCAAATTGCAGCATGATGTTGTACAGTACTCCACGATCGATACTGTCGTGTGCCTGCTTGAAGTCGACAAAGATTTGGTATACATTTACGTTGTATTCCCAGCACTTCTGGAGTATCAGTTTGACTGAGAAGAGCTGATCGGTTGTGGACGGACCAGGTCTGAAACCGCTTTGAAATTCGCCAATGATTTGTTCTGCGTACGGTTTTATTCTATTTTCCAGAATTTGGTTATTAAATATTTACTCTTGTGGTAATTCAATCTTTCCCCTTAATCTGACCCTACGAAAAAAAATCATATATATTATTTATATAAATAATTTAATTTGTGGTAAATATTTACTAAGTTCTTCCTATTGGCCGTCTATAATTCAATCCAATTTCTAATTTTTTTTTCGATTCTGTGTTGTCTTCCTAGAGTAATTAAGGGTAAACGTACGTAATATGACCGATTGAATTTACAATTACATTCTTCCGTGTAAGTGTTATGATAATAATATTGTTTTTTCATCTCTAGGTGTTGTCCGGGGAAATATCAGCATTCGTCCTATCATCATACCTAAAATTACAAATGGTAAATTATGTTTATTTATTTTATTTATACGATTGTATTATGAAATATGTGCAAATTTTTTGAAATCAATAATGAAATAATTGATATATGTATTATTAGGGGGGGGCAAAAACTCCTCTTCCATAGTCCTCCGCGTGGGCGCCCCCTGGAACGGCAGTGGTCACTGACCATTGCCAACCAACGTCAAGCCGCCAGTGATGACAGTGCGATGATTTGGTTGAGGTATTCCTGTGGTGTGGAGTGTGAAAAAAATACCACGACCTTTCCCTTTGAGGGCCTGTCGTTAAAACCGACAATCAAAGGACAGGATGTGTATGCCAGCAACTTACACTATCCGAAATCTTTATATGCTAACGAAACGTCAACTATGCCTCGGATAAGGACTGACTCAACGGTTACGACTTTTGGCTATCGTACAATGACTAAGATTGGATTCTGGAATGTGCGTACTCTCCTGGACAATGGATCAGAAGGTCCCCAGAACGCACGATTTCTTCAATTAGAGAGTGAATTTCTGAGGTACAAATTAAATATCTTAGGAGTTAGTAAGATAAGATGGTGGAACAGCGGAGAATTCATCTCTCCAACGGGCAGCACTGTAATGTTGTACTCCGATAAAGCTACCGGTGTCGCCGTGAGTCAGGTGTGGGGCTCCTTTTAACCAGAGCCGCGCGAAACTGTCTCTTATCCTGGGAACCGGTCTCTGACAGGGTCTTGACCGCCAGGTTCCGGACCAAAATGAGGAACATCTCAATAATACAATGCTATGCCCCTACTGAACCCGACAATGTCTTGGCAAATGACTCCTTCTACGAAGAACTAAACGCCGTTCAGAGCAGAACACCTAAAGGTGACATTATAATGGTTATGGGTGATTTGAATGCGAAAGTTGGCGCTGATAACTATGGGCTCAGACATGTGATGGGGAGACACGGTCTTGGTGATCGTAATGACAACGGTGAAAGATTTGTAGAGTTCTGCAACTTTCACAGTCTCTTCATCGGTGGTACTATGTTTGAGCATAAGGACCACCACAAAATCAGTTGGTCCTCTGTTGATCGGCGCAGAACACAAAATCAGATCGACCATTTTGCCATTAGTAAAAGATTCAAGAGTTGCCTCCTGGACGTGCGAAACAAGAAGGGTGCCGATATTGGGATGGGAAGAGACCATTATCTTATGATCGCTAATGTTCGATTGCGTATTGCAGCAGTGCGCCGCCCCAGCGACGAAAGATCCAGGCCCCGCAAATTCAACACCGCTCGACTAAAAAATCCAGCTGTCTTACAACAATATAATGACCATCTTGCGCAAAAAGCAGCTGAGATAACTAGTCACCCAGATAGTGACATAAACGAAAACTGGGATGCCATAAAAAATGCGTACATTGATAGCGCAAATACCATCCTTGGCCCAAACCCGGATTGCTGGAATAAGCCCTGGATGTCCGACGCTTCATGGCAGTGGATTGTTGAAAGAAAGGAGCTGAAAGTTCGTTTGGCTGCAGCATCAGACGACAATCGAAGCAGCATCGAACTCCTTTACCGTCAGAAAGCTTGAGAAGTTCAGCGTAGTGTGCGACGCGATAAAAGAGTTTATGCCAATTCTCTTTTAGCGTCAGCAGAAGAAGCCGCTAGAAGTAACAACTTAAACGCCGTATACGGTGTCATCAAGGAGTTTACAGGTGGTCGTAACTCCTGCCAACATCCGGTGAAAGATAGTGATGGAAAGCTACTTTTCTTGGAAGAAGATCAAATGAGGCGGTGGAAAGAACACTTCGCCGCGGTCTTGAACCGTGTAACCTCTGGTGAAGTTCCCCCTCATATAGATAATTTAGCTAAAAGCGCGTTGACACGATCAAACTACGGTTTGACAAACCACCTACTTGAACGTGTCAACCCCTTGTCAAACTGGTTTGATGTCTTGTTCTTCTGTCAAACCCTAGTTGGACGGTGCTCAACTTTTCATCAAATGCTAGTTTGTCAAATCGTAGTTTGATCATGTCAACGCGCTCTAACCATCAAAATGTGCGTATACGGTCCACTGCCCCGACTAAAGAGGAAATAGTCACTGCAATTATTGCATTAAAATGAGGAAAGGCCGCCGGACTTGACGGCATCCCTGCCGAACTTTATCAAGCAGCGCCAAGCGTAACTGCCAATTTGCTGCATCCACTTGTTGATAAAGCGTGGAATACACAGACCTTTCCCACTGAGTGGAAGGAAAGTTTGATCATCAAACTTCCAAAGAAGGGTAGCCTCACAGACTGTAATAATTGGAGAGGCATTTGTGTGCTTCCTGCCGTTGCCAAGATAATAGCTAAAATCGTCCTGGAAAGCCTAAAGGCCCACTTAGAAAGCACAATTCATGAAGAGCAGGCTGGCTTTCGATCCGGATTTTCCTGTGTCGATCACATTAACACCTTGCGAATCATCATCGAGCAATGCGCTGAATACGATTCTCCGCTTCACTTGCTTTTCATCGATTTCGAAAAGGCTTTCGACAGTGTGCACCGGGATTCTATATGGGCGGCCTTGCGCAGGAGAGGCATCCCTGAGAAGCTTGTGGCTATTATTAAGGCAACCTATGACGGCGCGAAATGTCGCGTTTTGCATAAAGGTAAGATGTCGGGGACTTTGAGATTCGCAGTGGAGTTCGGCAGGGGTGTATCCTCTCACCGATCCTATTCCTGATAGTGATCGGCGATGTGTTGCATGCAGCCCTATCCGGACTCGACAGAGGAATTCAATGGACTCTGACATCTTATCTTCAACATCTTGACTACGTTGACGACATATGCCTACTCTCCCACAAAATCATGGATCTGTCCGCAATGGCCTTAGATCTCGAGAGGGAGGCAAGCAAGGTTGGGCTAAAGATTAATAGCAACAAGACCAAGGTTCTTAGCCCGCCGTTGCGAAAAATAAATCCGACACCTATTGCCATCAATATTAATGGGCAGCCTGTGGAGAAGGTGGACAACTTCGTCTACCTGGGTAGCATTGTTGCCGAAAATGGTGGAACGGAGCAGGACATCGCTCGTCGTATCAACCAGGCTAAACGCGCATACGGCATGCTGTCCAAAATCTGGCAGGGCAGTTATCTCAGCATCAAGACCAAGCTGGGCCTGTTTGGCTCCCTGGTACTGTCAGTGCTTTTGTATGGGAGCAGTACATGGAAAGTTTCCGTAGGAGTTACCAGAAAGCTGCAAGTTTTCGTCAACTCATGTCTTCGTCGAATTTTAAGAATTTTCTGGCCCGAAACAATATCAAATGAAGAGCTAAGTCGGCGTACGGGTCAGATGCCAATCGACGAATTGATACGCAGGCGAAAATGGCAGTGGATAGGTCACACATTGCGGAAGAGTGATAACTGCATTGCTGCATTGCTTTGCATGCCATGAAATGGAACCCCATTTCCAACCAAGGCCGACCAAGAGGGGGTCCTCGAATCACATGGCGTCGATCTGTGGCAAAGGAGTGTCAGGTACTGGGTAAGTCTTTTGGGGAGTTGCGCCCCATTGCCCAGAACAGAGTACGATGGCGCGCAGGAGTAGTTGACGCGCTATGCCCCGCTAGGTGTTAAGGCAAAGTAGTAGTATTATACATATATGTACATGTATATTTGAAATGTTATTTTAAACAAGCTAGCCTTCGGCTAGCTTGCCGAAGGTATGACACTTTTCACGCTTCGTCGTTGTGACTTATGGTGCATTTGCTACTTTGAAATTAGTACAATAGTAAAACTTGTTCCGATTTATCTGTTCCTATGAGAGGTATATGAAATAGTGGGTCGATTCCAACCACATTTAGGAACGTGGTTTGACAGTCAATATGATTGAATAATATGAAATTTGGTAAGGATATCTTCAGGAATGGAAAAGTTTTTCTAACAAAAACTTGCTTTTGAAATGGTCGTTCCTATGACAGCTATACGATAGAGTAGTCCAATTTCAACCAAATTCGGGAATGTGATTTGACTAGAAATACTATTGATAAGTGTGAAATTTGGAAAAGATATCTTTAAAAATAAAAAAGTTTTTCTCACAAAGACCAATTTTTGAACCAGTCGTTCCTATGGCAGCTATTTGACGTAGTGGTCCGATTCCATTGGTTCCGACATATTTACAGCGTGCAATAAAAAGAAGGCTTTTTACGAAATTTCACCTTGATAGCTTTACAACTGAGGGACTAGTTTGCATTGAAACAGACAGACAGACGGATAAAAGCTTAATCGACTCATCATACTGACCAAGAATGTATTTATAATAGTTTATATGGTCGGAGATGCTTCCTTCTGTGCGTTGCAAACTTCATGACAAAGTTAATATACCCTATCACATCCGTGAAGGGTATAAAAATAAAATGGACGTTGGTAGGAGTTACGACCACCTTCAAACTCCTTGACGACTCTTTAACGTAAGTGTCACCACTCGCGTTCTATTCGGCCCGGGCACCTAAGTGTCGCCTGGAGTCCGAAGCGTATATACTCTAGCCTTGTACAGACCTAGTGGTGATACCAAAACTACCAATTGGCAACGACCTTAAGCATTAAAACTGAGTTTCCTATAGGGCCAGTTTATAGGGGAGGTTGGCACTCATTCAGGAGGATGTTGACCATTCTCAAAATCAGTTAACTAACCCATTCTACAAATATTTGTCGAATTTTTCAAGTCGCTAGCTTCATTCTATCGAAAGTTATTGCCTATTTGTCACCTCACTTGCAGGGGAGGTAGAGGTTCTTTTTGTCGAATCTTGCGCATTTTTAATAACAACCAACAAGATCCCAGTACGAACATTTGACCAAAATTTCCAGTCACTAGCTTCATTCATTCATTCAATAATGGACAACGCAATCAGACAAATTATCACCGAATGTGAATGAATATGTGACAAGCGTCTGGTCTTCGGCACCCAAAATGATATTGCCAAGAAGTAAAGCTGGTGTTAACAGGGAATCTGTTGGATATTCTCGAAAATCTTCTCATGGTCGGGTAGGGCGAAAAAGACTGCTTTGCAATCACCAGATCGACAGTATCTGGAAAATGGTAAACTCTAACTCCAACGATTGCACTATTTTGTATGTCAAGTTGATCGGGCGAGACGAGTCAGGTATCTTTGTGAGCTCTGGAGCTGATTATTGTGAAAATATACTGCAAAATGTTCAATGTTTACCTTTTTCCTCATTTTCGGAAGCAGCGCTATATCCTTGTTGTAGTAGCAACGCCTGGTGATGAAAGATTTTGGCAACCCTTAGCCATGCTGATCAATGGGTCGCTTCGGTGCGTAGAACCGGCTGCCGTGGGAGCAAGCACTATTTCCGTCGCATAAATCGGCTTCTTCAGATCCCTCCTCTTCTTCGTTCATTGCGCTGTTCTTTTGGAATTTTGGCCGAAATTTTGCCAATACTCAATTCCTTGGTCTAATAGCGCAGCCACTTTCGTCAACCTAAAAGAAAGCATTTGAAAATATTTAAATTTTTTGTTTTAAATGGGAATTCAATTATGTATTTAAAAAAAGAAAAAGATGACGTTGTTGTAAATAACAGAAGTTTTTCCGGGAATGTTCAACAACTGATTACTTAGAATGCACAACCAGAGTGTTATCATTTCCCGAACTCCCATTAAAATTTCATTGTTCCTATGAGAATATAAATGTATAAAATCTGTTAAAACCCTACTTACGTTGAGGGATACCGTTTGTACTGTTTTGGGTACATTTAGCATTCCTGGAACAAAATAATTAAAAAACAAACCATCCATTCTAATGCCGGAACATTATGTCAAGTGGCGGCATTTTTGTCCTCCTCACAGCACTATTTTCAGGACACTTGTAGCAGAACGGCAACTACACCTCATGGGTTACCTCCAGTTGAACCGGACAAACACAACACCAGCGTAGTTACCTAGATAATAAGGCATCAAGAATCAATATAAAAAGTTGCTTCTTAAATTGAAGTCGTTCAGGCATAATCGTCAATTGATTGACTTCTTAAACAACCAATAAAACGTTATGCCGGATACTTCAACTTAATATCCGCATTTTCGCACTAATTCCTACACTTCACGAACCGAAAAAAATTAAAATCTAATATTTCAATATTTTCAATTAAATTCGACCGAAATTCACAACATTTAACAGCCGCCATATTGTCACTGCGGCTCTCTCACAAATTTATCACGTGCCACCCGAATGTAAACAACACTTTTCCACGGCAACTTAAAACACGCGAATATCTTCGAAAATTCTGGTTTTTCCGCAATTTTTTCTTTTCACCGTAACCGCGACACTCCACCTCACAACATACCAACTTTTCGAAGCGCAAATCGACCGGGAACCCAAATTTTCCGTGTAAAATGTTCCGCCGAACCACTCGCTTTCCATAAGACACCGTGCAAATTTTCGCTTGACATCGGCCTACTTTGCCTAGTAGTTGTGTCTGTGATCGGCCTACTTCCAGGCTTTTCTTTAGAAGGTTTTGGTTTTAATTGCGATTGCATAAGTAACACGGTGGATAGGTTACGTATGTGTGCGTGCATGGTTTTGGTTAGATTTCCCTGTATGCGTGCAATTTGACAGATATTTAGTATTGCCAGACTCGAAAAACAAGAGAATGAACGCACTTTTGGTATAACCCGATCGATCTGCTGTGATAGTCTTATCTCTTTCTGGTAAACGGAAACATATGACGCGGTTGTTTTGCTATCTGCTTTCCGCAATTTCATTGTGTACCGATAGTGGAATTCAATATATGCAGCAAATCCAATAGGAACAACCATCGTCTCAGTCAGTTATACTGAGTTCCACCACTTATCTACTTCCTCTATGGTTCCACCTCTTATCTAGTTCCTCTATGGCCGTGGTTGTGCTCGTTCATGGGTGGCGACTTTTAAGGTGGCGAGCACAACAACTTCCATTGAACCATCAAATATCAAAGAACGGTGGAAATAGGGGGAATTTTTTTTCCACACGTCCTATGAAATTGATGGTTCGATGGAAGTTCATGGGTGGCGCCCTTAAGCGACGAGCACAACCACAACCAAGCTTCCATCGAACCATCACATATCATGGAACGGTGGAAATATTGGGATTTTTTTCCCACACGTTCTATGAAATTGATGGTTCGATGGAAGTTGAAATGGGCCGATTAGGTTGCCGACAGAAGCAATCGCGGTCCTTATGCACATTTGGGGGCACCGAAATAAGCCATAGCGAAATAAGGCATACGAAATAATCCATATGGATACTTTCGTTTGGAACCGAAAGTATTCATCGGAAAATTAACGAAATAATCTTTGCATGGATAATTTCGATTTCAAATCGAAGTAAAGTATGCGAACTAAAGCGAAAGTAACCTTATACTTACTTTCGTTTCTAAACGAAATTAGGCATTGAGTGTGGAAACGAAAGAATCCATGTATAGGCATTTTCTGTTTCAAGCCGAAACAAAATAAACGGCAGAAAGCGAAATAATATAAGCATCTTTTACATAAGTAGGGACGGCGATATGGGTGTCATATGAATCGGGGTGATGAGGCGGATGCTATGGAGCACTAATGAGGGCGTCTCGAGTCCTCTGGTCAGCAGAAAAGGACATTATTCGCGATGAACTGGGATATAGGCGATATGGGTGTCATACGAATCGGGGTGATGAGGCGAATGCTATGGAGTACTAATGAGGGTGTTTTGAGTCCTTTGGTCAGCAGAAAAGGACATTCTTTCCGATGAACTGGGATATAGGCGATATGGGTGTCATATGAATCGGGGTGATTAGGGGGATGGTAATTTGACATCCCATGTGCTTCTATATGGACCGGGCGGGTGTTCCGCGGCGAAGAGACAAAATGGAATGTTATTGCTCACAAAGGAGAAGTATGGGAGGGGATGACATCTCATGTGCTTCCTGTGCTTCTATATGAACTGCGCGGGTGTTGCGCAGTGGAGGGCTTGTGTCTTTCTCTTTACTTTTTACTAGTTCGTATGTGGTGGAATTACGTCCAGAATTTTGTGTACAGTAAATGGTGGATTCATCTCCTATATATCTCTGTGCTACCAGTGCAAGTTGTTGTTTTGAGTTGAGTGAAAATAGCAAAAAGATAGGGCACTCTTCTTCACCGCCCTTTCATGCTGGTATCTGGTACGCCGATAACTGTGCCGGCTGCAAAGGGCGGCTGTTCAACAAAATTTTTGAATACATTTTCAGTGTTCACACATACTATGAAAGGCCACGTTTATACCGTGGAACTAAACGGCTATTTAACTAAATCGTTTTAGTGTTAGTACTTGTTGGTGGAGTGTTTATACCGACCATACGGAGAGGTATTTCTTCTTCTTCTTTCTCCGTTGACAGCACAGATAAATTTGACAGATATAAATTTTACGACTGAAAAAGACTTTTTCTTGCTCGTGATCACGCACTGCTTTCCTGAAATTGCAAACAAAACAAGCGCCGAACAAACAAACGACAACAAAGGAAACGCCAACCACCGCGTCAACCTTAGCGATGACAGAAGAGAGTCCCAATTTTTTTAGTCCAGTTCCGCATCGCAAGTGGAGATAAGCCAAAATCAAAACTAACTATACCAATACGTTTATATCGTCGAGAGCTAGATCGATTTAGTCAGATCTCGAAGATAATCCCGCGATATAAACGTAGTGAAAGATGCTACCACCGCCATCTTTACTAACAGGCCGTAGTGTCAAAGCAATGACGTCATGACAAGCAGTGAACCATATGTAAACAAAGTGAAGAACGCGTGTGGTCCACCTATTGAAATTTCGCGATTTTCGTGCGTAAATGTGATTTTAGTGTTGTGATTTTAAGTGCAATTGAAAGTAGTAATAGTCAGTGATACGCGAAAGTGGACAAAAACGCAAGGTGCCGTGATCTACCGACCAAAATGAACTGCTCGGGAGTGCGCGAAGCGTGAGTGTTGTTATGAAAGCGTGAAACGGAAATTTCGCATTTTTCGTTAATTTTCATTAATTTGGCTAATGTGAATGATGCAGCACTACCCTGGAACGAATCCTCGGGCCGGTGGATTCAGCGGAAACTCCCGGAAGTGCCCCAAAAAGTGAATGCAAAGTGGTTGTCGACTGACAACATTACAGGTAATTTCCCGCCATTTCATCGGAATTCATAGGGTAAGTATACGTTTTTTTTTGTTGTGTTAATATTTTAGTGGATTGATGCGCCCGAAAATGCGGGTCTTGAACATGTTGTTGACGAGCCAGACGAAAGTTTTACTGCAGCTGACAGGACTAGATGCCAGGCGGTGAAACTTTCGCACGAAAATCGCGAAATTTCAATAGGTGGACCACACGCGTTCTTCACTTTGTTTACATATGGTTCACTGCTTGTCATGACGTCATTGCTTTGACACTACGGCCTGTTAGTAAAGATGGCGGTGGTAGCATCTTTCACTACGTTTATATCGCGGGATTATCTTCGAGATCTGACTAAATCGATCTAGCTCTCGACGATATAAACGTATTGGTTTAGTTAGTTTTGATTTTGGCTTATCTCCACTTGCGATGCGGAACTGGACTAAAAAAATTGGGACTCTGTCTCTGTCATCGCTAAGGTTGACGCGGTGGTTGGCGTTTCCTTTGTTGTCGTTTGTTTGTTCGGCGCTTGTTTTGTTTGCAATTTCAGGAAAGCAGTGCGTGATCACGAGCAAGAAAAGGTCTTTTTCAGTCGTAAAATTTATATCTGTCAAATTTATCTGTGCTGTCAACGGAGAAAGAAGAAGAAGAAATACCTCTCCGTATGGTCGGTATAAACACTCCACCAACAAGTACTAACACTAAAACGATTTAGTTAAATTGTAACAGTTTGTATTTCAAATTTCAATTTAAAAAACTTATCAAATAACCGCCACTCCACAACGACGCGAGCGCCGCCATAGCCACCACAGCAAAGCGTGGCGAAATGAGCACTGGTAACACAAAAAAATTGCGGGAACTTGGAAAAATAGCGGCAGAGTGAAAAACACGTGAAAATAAAGAATACTTTTAAATTCGATTTCAAAAGCTGTTTTCGTTATTTTCAAAGTATCACAACTTCAGAAGTGGGATACGCGCCCTATAAGCCCGTGTGTGCAAAGAACTTAAATTTAATTGAGTGACCGACTGGCAAAAGTGTGTGAGTTCCGTTACGAACTATCTGCTCTAAAAATGGACCAAATGAATCGATCACAATTGGTGGACCTTTTATTAGACAAGGGTGTCGACTTTCCGCGAACGGCGAATGTTGCACAATTGAGGCGACTGTGCATGGAATCCGAGCAGACGCCCGATACTCAAGACTCCGCAGTGGATCATCGACCAGTTGGGACCGTTCCGGTAGAAGATGCTGCAGCTATAGTTCATGACATTGTTAATGGTGCAATTCCTGCGGACCAACCCAATCAACCGGACGGACGTTCTACTGAAGAGGCGACGCTGGACGCCGAAATACGAATTTTGCAGAAGCGGCGCCTCATTGCAAAACTTCGCAGCGAAATTGCTTCCGAGTCATCATCTATTCCGAACCAACCGAATTTCGACGAAGTGCGACATAGTGTGGTATTATTTGCAAATTCGGATGAGTGTGATGGTCGGCGGTGGATTAACGAGTTTGAGCGTGTCTGCGATTCTGTGGCTGCTCCCAATGAGTTCCGTTTGCGATGGGTCCGACGTCTCATGAAGCCTAATTCTGATGGCGACTGGTTTCTGCGAACTGACAATTCTGTAACGTACTCAGAATTCCGTAAGAACTTCTTGGCTAACTTCGGCCAAAATCATACTGTTCCAGATATGTTGGAGAAAATGCGACAATTTAAGTACGATTCATCGAATACTACCGTGTTGGGATATGTTCTACAAATGCAGGAGTTGGCTTCCCGTGCTGAAATTTCCGAGGATCTTGTCATTCAGTTTATCATTGACGGGTTAGCTGATAGATCGCCTGACATTAGTATTCTGTATCCGGCCGTTACCATTCAACAACTCAAGCAGCTGTTGCCTAAGTATACGCGACTACGAGGGCAACGTCAATTACTTACTACGAGTGCTTCGCGGGCAAAACCCACTACGTCTTCCGCTACTGTTCCGAGAGTATCTTCCGCAACTATTCCAAGAGTCTCTTCCGAACCTGGGCGATGCTACAATTGTTCCGGATTGGGACATATGTCAGCCCAGTGTCCAGAGCCAAAGCGAGCCGTTGGCTCTTGCTTCCGATGTGGATCGATGCAGCACAATTTCCGATCGTGTCCGAAACCCCCACCACACCACTCCAACCAGGTGGCCCTAGTGGAAGACTTCCGTTTTTCCAGCGATAAATCTTCAGACGATGTAACAACTCGGGAGGTTAAAATAGAAGAAGAGGATTTTAAATCAATTCCGGCCACTAACATGGTAAGTGTTGCCTTTCACGTTAGTTGTCCTGTGTCTCAATGTAATACGTCTACGTTTATGTCTCTTTTCGATACGGGCAGTCCCGTTAGTTTGATTCGTCGCTCAGCTGTTCCGCCAGAAGCTATTGGAGATTTGTTGGAGGATTCCGGATTTAAAGGCCTTGGAGGTTTTCGATTATGTACGTTCGGTACCATTTCCGTTACTATAAAATTCTTAAGTATTCAGAAAATAATTATTGTTTATGTAATTCCTGACCACTTAATTCCGCTTCCGTTATTGTTGGGACGGAATTTTTTGGATCTATTCGAAATTAAGCTTTGTCGTTACGAGAATAAAGTTGCTAAACCAAAAGTTGAGCTTGTTTCCGATTGCCGATCCGGTCTATTACGTATCGAAAATGACGTATTGCATTGTGTATATAGTACAATTGGTGATGGTTCGGTTATTGTTGGCAGCTGCAGCTTATGCTCACAGGTCCGTGGCCCAAGTATTCCTGACGCTGGTGATACCTATTCTGACATTCCAGATATATTTGCGATAGATTACGACGAACATCAGAATGTTAGATATAATATCAGTAACAAATTGAATTCCGTACATATTGGTGCTATTAATGAGATAATTAAGTTGAATTATCTGAACCTTTCCGACATTCCTGAAATCGAACATAATTACGAAATGAGAATCCGATTAACGTCAGACCGATATGTGCATTCCCCTCCGCGTCGTCTTTCTTACGCGGACAAAAAGGAAGTCGATGAGGTCATTAAAGATTTATTGCTCCGAGGGCACATACAGCCCAGTACTTCCCCTTATGCGTCCCCTATTGTATTGGTTGAAAAGAAAAATGGAGCAAAGCGGATGTGTGTTGATTTCCGAGGAATTAATAGAATTACAGTACGTGACAGCTACCCTTTACCCTTAATTGATGATTGTCTCGAACGACTGGAAGGAAAACAATATTTTACGATTTTAGATTTGAAGAACGGGTTTCATCAAGTTAAGATTTCCGAAGATTCCGTGCCAATTACATCATTTGTTACTCCAAATGGGCAGTATGAGTACGTACGAATGCCTTTTGGGTTACGCAATGCCCCAGCTGTTTTCCAAAGATTCGTAAATTATGTTTTAGAACCATTTCTTAGAGAAGGATCAGTGACTGCCTATATGGATGATATTGCTCTAGCTACTACTACATTGGCCGAACATCTAAGTCTCTTGAGTAGTGTTTTACGTCGATTAGCTGAATTTCGCCTTGAGTTGAATCTTGATAAATGCCAATTTTGTTTTGATCAGATTGAATTGCTTGGCTTTAGAATAAGTAAAGATGGTATCCAACCAAACAATCACCACATCGAAAGTATACGCCACCTGCCTCTTCCGTCTAATACTTCCGAGCTTCAGAGAACCCTTGGTTTATTTTCATATTTCCGTCGATTTATTCCTAGTTTTTCAAGTATCGCTAATCCCTTAAGAAATTTGTTAAAAGCCGGTACGCCATTTGACTTTGATAGAAAATGTGTATTAGCCTTTGAAACATTACGAGACAAACTAGTTAACGTACCCGTTCTCGCTCTGTATAGCCCAAGCCGAGAAACCGAATTACATTGTGATGCTAGTTCTATTGGATTTGGTGGTGTTTTACTTCAGAAACAGGATGACAACAAATTTCATCCCATTGCTTACTATTCAAAACGTGCTTCCGCAGCTGAGTCTCGATATCACAGTTACGAATTAGAGACTCTGGCTATAGTATACTCCTTACGTAAGTTCCGCGTCTATTTAGAGGGCATTCCTTTTAAGATTTATACTGACTGTCAAGCTCTAACCTTGTCCTTGCAGAACCAAAACTCAAATCCTCGCCTAGCGCGTTGGGCACTTGAGCTGGAACATTATGACTATACCCCTCAATACCGAAGCAGTAACTATATGGCCCATGTTGATGCATTGAGTCGCTGTCAGCCGGTTATGAAACCCCTTAAGAGTGATAAGACTTCTGACAAAACTCCTTCCGTTAATAGCTCTGATCAAGTAATTTCGGTCGTTGATTCCGACCACATTGACTTGCACTTGCAGATTACGCAGAACAGAGATGTTAATGTTCTCTCTTTGCGTGATCAATTAGAAAATGGGCCTGTTAACCCTTACGAACTAAAAGATGGCCTAGTGTTCCGTAAATTCCGTGATAGGCTACTGTTGTACGTTCCGCTTGAAATGGAAGCAAATGTCATTCGGATCGTTCACGAGAAACTATGTCATATGGGCACAAACAAGTGCGTTGACCAGATCAAGCTGCATTATTGGTTTCCGGATATGCAGAAGAAAGTGCACGACTTCATTCAGAATTGTATTCAGTGTATTACTCATTCCGATGCTCCGCATAGTAATAACCGTACCCTACACCATATTCCGAAACGACCAGAACCTTTTGATACCATCCACGTTGACCATTTCGGTCCCCTGCCGTCGATTGTCTCGAAACGAAAACATATATTCGTCATAGTAGATGCCTTTACGAAATTAGTTAAATTATACCCGGTGAACTCGACTAGCACGAAAGAGTTACGTTCATGTTTGGATAAGTATATGGAATATTACAATAGACCGCGCGTCCTTATTAGTGATAGGGCCTCCTGCTTTACGAGTTTTGAATTTAATGAGTACCTTTTGGAAAATAATATTCAGTTTGTTAAGGTGGCCACCGCTGCTCCTCAGGCTAATGGCCAGGTTGAACGTGTCAACCGTATCATTAAGTCCATGCTAGCTAAGGTCACTGAACCAATCCAACATTCTGACTGGGCCCAACATCTCGTTAGAATTGAGCGAGCCGTTAATAACTCCATTCATTCCGTTACTCGCCAGTCCCCCAGCCAATTATTGTTCGGTATAAACCAACGTTTCTGCGAAACTGACTCACTTACGGACTTTCTTGAGAGTAAGCAAGTCGTCCCTACCCGTAACTTGCTCGACATACGCTCCTCCGCTATGAAACGAATAACTGAACATCAACGCAAGAGTGCTGATCACCATGGCCAGGTTCATGCTCCTCATGTCAAGTTTTCCGAAGGGGACTTCGTTCTGATAAGAAATATAGACACCACTATCGGTACCAATAAGAAATTCATTCCGAAATATAAGGGACCATACCAGGTCCGGAAAGTCCTTCCTAATGATCGATACGTGATCAGGGATGTCGAAAATTGTCAGATTACTCAACTTCCGTACGATGGGATCCTTGAAGCGTCACGAATGCGCCTTTGGACTGACCCCTTGGGTTGCAGTGCTAATAATTCCGAATCGCTTAGGTAATACTTGTCTTCCGCTTGTGTAAATTGTATATCTAATCGACTAACCATATATTCCGTTCCGGCTCATCCTTTGAATTGCTTGTATGTATTAACGTAACTTCTAATGATCGAGGACGATCAATTGTCAGGATGGCCGAGTTGTAACAGTTTGTATTTCAAATTTCAATTTAAAAAACTTATCAAATAACCGCCACTCCACAACGACGCGAGCGCCGCCATAGCCACCACAGCAAAGCGTGGCGAAATGAGCACTGGTAACACAAAAAAATTGCGGGAACTTGGAAAAATAGCGGCAGAGTGAAAAACACGTGAAAATAAAGAATACTTTTAAATTCGATTTCAAAAGCTGTTTTCGTTATTTTCAAAGTATCACAAAATCGCCGTTTAGTTCCACGGTATAAACGTGGCCTTTCATAGTATGTGTGAACACTGAAAATGTATTCAAAAATTTTGTTGAACAGCCGCCCTTTGCAGCCGGCACAGTTATCGGCGTACCAGATACCAGCATGAAAGGGTGGTGAAGAAGAGCGCCCTATCTTTTTGCTATTTTCACTCAACTCAAAACAACAACTTGCACTGGAACAACAGAGATGTATAGGAGATGAATCCACCATTTACTGTACACAAAATTCTGGACGTAATTCCACCACATACGAACTAGTAAAAAGTAAAGAGAAAGACACAAGCCCTCCACTGCGCAACACCCGCGCAGTTCATATAGAAGCACAGGAAGCACATGAGATGTCATCCCCTCCCATACTTCTCCTTTGTGAGCAATAACATTCCATTTTGTCTCTTCGCCGCGGAACACCCGCCCGGTCCATATAGAAGCACATGGGATGTCAAATTCCCATCCCCCTAATCACCCCGATTCATATGACACCCATATCGCCTATATCCCAGTTCATCGGAAAGAATGTCCTTTTCTGCTGACCAAAGGACTCGAAACACCCTCATTAGTACTCCATAGCATCCGCCTCATCACCCCGATTCATATGACACCCATATCGCCTATATCCCAGTTCATCGCGAAGGATGTCCTTTTCTCCTCACCAAGGGACTCGAAACGCCCTCATTAGTATTCCATAGCAGCCACCTCATCACCCCGATTCATATGACACCCATATCGCCTATATCCCAGTTCATCGGAAAAATGTCCTTTTCTGCTGACCAAAGGACTCGAGACGCCCTCATTAGTGCTCCATAGCATCCGCCTCATCACCCCGATTCATATGACACCCATATCGCCTATATCCCAGTTCAACGGAAAGAATGTCCTTTTCTGCTGACCAAAGGACTCGAAACGCCCTCATTAGTACTCCATAACAGCCGCCTCATCACCCCGATTCATATGACACCCATATCGCCTATATCCCAGTTCATCGGAAAGAATGTCCTTTTCTGCTGACCAAAGGACTCGAAACACCCTCATTAGCACTGCATAGCATCCGCCTCATCACCCCGATTCATATGACACCCATATCGCCTATATCCCAGTTCATCGCGAATAATGTCCTTTTCTGCTGACCACAGAACTCGAGACGCCCTCATTAGTGCTCCATAGCATCCGGCTCATCACCCCGATTCATATGACACCCATATCGCCTATATCCCAGTTCATCGGAAAAATGTCCTTTTCTGCTGACCAAAGGACTCGAGACGCCCTCATTAGTGCTCCATAGCATCCGCCTCATCACCCCGATTCATATGACACCCATATCGCCTATATCCCAGTTCATCGGAAAGAATGTCCTTTTCTGCTGACCAAAGGACTCGAAACGCCCTCATTAGTACTCCATAACAGCCGCCTCATCACCCCGATTCATATGACACCCATATCGCCTATATCCCAGTTCATCGGAAAGAATGTCCTTTTCTGCTGACCAAAGGACTCGAAACACCCTCATTAGCACTGCATAGCATCCGCCTCATCACCCCGATTCATATGACACCCATATCGCCTATATCCCAGTTCATCGCGAATAATGTCCTTTTCTTCTGACCAGAGGACTCGAGACGCCCTCATTAGTGCTCCATAGCATCCGCCTCATCACCCCGATTCATATGACACCCATATCGCCTATATCCCAGTTCATCGCGAATAATGTCCTTTTCTTCTGACCAAAGGACTCGAGACGCCCTCATTAGCCATAGCATCCGCCTCATCACCCCGATTCATATGACACCCATATCGCCTATATCCAAGTTCATCGCGAATAATGTCCTTTTCTCCTGACCAGAGGACTCGAGATGCCCTCATTAGTACTCCCATATCGCCTATATCCCAGTTCATCGCGGAGGATGTCCTTCTCTCGACCAAAGGACTCGAAACGCCCTCATTAGTGCTCCATAGCATCCGCTTCATCACCCCGATTCATATGACACCCATATCGCCTATATCCAAGTTCATCGCGAATAATGTCCTTTTCTCCTGACCAGAGGACTCGAGATGCCCTCATTAGTACACCCATATTGCATATATCCCAGTTCATATGAAATAATCCATATGGGTACTTTCGTTTGGAACCGAAAGTATTCATCGGAAAATTAACGAAATAATCCCTGCATGGATAACATCGGTTTCAAATCGAAAAAAAGTATGCGCACGTAAGCGAAAATAGCCATATACTTACTTTCGTTTCTAAACGAAATTAAGCATTGAGTGTGCAACCGAAAGAATCCATGCATAGATATTTTCGCTTTCAACCGAAATTATCCCTTAACACTAGAAGGATCAAAGCCGTCAATTTGACGGCAACGCGAATTTTATCGTTAATAGTTTTTAACCTAAGTATCATATATGTTTTAAGTTGATAAAAATAAAAAAAATTTGATTCAGTATGCAAGAATTGCTCATTCATACCTATTAAGACCGACGCCGTCAATTTGAAACGTTTATCTTGAAATCGGAGACCAACGCAACCCTAACTGTTTATCAGGGTAAACCTGGAAAAAATGTCATTATTTTGAGTACGCTACATCAAAATATTCATATTGATACTGACTCAATAAAACTTCCCGAGACTGTCCAGTTTTATAACGAAACTAAAGTAGGCGTGGACATAATTGATCAAATGTCAAGAAAATACACCGTAAGAGCTGGAACTCGAAGATGGCCAGTCCATGTCTTCTACAATATTTTAGACTTGGCTGCAATAAATTCATGCGCCTTATACCGAAAAATTACAGGTGAAATCATTTCGCGCCATAATTATATTCTTCAACTCGTGATCTTCGAGCAGAGTACGTGAAAAAAAGAAATAGTTCAGATGTCACCCAATGCTTAGATAATATAACAACTACTGAAGAGCAGCCTTGCATGTCCACAACAAACAAAAGACGTCAATGTCAAATTAATGTGAATCGTAAAAAATAGAGCCTGTGAACTTTGCACTGTTTGCCAAAAAGCTGTTTGTGGAAAATGCGTAAAACAAGTCTACAAAAAAAATTTCTGTTATAAATGTAGTTCTATGTAAGCACTGAAAATAATAAATCATTGTAATTAAAATTTATAAATTCGTTTGATTCAGAAACAGCCATATTATCTATCCGATTAACGTATGCCGTCAATTTGACGGTCGTGGTCTTTGAAGGTTGACATACCGCGACCCTTCTAGTGTTAATAGACGGATAAAAATCTATTGCTTCTTGGATCCTATTCTCCTATTGAGTCACTCTCTGTGGGAACCCCTAGCATCATGCCCTTGGAGCATAGTATGAAATTCGACACTGACAGCCGCCCTCCTCGAGAATTCCCGCGCCCTTATGTGTCCGAGTTACAACACTACAGTTCGGATTATGATGTGGAAGAAGATGCTGATGAACAGCTATCGGAACACCGCCGTGGCCCTGATATAGCAGAACTGGCAACATCCCTGATGTGCTGGAGCTGCCGACAGAAGGGACACCGGTACGATATGTGTGGTGCAGAGCGCAGGACCTTCTGCTATGGTTGCGGAGCAGCCAACGTGATTAAGCCTCAGTGCCATAAATGTAGCGAGCCAAAAAAACACTTGCAAGGGAAGATGCGTTCCATCCAGACATCTTCGCGAGGCACGCAATGCGACTAGATGACGCCGCTGCTCTACCAGACGTTGCACCCTCGCTCACAGCCAATACACTCGTACCTGCCGCTTCTTCAATACCTGCACAACCAGCTATACCATCTGCCTCTGACATAAATTCTGCCTCTCCTCTGCTATTTCTCTAGATACGGACATTCCTCTGAACACCTCTGCTCTAGGTTCTACACCCAGTCTCACTGTATTTCCTCCACCTGCATCTGATACGCCGCGTATACGACTGATGGTGTCGCACGCTACTCAGACAGGCGACCCGAATGATGAGCTAGAACATGCTCCAAGGCCCAAGTCAGCACCGTTAGGACCAACTCGACCCTACCATGTGCGGCTGGCCGAATACCAACTCGCACGTCAGCGGATTTTCGAAGGCGATGAGACTCCCAAGTCAAAGCCCAAAAGCTCCATCCTGCGGCTATGCGAATTCTGGAGAAACGTCAAACAATCCCGTCGTCACCATTGTTCAGCGGTGCTGGTCGATCAGCCTGCTGGAGACATCCGTCCCTATCTCAAGGTATTCATGTTCGGTGAGGAGGTCGTGGGCTTAGTGGATACAGGTGCCTCAGTGTCCTGCATCTCGGCAAACTTTGCCAAAAGGTTTATAGCAGACAATCTACACCCTTGGAAGCCGTACCGCTTAACCCTTAGGACTGCCGATGCCACACCCCATACAACGCAGGTACGAACGACTAGTGCTGTTACCTTTCGTGGAACCACTAAAACCATGACGTTCCTAATAATCCCTACCTTGAGCCAGGAGTTATACTTTGGAGCTGACTTTGTGCGTACCTTCAATCTTACGCGTGATATGTTTGCCTTTGCTGATTCGTCGTTAACACCTGACGTAAGTGAACTTTCTGCCATTGACAACCGACATCCGTTATCGCCTGAACAGAAGGCAACCCTCGATACTATCATCTCCAGCTTCCCATCCTACGCCAAGCAAGGACTGGGCCGCACAACCCTCATAAAACAGACTATTGACGTTGGCTCAAATAAACCGACCTGATGGTCACGAATAACGTCTACAGAACATCGAAACACGCAGCTGATTCTTCGCTACCAATGTGGCAGCAAGGAATCACCTGTGCTGAAATGGGCCGATTAGATTGCCGACAGAAGCAATCGCGGTCCTTATGCACATTTGCATAAACGGCTGCGATCGTCTCTGCCGGCAATGCATTTAGTTCATAAAAATATTGACAGCTGTGTGTTCTCGCTGAACAGATGAGCGCCATCTGTGACTTGGCGACGTCCTTTCGTCTTGGGAGACAGTCGTTATTTGACTTTCAGATTGAGTAGTTCGCAACTGGTGTGAGTCCATTCGTCTCTTAACTGTTTCGACTCGGTCCGTTGTTGTTAATAGAACAGTAGAACTGCGGAGTATCTTGGCTGCGGTGGATTCCTTTTTACTCCACAAAAGATAGAAAAAAGACAGAAACAAAGTGTTTTTTATTTTTTGTTTATTCAAAACACGACTGAATATGACACGAATAGAACAATCGAGAGAGAAGTAGAAGAGCATAGAGAATACCTATGGAGGAGCAATCCGCATATACTCAACACTAAACTACTTGAAGCAATTCCAGTCGTAAACGCGCGCAACACCCGCGCAGTCTATATAAAAGCACAGGAAGCACGTAAGATGTCATCCCCTCTCCTACTTTTCCAGTTGGAACAATAACATTCCAGTCTGTCTCTCTGCCGCGGAACACCCGTCCGGTCCATATAGAGCAAAAGAGATGTCAAATTTCCATCCCCCTTCCTACTTCCTCACTTGGGCCGAATTGCTACGTTTCTCTCGCTCTTTTTCACTCATATACTCTCTCTTCAAAGTAGAAGAGTCAAAACGTCGCGACTCCTATCGGCGAGTGACCGATTGTACCGAACGTAGCCTAACACTCGTTCCTAGGAATCAGCTGCTGTTTTCGTCGTCGTTGATGGTTGGTAACGCTATGCTCATTTAAGAAAGCGCTATGTTGTGACGGCGCCACAGCCACTCCCCCTCTGGAGGTTGCCTGACCTGAAGGCGACCCTTCTGATGACTCTGCTGGGGCTTCTTCAACTGATGTGTCTTGGGTATCGAGGACAGGTAGTTGAAATCGAACTCTACGTTGTGATGACGCTGTCGTCGCCGATGACTGATGTGTTGGGCTATCGTCTGCGATAAAACCTGGTACCAGTAAGTCTGTCGAAATGGTGTTTGGTCTACCATCGATGTCGATGATGTATCGCTTGTCGTCTAGCCTCTGCAGTACCTTGTGGGGCCCTGTGTACAGAGGTGTTAGTGGTGGCTTAACACTGGCTACACGTTTGAAGACATGCGAGCAGGTTCGCAGTGTTCCATGTACGAAGACTTTGCCTTTGGAGTGGTGTGCTGTCTGACTCGGCTGAAGAATTCGAAAATGGCTTCGTAAGTTTTCGAGAAAAGTTAAAGGTGTAACTGTCACTTAATTTGTTGCAAAGAAATCTCCTGGAACTCTTATAGCAGTTCCCAATAAGAGTTCAGATGGTGATGATTTGATGTCTTCTTTGTATGCTGTTCTGAGGCCTAGCAGGACAATCGGAAGTGCCTCAGTCCAAGGTGTTTGTGGTCTGCACATGAGAGCAGCTTTTAGGGTCCGGTGGCACCTCTCAATTATACCGTTTGACTGTGGGTGGTACGGCGTTGTTCGAATCCTTTCGGCTCCAATCATCTTCGCTAGTGCGGTAAACAAAGCTGATTCGAACTCCGCACCTTGGTCCGTTATGATCGTTAAGGTCGCCACCCATTGACGAGCACAACCACGACCAAACTTCCATCGAACCATCAAATATCATAGAACGGTGGAAATAGGGGGAATTTTTTTCCACACGTTCTATGAAATTGATGGTTCGATGGAAGTTTGGTCGTGGTTGTGCTCGTCCATGGGTGGCGACCTTAAGTGTCGATGAATTTATGTCGTTACCGGAACTGCAACAGAATCCACTTGTACGGCGCGTAATCGATATATTCGATGCAGACGGGAACGGGGAGGTAGACTTTAAAGAATTTATTCAAGGAGCTTCACAATTTAGGGTAAAAGGTGATAAAATATCAAAATTGAGATTTGCCTTCCGCATCTATGACATGGATAATGATGGATACATATCAAACGGTGACTTGTTTCGGGTGCTGAAAATGATGGTAGGAAATGTTAGCTACAAAGAAATAGGTAAGCTTAGCAATACTAAGTGTAATGCCACCAAAAATGAGCAGCCCAAATTTCTTGTCAGTTGAGTGCCATTCGTAAGTTGGACTCTGTCGAGATAAGGTGGGTAGTGTTTAGATCTAAGTTGTGTGTTCGTCTTGAGTGCGATCCCGGAAACCCCATGTTTGTCGTGGTCTTGTGTGTGCGAGTTTGTCTCGACACTGGATTTCCGCATCCGTTGCGTGAAGGGTAAAGGGACTCGCTGGACGATGAGTGTGAATTCACATGTGTGAGTGAGAGTGTGTGTGATTTTAAATGCCCCACTGAGTTTCCGTAACTCACATTTCCCTTTTGTTAAAATTACAGACGGTTAAACGCTCTACCGGAAGCACGCAGTGTGTTGTTATTTTATGTACTTTAAGTTTAAATTTGAATTGTGAACGTTGTTGGATTAAAAAACCTTATTTTGAATCTTTTGTGTTTAATAGAAAAAACCTTAAAGACACACAACTCCAACAAATTGTAGACAAAACAATTGTTTTTGCGGATAAAGATGAAAGGAGTATTTGGTTCAAAGGATTAAAGATTTAGCTAAAGGTAGCTGCATTGCCGATTATCGTTGGAATTCAGGATCGTCGTATCACGGTTTGAATTGGGACGAACATCTACCAACTGATTCGGCAGTTAGTTTCGGTTGAATTGTCTAATCCAGACGCCCCTTCTGATAAGCATTAACATTTTTAGATTCTCTTCCATCTCTTCTGTACGTACCTAGACAGTCAACTGATGCCGTTACCACAGCCTGGCGGTCGTCCATTTCTTTATCAATATGTTGTCATTGGCGATAAAAAAAATCGTCAAAAGAAACGATTGCCGAAGTTAAGAACAAATCTAAATATGCGATTTTATGCACAAATCAACTTAAGCCTAAATTCAATTTCATTAGCGATGATCAAGTTCACAATTGTGCATACGATCGCAATAATTTGTTTTAAGTGATTATACAATTTCTCATTTATATGAAATCGTCACGAGGAGCCATATTGAAAGGAATATACATATAACAAGCTTGAGGAATAAAGGATAATTCAAATATGATTCGGAGCCCCATTTTGCTGCATTGTGGGGCTGCTGTTGCAGTGACAATAGCCGTCTCATGGCTTGATATACGACCATTCGGAGTACCATTTTTTGATACTTTCAGCACTGTGGATTTACAAGACACGTTGCAGTGCAGCTATAAAAATAATGCTACGGCAACATATCAATGCAGAACTGGTGGAGTTTCACGATCGCGTTGTAAAACTACGCAAAGAACGACCAGGTCTATTTTGTGGAATAGTTTCATCATGCTTGGGGGTTTTGGCTATTTTGGGACATATTATGATCTCGGGTTCGAGTTTCGTCGTTTTTGGATTGATTGCAGCTGGCCTCGTTTCCACCAAATACAATTTTTAAATTTTGAAAGTGGAAAATAAAGAAGCTTTCATCTGGCCCGAATCAACCGATCATAATGTTGACGAATTTCTACCCGAAGTCAATGAATCAAATTGATTCGTTCTTCAGCGAGCCAGCGATCAGGCAATTGTCAGTCAATCTGTAGCCGATGAAGAGGAGAAAAACGATGAAATTCCGGCCGATCTTATGATTCCCGATTCAATACCGGAAATCGATGAAAATTCAGACTCTTCCGATGACCAGTTGATATTAAAGCAACCGATCGTTGCCAAGAAACCAAAATCTGTCGAAATTGAATTCAAATCAGGCTACTTCAATGCTTCGATTTCGTCATCATCTTCGGATGAAGACTGTAGATAGTAAGAGTTCTGCACAGACAGCTCGGCAGCAGTCGTCACAAGCAGACGCACAAAGTACAATAGTAATCTATTACCAAATTTAGCTATAGGTGAAAAGGGACCCAAACGTTAGTGGTCTGCTTCGGCTATCCCCCAGAATATAATAATAGCTATGGGTTTGGTGTCGTGGAGTATGGGCAATCAATTAATGAATTTAGCTAAATCTGCACAACATATAGAGAAAAAAAACAATTTGATGAATCGTCACATGGAAGTGATTTCGAGATGCTAGATACAGACGATTTGAGTAATCCCTGAACGGTTACATGGTTTGAAGGTAATTGAAAAAGGGTAAAAATACAAGAACGGGTCCCTTTTTAGAATAGCTTTTGTCGCGTAATGCTCCTTCTGAATTGGTTGAAATATTTTCGGCCCAAAGTGAGTAAAAAGGCTTAATAGAATACGTAAGAAAGTGAAATCAAATTGCAATGAAACAAAACGAATGGTTGTCTTTTCTGTGCTAATTAGAAGTACATAATATACTCTTAATTGCTGGTATGGGCATTTGGTCCGGAATTATCGGCATTAGATTTTAGTGCACAAGCAAATAGGGAAAGGATGAGAATTACAAATTCAATTTGGATTAATTCGACGGTATCCTATACGTACATTTTATTTGAAATGGTCTTCTATTAATGACAGTGCAACAAATAACTTCATACAAGAACTATTATATATATTACATAGTAAAAATGAAACAAATGCGTGATTGCGTTAAGAAAAATTCATGTAGAACATTAGGGACTTTTTTGGAAAAAATGCATATAATATATATATATGTATTTTATAATTACGATTTTCTAAGGAAAAGAAAACTTTACAATGAGCAAAGGAAGAAAATGGAAATTATGTAATAATTAAAAGGAAAATATGTTTTTTAGGTCGAATGTAAATTCTATTATTATTATATGTAAAAATGTTGATTTTTTTTTTAAACTGAAAAAAAGGAGAAGTGAGAGAGAGAGATCCCAAAGCGGCAATATGGAGCCCCTGACGCGGACAGACTTGACCTCAGAACGCCAGACCAACGGACCTGGGACCGACACCTCGCTCTTGGCGATTTGTACGCGGCGCGGCAGGCGACACCCGGACTAGTGGCAACTTCGGATGGCCATACGGACGGACTGGGCCTCCCTCCAGCATGCAGACCAACGCTGGTGCTGCGGCTTACCACCAGGACTACAATATACTGATCCCCGCTTTGGCAAACTGGCTAAGTCCCGCCCACTTAGTCAGGGCAAGTCCAGTGGCATGCAACGATGACGGGCTTTAACGGACAGCGGACAGAGGACGGCATAGCTAGGACCTGCTGACCAACGCGTACAGGACAGCCAGTACTTAATGACGGACATTACAAATGGACTATATTTTTTTGCTTTTTGAAGTATGGATTTGAATCTGGGCTGATTGTCTTGCGCTTTAATATGGATCAAACATCTTCTCCTTTGTATTGCTTTATTATAATTACCCAGTCCCCCGAGCTAAGGAACGTATTCCTTTATCAACTATCGAACCAAAAACAAGAATGTGCATGTAAATATTATTATGAATAAGAAAGAACAACTGATAGATTGTAGTTATCACCTAAGAAATAATTACCACGACATCATTATCATCTAAGGAATAAAGATCAAAACAACATTGTCTTATCAGGCATGCATGCATGCAAACATGCAGTGACGCATCGAATCAATGTTGTTTGTAATCCATAGTATAAATAGTGCTTAGGGTGTAGAATAGAGTCAGTCATAAATATAGAGTGAAAAACGTGAGAAGTGTGTTTTTGTTTTACAAGAAGTTTTCTTGTTAACTGGGGGCTCAAACCGGTCGTAAAGCCATTTTTATCCTGCGGTGATGAAAAAAGGATAAAATAAATTCAAAAATTCCACGGGAAGTAAAAAGTGAAAAATAATCAGCAAACACCGAAGTATAGGTCCTGAAATAGTGGATAATACTTTCAACAGATTTTGAAACAACGGACTGCGTCGAATCCTGCAGAAATTAACAGATCCTGAAACATTGGACAGTGAATTCATCAGCCAGTCTTCGATATCAAAAGAAGTAAAACCTGGATCTATTACGGAGTCTGCGGACTCCAAAAAAAAAAACAAAAAGTTTTTGATAGTAACCGAAACATAACAGGAAATATCAAAATGGAGCATGTAATGTTGCAATTCAACTTTAAAACGCCGAAAGTCTTTAGTGAATAATATTTTATTCACGCGTATCTTTTCCTTACGTACTAACAATAAATTTGCAATAAAAATTGTCGAAAAACGAAAAATATAAAAGAGAAAGAAAGATAGATGGAAATTGGCGCTGTCTGGAATGAGAAAAAATTAGATAAAAATTACTAAATTACCTCGGACGACCTTTACAGGTTTAAATGCGACTGGGCGAAACCTGTCTACGCATGTTGCAATGCGACTAACTGCAGCCTATCTACTAGGTGACGGGCTAACAGTTTGTCTACACTACAATATGTGCGACTGATTTCGTCCTATCTGCACATATTACCTTGTCTGTCCGCACTGTTCCGATGATCAAACGAAAGTGCAACAACTTGCAACTTTCGTTATCACCAGTCATCAGTTTATAATAAAAGCTTTTCATCTCATTAAAGAGTTTTTCTCTTTCCAGATAGAGCCATACATTGTAATGTCTCTTTACAATTCAAATTAAGAGAGCAGCAAAACTAATAATCGAATAACAATAACTAAAATGTAATTTTAACTTTACGGTATGAATTTATGATTTATAAAATGAATTTATGATGATAGTGATGATCTGCTACAAGTAGCAAATTCGTTCAGATAAGTATAGTTTTCAACGTTCCGAAATTGTTTTGTCGAGAGTGATACTTTGTTGTCCCTTTATTTATTTCAGGCATCGACCAGGAAGCAGCCTGCGAGTTTTGTGTCCAATCTGATCTCGTGAGTGAATTGTGGTGTGCCGTGCCGTGCCGCGTTGTGCTGTGAAAATGCCTAAATCCGTCCAAACATCCTGGGCCCGCTGGAATATTATATTCCAGAATGTGTATTCAGTTCGGGAAATAATTAAAATGAATGAAAATCATATTCTCGATTAGAATTAGTTTTCTCTTTCGTCTGAGCAGGGTGAAGTTCACCCGACTATGCCGGATGCCGCTACTCAGCGCCTAAAAAGAGACAAGACAGGACAATCAAACATATAACATCGAAGTGTATCCGTTTACTGCGAATCTGATTGCGGCAGCAGCGCAATCTTTACGGTTGGCCTTTTAAATGCGGTATCCTTCATACGAACTGTGACCACACGTATAAGTCCGTCTTTCCCAGGATGAACTTCAATAACGCGGGCTAATGGCCACTTGTACGGTGGTATCTTGTCCTCCTTCACTAGACATAGATCGCCAATGTTGGGGTTGCGGGTATTGTTAACCCATTTTCGCCGTTGTTGTAGCTGCAAAAGATATTCCTTCGACCAACGTTTCCAGAACTGTTGAGATAAACGTTGTGTCAATTGCCATCTATCCAGTCGGTTAGTCGCTATCTCCGTGACGTCAACCTGTGGGGGCGCCAACAATGAGTCTCCAATCAGAAAGTGTCCTGGAGTAAAAGCTGCGTCGTCTGTTGGATCGTCTGTGATGGGACACAACGGTCGCGAATTTAAGCAAGCTTCAACTTGCACTAAGACGTTCGTGAATTCCTCGAAGGTAAGCTGTGCGTTGGACATGACACGCCTTAAGAGAAACTTCAGAGATTTCACGGCTGCCTCCCACAATCCTCCAAAATGAGGAGCAGCAGGTGGATTGAAGTGCCAACTAATACCTCGTGATGTCATGCTGTCTGCCACTGCATTGTTGCTACGCACTATTTTCCGTAGTTCAGACTCTGCTCCAATGAAATTAGACCTACAGTTGCTATAAATGTGAGCAGGATATCCTCGTCTCGCAACAAAACGAAGTAAAGCTGCCAGAAATGCATCCGTCGTCAAATCGCTTACCAATTCCAGATGAATCGCTTTGACGGTCAAACATATAAAAACGGAAACATAGCATTTGATAGTTTTGTATCCTCTTCCTTTACGATCGCGAATAATAAACAGGCCACAATAATCGATGCCTGTGTGCGTGAATGAACGATTGATATTGACCCGGGGAGATGGTAGATCTCCCATTAACTGTTGCGAAGTGTTCGGTTTGCATTTGAAGCACGTAATGCATTTGTTCACAAACAGACGAATTGCATTACGACCATCGATTACCCAAAATTTGTTTCGAATATAGGCCAACATCAGTTGCGTATGTCCGTGTAGAGTTGTTTTATGTGCGTGATCCAGGACTAGTTCCGTGAGTTTTCCACATCTCGGTAGTATCATAGGATGACGTTTTCCATATGGTATAAATGCGTTTTTGAGACGTCCCCCTACTCGCAAAATGCCATTTTCGATTGACTTGTTCAAATTGGTAATTTGATACATCCCCTTTAGAGGTTGCTTAGCCTGAATGGAATGAATCCCATCGTGAAACTCCTTCTGTTGAACATATTTCACTGCTCGATTCAATTCCCCCGTACTAAGGTTCGCCCTTGAAGAATTCGTCTTCAGCGCTGTGGGTCGGAATCTAAAACAATAGGCAGTCACCCTTACTAGTGTTGTCAAAGATGAAAATCGATGCAGTAATTCGTCCAATTCCGAGGTTTGTTCCGTAAGACATCTTAAAGTGTTTCCTTTCCTACGTTCTAGATCCGTTTCCTCTATGTTTTCAAGTCCAGGCCAATTGTCGTGTTCTTGTTGCAACCAATGTGGACCATTCCACCATAACGTGTTGTCGATAAGATCTACCGCTATTACGCCCCTGGAACCTAAATCTGCTGAATTTTCCGCAGAAGGAACGTGTCGCCATGGAGTGTTGCTGACATTATTGTATATTTCAACCGTTCTATTCGCCACGAATACTGACCACCGAGATGGATGTCCCTGGATCCAGCTAAGCACCGTGGTATTATCACACCACAACCACGTCGCCAGCTGAGAGAATCCGTAAACTTCCCTCATCATCTTGACCAGTTTCGAAAGGATGAGCGCGCCGCATAGCTCCAGTTTTGGAATGGTAATAGTTTTGATAGGAGCCACCTTCGTTTTGGAAATCAGCAGTTGAATTTTAGTCTCATTGGCTCCACGAGAGACTAAGTATACGAGAGCAGCATACGCCTCTTCGGACGCATCGCAGAATCCGTGTAATTCCAACTTAACGGTTTGTTCTTGCATTAACCATCTAGGAATTTCAATACGTCGTATTTCTTTCAGAGATTCCTGTAAATACACCCAATGTGTCTCAATATCAGCTGGAAGCGGTGAATCCCAGGAACAACCACGCTGCCAAATGCAGCGCAACAAAATCATTTTTTGATACTTTCAGCACTGGATTTACAAGACACGTTGCAGTGAAGCTTTAAAAATAATTCTACCGCAACATATCAATGCAAAACTGGTGGAGTTTCACGATCGCGTTGTAAAACTGCGCAAAGAACGACCAGGGCCCTATTGCACAAATCAACCAATAATATTAGTAAATTTTACGAGTTACTAGTACCAATATTAGTAGTACTAATATATTCTATTGCACAATGGCTTTCAAGTTTCTAATAATATTAGAAACATTTTACAAGTATATGTCGCGAAAAATATTAGTCAGCTGGTGATAATGGGTGTAATGCATAAAGTGAGTCGCACGAGAGTAAGAAGTTCTTTTCATAGAAATTGTTCCAAATTGCCAATGGCATAACAACTGAAAGGTTTCGATCAGTTGACACGAGCTAAACAAAGGAGCGCTAATTATTATTAATTATTGTGCAATAATAGAAAATGAAACGTGTAGATAAACGAAAACTGAAACTGCGCGTTCTCAATAAAGTAAAATTGCAGCGGTGTGTTTTGTTTGGCGCTTTTTCCGCTAATATACGGAAGTTATCAGTGGCAAGTGTTTTAATTTGTCGTCTTATTTGCTTAGGGTTAATTTAGACATTTGTCGATAAAGTGACTGATAGGTGATCCTAACGGCCTTTGAGATACTTGAGTATCATATCATTAATATTATGTAGCTATCAAATACATATTTCTGTTTGTTTTTGTTTTTTTTTTAAGGGAAATTTGACAATGTCAGGAAGATTGGCACAAGTAAAGTTCCCGAAGAGAAATTCACGGAAGTGGACGAAACCGTCAAAGACATTATTGGCCAAGATTCTCCGGTCGTAGGGTGGATCGCAGTTACAGAATCAATGGAGAATCAAAACGATATTTTCGAGCTGGATCAATTTCAAAGAGAATTCCAAAAAGAAGTTTCAAAAGAAGAAAAAGAATGGGCTCGGCAACCTTTTAGTTTCCGGGGCCCCGGCTGGGGGAATCACTTTTCACTCGGATTTTTGTCACTTTTCACTCGCGTCACTCTAAAAGTCAAGAATTTGCAAAAAAAAATTTTTTTTTTAATTTTTATTTTTAATTTTTGTTTTAAGTTTTATTTTTTTTTAATTTTTAATTTTTTTTTTCATAATTTATACTGAGTGTTTGGAATATTGGAGGCATGTAAAATTGAAATATTCGCAAATCCCCTTGCGTGGGCTCCGCTCGCTACGCTCGCTCCGCGCTTAAGGGATCGCAACCCTCAGTATCGCACAAACATGAACGCTCGCTTCGCTCGCTCTGCGTGCAACAGCGTTTTGATCAGTTTTAAACACACCAAACACTCAGTATAAATCATTAGAACAAGAAAATAAAAAAAAAATTAAAAAATTAAGATTAAAAATAAAAAAAAAAATTAAAAAAAAAAATTAAAAATTAAAAAAAAATTTTTTTTTGCAAATTTGAGAGTCTTAGGGCCTTCGTCCACAGACGCAACGCGACTCGAACGCGACTGCAACCCAACGTGTTTGCGACGGTTGCACGAAAGTCGCGTTGCATGCTCTTCGTCCACTGACGCAACGCAACTCTTCTGCGACTCGTGTTGTGATAAAATGAAACCACTAGTTTGTACAGAGATTTCGCTCCCGTACTGATATGCGAAATGTTGTGTTTTGGGTGAGAGGATGATAAGGACGGCCAATGGTATGGAAATGTATTTTTTTTTTGGCAATGTATTTTTTTTTGCGTTTGCGATTTGTGGCTGTGAAATGCAGAATTTTTGTATAGTATGTACGTGAGGCGAACGTATGAAAGAGGGAAATGTATTGACTACTGTTGATGGCGTTCTGAGTCCTTCAATGAGGAAAAGGACTTTTCAGCAGTGAAGTCAAATACGGGCAATATGGATATCCTTGAGTTTGAGGTCCTTCGGTGAGGAAAAAGGATATTCCTGATAATTAAGGGGAATATGGGCAAGATAGGTACTAAATGAATCGGAGTGATAAGGCGAATGTTGTAGAGTACTGTTCATGTCATTTTGAGTACTATGGATGGCATTTCGAGTCCTTCGGTGCCGATAAGGACATTCGAAAAAGGATACTTTTGGCAGTGAGTCAAAATATGGGCAAAGTGGGTGTCATAAGAATCGGGGTGGACACCCGAATATCCAGGAGTAGTGCGGATGGCATTTCAAGTCCGTCGGTGGCGAAAAGGACATTCAAGAAAGTCAGTTGAAATATGGGCAATATGGGTGTCATATGAACCGGGGTGAAGAGGCGAATGCCTAGGAGTACTATGGATGGCATTTCGAGTCCTTCGGTGCCGATAAGGATATTCGAATAAGGCTACTTTTGGCAGTGAAGCGAAGTACGGCCAATATGGCTGTCATATGAATCGGGGTGAACACCCGAATATCCAGAAGTAGTGCAGATGGCATTTCGAGTCCTTTGGAGCGAAAAGGACATTCACGAAAGTCGAACGAAAAATGGGCAATATGGGTGTCATATTAATCGGAGTGATAAGGCGAATGCTCTGGAGTACTGTTCATGGCATTTTGGGTCCTCTGGTTAGGAAAAAGGATATTCCTGGTAATGAAGGAAAATATGGGCAAGATGGGTGTCACATGAATCGGGGCGATGGGGCGAATGCTCTGGCGTACTGGTCATTGCATTTTGAGTACTTTGGCTAGAAAAAAGGATATTCCTGGTAATTAAGGAGAATATAAGCAAGATGGGTGTCATATGAATTGAAATGATAAGGCGGATGTTCTGAAATACTGTTCGTTTTATTTTGAAACCTTTGGTTGGGAAAGTGGATATTGTTGGTCATTGAGTGTATCTGTTGCAATGTACTGTATATGTTTGTCAATAGATACTGCGTCTGTTGCTCAATGGATTTTGTATCTGTTAATATATAGATACTGTGTCTCTTGCTCAATATACAATGTTGCATCTTTTAGTTATTATTGTAGATATTGCGTCTGTTGCTCAATAGATGCTGCATCTGCTGTATACTGTGTTTGTCAATAGAAACTGTATCCACTGCTCAGTACATGTTGGATCTGTTGATCATATACAGTATATATATACATATACAGCGGCATATAAAGTATCTAATGAACGACAGAAACAGTTTTTGCTGCAATAGATATACGGTATTGCCAAGAATGTCGTTTTCGTCAACAAAGATTTAAAAATGATTTCAAATATATTGCAGAGCACCTGCCCCCATCACTTCAATTCATATGACACCCATATTGGCCATTTTTCACTTGACTTTCGTGAATGTCCTTTTCGCCACCGAAGGAGTTTAAATGCCATCTACACTACTCCTGGACATTCGTCTTTTCACCCCGATTCATACGACACCCATATTGCCCATATTTCGCCTTACCAGCAAAAATATCCTTTTTCGAATGTCCTTGTCGCCACCGAAGGACTCTAAGTGCCATTTATAGTGTTCCCGGACATTCGCCTCTTCACCCCGGTTCATATGACACCCATGTTGTCCATTTTTCATTCGACTTTCGTGAATGTCCTTTTCGTTCCAAAGAACTCGAAATGCCATCTGCACTATTTCTGGATATTCGGGTGTTCACCCCGATTCATATGACACCCATATTGACCGTATTTCGCTTCACTGCCAAAAGTATCCTTTTTCGAATATCCTTGTCGCCACCGAAAGATCCGGAATGCCATCCATAGTACTCCTAGGCATTCGCCTCTTCACCCCGGTTCATATGACACCCATATTACCCATATTTCAATTAACTTTATTGAATGTCCTTTTCGCCACCGAAGGACTCGAAATGCCATCCGCACTACTCCTGGATATTCGGGTGTCCACCCCGATTCATATGACACCCAAATTGACCGTATTTCGCTTCACTGCCGAAAGTACCCTTTTTCGAATGTCCTTGTTGCCACCGAAGGACTCGAAATGCCATCCATAGTACTCCTAAGCATTCGCCTCTTCACCCCGATTCATAGAACTTCCATATTGCCCATTTTTCACTTAACTTCCAAGAATGTTTTTTTCGCTCCGAAGGACTCAAAATGCTATCTGCACTACTCCTGGATATTCGGGTCTTCACCCCGATTCATATGACACCCATCTTGCCCATATTCTCCTTCTTTACCAGCAATATCCTTTTTCCTAGCCAAAGGACTCAAAATGGCATGAACAGTACTCCAGAGCATTCGCCTTATCACTCCAATTCATATGACATCCATCTTGTCCATATTCCAGTTTATTATTCATCCCCCGATTCATATGCAATATGGGTGCCAATGTTTTACTTCAACAGTAGTCTGGTACATTCCCTTATCATTCATTATCAACATGATCATTCACTTATCAAACATTCTCCTCGCGTACAATTAAAAATCCCTCACCTACAGCTGAAATTCATACTCATTCAAATATCAAAACACCAGAAACCAAGAAAAAGTCGCACGAAAGTCGACATGCGACCGGACAGCCAAGTCGCTTTGGAGTCGGTCGCGTCCGAGTTGCGTTGCAGTCGCACCAGTGGACGAGGTTCCACTCAATAACACGTGTCCGACTCTAATGCGACTCCCGTGCGACGCCCATGCAACAAGGGCCTTCGTCCACAGACGCAACGCAACTGCGATCCAACTCAAAAACGAGTTGCATGGGCGTCGCACGGGAGTCGCATTACAGTCGGACACGTGTTATTGAGTGGAACCTCGTCCACTGGTGCGACTGCAACGCAACTCGGACGCGACCGACTCCAAAGCGACTTGGCTGTCCGGTCGCATGTCGACTTTCGTGCGACTTTTTCTTGGTTTCTGGTGTTTTGATATTTGAGTGAGTATGAATTTCAGCAGCTGTAGGTGAGGGATTTTTAATTGTACGCGAGGAGAATGTTTGATAAGTGAATGATAATGTTGATAATGAATGATAAGGGAATGTACCAGACTACTGTTGAAGTAAAACATTGGCAATATGGGTGGCATATGAATCGGGGGATGAATAATAAACTGGAATATGGACAAGATGGATGTCATATGAATTGGAGTGATAAGGCGAATGCTCTGGAGTACTGTTCATGACATTTGAGTCCTTTGGCTAGGAAAAAGGATATTCCTGGTAAAGAAGGGGAATATGGGCAAGATGGGTGTCATATGAATCGGGGTGAAGACCCGAATATCCAGGAGTAGTGCAGGCAGATAGCATTTTGAGTCCTTCGGAGCGAAAAAAAACATTCTTGGAAGTTAAGTGAAAAATGGGCAATATGGAAGTCATTTGAATCGGGGTGAAGAGGCAAATGCTTAGGAGTACTATGGATGGCATTTCGAGTCCTTCGGTGGCAACAAGGACATTCGAAAAAGGATACTTTTGGCAGTGAAGCGAAATATGGGCAATATGGGAATCAAATGAATCGGGGTGGAGGCGCAAATATCCAGGAGTAGTGCAGATGGCATTTCGAGTCCTTCGGAGCGAAAAGGACATTCTTGGAAGTCAAGTGAAAAATGGGCAATATGGGTGTCATATGAATCGTGGTGAAGAGGCGAATGCCTAGGAGTACTATGGATGGCATTTCGAGTCCTTCGGTGGCGACAAGGACATTCGAAAAAGGATACTTTTGGCAGTGAAGCGAAATACGGTCAATATGGGTGTCATATGAATCGGGGTGAACACCCGAATATCCAGAAGTAGTGCAGATGGCATTTCGAGTCCTTTGGAGCGAAAAGGACATTCTTGGAAGTCAAGTGAAAAATGGGCAATATGGGTGTCATATGAATCGTGGTGAAGAGGCGAATGCCTAGGAGTACTATGGATGGCATTTCGAGTCCTTCGGTGGCGACAAGGACATTCGAAAAAGGATACTTTTGGCAGTGAAGCGAAATACGGTCAATATGGGTGTCATATGAATCGGGGTGAAACACCCGAATATCCAGAAGTAGTGCAGATGGCATTTCCAGTCCTTTGGAGCGAAAAGGACATTCACGAAAGTCGAATGAAAAATGGACAATATATGTGTCATATGAACCGGGGTGAAGAGGCGAATGTCCGGGAACACTATAAATGACACTTAGAGTCCTTCGGTGGCGACAAGGACATTCGAAAAAGGATATTTTTGCTGGTAAGGCGAAATATGGCAATATGGGACGAAATATGGGCTATATGGGTGTCGTATGAATCGGGGTGCAAAGACGAATGTCCAGGAGTAGTGTAGATGGCATTTAAACTCCTTCGGTGGCGAAAATGACATTCACGAAAGTCAAGTGAAAAATGGGCAATATGGGTGTCATATGAACCGCGGTGATGAGGCGAATGTCCAGGAGTACTGTAGATGGCATTCCGGATCCTTCGGTGGCGACAAGGATGTTCGAAAAAGGATGTTTTTGGCAGTGAAGCGAAAAGCGAAATGGGTGTCACATCAATCGGAAATGGAAGACGATTATTTTATGAGGCAGATTCTTGTCTGAAAACGAAGAACAATACATCTCATTTTCCAAAGAAAAAACGAGGAGGGTTTCTTTGGCCAACTTATTGTTGTTCGTAAAGACAACAACAGAATTTTTCCGTGCCTCTGTGGAACAGTTTTATTTCTTATTAGAGTTAATAAAAGACTATATTCAGAAAGGGTCATGCAACATGGGGCATAGCGCGTCAACCACTCCTGCGCGCAATCATACTGTGCTCTTGCAATGAAGCGCAACTGCCCACATGGCATACCCAGCACCTTAGCGTCACCATACACTGTCGATCTCGAACTCGAATCTGGTACAAATTTCCTCTGACACACACACACTTCACATAGGTGTGAAGAAAACCGGTCCACTTGTACTAGGCACCCTTTTGCCAGATTTTGATGCCATGTTACTTTATGACCCCCTCTTGGTCGGCCTTGGTTGGAAATAGGGCTCCCTTTCATAGCATGTAAAGCAATGTAGTTATCATCCTTCCGCAATGTCTGACCTATCCACTGCCATTTTCGCCTTCGTATAATTCGTCGATTGGCATCTGACCGGTAAGGCAACCTATGAAATGTCGCGTTCTGCATAAAGGTAAGGTGTCGGGGGACTTTGAGATTCCTAGTGAAGTTCGGCAGGGTTACATCCTCTCAACGATCCTTTTCCTCAGAGAGATCGGCGATGTGTTGCATGCAGCGCTATCCGGACTAGACAGAGGAATTTAATGGACTTTGACATCTTATCTACAACATCTTGATTATGCTGACAACATATGTCTACACTCCCAAATCATGTATCTGTCCGCAATGGCGTTAGATCTCGAGAAGGAGGCAGGCGAGGTTGGGCTAAAGATTAATACCAACAAGGCAAAGGTTCTTAGCCCGCCATTGCGAAAAAGAAATCCAACACCTATTGCCATCAATATTCATGGCCAACCTGTGGAGAAAGTGGACAATTTCATCTACCTGGGAAGCATTGTTGCCGAAAAAGGTGATACGGAGCAGGACATCGCTCGTCGTATCAACCAGGCGCCGGGTAAGTCTGTTGTAAGCTTCACCCTATTCCCCAGAACAGAGTACGATGGCGCGCAGGAGTGCAGTTTTCTGGTAACTCCTACGGAAATTTTCCATGTACTGCACCCATACAAAACTACAGACAGTAACCGAGAGCGAAAAAATATTAGCTTGATGTTGATGCTGATACAACTACACTGCCAGATTTTCGACAGCATGCCGTATGCGCATTTAGCCTGGTTCATAGAACGAGCGTTGTTCTGGTCCGCACCACCATTTTCGAGTAAATGCTGCGCAAGTAGATGAAGGACTCGAAATGCTATCTACATCTACGCCTCCTCACCCCGGTTCATATGACACCCATATTGCCCATTTTTCACTTGACTTTCGTGAATATCCTTTTCGTCACCGAAGGAATTGAAATGCCATCTACACTACTCCTGGACATTCGTCTTTTCATCCCGATTCATACGACACCCATATTGCCCATATTTCGCCTTACCAGCAAAAATATCCTTTTTCGAATGTCCTTGTCGCCACCGAAGGACTCTAAGTGTCATTTATAGTGTTCCCGGACATTCGCCTCTTCACCCCGGTTCATATGACACCCATATTGCCCATTTTTCATTCGACTTTCGTGGATGTCCTTTTCGCTCCAAAGGACTCGAAATGCCATCTGCACTACTTGTGGATATTCGGGTGTTCACCCCGATTCATATGACATCCATATTGACCGTATTTCGCTTCACTGCCAAAAGTATCCTTTTTCGAATATCCTTATCGGCACCGAAGGACTCGAAATGCCGTCCATAGTACTCCTAGGCATTCGCCTTCTCATCCCGGTTCATATGACAGCCATATTGCCCATTTTTCGTTCGACTTTCGTGAATGTCCTTCTCGCTCCAAAGGACTCGAAATGCCATCTGCACTCTTTCTGGATATTCGGGTGTTCACCTCGATTCATATGACACCCATATTGACCGTATTTCGCTTCACTGCCAAAAGTATCCTTTTTCGAATATCCTTATCGGCACCCAAGGACTCGAAATGCCATCCATAGTACTCCTTGGCATTCGCCTCTTCACCCCGGTTCATATGACACCCATATTGCCCATATTTCAATTGACTTTCTTGAATGTCCTTTTCGCCACCGAAGGACCCGAAATGCCATCCGCACTACTCCTGGATATTCGGGTGTCCACCCCGATTCATATGACACCCATATTGACCGTATTTCGCTTCACTGCCAAAAGTATCCTTTTTCGAATATCCTTGTCGCCACCGAAGGATCCGGAATGTCATCCATAGTACTCAAAATGACATGAACAGTACTCTACAACATTCGCCTTATCACTCCGATTCATGTGGTACCTATCTTGCCCATATTCCCCTTAATTATCAGGAATATCCTTTTTCCTCACCGAAGGACCTCAAACTCAAGGATATCCATATTGCCCGTATTTGACTTCACTGCTGAAAAGTCCTTTTCCTCATTGAAGGACTCAGAACGCCATCAACAGTAGTCAATACATTCCCCTCTTTCATACGTTCGCCTCACGTACATACTATACAAAAATTCTGCATTTCACAGCCACAAATCGCAAACGCAAAAAAAAAATACATTGCCAAAAAAAAAGATACATTTCCATACCACTGGCCGTCCTTATCATCCTCTCACTCAAAACAAAACATTTCACATATCAGTACGCGAGCGAAATCTCTGTACAAACTAGTGGTTTCATTTTATCACAACACGATTCGCAGAAGAGTTGCGTTGCGTCAGTGGACGAAGAGCATGCAACGCGACTTTCGTGCAACCGTCGCAAACACGTTGGGTTGCAGTCGCGTTCGAGTCGCGTTGCGTCTGTGGACGAAGGCCCTTAGGGTGACGCGAGCGATAAGTGACAAAAAATCCGAGTGAAAAACGATTTTTTCACCCCGGGCCCCGGAAACTAATAATACCCCTTCTTCTGTGTAGCTGTCAATGTTTTCGAAGCGTAAGCAATTGGTTGGTTATCTTGAAGCAGAACACTTCCAATCCCAAATGAAGATGCATCAGTTTGAATTCTTACTGGTTTATTCGCATCATAATATTTAAGTGTTGAAATTTTCATTAATGCTTTCATGTTCATTTTCCCATTTAAAAGTAGTTGAAGAATGTGTAAGATTTCGTAAATGGTGTGTATGTTTGGCTAAATTTGAAATATACTGACCGAGATATGTCACCATTCCAAGAAAACGGCTAAGTTATGCTTTATTGTTTGGTCGCGGAATATTACATATCGTTGAAATTTTCGAATCATCTGGTTTGATTCCTTTGTTTGTTAGTATGTGACCATAGAATTTCACTTCACTCGTGCACAAATTAACCTTTTCTTTGTTTAATTTGAAATTCTCCTCTTGAAGTCGTTTTAGAAGATTATGTAAATTGTTATTATGATCGATAATTGCTTCTTCCTCTGTTTCTCCGCTGCCATACACTAAAATGTCATCTGCCATGCTCTGTACGCCCTGCAATCCATGCAATATCTCGGTCTGCGCTATCTGAAACAGCTCTATTGCCGGTTTAACACCAAACGGCATCCTCCAAAATTTGTAGTTTCCAAATGGCGTACTAAATGTTGTTAGATCACTGCTACTTTTGTCCAGTCTTAACTGCCAAAATCCCTGCTTCGCATCAACTGTTGAAAATATTTTCACGTTTTTAAAGTTCGGCAGAATTTCGGATAATGTTTAATCGTATCGTTTAAATTTTTATTTAGTTCTCTCGGATCTAAACATACGCGCAATTTATTGTTTTTTTTTACTAGTACTATGTTGTTTAACCACGGAGTTGGTTCTAATTGTTTTGCGATTATTCCAGTTCAAGCTCAGCTGAAATGAAAAGAAACACAAAGTATCGCGTTCTATTATACTGGATATATACTTATCTGAATTGATTTCTCGGCCATCTATCGAAGCGACTTCATCTGCCCAAATTGTTCGCACTGGGACAATATCCTTGGTGTCTGTTCAAGCTCAGCTGAAATGGAAGGAAACACAAAGTATCGCGTTCTACTATAATACTGGACATATACTTATCTGATTTTATTTCTCGGCCATCTATCGAAGCGACTTCAACTGCCCAAATTGTTCGCGACCACCAACTTGTATGTCAACATAAACAATGAACCTAACCTCGATACTACTGTCATCTGAATTGCTGTGGAACATAACTATCATTGGAATTAATGCTGCCTACAAATCAAATTTCAAATTTGATTGACGTCATCAATGACGTAAATCTATCGACCGTTAATGTTCACGAAAAAACGAGTTTGGAGACTTTTGGTCTAGCTAGCTGACTTTGGATCCATCGATGTTAGAGTGCAGAAGCAATTGTAGTTAAACTTTGAAACCGCGTGGATGCTTGTAAATTTGGACCGTAACTATCTTTGAATATCGTTTTATTGCTTGTAAACTATAAATTCTGAATTATTATTGTTGGAACCCTGTTATCAAGAATTGAAATTTGTGAAATTTGAATATACGATTACATTTATACTATACAAAGTGGTCCGTCGACTTTTCCTTTGTGAAGGAACATTTGGTCCGTCGAGCCGGATCTTAGCATCGCGACGCGTCGTAACCGTTGAGACTATTGGTGAGTCCTTTCCCTATTCCTAATTTATCCACACCCTTGTGATATTTCCATACGAGTTAAAATCGATAAGATAGATATGGAAACCACCTAAAACGGCAGTTGGTCATGGGACAGGTGATGGAAACCTTCATCACCAATCATAAAAAGGCACCTCAAGTTCGACGAAAAGCTACATGTTACCAAAGGCAACTTTCATCGTTTGGGGATTACTGGACCGAATTTAACCAAGCTCATATAGATATCTTGTCCGATGAGAAGATGAGCGAAGGTTCCAAACTTAATCAACATGAGTATTTCACTCAGGATGTATTCAGCCAGGTTCAGGAGTATTTCTACGAGAACTACGACTTCATCGAACAGCGTTATGAACGGGATTTTCCAGGGCGAGAATCCAAGACAGTATTGCCAAGCTGCACAACGGTGGAAGTTACACCCAACATGAAACTTCCTAAGATATCTCTTCCTATGTTCAATGGAAATTATCGCGACTGGCCGACATTTCACGATCTATTTGACACCATGATCGATAAAAACAAAAGCCTGGCTTTAGTTCAGAAACTGCAATATCTAAAACTGCATTTGGAAGGAGAGCCAGAACAGCTACTGCGTCATTTTACCGTGACAGAGAAGAATTATGAGGCAGCATGGTCGTTGCTACAAGACCGGTTTCAGAATAAAAAGGTTCTAGCCAATCATGAACTGAAAACATTATTCGATCAACCGAGCATCCTTGTGGACTCCGCGGATGAAATCAAAAGTCTGTTAGATACAACCTCCGAGTGTCTGCAGGCGCTTTTTAACATGGATGTGGATGTTACGACTTGGGATCCAATTATTGTGTACATTACCGTCAAAAAGCTCAAGAGTCTCCAAAAATAACAAAGCCTTTTATACACAGTCGAAGCCATCATGTCCGAAATGTAAAGGCGATCATAACATTAGAAGCTGCGATCAGTACATGAAAATGGACCAAGGTCAACGGCTAACGTTTGCAAAATCAAATGCCCTATGCATTAATTGCCTAGGATCAAATCATTTCGCGAAGGATTGTCGCAGTCCGAGGGGATGTAACAAGTGCGGACAGCACCACCATACTCTTCTTCACAAACAGCAGCCATCGGAATCAACAAAATCACCATCCATGTCTCAACCAACTATTGATAATAGTTCGGATCCATTGAATTCCTTCGTGTTACGCAGCGAGGAAAACCAAGTTCTGTTAGCCACAGCACTTGTGGCAGTTGTATCTCGGGATGGCAAGGAAAAAATAGCTAGGGCATTGATAGTCATTTATAACGAAATTTGAATCGAAGTTCTCCTCCTTAGTCAGGCTCCAACGAGTGACTGCCTATTGCCTACGCTTCCCTTCGAACTGTCGGAAATCATTTCGAGACCGTGAAACTAGCCACCTGAAGGCGATCGAAATTGGGAAAGCCACTGAAGTGTTGGTCAAACGTGCGCAGTTAAGACATTTTAAACAGGAGCTGAGATGTTTGAAGTATAATCGGAAGATTGAACGCACCAGTAAGATTTTTAAGTTGTATCCCTTCCTTGATTCGGATGGCAGAAATGGATCCGTTCATGGAATTATATATCAATAAAGTTCATTGTGATACGTTACATGGCGGTCCGCAACTTATGCTGAGCATAATCAGTACAAATAATTGGATAGTCAACGCCAGGAATATAATCAGAGGTCACATTCACAGGTGTATCGTGTGCTTCCGTCACAAGGCAGAAACTCGAAGTCAACTATATGGATTATTGCGGGCCCTTTGAATTGAAGACACACAAGGGAAGAAACCCACGGAAATACAAAGCATACATTTCCCTATTCATATGTATGTCAAAAAAGGCCATCCATCTGGAGTTAGTTACTGATTACACAGCGGAGGGATTTATCGCCACCTTACGCCGATTTTGTGCTCGCAGAGGACTTTGCCGAGAAATTTTCTGCGACTTCGTAGGAGCGAATCGTCTCATAGCAAAACAGTACAATCAGTTGCTAAACCAGTCAAAGTTGGAAGTAGCAGAATGACTCGAAGGGGAAGGTGTTAAATTCAACTTCAACCCTCCCGCATCACCACACTTCGGAGGACTCTGGGAAGCGGGTGTCCGCTCCGTGAAACATCATCTTAAGCGCATTATTGGCCAATGCTCGTTGACATACGAAGAATTTAATACACTGCTTACGCAAATCGAAGCATGTCATCTGAATTGCTGTGGAACATAACTACCATTGGAATTAATGCTGCCTACAAATCAAATTTAATTGACGTCATGAATGACGTAAATCTATCGACCGTTAATGTTCACGAAATAACGAGTTTGGCGACTTTTGGTCTAGCTAGCTGACTTTGGATCCATCGATGTTAGAGTGCAGAAGCAATTGTAGTTAAACTTTGAAACCGCGTGGATGCTTGTAAATTTGGACCGTAACTATCTTTGAATATCGTTTTATTGCTTGTAAACTATAAATTCTGAATTATTATTGTTGGAACCCTGTTATCAAGAATTGAAATTTGTGAAATTTGAATATACGATTACATTTATACTATACAAAGTGGTCCGTCGACTTTTCCTTTGTGAAGGAACATTTGGTCCGTCGAGCCGGATCTTAGCATCGCGACGCGTCGTAACCGTTGAGACTATTGGTGAGTCCTTTCCCTATTCCTAATTTATCCACACCCTTGTGATATTTCCATACGAGTTAAAATCGATAAGATAGATATGGAAACCACCTAAAACGGCAGTTGGTCATGGGACAGGTGATGGAAACCTTCATCACCAATCATAAAAAGGCACCTCAAGTTCGACGAAAAGCTACATGTTACCAAAGGCAACTTTCATCGTTTGGGGATTACTGGACCGAATTTAACCAAGCTCATATAGATATCTTGTCCGATGAGAAGATGAGCGAAGGTTCCAAACTTAATCAACATGAGTATTTCACTCAGGATGTATTCAGCCAGGTTCAGGAGTATTTCTACGAGAACTACGACTTCATCGAACAGCGTTATGAACGGGATTTTCCAGGGCGAGAATCCAAGACAGTATTGCCAAGCTGCACAACGGTGGAAGTTACACCCAACATGAAACTTCCTAAGATATCTCTTCCTATGTTCAATGGAAATTATCGCGACTGGCCGACATTTCACGATCTATTTGACACCATGATCGATAAAAACAAAAGCCTGGCTTTAGTTCAGAAACTGCAATATCTAAAACTGCATTTGGAAGGAGAGCCAGAACAGCTACTGCGTCATTTTACCGTGACAGAGAAGAATTATGAGGCAGCATGGTCGTTGCTACAAGACCGGTTTCAGAATAAAAAGGTTCTAGCCAATCATGAACTGAAAACATTATTCGATCAACCGAGCATCCTTGTGGACTCCGCGGATGAAATCAAAAGTCTGTTAGATACAACCTCCGAGTGTCTGCAGGCGCTTTTTAACATGGATGTGGATGTTACGACTTGGGATCCAATTATTGTGTACATTACCGTCAAAAAGCTCAAGAGTCTCCAAAAATAACAAAGCCTTTTATACACAGTCGAAGCCATCATGTCCGAAATGTAAAGGCGATCATAACATTAGAAGCTGCGATCAGTACATGAAAATGGACCAAGGTCAACGGCTAACGTTTGCAAAATCAAATGCCCTATGCATTAATTGCCTAGGATCAAATCATTTCGCGAAGGATTGTCGCAGTCCGAGGGGATGTAACAAGTGCGGACAGCACCACCATACTCTTCTTCACAAACAGCAGCCATCGGAATCAACAAAATCACCATCCATGTCTCAACCAACTATTGATAATAGTTCGGATCCATTGAATTCCTTCGTGTTACGCAGCGAGGAAAACCAAGTTCTGTTAGCCACAGCACTTGTGGCAGTTGTATCTCGGGATGGCAAGGAAAAAATAGCTAGGGCATTGATAGTCATTTATAACGAAATTTGAATCGAAGTTCTCCTCCTTAGTCAGGCTCCAACGAGTGACTGCCTATTGCCTACGCTTCCTTTCGAACTGTCGGAAATCATTTCGAGACCGTGAAACTAGCCACCTGAAGGCGATCGAAATTGGGAAAGCCACTGAAGTGTTGGTCAAACGTGCGCAGTTAAGACATTTTAAACAGGAGCTGAGATGTTTGAAGTATAATCGGAAGATTGAACGCACCAGTAAGATTTTTAAGTTGTATCCCTTCCTTGATTCGGATGGCAGAAATGGATCCGTTCATGGAATTATATATCAATAAAGTTCATTGTGATACGTTACATGGCGGTCCGCAACTTATGCTGAGCATAATCAGTACAAATAATTGGATAGTCAACGCCAGGAATATAATCAGAGGTCACATTCACAGGTGTATCGTGTGCTTCCGTCACAAGGCAGAAACTCGAAGTCAACTATATGGATTATTGCGGGCCCTTTGAATTGAAGACACACAAGGGAAGAAACCCACGGAAATACAAAGCATACATTTCCCTATTCATATGTATGTCAAAAAAGGCCATCCATCTGGAGTTAGTTACTGATTACACAGCGGAGGGATTTATCGCCACCTTACGCCGATTTTGTGCTCGCAGAGGACTTTGCCGAGAAATTTTCTGCGACTTCGTAGGAGCGAATCGTCTCATAGCAAAACAGTACAATCAGTTGCTAAACCAGTCAAAGTTGGAAGTAGCAGAATGACTCGAAGGGGAAGGTGTTAAATTCAACTTCAACCCTCCCGCATCACCACACTTCGGAGGACTCTGGGAAGCGGGTGTCCGCTCCGTGAAACATCATCTTAAGCGCATTATTGGCCAATGCTCGTTGACATACGAAGAATTTAATACACTGCTTACGCAAATCGAAGCATGTCATCTGAATTGCTGTGGAACATAACTACCATTGGAATTAATGCTGCCTACAAATCAAATTTAATTGACGTCATGAATGACGTAAATCTATCGACCGTTAATGTTCACGAAATAACGAGTTTGGCGACTTTTGGTCTAGCTAGCTGACTTTGGATCCATCGATATTAGAGTGCAGAAGCAATTGTAGTTAAACTTTGAAACCGCGTGGATGCTTGTAAATTTGGACCGTAACTATCTTTGAATATCGTTTTATTGCTTGTAAACTATAAATTCTGTTATCAAGAATTGAAATTTGTGAAATTTGAAAATACGATTACATTTATACTATACAAAGTGGTCCGTCGACTTTTCCTTTGTGTAAGAACATTTGGTCCGTCGAGTTTTCCTTTATGAAGGAACAATTCCACTTTGTTCCATTGTAATTAGAATTTTATATAAATCACTATGCAACGCGACGCGGTGTTTGTTTTCGAGGCACGGAATCCTTTTTAAGTTCTAGCTGAACTTCCCGTTTTAATGCCCCTAATCCGTCAGAAACCATGTTAAATTTTTGGCAAATTTGTTTGGCTCTTTCTTTTGCACTTTATTTATGTTTTTCATTTTGACAATCGAGCTCATTGCATACACGAATAAGTTTCATCCCAAGACAGGTTTCAGCTGATAGAAGAGGTGCATGATCTTCTTCAATAATTTCAAATGTTTCTCTTCGAATTATGTTGTTATGCTTTAGTGTTAAGCATATTTTACCTAGTGGAATCACAATGTTATTACCAAACGCTCTTAGTTTCGATGTTGTATGTTCTAGTTGAATTGTGTTTGTATGTAGAATAGATTTTAAATTTCGTATGACTACAATATTGCATGTTGCTCCCGTATCCAATATGCATTTTACTTCTGTATAGTGGTTGTTATTCTGTTTTATGTGTATGTTGGATGTTAATAACTTATTATTATCTGTTAATGCTAGAATGAAATCGGGATTTTGTGATGGTTGGTGTTGGTAGTCATTATGCAGACTTTTGATATATTTGTTAGAATTTGTGTTCGTATTAATGTTTTTAGTTAAGCATACAACTGCAAAATGTCCCTATTTGCCGCACTTTCTGCGGGTTACAGTTCTGGCTTTGCATTCACTTAACATTTTGTGATAGGATTTACCGCAAAATTTGCACTTTCTCTCACTTTCGTTTTTCGGTTGTGTGTGATTTGAGTTATGTTTGTTGTATGTTTTTTTTTTGATTTGTGTTAGGTTTATATGAGTGTTTGAAAGTTTTATCATTTATTTTATTAACAAGATGGCTACTTTGATCGGTGTTAAAGAAATGAGTTTGCGTTTGATTATGGAGATTTTTTAATTGTTTCGTTACGTTTTCTTTCGCGCAACATATATCTATAGCTTTGTTTAACGTGATTTCCGAGTCTAGCCAAAGTTTTTCACGTAAATTTAAGTCTTTTACAGAACAAATGATTTTATCTAATAAAATATCGTCCGACAAATCACCATATTGTGTGTTTTTATTGAATTCCCTAAGCCTAGCGAAATATTCGTCGTAGGTTTCGTTATCACCTTGGGTTGCTAAATTAAAATAGCACGTTCATATCATTTGTTAACTTGTGGCGTTAAGTTTTTCTCAATCGCGTTAAGAGTTTTAGTTGCTGTTGATTTTTCATCAGCCGTTAATGGTAAATTGTTATAAATTTGAAAAACGTCCGAACCCACGGCGGTGAGCAAGATGGCTTTCTTCACGTCTTCAGTTTTGAAATTTAAACCACTGGCAATCACATAATTATTCCATCTTTGTGTAAATTTCTCAAAATTTTGGACAATATCGCCCTCTTTGATGTTGATAGGTTCTGGAATCGGAATATTGCCGTTGTTAGCGGCACTTTGTTGCGATACCGCTAAAAATGGTTCAAGGCTATGCAACCTTGTCGAAAACTGTTAAAAATTCTTTTTTATATGAAGACGAAATGAAACAACACTGGTTTCCTTTTTACTGTGGGTTATTTATTTTTGTACTACAGTCAAGTATTCAGCTTGTAAAGTGACGAAGGAACATGCCCAAATAGTGGCCTCTGTTCCACTCAATACAATTCTAAAAAAATTAATAATACTATTTTAGTATTAAGCCCAGTAGGGTGATTATTTTCAATGCTACTTAGTTGGTATTGAATATGGGCAAGATCCGACCCAAGGAACCCCCACCTCCCCTACAAATGAAACTTTAAATAAGCGATAACTTTTGATAGAATGAAGCCAGTGACTTGAAATTTAGGTCAAATGTTTGAAGTGAGATTGAATAAGTTGGCATTAAAGATGGGTAACATCCGACCTAAGGAACCCCTACCTCCCCTAGAAATGAAACTTAAAATAAGCGATAACTTACGACAAAATAAAGCTAGCGACTTGAAATTTTTATCAAATGTTTGTAGTAGGATCCAGTTAGCTAATATTGAAAATACGTAAAATCCGACCAACGAAACCCCTACTTCCCCTACAAATGAAACTTCAAATCAGCGATAACTGTCGATAGAGTGAAGTTAGAGACTTGAAATTTTGTTTAAATGGTTGTAGGGTGATCTAATTGGTTGGTGCCAATGATGAGCAAGATCCGACCCAAGGAACCCCTACCTCCCCTATAAGTGAAACTTCAAATAAGCAATACCTTTCGATAGAATGAAGCTAGCGCCTTGAAAAATTCGACAAATATTTGTAGAATGGGTTAGTTAGTTAATTGATTTTGAGAATGGTCAAGATCCTACTGAATGAAACCCAACCTCCCCTATGAACTGGCCATATAGCAGACCCATTCTTAATGCATATGGTCGTTGCCAATTGGTACTTTTGGTATCTCCACTAGGTCTGAACAAGTCTAGGGTATATACGCTTTGGACTCCGGGCCGAAGCGAAGCTTCTGAATTGGTTGAAATATTTTTTGCCCAAAATGAGTAAAAAGGGTTAATAGAATACGTAAGAAAGTGAAATCAAATTGCAATGAAACAAAACGAATTGTTGTCTTTTCTGTGCTAGCTGCTAATTAGAAGTCCTTAATACTCGTATACTCTTAATTGCTGGTATGGGCATTTGGTCCGGAATTATCGGCTTTTGATTTTAGTGCACAAGCAAATAGGGAAAGGATGAGAATTACAAATTCAATTTGGATTAATTCGACGGGATCCTTTCCTATACGCACATTTTATTTGAAATGGTCTTCTATTAATGACAGGACAGTGCAACAAATCACTTCATATAAGAATTATTATATACATTACATAGTAAAAATGAAACAAATGCGTGATTGCGTTAAGAAAAATTCATGTAGCACATGAGGGACTTTTTTGGAAAAAATACGTATAATATAATATATATATATATTTTATAATTACGATTTTCTAAGGAAAAGAAAACTTTACAATGAGCAAAGGAAGAAAATGGAAATTATGTAATAATTAAAAGGAAAATGTGTTTTTTAGGTCTATCGTAAATTCTATTATTATTATAATAATGTTGCTTTTTTTTTTAAACTGAAAAAAAAAGGAGAAGTGAGGGAGAGAGAGATCCCAAAGCGGCAATATGGAGCCCCTGACACGGACAGACTTGACCTCAGGACGCCAGAACAACGGACCTGGGACCGACACCTCGCTCTTGGCGATTTGTACGCGGCGCGGCAGGCGACACCCGGACTAGTGGCACCTTCGGATGGCCATACGGACGAACTGGGCCTCCCTCCAGCATGCAGACCAACGCTGGTGCAGCGGCTTACCACTAGGACTACAATATACTGATCCCCGCTTTGGCAAACTGGCTAAGGCTTGCCTTTCACTTTGCGACGGTCGTACGGACTGTCGATCGAACCGTCGCAAGCACAGTTCGATATGCGCACATACGTTGCGACTCGGTCGTACGGACGGTCCGATAAAAAATGCCCAGTCTTTGGATTGCTTTTGTGTGAAATGGTTGTCGTCGTGTCTTCTATTCCAAAATGAGTAAAAAAACAAAAACTGCTATTGCTATTGTTGGGAATAGTACGTTTTTCCCCTATATCTGTATTAGGTGGGATGCAATTGCACCACATGGCAATTTAATGCCTTTGACAAAAGTTCACTATGCACTAAAAATGACCTCACAATTTTCGAAGGCCTATAGACACATAAATTGGTCCCCACCTATTGATGTTCCCTTTGACCTGCACTGTCTTGCTATTTTTATGAATAGTCCACGATGCAAAATACATACACGTTCTGCACAATAGAAATTCACCTGCAGAATGACCATTCGGTCCTACGGACCGTCGCAAACATCACCACTCATGCTGCGACCGTCGTGTACCGAAGATCGTATCTTCGGTACACGTCGTGTCGCTTCGCTTTCGTGTCCCAAGGTTCGATGACTATTTCAACGGACCGTGCGACATGACTTTGGTCGTACGAACCAAGCCATTCACAATCGAACTTGGAAAGTCCGTCGGACGGTCCGTGCGACCGTCGCAACGTGAATGGCCCGTTTAAGTTCTAGAGACAGGGCATAGACAGGCGTGAGTATTCTAGCATAGAGGAACTAGATAAGAGGTGGAACTCAGTACAACTGAGACGATGGTTGTTCCTATTGGATTTGTTGCATATGTATTGAATTCCACCGTCGGTACACAATGGAATTGCGGAAAGCAGAAAGCAAAACCACCGCGTCATATGTTTCCGTTTACCAGAAAGAGATAAGACTATCACAGCAGATCGATCGGGTAATACCAAAAGTGCGTTCATTCCCTTGTTTTTCGATTCTGGCAATACTAAATATCTATCAAATCGCACGCATACGGGGAAATCTAACCAAAACCATGCACGCCCATATACGTAACCTATCCACCGTGTTACTTATACAATCGCAACTAAAACTGATTGGGCCCAATTTGACTTTTGAGCAGCTGTACCGAATTGCTTTTGTCCTTATCGCTCTAAAGGGCCATTTCCTCCTAATTGTAGCTGTCGTTTTCAGCTCAACGGGGTAAGTTTGTGTGCGTTGGAGTAAGTGCGTCCCTGTCTTCAAAATTATTTGTACTGAGTTCCACCTCTTATCTAGTTCCTCTATGATTCTATTTCCAGTCGCGACCAGTGAGAGAGCGAGATAGATGATTGTCAGCTGGCTCGTTGCCAGATGAGATGTTGCCATATCTCATGGAGGAAATCTCAGAGGAACTTCTGGAGTGGCCCATAGGCTCAATTTATGGGACGAGAGAAGAGCGCGTTTAATATTTCATGGGAGAGAGAAAGAACGGGACTATTAATGCCAACCACCAATAGGACGCGGATATTTGACAGCTATATATACAGCGGGGAGTCAGAAACGAAAACAAACATTTTAATATCGGTTTTCTGACAGAAAACTCACAAAAACAAGTAACGCGCACATCACATCTAAATATTTAATGTTTTACCTATAAGCAGACACCCCCGTCTTAGGGATACGCTGGTTATTTTTGCAGTCACCGACGAGGCATTTCAATTTACCACAACTCACTACCGCACCAATTTGTCCTACCGGAAATTTCACTAGTGTCTTCTTTACATAATCGCGGCTCTTTACACTCAAAAACCGGCTCCAAACTTTCGCGAATTCAACCGTATTTACTTTTTGCCACTTTTAGCACAAAGCGTTTGACAGCCATATGCACAACGTGAAAATGACAATCTTAAAACCGTTAACTTTACTCTCCCAGCTCTCGTCTTTTTCAAGAAGAAGATCGTCCCATTTTCAAGCTGTCAATTTGTATGGTTTGACAGGCATATACCCATTCCTTTGTTAGTTATATATTCAAATGAGGAAATATACTATGGAGTCATCACCATCCAATTTCGGTGAAGCCGCGGAGACGATAATGGAGAGGATGGTTTGTGCGTATTAGTGTGTTAATTGAAATGAAGTCATAGGCGTCCCTGATTTTGGTAGGTTTTGTGGGGACTCATACATGCAATAGGTATCGATTGTGTAATCGGTATATTCTATTAACGGAATTCATAGTTTACTTGTAGTAAAAGTGTGAATTAGAATGAAAACTACAAGGTCGTTTTAATGTTTGACTTCAAATTCGGAATCAGCAGGTTTGACATATCCGGCGGCTTGCTGTGAGTTCCTCGTGCGCAACTTCATGAGACTCAGTCTCCGATTTCGCCTAATAGTGAAACTGCATATTTATGGGGGCACCGAAATAAGCCATAGCGAAATAAGGCATACGAAATAATCCATATAGATACTTTCGTTTAGAAAGTATTCATCGGAAAATAAACGAAATAAGCTATGCATGGATAATATGTCGATGTATGTATTTGTATATGTATGTAGACTTAAAGAGAAGCAAGTATAGAAATAAAGTTAGTTGCTCACTGACCGCCGTGTTTTCCAGTAGGTTATGGGCCCAGTCGCGCGAAAGTGAACTGTGTAAAACGTGAGTCAAAACGATAAGAAAAGTTGGTTCGTTAGAAATTTAAATTTAACTGAAATGGCCGATGAAGACAGATTTTCATTTAAACAATTCGAAGGTCGTGAATTCGACAACTGGTTTTTCCGCCTGCAAATTGCTATGGAAGATAAAGGCATCGCACGATGGCTACAAGAAGACGCTGATACTGCTATGAATGCTGTGAGGGAATTTCCGTCAAAGGTCGAGGCGATTTTGAAGGAGGATCGGAGCTGTAAAGTGCAAATCACACGTCGCGTTGCAGACTCGCATCTTGAGTATCTCAAGGATAAATCAACGGCATTTTCCATGATACAGTCATTGCGCACAACATTCGAACGGACAAGTGTGGCAACAGAGATCGGTGTGCGAAAACGTATGTTGACGATGAGATGCACAGATTCGGACAGCCTGACATCGCATTTTTTAGCCTTCGACAAATTGGTACGCGAACTTAAAGCGTGTGGCGGCGAGACTAATGAGCGCGTGCTGGTAGTGTCTCTAATGATAACTTTACCCAAAAGATACGACATGGTTGTCACCGCATTAGAGACTATCGACCCGTCAAAACTATCTATGCAATTGGTGCGGTGTCGTTTGTTGGACGAGGAAAGCAAAACGTCTACGTCTAATTCTGCCGGTGCATCGGAAAGTGTCGCCATGTATAGTGGAAGCAGTCAAATTAAGTGCTATTTTTGTAAAAAGATAGGACACAAGCGGAACGAATGTCAGAAACTCCAGAAGAAGAGCAAAGGAGGCAGCGGCGAGAAGAGAGGAGGCCAATCCAACGGTAAAAACTCCGCTAAGGAAAAATCAAATTTTGCGTCGAGCAATGAGTGCGTTCAGAAGGTGGCAAAAGAGCAGAAACCGCTCGCGAGCAGTTGCGGAGCCGCTCGGTTTGGAGTCTGCACCTGCTGAACGCTACTTCACCAGCTGAAAAATCGACCAGCTGAAAGCTGACGATGACAATTTTAGACGTCAAGTGCCGAAAAGTGGAACATACATGAATCCCACGCTGTCCATTACAAAAATCACGAACAACGAGAAAACAAAATCAAAAGCACCCGAAAACCAAAGAACTAGAAGCCGAAAGCGGCGAAAACACAACAACCAACTTGATAACTGTCAAAATTCGAAAGTCGCAACTTGAGCGTGAGGTTGAAAAAGAAGAAGAAGAACCTGAGCACTGAGCACTGATCAGTGAGCAGAAATATTTCTTGCTCGGTGAAATTTGATCATGCTCACCCGAGCAGAAGTTGCTCGGTCACTTCTGAACCCGCTCGTTCTGAACATGTTCGCTGAGCGGAAGTTGCTCAGTTCCTTCTGAACGCACACAATGATGACAACGAGGGCATAGTGATAATGGCAGACACGGGCAATTTGGTGTTAGAATGTAACACGGAGGCGATCATACGGTTTTTCATACATTCCGGTGCTTCAGAGCATATGGTCAATGACGAATCATTATTCAGCGAATTGAGAGATTTGGCTGATCCTGTTACTATTGGTGTTGCGAAAAATGGTACGTCGATTAAAGCAACGAAATGTGGCACAATTCGAGGAACTGCTATGGTTAACGGCGTTGAACAACGGTATACAGTTACGAATGTGTTGTTTATTGAAAATCTGAAGTACAATCTGTTCTCTGTGAGTCGACTTGAGCAGGCGGGTTTTCGAGTGACATTTGCCGATGGAATTGTTCGCATCTCGAATGGAGATTATGATATCATCGTAGGAAAACGAAACGGAAAATTGTATGAGTTCGAGTTAAGGCAAATTTATGGCGAAAAGGCATATGCAGGGGCTTTGTTGGCGGGAGGTGCTGGATCGAAACAACCAAAATCGGGAAAAGTAATGGCGGAACAAAGTATGCGGCTGTGGCATCGACGTATGGGGCATTTGAATTATGCCGATGTTAAGCGGTTGTCAACGATCGTTGATGGGATTGGCGCTTTAGTCAACGATGCGGATGCGATATGCGAACCATGTGTGCTCGGCAAGCACTGTCGTACACCCTTCAGCAATTCAGGTGGAGCACGATCAACTCGCGCATTGGAAATTGTCCATAGTGATGTGTGCGGACCGATTACACCGGAGACATGGAACGGATATCGGTTTATGGTGACTTTTATTGACGACTTCACTCATTTCATGGTCGTGTATTTAATCAAGAATAAGTCCGATGTTTTTGAAATGTTTCAGCGATATAAATCAATGGCAGAAACTCACATTGGACGAAAAATTGCGAAAATTCGATGCGACAACGGAGGCGAATACACATCAAATCGCTTCAAATCGATGTGTGAAGAATTCGGTATTCAGATCGAGTACACCATACCGTATACGCCACAACTCAACGGCGTTGCAGAAAGAATGAACCGAACTTTAATTGAGAAGGCGCGGTCTATGCTGGAGGGAGCACAAATGGAGAAGAAATTTTGGGGTGAAGCCGTGTATTGCGCAGCATATCTGATTAATCGAAGTCCAACTCGTGCAATTAGTTCAAATGTCACACCGTTTGAACTTTGGAAGGGCAAGAAGCCAGATTTATCAAAGACTCGAGTGTTTGGGTCAGTTGCATATGCTCATGTACCGGACCAGTTACGTAAAAAGATGGATCCTAAGTCAATCAAAATGACCATGGTTGGATATGGTGTAAATGGCTATCGGCTTTGGGACATAGTGAAGCAGAAAGTAACAATGCGACGTGATGTCATATTCGATGAGTCGCAACCCGGTTCTTCGGCAGTCTTTTACGAAACGGAACCAATCTTGTATGATGTTGACGGGGCAGAGACTCTTGATAATGCGGGTGAGATAAAATGTGACGTCGATGAAAAGATGATTCAGTCAAGCGGAGCTACACAAATCGAACCAGATGGTCCAGTTAGTACTCGTTTGCGATCAAGGCGAAGACGTCAATCACCTCAGCATTACGGTGATTGCATCGATAATTCAAAAATAAAGCTGCATGGAGAGGATGACCGAGAATACTTCACGGCATTTGCGTTGAATGCCGATATTCAGGAGTTTGGATTAAATGCAACGGCATATGTTGACAATGTTCCTCAAACCTTCAGCGAAATCGAGAAGCTGGATGATGCATCACAGTGGATGCGGGCGATTCACGAAGAAATGGACTCGCTTAGTCGAAATGGGACGTGGACTCTGGTGGAGCGTCCGCCGAATCGATCAATAGTTACTTGCAAGTGGGTGTTTTCACGCAGACGAAACGAAGCTGGTCATTTGGCGTCATACAAGGCAAGATTAGTGGCCCGCGGATTCACTCAAAGGGAAGGATTGGATTTTTACGAGACGTACTCACCGGTAGCTAAGATTGTCACTTTGCGAATATTGCTGGCACTCGCAGTGGAACGAGATTTTGAAATCCACCAAATGGATGTCAAAACGGCTTTTCTGAACGGGAAGTTAGAAGAAGACATCTTTATGGAGCAGCCAGATGGGTTCGTGCAGGGTGATTTGGTTTGTAAACTCAACAAATCACTGTACGGATTGAAACAAGCATCCCGTGTATGGAACGAACGATTCCACACATTCATCATTGGTATTGGATTTATTCGTTCCGAATATGATCATTGTTTGTATTTACGTGGCAACGGGCAAAATATGGTCTACCTGCTCTTATACGTAGATGACCTTTTGTTGCTGGGAAAAGATATCATCGAAATCACAAATATTAAAAGGCTGGTATCAAACGAGTTTGAGATGCATGACATGGGTGAAACGAAAAACTTTCTCGGCATCAACATAAGACGAGATCGACAACATGGAGTCCTGTACTTGAACCAAAAAGGTTACCTGAAAGATGTATTGCGCCGATTTGGGATGGAAGAGTCTAATTCAATTTCAACGCCAATGGAATGCAAGCTGAAATTGGAAAAGAACAACAACGTGGAGTTCACGAACAAGCCATATCGCGAACTAATCGGATGTCTCATGTATGCAGCTGGTACAACTCGACCGGATTTATCTGCGGCTGTGAACTATTGCAGTCAATTTCAATCATGTCCTACGGAGGAACATTGGGCAGCCGCTAAACGAGTCTTGAGGTACATTAAAGGGTCGCTTGATCTTGAGTTAAAATATGAATATAAGAAAGATTCCAAATTATTGATTGGATATGCTGATGCGGATTGGGGCGGTGATATTAACGACCGTAAGTCTATCTCCGGGAATGTAATAAAAGTTTTTGGTGCAACGGTCAACTGGATGACACGAAAGCAAACTTGTGTAGCATTATCGTCAACTGAGGCCGAATACATCTCACTATGTACGGTAACTCGTGAAATTTTATGGATTCGTGGCCTACTTTGTGAGGTTGGTGAATCACTTGAGGAGCCAATCACATTATATGAAGACAATCAAGGTGCCATCACTATCTCTTGCCAAGAGAAGGAATTTCGGAAAACCAAGCACATCGATATCAAATTAAAATTTCTACGAGATTATATCAACAAAGGGGTCATTGAGGTCCAATACATTTCAACGAAGGAACAACAAGCTGACATAATGACAAAAGCATTACCTAGATTAACATTCGAATATTTGCGTGAAAAACTGAATTTAGTTTGATAAACTAATTCTTGATTAAACATTATGAATTGTAATTGAATTATTTCAGATTAATCAATAATTTTCCATTTTCTAAATTTTTCCATGCAAATGAAATAAACAATTTTGTGCTGAGTAATCATGAATTAAAAAAAAAACACACACAAATTGAGGTGGAGTGTCGATGTATGTATTTGTATATGTATGTAGACTTAAAGAGAAGCAAGTATAGAAATAAAGTTAGTTGCTCACTGACCGCCGTGTTTTCCAGTATAATATCGGTTCCAAATCGAAATAACGCATGCGATATAAACGAAAATAGCCATGCAGTGCCCAAAGCGAGCGAAGCGAGCGTTCATGTTTGTGCGATACTGAGGGTTGTGATCCCTTAAGCGCGGGGCGATCGTAGCGAGCGAAGCCCACACAAGCGACTGTTAATTCACAACCCGCAGTATCGCACAAGTGTGCATGGATAATTTCGGTTTGGAACGAGCTGGGCTAGCTCCCCTCCTAGGGCGTTGCGAACCCCCGCATGTAGACCTAGGTTGCCCGTTTCACTCTTTGTACATGTACCTGCAGCCGTTTCGTGCTAGCATATCTGCATCCAACATTTTTTTTTTCTGGCTATGCACAATTTCAAACCGAAATAAGGTATGCGAAGAAAATCGAAAATAGCCATGTACATACTCACCTTCGTTTTAAACGAAATTAAGCTGCGCGCAAGTTAGTACACATTCACGTGTTTTATGTCAAACGGTTTGAGTCTATGGTTTGCAACCAAAGATGCGAATCTGTCAATTTGGCAAATGCTCGGCTGTTGTCGTATCACCAAATTGGATTCATTATTGTGTGTTAACGCCAATAATTTAGTATGAAATATGTGCTTATGTACATCCTACTACTCTCCAGTCGTTTGTTTTGCCACTCAATTCTTACCTAATTATCCGTTTTGAAGCACTACACTATCCTCAGATTACTTAATCTGCGCCGGCTGACTTCATCTGCAACTGTCATATACATACAATTATAAACTCACCACACCCAGATTACGCTGCAGATGAAGTAATTTGGGGATAGTGTAAACGTAATATAAGCATTGAGTGTGCGTAATTTGGATGTGGTGAGTTTAAAATTGTATGTATTTGACAGTTTCAAATTAAAACATCTGGCTAATATTACGTTGAAACTACAACCAGATACCTTCTTCTGTGCCAGATGATATAATCTGAAATTGTCAAATACATACAATTTTAAACTCACCACACCCAGAGTGTGAAGTAATCTGGCCATAATGTAGACGTTATATTAGATTAAGTAATCTGTGTAAAAATAATATAAGTTAAATAAAAAATACGAATGTATATCACATAATTCCACTATCAATTCAATTATGAAATTCATATTGGAGCCCCCAACCGGAAGAAGTACATTTTCGTGCCACCACTGATATCGATGGTCAAGGTTATGTCAATTGACGCGGTTTTAACAAGATTTTATGAATTTATGTATAAAAATGGACCTCTTTTGATAGAATTTTGTTTGGAGTAGTTGGAAAATAGCGCCATTAACTAGTTTCAACTTAAGCCCATCACGGAATCTGCGGTCAATCGCCACAAAAAGCAAAACTAGGTTTTCTCGCATCACCAAACGCGCGTAAAATCGTAATTTCTTTAATTAGAAAATACATAATCTTTTAACCAAATCATCTTAGCTAGCATTTGAAAAGATGCACTTTACACTTAAAGCAATATCTTGTCAAACACTTTCACTAATATAGTTATTTCACGGCAGAATTAAGGAGCCCCTACATTGGTTCCCAAGTAGACTAATGGAAACACTACGCAAATTACGAAAATACCGCCCACTCTTTAAAAAAACAAATCACTTCACTTAAATTATCACACAATTGGTAATTAACTACAATTCATCGGAAATCACAGAACTCACGTCATCTTGTAAACTATGCTTTTGAAATTACATTTTCGACGATTTTGTTCAATCACGGCCATTTCATTCGCTTTATACAACACCATGTTGGCAATATTTACACTTTTCAAAATACCGGCAGTTAAAATGAACTTCATTTAACATATCTATTGTATCCCGAGATCAAAATAGACATATTTTTATTGAAAATTATCGATTACACTTTTGTTCCGATTGAAAATTTAACGAAATTTAAAATGGCGGATATCATGTGTTGCTTGAGAGAATCAATCTCCGAACACCAGATGGAATGTATGTGCAGGGGTGTGGAAAAGAATTGTTGTGAAGAAATTATTTCTACGTTGTGGAAAATTTTGCTGAGTTGAGTGGAATGAAAGCAAATAGAACTTGGGGGAAATGTTTACTAGAATGAATTAAGTAGTTTGTACGTACTGAAATGGGGAAAACGTAAGAAATTGCTCAAAATATATTGGTGATGGAAATATTTCAAAGTTTATCGATATTGAAAAATGCTGTGGTCAACCACGTTTTTTGTAAAAATGAGAAAGTGGGCGAAGCTTTCTCAATTTTGTGTATGAATATGAAAGTAATGTGAATGTATTGCCGACTTCACTGCTCTTCATATTCAGAAGATGCCGTGGTGACTCCATTGTATAATTCCTCCATGCCATATCTGGACTCGTTGGCTGCGTTCCTGCGAGCGGATCAGGGTTTGACATTTCTCAAATTCTCCTCCATTTGCTTTCCCCTCCGGTAAATTTAGTACAGACAACTGACACTTTTGGATCTGACAATTTCCCCTCTGGATCTGAATATTTTTCCGGTCAATTTCTAAAATCAGCAATTTTGACAGTTCTCAGATGTCACCGGCGCCTCTGTCACCAAAGCAACATAGCCAGTCATCCGTTGGCCAGCGTGCAGGACGTGTTGCGAAGTGTTTATTGGTAGTTTGCTGCGCCTTTAGCCTACAAACCTGCTCCTTGAATAGGAAGTCGTCGTATCAGGGAACTGCTTGTTCGAAATAATTTGCATTTCTGGGTCGGTTTTCGCGCTCAATCCCGTCCAACAAACTCCAATCGTTTGTCATGTTGTTATCCATGACAACGCGCACTATATTTAGTATGCTTTGCACACTATTTACAATTTGGATATGACCGAAATCATCCAATAATTCCGCAATAATTAAATTTTCCATTTTGAAACTAAAAACTTGACAGATCTTTTTTGACAAGACGGCCGTGTATGCCGTCTGTGGGAATATTTCTCAGATCCAAAAATTGACAGTTGTCTGTACTAAATTTACTGGAGGGGGAAGCACATAGAGGAGAAAACAGAAAAGTCAGATCCATATCAGAAGGCTTCCAGGACCGTGCCCATTGATATACAAAAGAAGTGTCTTCTTCTTCATTGTCTGGACTGCAGGATTTCTCCGAGACCACGTCAACGCCGCTCGGTGGTGGAAATGGTGTTCATGATCGCCACAGTTTGTGAAATGGGATAAAATTATTAGCTTTCGGTTTGATTCTAAGGCCGGAACCAGAATGAACGCAGGAAGCAGCAGCAGCGGCAGCAGTAACTACGACAACATTCAGATCTGCTTTCGTTTGTGTCGCTGCCGCTGCGTTCAATCTAGGTCGCGTATGGGAAATGCGTGCTTTCTAACTTGGCATTTCGCTGCCGTTGCGGCTGCTGCTGCATTCTGCGTTCATTCTGGTTCGGGCATAATTTTCTCCAAACAGTGTTGTTATTTTTAAAAGCCGAAAGTTTATCTACGCCCGCCAAAGAAAAACGAAAAAATCGAAAAAAATCGGAAAAGTGACCAAGACTATGTTTACGCGACACAACAAGTTCGGGGTTTCGGACCTCTGTAGCTGCGGCAAAGATTAAACATTACTAAGATACCTCACTTAGTGCGATTTAATTTTTAGAACGGGATGCGCTCATGCTTAATCTTTGCCAATAATTCAAAGGTAAATTCCCTTAAGAGAGATAGAGACGGCAACACTTCAGTAATGGCAACTGCCTATAAAGTTTCAATGTATGAGTAACATGCTTGTTAGTTGGCACCACCCCTTTGTGTACGCATATGGGAACCTACACATACGCAACTACTAGTCAGTCGCGTTAATTTGTATGAAGTAGGGTATCTTTTTTATGGTTAATCTTTGGCTGCGGCTCCAGGTGATTGTGGGGGCTGAAATTTAGTATGACCATTCTCTCCCGTTACGAAGTGTTGCAAATTTGTAGCCCTTTCCGATTAATCGTTTAATTGTATGATAATTGATTATTTCTGACAATCGATTATTTCGATTAATCGAAAAAAATACGATTAATAGATTAATCGAAAAATACGATTAATCGAAAGAATACGATTAATCGATTAATCGAAAGAATACGATTAATCGATTATGATCATATACGGATACGATTAATCGTATTTTTTCGATTAATCGATTATAATCGATTATGATCATATACGGATACGATTAATCGTATTTTTTCGATTAATCGATTATGATCATATACAAATACGATTAATCATATTTTCCCAATAAAGGTACAGAGTATTTTGGCGAGAGGATTATTGAGCAAGGCAGCCAGTGATGTAGAAAATGTATCTTTTATTGGCAATTTATCTTTTTTGACAATGTATCTTTTTTGCGTTAGCGATGAAATGTAGAACATTTGAATGGAAATGACGTACGAGTATGACGCGCAGGTTGTGGCTATGCAATGAAGGATCTTTGAATGTACGTGAGGCGAATATACGTCTTCATGGTAATGTGCTAGACTACTGATGATAGCCTTTTACGTCCTTTGGTAAGGAAAAGGACATTCTTGGCAATGGAGTAGAATATAGGCAAGATGGGTGTCATAGAAATCTTGGAGAAGTGGCGAATGCTCTGGATTAGTGTAAATTGCATTTCCAGTCCTCTGGTGGTGGGAAAAGGACATTCTTGCCAATGGAATATAGTCAAGATGGGTGTCACAGGAATTGTGCTGAAGAGGCGAATGCGCTGGAGTAATGTAAATTGCATTTCGAGTCCTTTGGTGGTGGGAAAAGGACATTCTTGGCAATGGAGCGGAATATAGGTAAGATGGGTGTCACAGGAATTGTGCTGAAGAGGCGAATGCGCTGGAGTAATGTAAATTGCATTTAGAGTCCTTTGGTGGTGGGAAAAGGACATTCTTGGTAATGGAGTGGAATATAGGCAAGATGGGTGTCGTGGGAATCGGAGTGAAGAGGCAAATGCGCTGGAGTAGTGTAAATTGCATGTCGAGTCCTTTGGTTATGGGAAAAGGGCATTCTTGGCAATGGAGTGGAATACAGGCAAGATGGGTGTTATGGGAATCGGGGTGAAAAGGCGAATGCTTTGGAGTGGTGTAAATTGCATTTCGAGTCCTTTGGTGGTGGGGGAAGGACATTTTTGACAATGGAGTGGAATATAGGCAAGGTGGGTGTCACAGGAATTGTGCTGAAGAGGCGAATGCGCTGGAGTAGTGTAAATTGCATTTCGAGTCCTTTGGTGGTGGGAAAAGGACTTTCTTGGCAATGCAATGGAATATAGGCAAGATGGGTGTCATAGGAATTGTGCTGAAGAGGCGAGAATGCGCTGGAGTAATGTAAATTGCATTTCGAGTCCTTTGGTGGTGGGAAAAGGACATTCTTGGTAATGGAGTGGAATATAGGCAAGATGGGTGTCATGTGAATCGGGGTGAAGAGGCAAATGCTCTGGAGTAGTGCAAATTGCATTTCGTGTCCTTTGGTGGGACGAAAAGGAATATTCATGGCAATGGAGTGGAATGTAGGCAAGATGGGTGTCATAGGAATCGGGGTGGAGAAGCGAATGCTCTGGAGTAGTGTAAATTGCATTTCGAGTCCTTTGGTGGTGGGAAAGGCCATTCTTGGCAATGGAGTGGAATATAGGCAAGATGGGTGTCATAGTAATCGTGCTGAAGAGGCGAATGCTCTGGAGTAGTGTAAATGGCATTTCGAGTCCTTTGGTGGTAGGAAAAGGATATTCTTGGCAATGGAGTGGTATATAGGCATTACCCAACTAACAATTTAGCTTCTATAACAATCCATAGAATATTCTCTTCAGCAGTTATAGTAGTTCTTGTTATGGAATAAACTCCCTATAGTAGTTTTATAAGGCAATTTGGCGCCGTTTTTTACTCCTATAAAACCTTATAGTAGCACCAAAAATTGTTCCTAAGCACATGTACATCATGTGTCTCAGAGAAATTTTATCGGATCATCACTGCTCCGATAATATTAGTAATAGGAGGCTTATAGGATGATAATTATATGCAGTAAGAAAATATTTAGCAGATTTTCTTTTTTGTACTCACAACATGTCTCCAATCTTTTTTACTATATACTTCCGTTATGCTGTAATAGTTAATATGTACTTTATTTTCATTTTATTTGGAATTAAAATTTATTGAATTTTATTTACATACTTGCTGGATTCGAACCCTAGTCCGTCGGGCTGCCGGTCGTCACACGTTACACTGCACCAATCTAGAATATACTTTGCATGGTCTTAAAGCTTAATTGATGCAATTATCCTCCAATAAGCCTCCGATAAAATTAAATAAGCTACTACAGCCGTGTCTCTTTCTGAACAGCACAGAACCGAACAGCGAAAGAAGAGTTAAGAGAAAAACCTAAACTAAAATATTTTAATGTGTTGTAGTGATGTAATATGCAATGTAACACTACACGCCCTCAATTTTTCCTTTGGACCAATTTCATAAAACATTTCCTTATGTCTAGACATTTGAATGACCCGAAAGATCCATACAACATGTCACTTGACACCTTCAATGCACTATGCATATAGGTACATGGGTAATGTCCACGTGCATGTCATCATGTCCATGACATAGGAATATTTATGTGGTCATGAGTTGACCCAATATGAATGCTAGGGCAATAAACTCTGCGAGTTTACGACCTAGGACATGGTCCATGGATTGAACTAGGATTAAGATAGGATAATAAACTATGTTAGTTTATTACTTAGGCTTAATGAAATTTAGTATATAAGAATGAACATTTTATAATAAAGACACACTTGTACTTTGAACATCATTCTGGCATCATTGCCTTGTTTCAATTCACAAGAGATTGGCAGAACCAACTGCCTTTGAACACATCCTCAAATGGTATGTATATTCGCAGATCTCTGCGTAGTCTAGTCCGGCAGTTTGTGCCTAAGAAATGAGCGTGACAGATTCGCTCGTAAAAAATCAATCTGTCAATTTTCTAATATTCTCTGATTACATTTCAATGCATTGGAGAGGAAAAATACATGTTCCACATGTACTACAGTGTTTTTCCCGACGAGTTGTAATATGGGATTTGATATAATTTAAAAAAAAGCGTGGCTCTCACTAAAATTATTAAAAAAAAAATCTATTTGTTCAAATCGTTCTGAACTAAAATGTCAAGAGAGAACTTAAAAATAGATCTGTAACGGCCGCTTAAGGGTAATATTTTCATTATTCTGCCGCTGCGTTGCATATTGCCTGCAACGAATTTCGAATATCTTAAACTAAAAATTCGTTTTCACAGAAAAGATCTCTTACGCGACCTGTTCGTTCATAATTATCGGTAAATGTTGTTAATGTAATGCAGGCACATTGTTTTATTCTGTTAGCAAAGAACAGGGCCGGCCTTAACACTTTGGTGGCCCAGGGCTGAACAGATGGCGGTGGCCCCCACATACAAAAAATTGGATTATACATATATAGGTATATACATATAAAGTTTTTTCGTTTCAAATTATTTTATTCCAAAGAATGTAAGAGAAAATTGAACAAATTAAAAAATTAATTTTACGAGCTCGAGCATTGGAAAATTTTGTGACGACTTCTGAAAAATCAAGCAGCTGCGCAACTTCTATTTCTTTTGACAATATTGCTAAACTATTTAAGCGTTCTTGAGTCATCGTTGATCGCAAATATGTTTTTATCAGCTTTAGTTTGGAAAAGCTTCGTTCACCTGATGCTACAGTGATTGGTATTGTCAATAAAATTCGTAATGCAATAGTAACGTTGGAAGTAAATGTTGTAAGCTATTTTCAAAAATAAATGCGAGGCCAGCAACCGTCGTGCTCTTTTCTGGAATAAGATTAATGAACATTTTCAATTCTTGGCACATATCCACAGGATCGATATCTGATCCAGATGCATCTTTTAATATATTGCTTAAATTGCAGCATGCACGCATAAGCCCGTTATCATCAATTCTTCTCATTTTGTCATAATCGTGCAAAAATCCAAAATAATTCGTATATAGCTTCAACTGATTGAATCGTTCAATTGAAGACATTAGTGCTTGATCGAGCAAAACATTGAAAAACTCTACTTTCATCGACGCTTTCATAAGAAAATTGTCTTTGAACTTTGCGTCTTCTCATGCTAATTGCTGGTGGAAAAGCTATTTCTTCTGAAGCCATTTCTAGTTCCTCGGCTAACTCTTTTGCCGTACATTGTGCCGATTCAAATCCAGTTTCTTTGTACGTCTCCAAGAATGCCTTAGTTTTTTCTAGACATTTGATGGCTACATCAAGTTGCATATCCTTGCTTTGCATAAGCTTGCTGAAAATATTAATTTGTAATAAAATGTCATACCAAATAACTAATGACACTAAGAATTTGAAAGCTTTTATTTCTTTCGCCAAGGATAATTCCTCCGTTCGAGCTTTAACGTCATTAACTGATTCAGACACTTCGATCGTAAACTGCAGCTATTTGAAATCGAATTGCTTTTACGCTGTCGATTCTGCATTCTCATTGGATGTTGAGAATCATCGGATAACTCCTCTGATATTGATGGCGATTCTTTCTCTTTGATGAGAAATCCTTTAATTGCGCCTTTCTGAGTAGCAATAAACGCTTCTGCTGTGGCCTTCTTTTTTCTTTTCGATGCACCCGATTCCTGATTAAGTTGAATTCGTCTTTGTGGAGGCATTTCTATAGAAACTAACAAGCATATTCCTAAATAAGAATCTAAGATTCCAACATTATCCGTCAAAATAACTTACTTTGCGGAAACAATAACTTGCGTAAAATATCACGATTATTATTATAATTCACTTGCAAAACTCTAACTTGAAAAATTCTTACAACAATCGACCGAACACAGTTGGAATTGCTTTAGACACTATTCGAGTTAAAACAATAACTGATGTAATACTACGACGTTCTTTAGTCCGCCGCTAGCACATAATCACATCAAGCCAATATTCACATGCACGTGTTCAAATAGCAAATAATGGCAACTCAGCAAACCAAAAAACGATTTACAGCCAGAACATTCCGCGGATGTAGTTCCCCATACATATATTGCTATGGCCTCAGCACTAATTTCAAGTTAAACTGCAAGTAAAGCGATAATCCTCCAAGCAAACCAATAAACAAGCGCATCTGAACTGAGTGTTCATCTGGCATCGTGCCTGGAGGGACCAAAAACTGATCTACTATGTGTTTACTTTTCAGCTCTGGGTTCAGGAACCCTTGACATATTTTTATTCTAAATAAACAAAATCATAACCGTGGAAAGCATTGCAATAACTGCAACATAGCCACCGCAATAGTATCATCGTCTTTATCTGTCAGGTTATTGCATAACTGATAATAGGTTGTTGAATATATTGATACAATAAAAGTGCCATCATGTCTACTTTATATTTAGTTTTAGAAGGTTTGTAGAAATTAAATGTATCGCGTGGTGGCCCTGGGCGACCGCCCAGTTCGCCCGCCCCTAAGACCGGCCCTGGCAAAGAAACACGGCTAACACCATTTTGCTACATTAAAAACCCAATAGTTGCACTATATTCCCATTATTGGAGTAACAGTGCAACGTTTCTCTAATTCTACTCCAATAATCCTCCCTTACAACAGTCGAAGTTTTGAATATATGTAGCAATACTTGCAGAATTCGATTGGTATCTGCCAACTGGTCACGGGATCAATTCCTGATAGAGCGGTTCTACTTTTTTTTAATATTACTTTTTTTTAGCATTAAATAATTGTTTTTGCACTGAATTGGGTTTTCCCAATAATGTAAAACAAGCGCTGATCCGATTTAAAAACCCCAAACCAGTTTTAATTGATTTTTCAGGCCAGTGAACATTTTTTTATGAAAACCTCTGCATTCAATGGCGATACCTTTACAACCTACCTACCGTACAAGCTGAAAGTGTTTTGAAATGGTGATTTTCACTAAAATGTGAGGTTTCACGATAGTACTTTATCGATATATCTTCTATAAGACATTATATGACAGTATTATAGGAGAAGTAGCAAAGAAAATCCCCCATAAGAGTGTCACTTAAATATTATCGGATGATTATAGAAATACAAAAGAAAGTCATCCGATAAAGTTCATATAATATTTGTTTGCCTTACGTTTTAGGAGGAACATTACGAGTAATGGTATAAATATCCTAAGAAAAATTATAGGATGACTTTTATAGATTCACTTTTAGCCGTCTTGTTATAGAACTCTTATTGTAATGATCTTCATGTTTTACCCCTATAACAATTTTATAGTATGAATATAAAATTATTATTGAAGAACAGAACAATTCATGTAGTAACGCCACTATAATTTACACCACTAAGTGCTTTATGGATTTGGATAAAATATTCCTATAAGGGAGTTTCACACGTAAATTTCCAATTTGTATGACTATCAGAGAGCTATAGGATTAAGTGATACTTTAATACCCGGAATCTTCAGGAAAATTATTAGTTGGGTATGGGCGTCATAATAGTCGGGGTGAAGAGCCTGCTCTCGAACACTATAAATGCCACCTCGAGTACTTTGGTGGAGATAAAAAGACATTCTTCTCGATGGAGTGGAATATAGTCAAGAAATAAGTGAAATGGAGACAAAAGGTTGAAATTGCCAACATAAGGTTGGAGAAGGAGCGCTGACTGCGAGTCTAAAGTTTCAACTTCCAAAAAACAAAAGGATATTTTCACTGTCACCCTCTTTTTCATAAACACGGCGTATCTTGCTGAAAAAATAGCCTAATAGGAAGTTGTTGTGGTAGCAATGCTCCGAATACTGCAGTTCTTCTTGCATCGAGGGGGTTTGGCAGCTCTTGGCCGTTGAAAAACGGGTCGTTCCGGTACGAAGAACCGGCTGCCACAGGAACGCTTAATAGGAAAAAGTTTGGTTCGCTGATTGGGTATGTGAAGTCAAAATTGCAAAAATTCCGGAATAGCTAAACATGTTTCGATTTTACTGCTACACCAATAGAACTTGTAGTCACACTTTCAATGCAAAATGATGCCTGCGGTTTTTTGACAGTTCCATATAATTTCGATCGTCAGATATTTTGTGGCGATCCATCGTCAGATCGATCTGGCGATGGATCGCACCGTCTATGGCGGGTCTTAAAATGACTAACTTGTTTACTTGTCTATCACCAAACTATAAGCAATACCGGGAAATCACAACACAACCTGAATGACACCGACAGAGACAGCTGAGCTGTCAGTGAAAATATTTCTCAATAATTTCATCCTCATGAAATCCACAAACTTGACTTTTCACTTCAAGTAGTAGTAAACTTAAATTAAACACAGTAAATATTTGAATTTCTATGGAATTTTTATTTCATAATAAAGTTTGGATTATGCCATTATACGTGGAATAAAATATCTGTCAAATGTCCGCCACGGGACCGCTTGCAGGACTCGATCTTTTTGAGGTAATTTTCGATAACCTTTTCACACATTTCGGGCAATAACTCGGCTATAACTCGACGGATTTCGTCCTTCAATTGACCAATCGTCGTGGGATTGTTCGCATAAACACGGTCCTTCGCATAGCCCCACAAAAAGAAATCTAACGGCGTTAAATCGCAAGACTTTGCTGGCCAAGCCACATCGTCGAATCTCGAAATTACGCGTCCTGGGAGTTTCTCGCGCTAAAAAGCCAAATTTTGTCGCGTGGTGTGGCATGTGGCCCCGTCTTGTTGAAACCACATATTGTCGAGATCCATATCTTCAATTTCCGACCAAAAAAAGTCATAAATCATGGCGCCATAGCGCTGGCCATTGACTGTAACGGCGGCTCCTTCAACGTTTTCCAAGAAAAACGGCCCAATGACGCCACCGGCCGACAATGCACACCAAACAGTCACTTTTTGCGGGTACAACGGTTTCTCAGCGGTCACTTGCTGTTGCTCACTGCCCCAGATGCGACAATTTTGTTTGTTTACATAGCCGCCGAGCGCAGAATGAGCCTCATCGCTAAAGAAGATTTTCTTCGAAAAATAGGCATCGGTGGCCTGCTGTTCGAGGACCCAATCTGAGTACTCACGACGCAATCTGTGATCAGTCGGCTTTAATTCTTGCGTGAGCTGGACTTTATAAGGATGGATATGAAGGTCCAAATGCAAAATGCGCCACAAAGTGCCGTAAGATAGGCCTAAATGCTGGGATCGGCACGGAATCGACAAATTCGGGTCTTCGGCCACACTTTCACTCATAGCGGCGATGTTTTCGGTCGAACGAGCAAAACGATGATGCACAGGTGTAGAAATGTCTGTCACCGATCCAGTTTCTTCAAATTTTTTCACTGTGTAGGCAATTGTGCGCTCATTGGGACGATTATGTCGACCATAATTTGCGCGTAATGCACGAAACGTGGCCACCGCAGATTCACCATTTTGGTAGAATAATTTAATAATTTTAACGCGTTGTTCAGTCGTAAAACGTTCCATCTTGTAAAATGGCAAACCTTCAACTAAACCAATACCAGTTTGGAATACACTGACATTTGACAGATGTTGAATGGCAGGGCTTTACTTTTCGAAACACGAAATGGATAACCCGTTAGTACACAGATGGCGTGGAATGAAATTTAGGTTCCACACAATTTCACGTCTGTTTTCATCGGGGAAAAATTTTGCGATTTTGTATGGGATTTCACGGCACTTTTCATTCCACGCGATCTGAGTACCGGCCTTAAAGCTTAAGGTCGCCACTCATGAACGAGCACAACCACGACCAAGCTTCCATCGAACCATCAAATATCACAGAACGGCGGAAATATTGGGATTTTTTTTCCACATGTTCTATGAAATTGATGGTTCGATGGAAGCTTGGTCGTGGTTGTGCTCGATCATGGGTGGCTTTGAAAAGAGAATCAGAGGAAATGAAAAAGAGCGAGAGAAACGAAGTAATTCGGCACAACTGAGGAAGTAGGAAGGGGGATGAAAATTTGACTTCTCTTTCGCTTCTATATGGACCGGACGGGTGTTCCGCGGCTGAGAGACGGACTGGAATGTTATTGTTCCAATAGGAAAAGTAGGAGAGGGGATGACATCTTTTGTGCTTCCTGTGCTTTTATATAGACTGCGCGGGTGTTGCGCAGTGGAGGGCGTGTGTCTCTCTGTTTACTTTTTACTAGTTTGTATGTGGTGGAATTACGTCCAGAATTTTGTGCACAGTAAATGGGGGTTTCATCTCTTTCTATATGGCTCTGTGATGGGTGGTGACCTTGAGAAGCAAATGGTTGCGATATGGAATAAAAAAACGGCTGTATTCTTTTTATTTCAAGTACCCACTAGCAAATGGCGCAAAATTCGTTGTTTTGTGGCGGTTAGGGACACCACTTCTGCCACGGAGCGACGCTGACATCGGCACAAAGAAGATATCATATGTACATATGGCAATTGTCAATTCATTATTATTCTCTCTCCTGTCACATTCATTACAAACACGTTTTGTTGTAGAAATCATAAAACGAATAAAGTTTTTGTTATTTTGTTAATGTACTATTGTCGACTACTTATTGAAAGTACAAGGATATCATCGACATTGGAAGGAACCTCTGACCAAGGTATCTTTACGCTTTATTGGTGACCCCAACTCGCGGACATTCGCGACCTTCACAAGTATTTGAATTTACAACATAACCTCAAACTGCCTTGTGTGTTGTAAATTTCGCCGTTTTACGAACACCACACATAAGGTGATCTGCGGGACGCTCAATGTCTTTGGAAGGTGATACGCCCAGCATGTCTTTTCCGCGGACACCTCAAAACGTCAGGCCATCCAACACGCTGTTGGATTCGTTGCAGGAGCCGGCGTCGGACGTATTGAGTTCGCCGAAGCTGTTCATTCAAACTGGGCCGTCACCTGATGTGGCAACAGGCGCTGACGTTGCATTGATTAAGAACGTGAAATTGCCACCATTTTGGCGCAATGACCCAACATTGTGGTTCATTCAAGCTGACGCGCAATTCTACACGAACAGAATCTTGTCGGACAACGCACGATATTATACCATCATTGCGGCATTGGATGTCGACATTCTACAACAGGCTTCGGACGTAATTCGTTCCCCACCTTTGTCAGACAAATACACGTCACTGAAACATCATTTAATAACGCGCTTCTCAGACTCGAAGGAACGTCAGCTGAATCGTCTTTTTACTGGGGTGGATATGGACGGCAAACAGCCTTCTCAACTGTTACGAGAAATGCAGATCCTCGTTCCATCAGACTTAACTCAAGACATCCTCAAAACTTTATGGCTCAAGCGATTGCCTGTAAATGTTAGGTGTGTACTAGCAGCCGGTGAGGATTCGGAACTTAGTAAACTTGCTGAGATTGCGGATCGCATCGTTGAACATACTGCTCCAGCCTTCCTACTGGCGACGTCAACTAAGCCACAGGAAGATACGCCACGTTCTACGGATCTAGAAACTCGCATAGAAGCAATCGAACGTCAGCTTCACGGCATTTCTATGCAAGTTAAACAGTTGACAGATTGTATAAATACCCCAACCAAGCAAGTGAAGTATAAGAGCACACCAACAAGTGTGGGAGTTTGCTACTATCACGCAAAATTTGGCGCTGAAGCGAAACGCTGCTTGGAACCGTGCTCCTTCCAAACAAACCAACACACGGGAAACTAAGACAGTTGCCTTCCATCACCGGAGTGGGAGACAACAACGACACAATTCCGGAATTCCGTCTACATATACTTGATCAACAATCGCACTTGAACTTTTTAATTGACTCCGGATCGTCTGTCTCGATCCTTCCGAAACGATTTGCTAAACAACAACAGCCACAAATGCTAACGTTATATGCAGCCAACGGTTCCCAAATTGCTACATACGGGACACAACTCTTGAAAGTCCACTTGGGTTTCAAACGACTATTTGCATGGGAGTTCATTGTGGCTAATATTCAAACACCTATTATCGGAGCAGATTTCCTGACTCACTTCGAACTTCTGATTGACCTCAAACACAGGAGGTTGATCAATACCAGCTCTTTGTGTTGTAGCTCTGGCCAATTAGAGCAAGTAGATATCTTTGGGATATCTACGATAACACCTGCGGACAGCGAGGCAACCGCCACCAACGCTACAGCAACGGTCACGAAGCCGACTACCACCAACGCAACAGCAACGGTCACGAAGGCAACCGCCACCAACGCTACGGCAACGGTCACAAAGGCGACCGCCACCAACGCAACAGCAACGGTCACGAAGGCAACCGCCACCAACGCTACCGCAACGGGTACAAAGGCGACCGCTACGCATACGACGTCAACAATCGCTAACGCTGCGACAACGGTCACATACTTAACGTCAACTGCAACAAGTGCAACGGCATCTGCCACGCGCATTACGGCAAACGCAAAAGCAACTGTCTCACTTCCACGGGAAACCGGCACGAATACTCTGGCAAATGCAACAGCAGCTATCGCACATCCGTTGGCAGTAGCAACGAGCCCAACTGCAACGGCTAGGCAATGCATCATCCCTTCCAGACACGCAGCGACACACACCAACGCAGCAGCACTAGCTACACATGACATAGCGATAACAAACTCAGAAGCGCATTTCATTGAGACTACTGGACCTCCAGTTGTCCAACGTCCTCGTCGACTCACAGGCGACAAACTAAAATCAGCTCGTGCAGAGTTCGACATCATGCTCAAAAAAGGCATTTGCCGAAAATCGAACAGCTCTTGGGCTAGCCCAATCCATCTCGTTGTCAAGAAATCTGGAGGCTGGAGGGTTTGCGGGGATTATCGTAAACTGAACGCGCAGACCGTGCCGGATCGATACCCCATTTCACACATCCATGATGTAGCAGACCGGTTACTTGGAAGAACCATATTTTCAATAGTGGATCTGGAAAGAGCCTATCATCAGATCCCTATGGCCGAAACAGATATCAAGAAGACAGCCGTCACAACACCATTCGGACTTTTTGAGTTTCTGGTCATGCCCTTCGGTCTGAGAAACGCTACGCAAACCTTCCAACGGCACATGGACAATATTTTCCAGGGACTAGACTTTGTATTCTGTTAAAATACATTGATGATATCCTCATCATGTCAGAAACGGTGGACCAACATCGAGAGCATCTCAACATAGTGATTCAGCGACTCCAACAACATGGTATGCAAATGAATTCGGACAAGTCTTTATTTTTCCGATCAGAAGTCAACTATTTGGGCTACACCATTAATAAAGACGGCTGTCGACCACCATACGAAAGGGTTGCTGCGCTGCTCGACTACAAAAAATCGGATACAATCGTTGAACTTCGTCGATTCCTTGGCGCTGTTAATTATTACAGGCGTTGTCTTCAACATGCAGCCCATCATCAGGCCTCGTTGAATAATTTTCTTCATAACAGTAAGAAAAATGACAATCGTAAGGTCCCTTGGACACCTGAAACGGAAGCTGATTTCGAAACCTGCAAACGCGATCTAGCAAATGCAGCCTTGCTCGCTCATCCGGATCACAAGGCACAACTCGCACTAGTGACTGACGCTTCGGACACCGCCATGGGAGCAACACTTGAACAGTCAGATGGTAAGCAATGGTGTCCACTTGGTTTCTTCTCGCGCAAACTGACTCCAGCCGAAACCAAATATAGCGCGTACGATCGGGAGCTCCTCGCTATTTATGCCGGCATCAAGTTTTTCAGGCATATGCTGGAGGGCCGGCACTTTATCATTAAGACGGATCACAAACCTTTGGTTTACGCTTTTGCACAAAATTTGGACAAAGCCAATCCTAGGCAACTGCTGTAACGGACGGTTTGGCGGGCATCCGAAGATGCCCATGGGGACGGAGCCTAAGGTAGCATAAAGACCGTGAACGTCGGGCCGTGCCATCTGGCGAAGAAAAAGACCCCTCAACGAGCTAAGCAGCGGCCTATGCTTGCTGTAGCTCAGTTCGGGAGACGTGGGCGGGGTTTTCGCCGCTCGTTACCCCTGTCCTTTACGTATTAACAAAAATTCATAGGCCTGGGGAAGACAACACAAACAAGGGAGGTAAAAATGGGGAATAAAAAAAACGAGGCGATAAGGATGAAATGGTTGGGCGATGGCTCGCTTGTCCTCGCGCTCGTATTGAGGTCCAGGTGTAATGGGACCCTCGGCCTCTGGTTTCGTACCACCGACAGATCCTTACTCATCAGGTGCTGCCATAGATCTGCCGGTGGAAGCAGCACTACCAGACCATAATATGGTTCATTACACTGCGACATTTAGACTATATATCTCAATTTACCACTGAGATAGTCCACATATCTGGGTCGCACAATTTAGTTGCCGACGCTCTCTCACGGATAAATGCTATTAACATGCCATTCACTATCGAACCAACTCAACTAGCCATGGCTCAACAGGAAGATGACGAGCTTCGTGAACTCCTTAACAACAACAGCGGACTGCAGCTTCAAAAACTATCGATTGACGCTGCAACAGTTTATTGCGACGTTTCAACAGGACACATTCGACCTTATGTTCCGCAGGAACTGCGTCAACAGGCGTTTGCCTCTGTACACGGACTTGCTCACCCGAGCGGCAAAGCCACCCTCAATCCGCTGCGTCAAAAATACGTCTGGCCCAGCATTCGAAAAGACACAATTAGATAGACGCGCAACTGCATATCCTGTCAACGGTCCAAGATCCAACGACACAACAGGAACCAACCCATTGCGATAACCGTACCCAACGAACGATTTGATCACGTCCACATTGACATTGTCATACTGCCATTGGTAAACGGTTATAGATACTGTCTGACAATGGTAGACAGATTCTCACGGTGGCCAGAAGCAGTCCCCATGAGAGATATGACAGCGGACACAGTGGCCAGCGCATTCTTCAATACCTGGGTTGCACGCTTTGGAACTCCCAAAACTTTGACCACCGACCAAGGTGCTCAATTTGAGAGTGCACTTTTCCGAGCTCTCACTAACTTGATCGGAACCAAACGAATCCGGACAACACCTTACCATCCTGCGTCCAATGGTGCCATTGAGCGATGGCACCGAACTTTCAAATCAGCTCTAATGTGCTGTCAACCGACTTCGTGGATTGAACTGCTTCCAACAGTACTACTTGGGTTACGAACATCACTGAAGGAGGATTTGAAAGCTTCACCTGCCGAATTGCTATACGGCGAACAGCTACGTGTTCCGGGCGAATTTTTCACAAATGAGGACACACCAGCTGATCCTACCTATTTTGTTGAGAAATTCCGCGAACACATGCGACTCCTCCGACCTACACCGACTGCTCACCACATCAAACGAAGTTTTTTTGTGTACAAGGATCTCTACACATGTTCCCATGTCTTCTTACGAGTCGACGCAGTGCGGCAGCCGCTCGAGCCGCCTTACACAGGACCACATGAAGTAGTCAAACGAATCAAGGATCACGTCTTCGTCATCAGAGTCAAGGGACAAGATGCAACAGTCTCAACAGATCGACTCAAGCCAGCATATATCGCGAAGGATGACAGCGAACAACATCACCGGGACGTCCCCCTCAGAACGTACGGTCGTACGTCAACACAAAACGTCAATACTGGGAAGGGGGTGACTGTGGCGGTTAGGGACACCACTTCTGCCACGGAGCGGCGCTGACATCGACACAAAGAAGATATCATATGTACATATGGCAGTTGTCAATTCATTATTATTCTCTCTCCTGTCACATTCATTACAAACACGTTTTGTTGTAGAAATCATAAAACGAATAAAGTTTTTGTTATTTTGTTAATGTACTATTGACGACTACTTATTGAAAGTACAAGGATATCATCGACATTGGAAGGAACCTCTGACCAAGGTATCTTTATGTTTTAGTTTTTTAGCCCCCAAGTATCCCGTAGATTAAGAAGGCCACAACGCAATGTTAAGATTCAGATAACTTTAATTCCAAACACGTATTGCAAAAAGATACAAAATAGATACGAAATTCAACACAACAATAAAGCGTGTAAAAACCAGAGACAGCGTGTAAAAACCAGTCGCGACCAGTGAGAGAGCGAGATGATTGTAAGCTGGCTCGTTGGTACATTATGGAGATGCAAGCGATTGCATACCGAAGTGACGTGATGGAAGGGGAATTGGTGGTGTTCATCCAAGAAGGGCTTCACCGACGTATAAGCGATTATACTTTGTTCAATACGGCACGCACTATGGACGACATGAAAACCGCCGTGGACAGGTACGAGCAGAGACAAGCGATGCGTGGAGACGACATTGGTTTGAACGCTGTCGATTTGAAACCGAAGCCTAGGAGTGTGAAAAACGAGTTCACCAATGTTGCCGCCGCTACAGCCATTCCAGAAGGGGACAGATGTTATAATTGTTCGCGATTGGGTCACCGAAAACCCCAATGTCCATATGAAGAAAGGCCCTGGAATGTTTGCTACCGCTGCTGGCAGCCAGGGCATGATAGGCGCGTTTGTGTAGCACCGAAGTATTTTCAAAAGTTGAGGAGCTTAACCGCAGTCGCCGCTATTACCGAAGACAAAAACTCCGAAGATCACGACGGGAATGATGAAGAAGCTCGGCCGATTAGCGCAATAATGATGGTAAGTGTTGCCTTTACGAATATTGAGGGCAGTGTTGATGGAAATTTAACTCGTTTGTCTCTTTTAGATACCGGCAGTCCCATTAATTTAATTCAACAATCCGCCGTTCCGTTTAAAGTAAGATCCGAATTGATAAAGACCTCGTTTTGTGGTATTGGAAGAACACCGATTGAATCTTTTGGTAAAATTAGTTGTCAAATTACGGTTTACGGTCGAACGGAAGAAATTATTCTACTTGTTGTTCCAGATGAATCGATACCGACGCCGATACTGTTGGGACGTGTAGCGCTCAGCAAGTTGGGAATCGAATTAAGAATGATAAATCGAAATACTTTAAATGTGTTAGCTATAAATCGAAATAAACCGAAGGGAATTAAAGACAAGAACGAGTTGTATTTCTGTTGGTTGGCTTCAAACGTTTCAGAAAGAGTAGCTCTAGCGAGTATTGACTTGTTACCTTTTGCTCTATCCACGGGAAAAGATTTTAGAGATTTAACAAGCATATGTAGAAAGAATTCCGAAGTGGATGTCTCGAGATGTAATGTATTAGTCCAAGGGGGACAGGAGGGGGAGGAGTTATTAAAAAAAGAAGTTGTGGGATTCATGATCGCCGAGAGAGGAGATGATACGGAAGTTTTAGATATAAATCCTAGGTTAGGAAAAGAAGTGGTAGATAAAATTCAACAAATAATTATGGAGGAATATATTGATTCCGAGGTTACCCCAGAACCGTGTGATTTTAAAATGAAGATCCGTTTAGAAACTGATGAACCTTTTCATCATTACCCGAAGAAACTGTCGTTTGAAGAACGTACCGCCTTAAAAGAAATTATAGATGAGTTATTACAAAAACAAATTATTAGACCAAGTGAATCCCCATATACCTCTAGTGTTGTCATGGTGCAGAAGAAAAACGGCAAATATAGGAAATGCGTTGATTACCGTAGTCTAAACAAGATCATGCTGAGAGATAATTATCCGATGCCGTTGATGGATGATTGTTTGGACTATTTAGGGGGAAAAAGGTTTTTACGACGTTAGATTTGGAAAATGGATTCTTTCATGTGAACGTTGAAGAAGATTCTAAGAAATATACCTCTTTTGTTACACCGTATGGCCAGTATGAATATAATCGGATGCCGTTTGGTACGAAAATTGGGCCGGCTGTATTTTTCCGTTATATTCATTTCAGACTGAAAGATTTGATTGATTCTGGTAAGATAATAGCCTATATGGATGATATTACCATAGCTACGTACGATCTGGAGTCACATTTGGAAGTACTTACTGAAGTTATGCACCGATTGGCGGAATGCGGGTTGAAATTGAATTTAAGAAAATGTTTTGCTTATGAACACGTAGAATTTTTGGGCTATTTTGTGAGTAATCAAGGAATAAGACCAAGTGATTCACACATACGGTCGATGAAAGATTATCCGATGCCTACTATTTATAAACAAGTACGTTCGTGTTTAGGGTTGTTTTCAGTTTTTCGCAGATTCATACCAAACTATGCGAGGATAGCTCACCCCTTACAACGTTTGTTACGAGAGAAAGCCTGCATTCATGTGAAAAATTTTCGCTACGGAACGCTACATCCCCTCCACTACACATTTGAGGAGACGCTACCTGTCAACATTTCTTTCGTGATTGAACCGCTACATATGAAATGTCTGACAAACAGGTGACACCGCAAATATTTGACAATTGCCAATTTTCCATCGCAAAACATTTCTTTGGCACATCACGAAAGAAGGAAATATCAAATCAAAGACGAGAAGACAGTGAATTTACATAGACGGGAATTCTATTTGCGCTTTTGATGTACACAAACGTCACAACGCACATACCAGCTGCGAATTGTCAAATGTAGCGCTACATGCCCAGAGAGCGTAAAAAATTTCTGCTACCAAGAGGAAGTAACCGCTCCGGAGCGGATGGAAGGAGCGGTTGCAATCACGACCGGGAGGGGTTGTAGCGCTACGGAGCGCTTCGTAGCGATCCGGATAAAACGAGCGTCGTGAATGCACTCAATGTTAGGTTTGAAATAGATGAAAAATGTAGAGAAGCATTCAGAGAGCTGCAAGAGAAATACATGTCACCGCCGGTGTTAGCTATTTTTGATCAATCTAAGGAGACCGAATTGCATACCGACGCTTGTAGTGTTGGTTATGGTTCTATATTGATACAAAGACATGAAGATGGGAAATTTCACCCGACATATTATTATTCTAAACAATGAAGAAGAAGACACAGGAAGTAGTCATATCGAAAAATTTGGGAACCATTCGCCTATATGTGGTTGTCACACGACCACTATTACATTTTAACAAATGGCGTAGGTGATTATATTTTTGGGGACTGGAAAAATTTGGTGCGAGTTTCGAAATTTATTAGGCCGGCCGCATCTTGGACGTAGGCAGGGCAGCGCGCACATAGCATTGTTGTTGTAACAATTGCCAAAATCCGAATTTACAACAACAATGCCATGTGCGCGCTGCGCTGCGCTGCCCTGCCTACGTCCAAGATGCGGCCGGCCATTGTTGCAAGTATGAATATTGTTTAAAGTTCGCAACAGACGATCGATCAAACCGTTCGAAACCACCATCGAACCATATGAACTTCATAGGACGTGCTGAATGAAACTTTCATCACTTCCACTTTTTTATAAACGTTTTTAGGGCAGATGCAGTCGCTATGTTGCTCAGTTTATTTTATATTAATATATTCGCCACAGCAATCGTACCGAACCGTTCGTCCCTACACGCAATTGAGAAAGTAGTTTCACACTACAGTCGAAATCACTTGATTTGGCGGGTTATGTGACCAGCAAAATCACATTTGTATGGATCTCACATTTTCATACAAAATTATCTGACCAGATTTAATTTGGCCATTTCTAATTAATTGACCATTAGTAAAAACAAAACTTCTTTCAAGTGTTCACCCACACATCACCCTTTAAACGCTACGCCACTGAAACAAAAGTAAATCAGCTGATAACCCACGTGGGCAGCTTTTATTTTCATTTGATGGCTGATGGACCGCGAGCAAAAACATTTAGTTTCCGGAAAAGATCTTTACACTATAGGAATTCGAATTACAAAGAGCGAAACTACACTAAATTTGGAAAGTAGTCAGGGTATTTACCTGAGAACCGACACTCAACTTTGTCGAGAATTCCATCTGTTTCGCGCAAACTACAACTGCACACCATATTTCAGTGATATTTACACGATTTTTCAATTGAATCAACTTACTGAGTACACTAAATCGACACTGAAACATTAATTTACAGTTCCGGTGGCAATTACAATTAAACTAACCGCGTTTTCACTCAAAAAATCAATCAATTTTCACTGATATCACACAATTGGATTTCAATCAGCACGAAAATGACGTCTAGAATTGTCATCAAAAGTAAAACAGCTGATGGTAGCCAAAAAAAGAAAACAACAGTTTGGTTCCCTACACATACAGCTCACACATACTTTGGTCTCCATCCTCTTCTTTTGTATATCAATGATTCTAAAGCAACTTCACCGGATGAATCTCGTATGCACAGTTATGAGTTGGAAACGTTGGCTACTGTGTATGCTGTTAGAAAATTTCGTAATTATTTGCATGGGATCAAGTTTAAAATTGTGACTGATTGTAGTGCGTTGGCACTTACGTTTGAAAAAACAAATATGTGTCCTAAAATTGCCCGGTGGGCGTTAGAGTTACAGCATTTTATGTTTAGTATACAACATAGAAGTGGAGTATTGATGGGTCATGTAGATGCGCTGAGTCGTTGCCATAAGCCGCATGTTAATGATTCAACAGATTACCGGTCGGAGATCATGAGTCGTATGGTTGCGGTATGTACCCCAGGTGTAGATGAAGTCAATACTGATAGTAGAGAAACGATCGAAGTTACCGAAGACCCCGAAGACATTGAGATTTCTAGAACGATACCTTGTAAAGTAGTTACCGCCGCGAATTTGATGGAAGTTAATTTCATGGTGCGAGCCACTCAGAATAGAGATGACAAAATACTGGCTTTGAGGAATCGGTTGGAAAAAGAACGAGTTGAAGGATATGAGTTGAAAGACGGGTTAGTTTTTAGACGGGATAACAGAGGTAGGCAGCAGCTCTATGTGCCGGACGAAATGGAAGACAATGTTATTAGAGCAATTCATGAGAAAATTTGTCATTTAGGGATTGATAAAACTTATGAACAAATTAGAAAACATTATTGGTTTGAATATATGAAATCGAAGGTTGAAAAGTTTGTAAAGAATTGCATTAGGTGTATAATGTGTTCACCCCCGGCGCGAATCAATGAGAAGAATTTGTATAATATTCAGAAGAAGCCAGTTCCATTTGATACCATCCATATCGATCACTTCGGTCCGTTACCTTCCATCCGCGGAAGTAGGAAACATATACTGTTAATATTGTAGTTGATGGGTTCACTAAGTTTACGAAGTTATTCGCAGTGAAATCTACAGGTACGAAGGAGGTAGAAATATGTATGGATAAATATTTCGCTATGTACAGTAGACCTAGAAGAGTTATTAGTGATAGAGGTGCTGGTTTTACGTCGTTGAGATTCGGAGAGTTTTTGTTGAAGAGAAACATTGACCATGTTAAAATCGCGGTCGCTTCTCCACAAGCTAATGGGCAGGTTGAACGAGTGAACCGTATAATAACGGCGATGTTGAGTAAAGTTACTGAACCGGTAGAACACTCTGATTGGACCAAAATGTTAGGGCAAGTGGAGTTTGCATTGAATAATTCCGTGCACCGATTTACTAATAAGACACCAAGCCAACTTTTATTTGGAGTAGATCAAAAAGGTGAAATTGTAGATTACCTTACGGAATTCTTAGACAAAATAAGCAGTGATCAAAGAGGACAGGATTTAGTGAGGAAACGGAAAGAAGGTTCAGAGTCGATACAACAATCGCAAGACAACAACGCGAAGTATTTTGCCGCTAAAAATAAACCGCCGAAGACTTTTGTTCAGGGTGATTTTGTAGTTATAAAACATGTCGACACTACTGCTGGATCAAATAAAAAGTTTAATGAAAAGTATCGAGGACCGTATGTTGTACATAAAATTTTGCAGAACGATAGATATTTTATTCGAGATATTGAGAACTGCCCGATTACACAATTACCGTATGATGGTGTAATAGAGGCGTGTTGAATGAGAAAATGGGTGGAGCGATAAGGTTGAGTTAGTCTCGCTAGTTACTCGTGGCAACACTGTGTTATATTTGAAGGTTATAATTTGATAGAAGTTTTTATCGTAACTTATGTAACGTCTATATTAAATTCATTTAAAATTTGATAACGTCATATGTGTTTGGAAATGATTGAAATTGTAAGAATGATTTTAATAATGTATTAATGTATGTCTAGATTGTGGGCAATCTTGTTTAGAGCGCGTTGACATGATCAAACTACGATTTGACAAACTAGCATTTGATGAAAAGTTGAGCACCGTCCAACTACGGTTTGACAGAAGCACAAGACATCAAACCAGTTTGACAAGGGGTTGACACGTTCAAGTAGGTGGTTTGTCAAACCGTAATTTGATCGTGTCAACGCGCTCTTATCAGAATGGCCGAGCTGTAATATATCATCATCATCGTGGCGCGACAGCCCGACGTCGGGCCTTGGCCGCCTGGATCATTGTCCTCCAATTATCTCGGTCACGTGACCGCGTCCTCCAATTTTGGGAGCCCAGCAGCTGCGCGGCGTCCACACCTACTGAGCTCTCCCAACGAGATCTCGGTCGTCCTCGCAGTCTCGCTCCGTCGACTCGTTCTGCATTCATTACTCTCTTAGGCATGCGATCATCGTCCATTCTTTGTACATGCCCTGCCCATTGAAGTCGTTGTAGTTTGACGATTTTCGAGACTTGCAGCTCATCGTACATTTCATACAACTCATGGTTGTACCGGATGCGCCATCCATCTCGATCGCAAACAGCCCCGAAAATTCGCCGTAGAACCTTACGTTCGAAAGTGTCTAGCATGTTTTCGGAGGCTTGAGTTAGGGTCCATGCTTCGCAGCCATAGCATAGCACTGGTCGTATAATGGTTTTGTACACGCGGAGCTTCGTGTTTCTGTGCACATGCTTCGATTTCATTATGGGGAGAACCGAGAAAAAAGTCTTATTAGCTAACTGTATCCGTCGCTTGATTTCGTCAGTTTCGTTGGCGTCCCTTGACAGGTTGCAACCCAGGTAGATGAAGTTGTTCACGAACTCGATGTTGAGGTCCCCCACGTTGATGCTCGGTTGTGCAGGTGTCCTTGTCACCGATTGCATCATTATTTTAGTTTTACCCTCGTTAATACGTAATCCAACTTCCTTTGCAGCGGTATCGAGCGTATGCAGAAGTTCTTCTGCGTCAGCCAATCTTCGGGACATGATGTTGATGTCGTCGGCGTACGCTGCTAATTGTGTCGACTTGATGAGCAGCGTCTTGCTGTTGTCCATATTCATGGCCCGAATAACGTATTCCAGTGCTAGGTTGAAGAGCGTCGGTGCCAGTCCATCGCCCTGTTTCAAACCAGTGCGTGTTTCAAATAGATCAGTAAGTCTATTCTGGATCCTGACTTGTGAGACGGAGTTGGTCATCGTCATCTTTGTCAGTCGCACTAATTTTGCTGGTATACCAAATTGCAGCATGATGTTGTACAGTACTCCACGATCGATACTGTCGTATGCCTGCTTGAAGTCGACAAAGATTTGGTATACGTTTACGTTGTATTCCCAGCACCTCTGGAGTATCAGTTTGACTGAGAAGAGCTGATCGGTTGTGGAGCGACCAGGTCTGAAACCGCTTTGATATTCGCCAATGACTCGTTCTGCGTACGGTTTTATTCTATTTTCCAGAATTTTCGTCAAAATTTTATAGGACGTACAAACTAGTGAGATGCCCCTGTAATTCTCACATCGCAATTTATCTCCCTTTTTATGGATTGGACAGATGATGCTTCTGCGCCAATCGTCTGGGATCTCCTCGTTCTCCCATACTCGCAGGAGTAATTGATGTATGGCATCAACTAGACTCGTTCCACCGAATCTTAGCAGTTCAGCTGGGATCTCGTCAGCGCCCGGCGCTTTATTTCGTTTTAGTGACCGCAACGCGAGATCAACTTCCTCTACTGTCGGGGGTTGAATGGGTGGGCTTAGATCAACAATATCATCGAGAGCTTCCTGTGTGGGGATGTTAGATGGTCGGTTTAGAAGCTCTTCAAAATAAGAGGCCCATCGTTTGTTAATACCATCGGTGTCGCTGATGATGTTTCCATCCTTGTCCTTACAAAGGCTAGTCCTGGGTTGGTAGCCGTTCTTAATTGTATTTACTAGTTTGTACGCTTGTCTGGTGTTCCTATTAGCTAAGTTTTCGATTATGTTCAGCAACTGCTCGTCAAAGTATTTACGTTTCTTACGTCTAATTATTCTATTCGATATTCGCCGTAGCTCGTCATATTTTTCTCTTCTGGCTCTGGTTCCTCGTTGAATCCATTGTCTGTAGGCCTCGTTTTTCGCGTCAAGTGAATTTTTGCATTCTTCGTCGAACCAGTCATTTCGCGCTCGCCGGGCTTTATATCCCACGACCTTCTCTGCGACATCCTGGAGCTGTAATATACCTATAATATTAATTTTGAATTTGAAATGCCCGCGCAATGAATTTGAATTGTAAAGGAAAAAAGATCATTGCGTGCGTTCAGAAGGAACTGAGCAACTTCCGCTCAGCGAACATGTTCAGAACGAGCGGGTTCAGAAGTGACCGAGCAACTTCTGCTCGGGTGAGCATGATCAAATTTCACCGAGCAAGAAATATTTCTGCTCACTGATCAGTGCTCAGTGCTCAGGTTCTTCTTCTTCTTTTTCAACCTCACGCTCATGTTGCGAGTTTTGACAGTTATCAAATTGGTTGTTGTGTTTTCGCCGTTTTCGGCTTCTAGTTCTTTGGTTTTCGGGTGCTTCTGAATTTGTTTTCACGCTGTTCGTGATTTTTGTAATGGACAGCGTGGGATTCATGTATTTTCCACTTTTCGGCACTTGACGTCTAAAATTGTCATCGTCAGCTTTCAGCTGGTCGATTTATCAGCTGGTGAAGTAGCGTTCAGCAGGTGCAGACTCCAAACCGAGCAGCTCCGGAGCCGCTCGCGAGCAGTTGCAGAGCCGCTCGCGAGCGGATTCTGCTCTTTTTCCACCTTCTGAACGCACTCATTGTGAACTATTTATTGTGAACTTAAGACTGGATAAACAACTGACGGATGACAGAAGAACAAAAGAGGACTACTTTAAGTTGAGATCGCGTGACGGTAGAAAAAAAAATAAAGTGTCTAAAGAAATCAAACGTCATCCCGTGTGTTTTAGTTCGAAAATAGAGGTATTAAAAAAGCTATTTTCAAAGAACTTTTATAGTGTAATAGCCGCCTAAGAAAAGATTTGCGACATGGGCGTTGCTTGTTTCAACTACTTTTCCAATATGCTTGCACACCTTCCCCCTTTAGCGGCTAATATCATTCATAGAAGTTCTTTTGAAATATCGTTGGTCAAATATATTTGTAAAAGAACTTTTATAGTGTAATAGCCGCCTAAGAGAGTAATGAATGCAGAACGAGTCGACGGAGCGAGACTGCGAGGACGACCGAGATCTCATTGGGAGAGCTCAGTAGTTGTGAATGCCGCGCAGCTACTGGGCTTCCAAAATTGGAGGAAACGGTCACGTGACCGAGATAATTGGGGGACAATGATCCAGGCGGCCAAGGCCCGAAGTCGGGCTGTCGCGCCACTATGATGATGATGATTGTGCCATTGGTGCAATCGATTGTTGTTTATTCGCTATAAAAAAACATCTATTCATGGTGATTAATATGTTTGCCGTAAAAACTTTCCTAGTTTGAACACACAAGCAACATGTAATGCAAATGAAATGTTTACTAGTTTTGATTGTAGTTGGGCTGGCTCAGTGCATGATGCTCGCATATGGCGCAATTATCAAGTGCAAAGAGTGCTCAATGAAAATGCAGTAGGTTCTCTGCTTTTAGCAGACGAAGGATATCCACTGACGCCATGGGCCATGACGATCTACCGAAATCCAGTTACACATGAAGAGAAAGCATATAAAAGAAAGAAAGCATAATGCACTGCACAAAAAAGAACGTGTAATAATTGAAAGAATGTTCGGCCAACTTAAAAGCAGATTCCCTGTATTAGCCAACACAATTCGCATTTCAACTCAAAGAATCCCACAATTGATTTCCGCTTGCCCTGTGCGCTTCAACATTTCCAAATTTTTGGATGATCCCGAATTCGCTGAAGATGAAGAACGACAGGAAGAGAATCCTGATCAGTGGCCTCGTTTATGCCGCGGAACTATCTTCGAGGATTAACTAATTTGAGCTAACTTACGACGACATAAACATATCGCATTAGCTAGTTTTAGTACTAATTTAAGCTCAACTTGCTTGACTGAAAAATTGGAACTAGATGGTGTTGCTGTCTTCGCTAATGGTGTTGTTAGTGAAAATTCCATTTTATTTCCTTTCCTTTATTTCCTTTATTTCATCCTTTCCTGAAACTCTGCATTCATTTCATCCTTAGATTTTAGCGGTATAAACGCGTTTTTATCAGAAGGCTACTGCCTCTTGACATTTTCTAGGCCAAAGTCACCGAATTCACAAACCAACAGCTGACATCTTTCGTGTTTAGTACCTCTCCGTATGGTCGATATAATATAAACACACCACGAACAAGTACTAGTACTAAAGCGATTTAGTTAAATCGCCTTTTAGTTCCACGGTATAAATGGGGCCAGTTTGAAAACGAAGGAGATCCCAACAATAACCTATTTAGACGAGGAGTAGCCCGAAGAAACTACATTGCTGCTGCAATTGCAGGCTTATAATTCAACTTGTGTTTTCAATACAACTGTGAAAATAAAAATATGTGCAACTAAACCGAATTTAAATCAAAATTAAAATACTTATGTGTTTTTTTTTGGAACAACCATAAAAGTGAACGTTTTAAGTACCTACATTAGTTTGAAAAGTTATTCAATTTTTGAAGTTTCGTCTTGTAGTACTGCAATTGGAGGTTGATCAACTCTTCTTGTTTTTCAAAAATTTGCATTTGTTTCGCAGCTAACATTTTTTGCAAGTCAAATTTGTTAGGATGCGGATCCTCCTGTAAAAAAATGAAAACCAAAGACAGCACAGTTTTGTTTGTTCACGTTTTCTTCTTCAGCTGAGAGCATACTTTTTTTCGAAAGGAATGAGCTACAGCTTGAACCTTTTGATTTGAAAGGAACATGCGAACCTGTCGATTTAAGGGACGATGCAGTTGCCACTTTTGAAGTTTCCAACAATGATAATTTGTCATTAATTTTTTCTGGTGCAGCTGTATTGGATTTTTGCATACCAAGCACGGTTCCATCTGAAAAAAATAAAAATAAAAAATTGAGAAACATGTATTGTCATGTATGTGTTATACACAATTGTAAAATATGAAATAAAAATGTACTTACATGCAAGCTGTGAGATTGAAGGATTTTCCTTCACATCAAATAAATCCAATAAAAATTTGTCGGCGGAAGTTAATGTGATTGGTATATTGCCCGTCTTTTTTTGTCTGTCTTTGTTTTGACACGCGTTTTCAAATTGTCCAATTTTCGATTTGCTTGGTGTTCGGTTATTACAACTCCATGCTTCCTTAAACATTCAGATTCAACGAGCGCCAACGCATCCTTCTTCTTTTTCTTCATGACTTGTGTCTGGGACTTTTGTAATAGGCTTTCACCAACGGATTTATTGATTTTGAGAAAGTTGAAATCGTGAAAACCAGATTTTCCAACACCATTGCTCCGATTTTGATTAATGACATCATGATTTCCATTCTCTTCATCATGAACTCCATCATCATCCTTCTGATAATTTGAATCTTTAACTGATTCGTCGTCATCCTCAAAAAAATTTTCATCTAAAACTTGAATATTCAACTTTCAGCTAAGAAACTATATTTTTGCATGATTTTAAACTTACCGTCATCGACATACTCCACAGTTTCGAATTCCGTATTTTTCTTTGATTTCGTGTGAAAAGTAACTGACAACAAACAGAGCACGAATTCCACAACAAGAGAAATACTTTCATAGCTGTCGTTTGGTTTACATAGTAAATATTAAGCGAGGCCTAGTGCGATGTTTGCAATCTAGTGAACTCTTTATTCATATCAAACATAGTAAATACTAGGTAGACTTTACTTTACTAGATAGTAATCTCATACATAGTATTTACTAGATTTTATTCATATGGCCCAATGGGCCCAATGGGCCATATGAATAAAATCTAGGTTTCAATGGGCCCAAAGCAGGCATAATAATTAAAATTATTGTCCGTATGATTGGCGGTAATCTGTACATCGTACCAGACGTGCTGAAACATTTTCACATAGAAATCCTGTTCGGCGGTGGTTTCACCTTTGGGCACCCGAAGTGCGGGTGCCAGCGCAGACACCCCGCCCCATAGTTCGATGGGTTGAGTTTGAATTGTTAAGATTCTGAAGGGAAGTCGGTGGAAATTAGTGTGATACAGAGAGGGCAATTTTAAGTGTCTGTCTCCTCAAAGTTCTGGGCGCATTTCTCAATTTTGTAGGCTTCATGCAGAAATAAGAGCGAGTTAGAAGAAGAGTGACCTTTTCAAGAGTTGCTTGGCGCCGTTTACTCACTTGCACATGGAAGTTGTTGGGATACAGAGTTTTGGCCGTAATTATCCATGCCTTGGCTGTAAATGGATTGGTTTCGTGGGCCTACACGTGTCCGTGAAACGAGTTTCACCGGCCTTTGCTCCGGGAATAATACCAGCCTTCGACATAAGTGAATCGGTCAGGGTGGACTTTCCGTGGTCGCAGTGAGCAATGACGGGTATTCCGCTTTTTGTTCATCAATGCACGAATTTCGTCTACAGTGAAATTCACCATTTTGGACGTTGGATGATTTTCGACCGACGATTTAAAAATACAACACAAAAATGCAACGCGCCCGCAATGGCGAAAACAAACACACAAGCTGACATTTGTTGAATTGTTGATCAGCTGATTATCTGACAAATGAGCATAGTGTACACATAGTGACACTATGACAACGTTGTCATAGTAGAGACGCAATCCGTTGACGCAGTACCTGCGGTTCAATATGCGAATGGACACGCTATGGCTGCGCTACGAAGGCTGCCCTGCTCAGCGCTGCGCTGCTCTGCCTACGTCTAAGATGCGGCCGGCCTAAAAGTTCTTTTACAAATATCTTTCATAAAAGATACTTTCAAAGGATTTTTATCGTGTAATAGCCGCCTAAGAAAAGATTTGCGACATGAACGTTGCTTGTTTTAAGTACTTTTCTTACAAGGTTGTAAATCTTACCCCTTAGGCGGCAAATATCATTCATAAAAGTTCTTTTAAAATATCGTGCGTCATAGTGTAATAGCTGCCTAATAGCCCACATATACGATGCAATCCGTCGTCAGATCGATCTGACGATATTCCGATCTTCAAAGCGATCGCACAGTGTATGTGACTATCGTTGACGATTTTTTTGACAGTTCCATATAATTTCGATCGTCAGATATTTTGTGGCGATCCATAGTCAGATCAATCTGACGATGGATCGCACCGTCTATGGCGGGTCTAAGGCGGCTATTACACTATAAAAGTTCTTTTACAAATATCTTTTATGAAAGCTATTTTCAAAGAACTTTTATAGTGTAATAGCGGCCTAAGAAAAGATTTGGGACATGGACGTTGCTTGTTTCAACTACTTTTCTTATATGCTTGCACACTTTCCCCCTTTAGCGGCTAATATCATTCATAAAAGTTCTTTTGAAATATCGTTCGTCAAATATATTTGTAAAAGAACTTTTATAGTGTAATAGCCGCCTAAGACGGGGGTGTCATTTTATAGGTAAAACATTAAATAAGTATTTGGATATGATGTGCGCATTACTTGTTCTTGTGAGTTTTCTGTCAGAAAACAGATATTAACATGTTTGTTTTGGTTTCTGATTCCCCGCTATATACCTATAAAGCTGTCAAATATCCGCGTCCTATTGGTGGTTGCCAGTAAGGCCGGCCGCATCTTGGACGTAGGCAGAGCAGCGCAGCGCGCACATGGCATTGTTGTTGTAAAATCAGATGCACGCTGCGTTGTGCTGCTCTGCCTACGTCTAAGATGCGGCCGGCCTTATAGTCCCGTTCTTTTTCTCTCCTATGGAAAATTAATATCTCTCTTTTCTCGTCCCATAAATTTTGCTTATGGGCACAGAGACATATAGAAGGAGATGAAACCACCATTTACTGTACACTAAATTCTGGATGTAATTCCACCACATACGAACTAGTAAAAAGTAAACAGAGAGACACACGCCCTCCACTGCGCAGCACCCGCGCATTCTATATAAAAGCAAAGGAAGCAAATGAAATGTCATCCCCTCTCCTACTTCTCCTTTGTCAACAATAACATTCCATTTTGTCTCTCTGCCGCGGAACACCTGCCCGAGCCATATAGAAGCAAAAGAGATGTCAAAATTCCATCCCCGTTCCTACTTCCTCGCTTGTACCGAATTAGTTCATTTCTCTCGCTCTTTTTCATTTCCTCTGACTCTCTCTTCTGTGCTTATGGGCCACTCTATAGTTTCTCTGAAAGAAAGTATATTGAGGATAAATCGAAAGTCAGATCCTGATCCGGCTTAGACCCGCCATAAACAGTGCGATCCATCGTCAGATCGATCTGACGATAGATCGCCACAAAATATCTGACGATCGAAATTATATGGAACTGTCAAAAAAATCGTCAACTATAACCACATACACTGTGCGATCGCTTTGACGATCGGAATATCGTCAGATCGATCTGACGACGGATTGCATCGTATATGGGGGCTATTACAGAACCACGACCAATTAAAGTACTGTCAACGAACATCGAGACTAGAAGGGGCACTCAGTACAAGATGCCCAAAGGTTGTTTTCTATTCCCGTAATTGTCAATGGGTTAAATTTCATTATCCGTACACAATCGCTTTGCGAGAGGATTGCGGAAAATAGACAGATGTACACCTCTTCATATGATCCCGTGAGTCTGAAAAGGAACCCGAATTCATTAAAAATAGTACACACACCACTGCAATTGCGGGTAAAAGTGATACCAATACAAATATAAACGAGGGCTGTTTTCTCTCAGGCTACCAATACATTTAAAAACGTGGGAAGTTTGTCATTTGAACAGCTGATTATGAAGCGATGCTGTCCTTATCTACCCAATGCATTTTCCTGTTTAGGTTCCTGTCAAAAATGGGAAAACATGTTTGGGGCTGACTATTTGCATCCCGTGTTAGAATATCTTAGGATTTTAAAATGAAAACACGAGTTCACGTTCACGCGACCTGCCACTCTCGACACCTCCGCAAAGACAGCTCTGGGCACGTCTTTCTTTAGTACGAATCACTGCCGTTTTCCACAGTGCCATCTGTGTGTGAAAGTAGCAGTCGCTATTTTATTCATTTAAATATTTTCATTTTATGTTATTACATTCGGCCACGCTACAATGGTGACGTCCTCGTCACATAACTTTATACGTATAAAATTTTCATGGCTTGTGTACATTGAGATCGTCCAAAAATAACATTTTCAATTTTTTTTGTAACAATAATAAATTCATAATTCATTCATAAATTCAATACAGTATTTTAGCATATTACAATATAAACCGTTGGTTTAAAGCATTTATCTTAGAGTTCCGATTCGAACAAATCAAATGATTAAGTATTTAATTCATAATATTATATTAATTCGCAATTTAATCACTAGAACTATTTTTGGAAACTAATTTTATCCTATCGACCGCAAATACTCCAACGAACTTTCTTCCTGATTGTTGCTCACCTTCGATTTCTTTGACTTCGTAACGGTCGTTTCCAAGAACTTTTGTTATCGCGTAGGGACCACGGTACCTTGAACGAAGTTTCCTACTCTCTCCGGTAGATGGAGTGTCAGCCCTGACAACTACTAGGTCATCTATATTAAAAATCGGAGCCGGTCGACGTTTCTTATCAAAGGCAGATTTCTGTTTTGTCATATTACTCTTTAACAATTCTTGCACATCCGGTGAAGCGTCGCAGCCCTGCGTTTTATTTAATTCTTCTATTTCTGCAGTCAAAGGGTTATCTAAAAGACCCCGGCTATTATGTTTAAAAATTAATTGAGATGGTGATACTTTTGTGACTTTGTGAACCGAATTATTAATGGCTGAATTATAGTCTGCGCGAACAACGCGGCTTCTGCTGCCAAATAAAGTTGAACCAATGTATTTCATATGGCGATAAGTATACTGTGCGCGAACAACACGTTGCTCACGTCGCAAAAGTTGAGACGAGTTCAACTTTGTCGCAATCAACGAGCCGCGAAATATCAATTCACAATAGGCATGTGGTTTAAAACTGTGGGTGATCATTTGTTTTGTTGTAAGTTACTGTTATGCGCTTGGAAGTGTATATTTCTATTCTTAATTCAAAAAAGTGTTTCAAGTTTGTTAGGAAGCCAGTTTTTCACAGCTCGAATGTGTCAACAGAACGCGAACAAGAGATTTGACTATAACTGATTTTTGTTGGCTGCGACTTGTGGACGTAATTCGCGCACAGTATAATTCCGAGGTAATAGCCCACTGTACGGAACACAAATGTCGATCCCAGTCTAAACAGTCAAGTCCGGTTGATATGCAACTAAGGGATGACTTTATAGTTTTGTTTAACCGCTCGACCTGACCATTTGCTCTTGGCGTCGCTGTTGCCACGCATATATGCTGGATCTGATATTCCTTACAAAACTTTTCAAATAAGCACGATGTGAAGGCAGTACCCCTATCACTTATGATTCTATACGGCCTCCCATAATGTACAATAAATTCAAACATACACATCACAGTCTCTTCAGCGTCCACATTAGTAACTGCTTTAAGTACACTGTACTTCGAATATCCATCAATAATTCCTAGCACTTACTTTTTGTTCGACTTAGTTTTAACAAATGGGCCCAAATGATCTACGTGCAATGTCACGAACGGTTCACATCCTTTTTCCAAAGGATGAAGAAAACCTGGTTGCCTACCACAAGGTGTCTTGTAGTACAAACAATTTATGCAACGGTTAACATACTCTGTTACAGATTGTCTCAAATTTGGAAAATAGTAGTTAGCCTAAAACTTAGCGACTGTCTTGTCGATTCCTAAGTGAGCTAAGCCTTTATGTGCTTCTGCTATTAGCTCTCCTCTAATTTCTTTTGGCGCATAAAGTCGCCATCTACCTTTTGTTGTCCTATAAACCTTCCCATTGTAAAGTGTGAATTTATCATGAGTATTGGCATCACCTGCTTCGAGTTTGGTTCTAACTCCAATTATTTCTTGACTTGTACGCTGCATTGCAGCCACCCAATCAGTATTAATTTTAATACCTAAAACAGGAATTCCGGCAATTTCCGTATCTTTTCGTTTGTCTACAGGGTTGCGGCTAAGAGCATCTGCTACTAAATTTCTATCTCCCCTGATATAGTCGAATTTGTAGTCATATTCCGAAAGTTTCATGAGCCACCGTGCAATTCTTGGACACTGTTTTTTTATCAGAAATTAATCTCAGACTATTGCAATCTGTTCTTATAGTAAATGGTTTACCGTACAAATACACCCTAAATTTTTCAACTGCTGCCACTACAGCCAACGCTTCGAGCTCTATAGAAGGATATACCGCCTCCTCTGGGGTAGTTTTCCTACTATAATAGCTTACAGGATGCAATTTCAAATCGGGTTGTTCTTGTAATAAAACTGCTCCCAATCCTAACGAACTAGCATCCGTATGTAATCCAGTTCGAGCATGTGGATTGAATGTACACAGTACCGGTGCTGACACAAGTGCGTTTTTAACTATTTCGAAAGCACGGCTTTGCTCTTCACCCCAAATGAATTTTCCGCCTGATTTTAATAAATCTGTTAGAGGCCTGATCAGTATCGCAAAATTTTTGGCAAATCTACGAAAGTAAAATAGCTTGCTAACCCGACAAAACTTCTTACCGACCTTATATCCGTAGGGATTGGAAACATCTCCACAGCTTTAAGTTTATTTCTTCCTGGAGAAATATTACCCGCAGAAATCTGAAAACCTAAATATTCCGTTTCGCTCATCAAAAATCGACATTTCGCTAAATTCAGTTTAAGACCTGCGTTCTGCAATGCTGTCAGAACTATTTCTAAGTTGATTAACCCTTCTTCAACTGTTTCGGTCGGAATAGGCAAATCATCTAGGTACGCCATCACTGTAACATCTGAGATGCCTTTTATAACAGCATTCATCAGCCGCTGAAACACTGCTGGCGCATTGCACAGGCCAAATGGCATGCGCTTAAACTGATAGTGACCATCTGGCGTCACAAAAGCTGTTTTTTGTTTACTTTTCTCACTCATGGGAATTTGATAATATTCACTGAATAGATCTAATGCTGTAAATTTTATTTTTCCATGTAAGCTATCGATTTGGTCGTCAATTCTAGGCAATGGAAATTTATCTTTAATTGTAATTTTGTTCAGACTCCTATAGTCTACGCATAACCTAACCTCACCTCTTTTTTTCCTAAAGGCTGGTATTCAGATCGCGTGAAATGGAAAAATTGACAGCAGCACTTTTCATCGGCGAAATGGCTCGTGGAAAAAAGTGCGTGGAACATATCATTTTTGCACTTTTCACCCGATCTGTGTACCGGTGAAATGAAATATTAGCACCGCAAGAAACATTTACACCGATTACTTTCTTAACTAATCTAGCGCTCAACTGTAAATAACACCGGGAAAACACAACACAACCTGAATGACACCGACAGAGATAGCTGAGCTGTCAGTGAAAATTTTTCTCGTACATTTGGCACGAGAAAAAATTTCATCCTCGTGGAATCCACAAACTTGACTTTTCACTTCAAGGTAGTACACAGATCACGTGGAATGAAATTTAAGTTCCACACAATTTCACGTCTGTTTTCATTGGGGAAAAATGTTGCGATTTTGTATGGGATTTCACGGCACTTTTCATTCCACGCGATCTGAGTACCGGCCTTAACAAGGAGAATAGGGCTCGCATAAGGGGAATTACTTTTTTCAACCACTCCTGCTTCTTTCAAGGTCCCGATGAGGTCCTTTACTTGTTGCCTTTCGCTATACGCTAGTCGATATGGTCGATAAAACACGGGCTTGTCAGTCGAAAGTTCGTCATTTCGGCTTTGTTAGTACATCCAACACCTAAAATATTTTCCGGAAACAATTTCTTGAACTTATTTAATAATGCAATTAACTTAACTTTATCGTCCCCTTCAAGTCCCGTAATGATTTGCTTCGGATCCAAACTATAATCCTCCCCAGCTGGGTCGTCGGTTTCACAGAGTTTTTCATCACAGGGCTCTGCACGAGCTATAACCTTTCCCTGCTGCACTTCGAAACTTTCGCTTGACAGATTCATGATCGGCATAACACTGCCGCCCGCTTCGTCGGTTGATATGATACAACGAGGGATAGTTGGCCCATTTTCCCGTATAGCTCCATCGACATGGAGATTTACGGCAGGTATTGATGTTGATACTCGAATATGTCCCACGAAGTTGGATGGGACGGTCATACTTTCTGTAGTGAACAGTTTTTGTTTACCTGGAGTAGTATTTTCGCATTCTTCGGCATTTTGAACTTGAAGTCCATTGACGTCACTAACGATCTTGATGTGTGTTTGCTCGGTGTACGGGTGCCCAACAATTAAAGGAACATGTTGAGCGCTGTCGGGCACTACGTGGATTTTCCTTTTCGCCGTCACCCCATCGATTTCCAGAATTGCAAACCAATTGGTTTGATTTCACCGTGGCCATAACCAATAAGTGGAGTAATGTTGTCATCTTCGTAAAATGTCAGATGAAGGAGATCGGCTACGGTTTTTTTCATGGTGACACAGCTACTCCCCAAATCAACGTAGCATTCTGTAGGCGCTCCGTTTACCTTGATTTGCTTGAAATATTTTTGATGGCCATCATTTATTTGAAGAACGTTGTTTCCCATGCTGGCTGGCTTACGGCTAGTATTTGCTTTTGGGCATTGTCGCGCGAAATGGCCTGGTGTGCCGCATTTGAAGCACTTACTATCCCTGCTTGGTCGATTTATGCCTAAGATTTTTATGTCGTTTTTGCTGGCGGTCGTTGCATTGTCGCTCAATAAGGTGCTACCTTCTTTCAAGTGTCGTAGAAGATCCGCTGTTTTCGTGTACTTGCTGAGTGGACCCAGAAAATCGCGTATCCTCTTAAGGCTGGTATTCAGATCGCGTGAAATGAAAAAATTGACAGCAGCACTTTTCATCGAGAAAATCGCACGTGGAAAAAAATGTGTGGAACATGACAATTTTTCACTTTTCACTCGATCTGTGTACCGGGGAAATGAAACATGTCAAACACTAAAACGATTAATTGTTAACTTATCTATTGCCCAACTGTAAACAACACCGGGAAAACACAACACAACCTAAATAACACCGACAAAGACAGCTGAGCTGTCAGTGAAAATTTTTCTCGTACATTTGGCACGAGAAAAAATTTCATCCTCGTGAAATCCACAAACTTGGCATTTCACTCAAGGTAGTACACAGATCGCGTGAAATGAAATTTTACCTTCCACACAATTTCACGTCTGTTCTCATCGGGGAAAAATTTGGCGATTTTGTATGGGATTTTACGGCACATTTCATTCCACGCGATCTGAGTACCGGCCTTTACTACGAAGTCCTCGAACAATCCACTCAGTTTTTTCAGCTTCTGACATTTGGGCTTTGTTGCAAAGCGCGAGCTTCTCGAAATAATACTCCACAACGTCCTGGTTTGGCCCCTTTACGTATCTTTCTGCCCGAAATCGGCACTCCACGATAGATTCCACAGTCGGAAACGTTTCCAGAAACAAAGCTTTCCATTGGTCCCAGCTCCTTTCCTCATTGCACAAGGAATCCCTCCATTTACAGGCAACTCCATCCAGCGCACTAAGAGCATAATGAATTATCATTACCTCGTCCCAATCGTACAGTGTTCCATACGTTTCAATTTTTGAAATCCAAAGTGCAATGGCACCACCGCTCACGGGATTGAATTTCGGCAATACGTTGACGTAATTTAAATTTCTTTTTTCCAGATAAATCGGATTGATTTTATCACTACTGATTTTATCACTATCAGTCATGATTCGAGATTTAAAAAAAAGCTTGGGCTAATCCCACTTCTGATTGTTAGAATATCTTAGGATTTTAAAATGAAAACACGAGTTCACGTTCACGCGACCTGCCACTCTCGACACCTCCGCAAAGACAGCTATGGACACGTCTTTCTTAAGTACGAATCACTGCCGTTTTCCACAGTGCCATCTGTGTGTGAAAGTAGCAGTCGCTATTTTATTCATTTAAATATTTTCATTTTATGTTATTACACCCGCTTCACAAAAATTAATGTACTGAGTGCCCCTTCTATGTGTTTCCATGTTCGTTGGTACTGTTTGTTTTGTTCTTTGAGTATATAGGTATATATAACACTGGAGTGGCCCATAAAAGCGCGTTGACACGATCAAACTACGGTTCGACAAACCACCTACTTGAACGTGTCAACCCCTTGTCAAACTGGTTTGATGTCTTGTGCTTCTGTCAAACCGTAGTTGGACGGTGCTCAACTTTTCATCAAATTCTAGTTTGTCAAATCGTAGTTTGATCATGTCAACGCGCTCTAAGCAAAATTTATTGGACGAGAGAAGAGCGCGTTTAATATTTCAAGGGAGAGGAAAAGAACGGGACTATTAATGACAACCACCAATAGGAAGCGGATATTTGACAGCTTTATATACAGCGGGGAATCAGAAACCAAAACAAACATTTTAAAATCGGTTTTCTGACAGAAAACTCACAAAAACAAGTAATGCGCACATCATATCCAAATATTTAATGTTTCACCTATAAAATGACACCCCCGTCTTATTAGAGCGCGTTGACATGATCAAACTACGATTTGACAAACTAGAATTTGATGAAAAGTTGAGCACCGTCCAACTACGGTTTGACAGAAGCACAAGACATCAAACCAGTTTGACAAGGGGTTGACACGTTCAAGTAGGTGGTTTGTCAAACCGTAGTTTGATCGTGTCAACGCTAGACAGCGGCTGAGCGATTTGCGTCTGCGGCTCGAGAGCAATTCACTACGTTTAGACCGCGGGACTATCTTCGAGATCTAGCTAAATCGATCTAACTCTCGACGATATAGACGTATCGATTTAGTTAGTTTTGGACTTGGCTTATCTCTACTTGCGATGCGGAACTGGACTAAAAAAATTGGGACTATGTCGCTGTCATCGCTAATGTTGACTCGGTGGTTGATGTTTCCTTTGTTGTCGTTTTTTTTTGTTCGGCGTTTGCTTTGTTTGCAATTTCAGGAAAGCAGTGCGTGATCACGGGCAGGAAAAGTATTTTTCTGTCGTAAAATCCATATCTGTAAAATTTATCTGTGCTGTCAACGGCGAAACAAGAAGAAGTACCTCTCCGTATGGTCGGTATAAACACTCCACCAACAAGTACTAAGACTAAATTGATTTAGTTAAATTGCCTTTTAGTTCCACGGTCTAAACGTGGCCATTGATTCATCATTCAATGTCGGGGTTTTGTATGAAAAAAGTACTAGTATGTTGAGTGATGTCAAGTTAGCCCCTCCAATTCAACAAAAATTTAATTTAACTATTCGAATCGTTTGTTGGTCGTTTGTTGGTGATTGTTGGTCTGTTAAGAACGTTTGTTGGTCGCTAATTAGTAAATTAAAGGCAAATTAAAAGTTTTTAGGTTATGTGAGCCTCTCCTCACATGAAAATCCCCAAAAAATGATGTTGCGAACCTTAACTTGCAAAATTCTGAATTGAAATCGTTTGTTGGTCGTTTGTTGGTGATTGTTGGTCTGTTAAGAACATTAGTTGGTCGCTAATTAGTAAATTATAAGCAAATTAAACATTTTTAGGTTAAGTTAGCCCCTTCTCACGAGAAAATTCCCAAAATGACGTTACGAACCTCAACTTGAAAAATTCTGAATTGAAATCGTTTGTTGGTCGTTTGTTGGTGATTGTTGGTCTGTTAAGAACATTTGTTGGTCGCTGATTAGTAAATTATAAGCAAATTAAACATTTTTAGGTTAAGTTAGCCCGTCTTCACAAGAAAATCCCCAAAAACATGACGTTACGAACCTAGACTTGCAAAATTCTGAATTGAAATCGTTTGTTGGTCGTTTGTTGGTGATTGTTGGTCTGTTAAGAACATTCGTTGATCGCTAATTAGTAAATTATAAGCAAATTAAAAATTTAAGTGTCAAGTTAGCCCCTCCTCACAAGAAAATGCCAAAAAAATGATGTTACTAACCTAAGCTTGCAAAATTCTGAATGAAAACCGTTTGTTGGTCGTTTGTTGGTGATTGTTGGTCCCTTTAAAACATTTGTTAGTGACTAGTTTTTAAATTATAAGCAAATTAAAATTAGTGTATGAAGCTGAGAAGCAAATGGTTACGATACCGGCTGGATTCTCGTTATCTCAGGTTTCCGCTAGCAGATGGCGCAGAATTCGAATGAAAATGGTTGTAAAATGGGATGAATATATTAGTTTCCGGTTTAATTCTAAGTTTCTCCGAACAGTGTTGTCTTTTCAAACGCCGAAAGTTTATAAGCTTACGTCACATTAACAATTTTTTGTACAAATGTTTTAACAAACATTTCAAGATTTAGTGTTTGTGCTAAAATATAAACCGCAAACACCGCTATTCTGGTGCAATGTTTATGCACAAACACGAAATCTTAAGTTGTACGCACATTTGATGTTCACCTTTAGACTTTTGTTCAAAGATTTGTCCAAAAATTTTCGTATTTGAGGTGGGTGTTGGTAATGTTGCACTTGCATATGGTAACAATTCGCAGCCATCGCATAAGGATGGCTTTCTAACTTTTTGGTTTTATTACTGTATAATAATTATTATATTTCCATGCGCCACTATAGTAACTGTAATGAATTATATTATGAGCTGTGTTCTTTAAAGCAGTGGAGAACGATGGGGTAGATTTGTCCTTCAACAAGCGGTGCAGAGTATGTTAAATAAGGATTTTGAGTTTATTATAATATGCATAATAGCTTTTGTAGCAACCGAGTGATGAATTATGAATTATCATAGCAAGGAATAAGAAACAGATGCCTTGACTGTGCTACCTCTGTCATATTTGCCAATGTATATTTTGTTCACGATCGATTTGTTTGTTGGCATGAGCCGTATGTTACAACATACGCTTACATGATCAATTTGCTTCTCAAAGAAGAAAATCAAGGATCTTTTAAGTTGAGCCGAGTAAAACTTACGTCAACCTTGCGTGCAGCATCATGCAGAGGACTGGATGTAGTTTCGCCGTAAAAATATTTGCGAAGGTCGAATAGAGTCGACTTGCCTACGATGTAAGTTCGCAATGTCGACTAAACCCGTATCTCCAATATTACGAGTTAGACACATTCGCTAGACTTGCCGAGTTTAAGTATAACATTCGGAATTTAGACATAGAGGTGTCAGTCTCATGTCCAACAACGGTCGTTATGGGTTCAAGTTCTGTTCACGGCGTTCGTGGCCTTGGATGTTTGTGTTGTCTTTCTCCAGAGGCGTAATAATAAGCCACAATATCTCCCGACTTATTGCAGGTAGGCGGCTAAATAGGAGCAGGAGATGCTGGCAACATGCATCGTCCGAAACTGGTTTATGCCAGCGAAACGTCCGCTAAGCCATGGAATAGTTGTCGCGCTGTGGCCCACTAGGGGTTAGGCAAAGAAGTATATCGCTTCCTAAATATAACTTGATTTCATCCAAACACGTCAGGCGAGTCAGCCCAAATTTGGAAAATATTCCAAAAATACAGTGCTAGAGTAGCCGCACTGCTTAGCCGAATGTACGAGTGAGGAAAGGCGATTCAGCGCCATACAAGACTCTAGTCTAGTTATCAAAGAATTCAAATATGCTCCTCCGAATGTGAATCTGTTACGATTTATATTTATATTACCTTTGGTGGATAGCACTGACAGTCTTAATTGCCATCCTGTAAGTCAATAAATAAGAAAGAACATTTCTATTTCTAGCATGATTTATTTTAATTTATAAATTTAAGAGTAGGTAGTATATCAAACAATTTGTACATTGTATATTATTAAAAAAGGAAACAACTAGTCGTCATTTAATCATAGCTCGCCTAAATTATATAATATGCTCCCGAGTGGCTTAAGAAATTGATTAAAGATCTTTAATTTTAAAATCAAACTTAAAATGTGCATTCTAAAAAGAAGACAAATTTTCAACTAATTAAATATTTGAATTAAGTAAAACAAATGGTTACTAGTCAACATTAATCTGTAAAATTTAATTTATGGTGAATTGTTAAATGTAAGTATAAGTACATAAGTATTTTAGATAATATTAGGAGAATCAACAGTTGCAGCTCTCACATACGAGCCTAGGCCTATGTGAGTTGCTGAAATGAATTTTATATGATAATTTATATGTGTAAGCATTGGAAACCACTCTCAATAATTTTTTTTGTGGTCAACATTTAAAAATGCTTTGCGAAAAAAAGTATCCGTGCAATTTAATTCGGAACATTTAGTGCGAGTGCATGCAGATTGGTATTCCGTGTCATCTTTCACCATCTTTCACCATGCTTCAGTCATACTGTCGAATGCATTTATGGTTAGATGCTGGGGATTGTGCTTTTCTGGACTTGCCTCATAAACGCTCTCTAGCAAATGCATTCTGTCTTTATATATTGCTACGGAAGCGCCTATTAACACGAATTTTAAAATAAATTTTGACAGTCCAGTGAATGCATTTTCTGTAAATTCTTTGTATTTTGGGTTGTCCAAAACAGAGCAAGTCAACAGCTGAACAATCGAGTCAAATGGACAAGTGTTTATAACAAATTTGGCTAAGTTTCGCTCTTTCATTGGCTTAAGCCTGATGCCATTTTTTAAAAGGAAGCATTTGTTCTTCGCTCCGATATTGGCATTTCTATAGTGAATTTCGGGATAGCATTGGAAATATTTGCTCTGCTTTTCAGAAGTTGGCGTCACAGATGAATATCCTGGTAACTAGAAAATATTGCACTCGCACTAAATGTTCCGAATTAAATTGCACGGATACTTTTTTTCGCAAAGCATTTTTAAATGTTGACCACAAAAAAATTATTGAGAGTGGTTTTCAATGCTTACACATATAAATTATCATTTAAAATTCATTTCAGCAACTCACATAAGCCTAGGCTCGTACGTGAGAGCTGCAACTGTTGATTCTCCTAATATTATCTAAAATACTTATGTACTTATACTTACATTTAACAATTCACCATAAATAAAATTTTACAGATTAATGTTGACTAGTAACCATTTGTTTTACTTAATTCAAATATTTAATTAGTTGAAAATTTGTCTTCTTTTTAGAATGCACATTTTAAGTTTGATTTTAAAATTAAAGATCTTTAATCAATTTCTTAAGCCACTCGGGAGCATATTATATAATTTAGGCGAGCTATGATTAAATGACGACTAGTTGTTTCCTTTTTTAATAATATACAATGTACAAATTGTTTGATATACTACCTACTCTTAAATTTATAAATTAAAATAAATCATGCTAGAAATAGAAATGTTCTTTCTTATTTATTGACTTACAGGATGGCAATTAAGACTAAGCAGTGCGGCTACTCTAGCACTGTATTTTTGGAATATTTTCCAAATTTGGGCTGACTCGCCTGACGTGTTTGGATGAAATCAAGTTATATTTAGGAAGCGATATACTTCTTTGCCTAACCCCTAGTGGGCTACAGCGCGACAACTATTCCATGGCTTAGCGGACGTTTCGCTGGCATAAACCAGTCTCGGACGATGCATGTTGCCAGCATCTCCTGCTCCTATTTAGCTGCCTACCTGCAATAAGTAGGGAGATATTGTGGCTTATTATTACGCCTCTGGAGAAAGACAACACAAACATCCAAGGCCACGAACGCCGTGAACAGAACTTGAACCCATAACGACCGTTGTTGGACATGAGACTGACACCTCTATGTCTAAATTCCGAATGTTATACTTAAACTCGGCAAGTCTAGCGAATGTGTCTAACTCGTAATATTGGAGATGCGGGTTTAGTCGACATTGCGAACTTACATCGTAGGCAAGTCGACTCTATTCGACCTTCGCAAATATTTTTACGGCGAAACTACATCCAGTCCTCTGCATGATGCTGCACGCAAGGTTGACGTAAGTTTTACTCGGCTCAACTTAAAAGATCCTTGATTTTCTTCTTTGAGAAGCAAATTGATCATGTAAGCGTATGTTGTAACATACGGCTCATGCCAACAAACAAATCGATCGTGAACAAAATATACATTGGCAAATATGACAGAGGTAGCACAGTCAAGGCATCTGTTTCTTATTCCTTGCTATGATAATTCATAATTCATCACTCGGTTGCTACAAAAGCTATTATGCATATTATAATAAACTCAAAATCCTTATTTAACATACTCTGCACCGCTTGTTGAAGGACAAATCTACCCCATCGTTCTCCACTGCTTTAAAGAACACAGCTCATAATATAATTCATTACAGTTACTATAGTGGCGCATGGAAATATAATAATTATTATACAGTAATAAAACCAAAAAGTTAGAAAGCCATCCTTATGCGATGGCTGCGAATTGTTACCATATGCAAGTGCAACATTACCAACACCCACCTCAAATACGAAAATTTTTGGACAAATCTTTGAACAAAAGTCTAAAGGTGAACATCAAATGTGTGTACAACTTAAGATTTCGTGTTTGTGCATAAACATTGCACCAGAATAGCGGTGTTTGCGGTTTATATTTTAGCACAAACACTAAATCTTGAAATGTTTGTTAAAACATTTGTACAAAAAATTGCTAATGTGACGTAAGCTTATAAACTTTCGGCGTTTGAAAAGACAACACTGTTCGGAGAAACTTAGAATTAAATCGGAAACTAATATATTCATCCCATTTTACAACCATTTTCATTCGAATTCTGCGCCATCTGCTAGCGGAAACCTGAGATAACGAGAATCCAGCCGGTATCGTAACCATTTGCTTCTCAGCTTCATACACTAATTTTAATTTGCTTATAATTTAAAAACTAGTCACTAACAAATGTTTTAAAGGGACCAACAATCACCAACAAACGACCAACAAACGGTTTTCATTCAGAATTTTGCAAGCTTAGGTTAGTAACATCATTTTTTTGGCATTTTCTTGTGAGGAGGGGCTAACTTGACACTTAAATTTTTAATTTGCTTATAATTTACTAATTAGCGACCAACGAATGTTCTTAACAGACCAACAATCCCCAACAAACGATTTCAATTCAGAATTTTGCAAGTCTAGGTTCGTAACGTCATTTTTTTGGGGATTTTCTTGTGAGGACGGGCTAACTTAACCTAAAAATGTTTAATTTGCTTATAATTTACTAATCAGCGACCAACAAATGTTCTTAACAGACCAACAATCACCAACAAACGACCAACAAACGATTTCAATTCAGAATTTTGCAAGTTGAGGTTCGTAACGTCATTTTGGGGATTTTCTCGTGAGAAGGGGCTAACTTAACCTAAAAATGTTTAATTTGCTTATAATTTACTAATTATCAACCAACAAATGTTCTTAACAGACCAACAATCACCAACAAACGACCAGCAAACGATTTCAATTCAGAGTTTTGCAAGTTGAGGTTCGTAACGTCATTTTGGGGATTTTCTCGTGAGAAGGGGCTAACTTAACCTAAAAATGTTTAATTTGCTTATAATTTACTAATCAGCGACCAACAAATGTTCTTAACAGACCAACAATCACCAACAAACGATTTCAATTCAGAATTTTGCAAGTTAAGGTTCGAAACATCATTTTTTGGGGATTTTCATGTGAGGAGAGGCTCACATAACCTAAAAACTTTTAATTTGCCTTTAATTTACTAATTAGCGACCAACAAACGTTCTTAACAGACCAACAATCACCAACAAACGACCAACAAACGATTCGAATAGTTAAATTCAATTTTTGTTGAATTGGAGGGGCTAACTTGACATCACTTCTGGGGCAGGTTGTCTATGCAATCAAGGATTTTTATATGTACGTGAGGAGAATGGATGGAAAGAGACGAATGTACTGTAGATGTAGAGTCCTTCGGTGGCAGTAAAGAATTCGAGAAAGGATATTTTTGGCAGTCAAGCGATATATGGGGAATATGGGTGTCATATGAACCGGGATGAAGAGGCGAGTGTCCAGGAGTAGTGTAGATGGCATTCCGGATCCTTCGGTGGTGACAAGGACACTCGAAAAAGGATATTTTTGGCAGTGAAGCGAAATACGGTCAATATGGGTGTCATATGAATCATGGTGGACACCCGAATATCCAGGAGTAGTGCGGAGGGCATTTCGAGTCCTTCGGTGGCGAAAAGGACATTCAAGAAAGTCAATTGAAATATGGGCAATATGGGTGTCATATGAACCGGGGTGAGGAAGCGAATGCCTAGGACTACTATGGATGGCATTTCGAGTCCTTCGATGCCGATAAGGATATTCGAAAAAGGATACTTTTGGCAGTGAAGCGAAATACGGTCAATGTGGGTGTCATATGAATCGGGGTGGACACCCGAATATCCAGAAGTAGTGCGGATGGCATTTCGAGTCCTTCGGCGGCGAAAAGGACATTCAAGAAAGTCAATTGAAAAATGGGCAATATGGGTGTCATATGAACCGGGGTGAAGAGGCGAATGCCTAGGAGTACTATGGATGGCATTCCGGATCCTTCGGTGGCGACAAGGATATTCGAAAAAGGATACTTTTGGCAGTGAAGCGAAATACGGTCAATATGGGTGTCATATGAATCGGGGTGGACACCCGAATATCCAGGAGTAGTGCGGATGGCATTTCGAGTCCTTCGGTGGCGAAAAGGACATTCAAGAAAGTCGAATGAAAAATGGGCAAAATGGGTGTCATATGAACCGGGCTGAAGAGGCGAATGGCTAGGAGTACTATGGACGGCATTTCGAGTCCTTCGTTGGCGACAAGGACATTCGAAAAAGGATATTTTTGCTGGTAAATCGAAATATGGGCAATATGGGTGTCGTATGAATCGGGGTGAAAAGACGAATGTCCAGGAGTAGTGTGGATGGCATTTCAACTCCTTCGGTGGCGAAAAGGACATTCACGAAAGTCAAGTGAAAAATGGGCAATATGGGTGTCATATGAACAGGGGTGAAGAGGCGTAGATGTAGATAGCATTTCGAGTTCTTCGTCTACTTGCGCAGCATTTACTCGAAAATGGTGGTGCGGACCAGAACAACGCTCGTTCTATCAACCAGGCTAAATGCGCATACGGCATGCTGTCGAAAATCTGTCAGAGTAGTTGTATCAGCATCAACATCAAGCTGATATTTTTTCGCTCTCGGGTACTGTCTGTAGTTTTGTATGGGTGCAGTACATGGAAAATTTCCGTAGGAGTTACCAGAAAGCTGCACTCCTGCGCGCCATCGTATTCTGTTCTGGGGAATAGGGTGCAGCTTACAACAGACTTACCCAGCGCGCTACACTCTTTTGCCACAGATCGTCGCCAGGTGATTCTAGGACCCCTTCTTGGTCGGCCCTGGTTGGAAACGGGGTTCTATTTCATGACATGCAAAGCAGTGCATTTATCACTCTTCCGCAATGTGTGACCTACCCACTGCTATTTTCGCCTGCATATCAATTCGTCGATTGGCATCTGCCCCGTACGCCAACTTAGCTCTTCATTTGATATTGTTTTAGGCCAGAAAATTCTTATAATTCGACGAAGACATGAGTTGACGAATACTTGCAGCTTTCTGGTAACCCTTCCTGGAACTTTCCATGTACCGCTACCATACACAAACGCAGAAATTACCAGGGAGCGAAACATGCCCAGCTTGGTCTTGGTGCTGAGATAACTCCTTTGCTAGATTTTGGAGAGCATGCCGTATGCGCATTTAGCCTGGTTGATACGACGAGCGATGTCCTGCTCCGTATCACCTTTTTCGGCAACAATGCTTCCCAGGTAGATGAAATTGTCCACTTTCTCCACAGGTTGGCCATGAATATTGATGGCAGTAGACATCGGATTTCTTTTTCGCAACGGCGGGCTAAGAACCTTTGCCTTGTTGGTATTAATCTTTAGCCCAACCTCGCTTGCCTCCTTCTCAAGATCTAACGCCATTGCGGACAGATACATGATTTGGGAGTGTAGACATATATTGTCAGCATAATCAAGATGATGTAGATAAGATGTCAAAGTCCATTGAATTCCTCTGTCTAGTCCGGATAGGGCTGCATGCAACACATCGCCGATCACAATGAGGAATAGGATCGTTGAGAGGATGCAACCCTGCCGAACTTCACTAAGAATCTCAAAGTACCCCGACACCTTACCCTTATGCAGAACGCGCTTGTGTATGGTAGCGGTACATGGAAAGTTCCAGTAAGAGTTACCAGAAAGCTGCAAGTATTCGTCAACTCATGTCTTCGTCGAATTATAAGAATTTTCTGGCCTAAAACAATATCAAATGAAGAGCTAAGTTGGCGTACGGGGCAGATGCCAATCGACGAATTGATATGCAGGCGAAAATAGCAGTGGGTAGGTCACACATTGCGGAAGAGTGATAAATGCACTGCTTTGCATGTCATGAAATAGAACCCCGTTTCCAACCAAGGCCGACCAAGAGGGGGTCCTAGAATCATCTGGCGACGATCTGTGGCAAAGGAGTGTAGCGCGCTGGGTAAGTCTGTCACCCTATTCCCCAGAACAGAATACGATGGCGCGCAGGAGTGCAGCTTTCTGGTAACTCCTTCGGAAATTTTCCATGTACTGCACCCATACAAAACTACAGACAGTACCCGAGAGCGAAAAAATATCAGCTTGATGTTGATGCTGATACAACTACTCTGACAGATTTTCGACAGCATGCCGTATGCGCATTTAGCCTGGTTGATAGAACGAGCGTTGTTCTGGTCCGCACATTTTCGAGTAAATGCTGCGCAAGTAGACGACGGACTCGAAATGCTATGTACATCTACGCCTCTTCACCCCGGTTCATATGACACTCAAATTGCCCATTTTTCACTTGACTTTCGTAAATGTCCTTTTCGCCACCGAAGGAGTTGAAATGCCATCCACACTACTCCTGGACATTCGTCTTTTCACCCCGATTCATACGACACCCATATTGCCCATATTTCGATTTACCAGCAAAAATATCCTTTTTCGAATGTCCTTGTCGCCACCGAAGGACTCTAAGTGCCATTTATAGTGTTCCCGGACATTCGCCTCTTCACCCAGGTTCATATGACACCCATATTGTCCTTTTTTCATTCGACTTTCGTGAATGTCCTTTTCGCTCCAAAGGACTCGAAATGCCATCTGCACTACTTCTGTATATTCGGGTGTTCACCCCGATTCATATGACACCCATATTGACCGTATTTCGCTTCACTGCCAAAAGTATCCTTTTTCGAATATCCTTGTCGCCACCGAAGGACTCGAAATGCCGTCCATAGTACTCCTAGCCATTCGCCTCTTCAGCCCGGTTCATATGACACCCATTTTGCCCATTTTTCATTCGACTTTCGTGAATGTCCTTTTCGCTCCAAAGGACTCGAAATGCCATCTGCACTACTTCTGGATATTCGGGTGTTCACCCCGATTCATATGACACCCATATTGACCGTATTTCGCTTCACTGCCAAAAATATTCTTTTTCGAATGTCCTTGTCGCCACCGAAGGATCCGGAATGCCATCTACACTACTCCTGGACACTCGCCTCTTCATCTCGATTCATATGACACCCATATTCCCCATATATCGCTTCACTGCCAACAATATCCTTTCTCGAATGTCCTTGCTGCCACCGAAGGACTCTACATCTACAGTACATTCATCTCTTTCCATCCATTCTCCTCACGTAAATATAAAAATCCTTGATTGCATAGACAACCTGCCCAACATACTAGTACTATTTTCATACAAAACCGCGACATTGAATAATGAATCAATTGCTCTCGAGCCGCAGACGCAAATCGCCCAGCCGCTGTCTAGCAAAACACAGCATTAGGGATTTCTGCAGCCACCGACTAGGCATTTCAATTTAACCACAACTCACTACCGCACCAATTTGTCCTACAGGAAATTTCACTAGTGTTTTCTCTACATAATCGCGGCTCTTTACACACACAAAGTGGCTCCAAACTTTTGCGAATTAAACTGTATTCACTATTTTCACGAAGTGCTTGACAGCGTTGTGCACAACTGGAGAATGACAATCTTAAAACCGTTAACTTCACTCTCCCAGCTCTTGTCTTTTTCAAGAAGAAGATTGTCCCATTTTCAAGCTGTCAATTTGAATGGTTTGACATGTATATACCCACTCCTGTTGTTAGTTATATGTATACTCAAAGGTTTTGTTTTATCCGGCAAGTATCCGGTATTTTTGACACGGCTTAGTAGTAGTTGTTTGGGCGAATGATATCGGTGTAACTGGCCGGTTCGAATTCTTTGCACTGCAGATAGCAGTTGTAACGCACAAACAAAAAACCGCAACGGGCCTAAAACTTTATCTCCTGGGCTGATATAGTGGTTTGGTCGGCGGACGTACATTTAACTTGGTTACACCAGAGCTGATCGCAGTATTGTGAAGATAGGTTGTGGTTTCGGTGTCATCAGTTAAAGTGAAGCGCTTTGAAGAGAATCATGGACGTGGAAGTAAAGGATATTGACAAGCTGTTACAGTTGGATCCGTACTTAAAACCTCATGAACAGGAAATAAGAAGGAGGTAAGTTACAAGCTGTGATTATTAGTAACACCTCGGAGTAGTAGATTAATACATTACCATGCCTTCTGAATGGGTCCCCAATGTCACTTGAAGGTCATTTGGCTATTCCCACCCATTATCATCTTATCTTTGGTTAACTGAGCGCACGGCTTTTGCCACAGAAAACGTAACTAAAGCAAACCTCAGACTGGTAAATGTTTGTAAATTTTTTTACGGAAACATGTTAAGATTTCGTGTTTGTGCACTCTGGATAAACATTGCACCAGAATAGAGGTCTTGTTTACGGTTAATATTTTCGCGCAAACACCGATCTTAGCATTTTTATTCAAAATTAACATTTTTCAAGTGTGGTTTGCTAATAACCTGTTCTTCTAAGTCTGGCATTACACTTTGCGTTTTTCTGCAGGAAAAGCGGTCCCGCAAAAAAACGCATTGTCGTACAAGAAGAGGACCCTATAATTACACATTGCGTTTTTTCTGCGGGAGAAGCATGTGACAGAAATAAATATATCCCAGTAAGGATATTGTTGGTTTTATTTTTGTGGCAATAAAGTAGGTAAAAGTCGGGAGGCCGATACAATTTCAGCCAGTCCTCAATGGATGCACGGCATGAATTTCGTCACTGGGTGCATGAGTTTCTAGCTTGTCGTTGAACCAAAAAACGGAAGGTGTAATGCTTTTCATATACCACCGTGTGTTCATCTTCTCTCTCCGTTTTTTTGCGGGAGAAGTCTTCCCGCTGTCGTTGGACTTGCTGCTGCAAAACGATTCCTGCAAACTGCAGCATTGTCGTTAACGCATAAGTGGATGTTCACATTGCGTGCGATGCCGAGCCGGGTCGAGCGATGCGATGTGGTGGGTGTTCACATTGCACGCCGTGCGATGCCGAGCCGAACGATGGCTTGCGATGCAAAGATGATCCGAGCGATGGCTTGCGATGCAAAGATGATCCGGGATGTTCACTGCACGCATTGATGGAGAGTAGAGACCAATTTAGTTCAAGGAATAGAATCTGTTCGACATCATGTCGTTTGTGCTTGACCCGGTAAATTTACATATTTCTGTTTCAAAACAGTGCTCTAAAAATGGAAGGGCGTCGCCATTGGGTGCATCCCATTAATGAAGAAAGGCCCAGTGTTGGTGAATTTCATCATCTCTTCCGCGACCTCAGACGAGAGGTTTCACAAGCGGATTGAGCAGCGGCGCACCGCTGTGTATAAACGCAAAAATCGGCAGCCGCGGCGGCTTTAGTACGATGAATGTATAAACCGCTCGACTCGCCGTTGCGGCCACCGCCGCGGTTTGTGGAGCGGCGAGATTACATTTGAATTCAGTGTAAGAGCCGGTACACATGGACGTCCAAATGACGCCGGACGCCTCGTCACTTAAGCTCCTCCCTCTTTGATACCTATCTGGATTTCAATGATGCGATAGGACACAGCGTCACTCTGTATTATATAAGCCGGGCCACATAATAGCGAACCTGAATTTACAATTTATGTTATTTTTAGTTTTAAATAAACGGTTTTTTTGGCCATAACTTCTAAAATATAAGGAATATCGCATTTTTAACACCATTTTCACCCCCCTTACAAGCCCCCGTCCGAGCTGAGAGCTCCCTCCCCACCATTTTTTTTTCAAAATTAATTGTCAATTGTAGTAGTCACGATCAACGATTAACAATTAATTAATTGGCACTTAAAAGTAATCCTCAAGCGAATGGTTTAAGAAACATCATATAAATCAGACATTGTGACCGTGTCCGAGTTCCGGGTCGAATGTATGTGGGCCGGCTTATTAAAAATTGATATGCGGACGCGTGAAATGACGCAGATAGGAGCAGAAACCAGCGTCATCCCAGATAGCTATCGCGGCGGCAAAATGCCTTTACCAAATTTCATACCATTCAATTATATTTATCGCCAAACCACATTCTAAAAATTGGTTGAAATCGGCCCACTAGTGTATGTATATGTCTCTCATAGGAACAGTGAAATTCGAACAAATTTTACTACTAATTTCAAAGTGGCAAATGCACCGTAAATAAAAATGAGGGTATGATAACAGGTAACACGCGAAGCTTGAACGGTTTTATACCTGTTTTTATTACAAATCCACTTGATTTGCCCCTTGTCAACACCAAATTCTACGAAATTTCCATACAAAGTCTGAGTACCCGGGTACTCATATATGTAACGACGTGGTATTGAGATGGGATGTATGCGAGTGTTAAAGAAGTAATAAGAAAAGTACGACATCGGTTATTGCAACTCTCGATTTACGCAACTCCTCGGTTTTCGCATCACTTAAATTTGTAACGTTGTTGACTTTATAAGTGTGACTAACCTAAAAATATTGACTCGATAAGTGCAACTCTTTATAAATTATGTTATTAATTACTTAGGCCCAGTAACGTACATAATATGTCTGAGTGGCTTTCTATTTATTACATGTCCTAGAACTGTGCATACACGCAGGCCTGTTCCCAAAGCTAGTAGGCTGGTTTGGTACTGGTTTATTTTCAGTGCTGTTTTTTTAAGTACACTGCTCGTCATCAGAATAGGTTCAACGTTTGTGCAAAAGTAAAATAGATCTACCTCTGTAACCAACCGGACGATTTGAATGAAATAAATTTTTATCGATTGCCCAAGATGTTGTTAATGAAATAAAGTAGTTTGGGATTTAAAGCACACATTATAATTTATTTCTAATTTTTTTTCTAAAAAACAACAAAAAGTTCATTTTTTTGGTCACCAGAATAGGTTCAAACACAAAATAGTATAAAAATTCATATCTAAAGCAAAAATTCAAGCTTACATTGGTTGTAACATAAAAAGGTATTAGTTTTAAAATATTTTAATAGTGCGTACTACCTCCTTGGTTCAAAATGACTTCGTAAATCCGGTCTGGCAATGAAGCATAATAATTTCCAATATCTCGAAGGGAGATTTGAGCCCACGCCCTTTTAATGGCTTCCTTTAGGGTCTCAGTATCTTCGTACTGTCTCCCCCCTTCATACACCCTCCGTGATAAAAGCCCCCACATATTTTCTATAATATTCAGATCAGGAGAGTATGGCGGCCATTCAAGCAATTTGACATTTTGACCCTTGATCCACGATTTTACCTCTCTCGCAGTATGAATGGGGGCATTATCATGTTGGAGCGTCCATGTAATTGGTCCAAAAATATTCGAGAAATGTGGAAATGCCTTTTCCAATACCGATTTGTAAGCGTTCGCGTTCATTTTGGGAGTTAAAAATTCACAAGTCCCATAATATGAAATTTCTCCCCATACCATTACACCGCCTGTACAGCTGTGATGACGACTTAAATGGCTTTCAGGCGTTCTTATATCGTGGAAATAAAAGTTATATCCATCAGGTCCGTCGAGGTTGAACTTTTTTTCGTCGGAAAAGACAATGGTGTGCCACTCCTTATTCCAGGTCATATGCTCTCGAGCAAAACGAAGACGTGTAGCCTTACGAGCACCATTAAGTGGTGTTTTTTTTAGTTTTAGTCTTTTTAAGTTGCAAGTGTTGCGTATTACACGTGTTACAGTTGATAGGCTCGCCTTAACACCGCTTTTTTCCCTGATCTTCGATGCAGAATGGCGAGAATTTGACGCAGCGCGGACAATATGTCTTCTGTCTGTTGCTGTTGTTGCTGAATAAAGACATCCTTTCCTATTTTTTTCCGTAATTTGCACCTTTTCGGATAAAATTGCTCACTACATTTTGACTTCGACTAATTTTTCTGGCAATTTCTCGCTGATTTAGGCCACATTCGAGGTAACCTTTTATTTGACCCTTTTCTAAGTCATCCAGTTGTTTACCGCGACCCATTTTGCACTAAAATCACTCTACACTATCGGAATTGTTAAAAATAAAATATTTCACACTGTTTGATAACAACTGCACATCGCAAACTAAATGAATTACTGTTGAACCTATTCTGATGACCCAAAAAAGTGTAGTGTTTTGAGTGAACAAAACAATCGAAGCAAGATTTAACATAGGTACAGTCAGAGAAATGTCCTCATTTTTGTAGTATCAAGTCTAAACAAAAGAAAGTTTAAAACATCCAACAAAAATACAATGTACATGTTATACTTTTTGAGATATGAGAGAAAACGTAAATGAAAATTCTTGAACCTATTCTGGTGACGAGCAGTGTACATAGCAAAAAATGCCCGGTGCGTTACCGAGCTAAGCTACAGACGCACACTAAGTTGGTGTGCAGAATGAAACCAAGTGTCACAAACAATTCCAATTTAAATTGAAAATGATTCGCACTTGTACATTTGCAAGAACATTAACACATAAAGTAAATTTGTTCTAGTTAACAGAAGTGCAGGCTTAAGTGTATTGTTTCATAAGTCAGTTAAAGTGGGTATGTTAGAACATTAAAAGAAATAATGAATCCCACAATACTGAAAGTGATACACAACATACGTGTGTATACGACAAACGTTTATTCAGGAATTAGGAAAAAATAACAATAGAATATCCTAGCAACTAAATACATATCAAGCAACAATTTGCCAAGGATATACTGATAAATAAGTTTAATACAAGGATTCAACTTGCATATTTGAACACTTCTTCTCAAGTTAAAGTCTTCTTTACAATACATTTTAGGTAAATAATTCAAGTGCTTTAACAAATTGATTATGCTTCTCTTTCTGTAAATTTTAAGTTAAGATATCCGCTACATTTATTTTGTTATATTTTTCTTCAACACAGGAAACTTGAAATCCAGGATTCAAGGGCGTAGCCACAGTACGACATGTGTTCATATTATATTTCTCCAGTAGACATTTAATGTACTGCTTCTGACTAACAGAAATTGCACCACACTCACCCTCGCGTTCTATTTCCATTCCTAGGAAATGATGCAATGGCCCATTGTCATGGATATCAAAACTTTCTTGTATTTTCCTCTTAATATCAATTAAATCGTTTTTGTCTGAACAAGCTATGATGAGGTCGTCAACATAGACTGCTATCAAATTGTACAAATTTGATGTTATCCTCTTATATAGACACGGCTCATTTTTGGTGGCTTTAAAGCCAAGTCGTTTCAAAACATCATCAAGAGTACTATTCCAAACCCTACCAGATTGCTTTAGACCATAAATTGCTTTATTGAGCTTCAACACACGGTTTGGATATCTTTTATAAGTAAAATGTTCAGGTTGTTTCATGAACACCTCTTCGTTCAGCTCACCATTCAAATAGGCATTAGAAACGTCCATCTGACGAAGATGTAATCCTTTCTCAGCAGCTACTGCAAACAATAGTCTGATGTTTTCATAACGTATGACGGGTGAAAATGTTTCACTATTGTATAATCAACGCCCAGCCGCTGACTGCACCCTTTAGCGACGAGTCTGGATTTATATCTTTCAATATTTCCCTGATTATCGCGTTTGATACGGAAAACCCACTTCGAACCAATGGCTTTCTTATCAGAAGGAAGATCGACTAACGACCATGTTTTATTGGCAATAAGTGCGTCATACTCACGTTTCATGGACATCTCCAACTCAAACGAATGTTGCCCGTTAATGCTTCATTGACCGTATTGGGCGTTTCTACATCATGGCATGCGACAATGTTGTTGAGTACATTATACTCCTGCCTTGGTCTTCCTCGCTGTCTAGTGCGCACCAGCTTTGGTCTACCTGGACCACGCCTAACTGTTGTTTCATCCTCTTCATTTGATGAAATAGCTTCTTCCGAAGGACTCTGGAACTCATCATCATCATTGTCATTGCTGTTAGTCGTCGGTTCAACAAAATATGGATTTACTTCCTCTGCTTCTTCTGGAGCATGACTATTGATGCTTCTTGTCAAGCACCTAGACAGGTGAACCAAAAATGCGCAAATTCTTCACAATTGGCTTGCGACCGCTCCAAACTTCAAGAGGAGTAATACCGTCTTTGAGCGCCTGTGAAGAAGATATACATATTTCGTAAATAAGTTGCGGTTGCAACAGCCTCAGCCCACAATGGCTCCTCTATATTTGCATGGACCATCATACAACGCGCCATTTCAACAAGGGTTCTGTTAGCCCTTTCAGCAACACCATTTTGTTGTGGGGTATAAGGCACTTAATTGTCTTTTAATGCCACAGTCTTTCAAAAATTCGTTAAACTGATTGTTTACATATTCACCACCGTTATCACTACGAATTGCCTTAATTTTTCTTTGAGTTTGGCACTCAACCAAGTTTTTAAATATATAAATACCGACGGAAGGTACATTTATAGGACCGCACACATCGGTATGAATTAGTTCCAACAATTCTGTTGCATGACTTTTAACACTTTTTGGGAATGGTAATGCACAAATTTTGGATTTATTGCAAGTGTTGCAATTTATCACATCTGGAAGTCTTTCAGATCAATACCTTTCACGACCTCACTATTTGCCAAGTCCTTAAGACTTCGAAAATTCAAATGGCCATAACGATTATGCCAAACAATTGCCTTCTCTTGCATTGAAAATAAACGGATTGCCTTTATGTCATTAAAGAGAAACAAATTATCGCGCATATAAGCCTTCAATAACACAGCATTATTTTTCGTTTTAATCGTCGTACAATTTTCGTTGAACATAACCAAATGTCCATATTTCATAGCTTTGCTAATAGAAAAGAAGTTCATTTGAAGTGATGGCACATATAACACATCTTGCAACCTAATTTCTCCTTCGCTTGTCCTAATTAATACTTCTCCTTTCCCGGGTGACTCTATGAAATTATTTACTGCCAACATGATTTTTTCCTTCTTCGGTACAAACGACACAAACAAATTCTTATTAACGCACATGTGAGACGTAGTGCCACTATCCACACACCATGTATTTTGCGCTATCCTTTCATTGTGCATAGCTGCGAAAACCGAGTAAGAAATTTGCTGCTTACCATTTCGATCCTTGTTCTGATCCTCGGCTTTAGTTTTGCACTGCGTCACCTTATGCCCCCGCTTCCCACATTTGTAGCATTTTCGAGAGAATTTACTATTTTGCTTCTCTCGTTTTTGATCGTTGCTTTTGTCATTCGTTCCGGCATAAAAGGCTTGATTATTTCCGTTTCCTTCAGACTTCCCTTCAATTCTTTCAGATTCTTGCAGAAGCTTCAATTTCAGGCAATTTTCATTGCAACCACAAAACGCTCATACGAATTGCTTAAGCTCGAAAGCAATAGAATTACTTTTAAATCCTCTCCCAAATCGATTTTGATTTCAGCCAATTTATCAATAATTTCGACGAACGAATTGATATATTGTGTCATACTACAATTTCCCGAGAGCTTCAAATTTAAAAGTTTTTTGTAAAGGGACACTTTTCGAAGTGGGCCGCTTGATACATGCACTACGCGCAACTTTTCCTACGCCTCTCGCGACGTTTTTGCATTTTTTACATAATTTAATTGTGATGTATTTACATTTAAAATTATGCACGCTAATGCCTTTTCGTCCAACAAATTCCATTTAGCAGCACTTTCACTCGACGTTGTCTCCTGCTTAATTTTTCCACTAACGATGTTCCATATCTCCTGATATACCAGCACGCTTCGCATTTGTATGCACCAAACATCGTAATTTGCTTCATTCAACTTCTCAATCTGATATAGACTCATTTTTATTCTTTATTTCCCGTGCCTGGGCCCATAACCAATGTTAGAACATTAAAAGAAATAATGAATCCCACAATACTGAAAGTGATACACAACATACATGTGAACACGACAAACGTTTATTCAGGACTGAAGAAAAAATAACAATAGAATATCCTAGCAACTAAATACATATCAAGCAACAATTTGTCAAGGATATACTGATAAATAAGTTTAACAGAAGGATTCAACTTGCCTATTTCATCAGTTTCGTCCATCGTCACAACTGGGCGATTTGCGACTGCGATTTGCGACTGCGATTTGAGATTGCGATTTGCGCACGTTGCACTACTTGTGTGTATTTTATTTGGAGGTGTTTTGCTAGAAAGCAGTCTGCGATTGCGATCTTGCATTGGACGAACGAAAGCTATGAGCGACTGCGATTCGTGCCTGGGCAATGTTGTATATTGGCGCCATGATGACTGTGCTTTGTAGCTGTGAGATGGTGTGCATTTGCAAGAGGATGATTGAACACGGCAGCCAAAGGTGTTGAAAATCTTTTTTTTTTCTTTTGGTGGTGCTTTGGGAAAATATCTTTTTTTGCAATGCTTTTGCGATTTGTGTGAATGTAAAATGAAGGGGGGTTTTTCTATGAAAATATAACTAGTATGTTGCGCAGGTTGTGGCTATGCAATAGGTCTGTGAAGTTGGCACCTCGAGATGATTGTTTTTCCATGCAAATCGTTTGCCCATCGTTAGCCCACGTTTGCCCACGAAAAATTTTCGTTTGCCCACCTTTAGAAAAAAGTTATTAACAAATGTATTTTTTTAAAGATTGGGAGCCACTGAAACCCTAAATTTAGATTTTTTGCGATTTTATACGCTATTTCGTTTGCCCAGGTTTGCCCACTTTTCAATTTTTTTTTATTCGCACATTAAAATGCTTGTAAAAAATAAAAAATACAAATTTATAATTTTAATCGCGCAATTTGTGCAGATCGTTTGCCTTGCCCATCGTTAATACAGCATTGACCAACCTTCACTTTCGTTTGCCCACCTTTCAATTTTTTTATTCGCACATTAAAATGCTTGTAAAAAATAAAAAACGCAAATTTAAAATTTTTTTGTCCAATTTCCGCAATTCGTTTACCCATCGGAGGCCCATGTTTGTCCAAGAAAAAGTTTCGAAATTTTTTTTGTGCAATTTCCGCAATTCGTTTTCCCATCTGAGGCCCATGTTTGTCCAAGAAAAAGTTTCGTTTGCCCACCTTTAAAAAAAAACGTTATTAACAAAACAAGTTTTCCGGGGCGAGTTGCTAATAACAAATTTTCCATATTTATGCGCCATTTCAGGCTATTTCGTTTGCCCATCCTTAACACAAGATTGCCCAACCTTTAGTTTCGTTTGAACACCCCCCAATTTTTTTTATTCGCTCATCAAAATGCGGAGTCCGAAGCGTATATACCCAAGACTTGTACAGACCTAGTGGTGATAGTAAAAGTACCAACTGGCAACGACCATATGCATTAAGAATGGGTCTCCTATATGGCCAGTTCATAGGGGAGGTTGGCACTCATTCAGTTGGATCTTGACCATTCTCAAAATCAATTAACTAACCCATTCTACAAATATTTGTCGAATTTTTCAAGTCGCTAGCTTCATTTTATCGAAAGTTATCGCTTACTTGAAGTTTCACTTGCAGTGGAGGTAGGGGTTCCTTGGGTCGGATCTTGCTCATCATTGCCACCAACCAATTAGATCACTCTACAAACATTTAAACAAAATTTCAAGTCTCTAGCTTCACTCTATCGAAAGTTATCGCTTATTTGAAGTTTCATTTGTAGGGGAAGTGGGGGTTTCGTTGGTCGGATTTTACGTATTTTCAATATTAGCCAACTGGATCCTACTACAAACATTTGACCAAAATTTCAAGTCGCTAGCTTTATTTTGTCGTAATTTATCACTTATTTTAAGTTTCATTTCTAGGGGAGGTAGGGGTTCCTTAGGTCGGATCTTACCCATCTTTAATGCCAACTAACTCAATCTCACTTCAAACATTTGACCAAAATTTCAAGTCACTGGCTTCATTCCATCAAAAGTTATCGTTTATTTGAAGTTTCATTTGCAGGGGAGGTAGGGGTTCCTTGGGTCGCATCTTGCCCATATTCAATACCAACTAAGTAGGTCTTACTAGCAACATTCCACCAAATTTTTAACTCGGTGGTATCATTCTATCGAAAGTTATCGTAATTAAAGGAATATTTAATTTTTTGAAATTTGTAGGGGAAGTCGGTGTTCCTTTGATCTGATTATGCCCAACTTATAGAACCTTAAGCAGCTTCTTCCCTCAGGGTTACATGCCAAAAATCAGATGTCTACGTCAATTGGTTCAAGAGTTATAGATAAAAAACCTGAAAAGTAGGGTAGTACGGGGCTCTTTGTAAGAAAATTACCGTTAGTTTTCAACTGATCGATTTTATTTTCCCAGGAGAGTATAAGATTACCCTCACTAGCAATATAGCAAAGCTAGAGCTATTCTTGATTTTTTAATCGGGAGTTATAGTTACATTTAATTATTTTACATATGTAGGGGAGGTAGGCGTTCTCTTGGCCTGATCACACCCAATTTCAATACCATCCAACTAGATCATACTACTAACATTTGACCAAAATTTCAAGGCCCTAGCTTCATTCTATCGAAAGTTATCGTGCGAACGGACAGACAGACAGACATGGCTGATCATTTATATATATACATTGCTATACCTCCGGAGCCTCCTTTAAGGTGTTACATATTTTCGTCGTGACAAAAACAATATACCCTATACTATAAGTCTAGGGTATAAAAAAGCAAATTTAAATCTTTATTCGCGCAATATGTGCAATTCGTTTGCCCATCGTAGGCCCATGTTTTCCCAAGAAAAGGTTTCGTTTGCCTACTCTTCGAAAGAAAGTTATCAACAGAACAATTTTAAATTTCGCTAAAGTACTAAGCACGCTTAGGGGTTGTATAAAATATTCGTTAGATATGTATGTATTGCATTTGCTTTGAATTAGTAATATTATATACTTATACTTAATTTATATAATCGGATGACAGTTACTTTGTAGTCATTTGTGAATATTTATTGGTAAAATTTGTGAAGTTTCTTTACCTTGTAAATAATACGAAATGGTTTGCTGGGATAACCATTTCGTATTATTTACAAGGTAAATTGCCCAGATCAGATCGCGATATGATTTCAATTCGCGTTGAGGATATGGAAGATAAGCATCGCCCAGATGATGCGATAGCGATTCTTCCATAGGATAAATTTATGGACTATTTGTCGCTTTTTCGATAATTAGGATATATCATGTGAAAGAATCGCGATACGATTTCAATTCGGCAATCTATCGCCAAGATGACATTTTGCCAATTCACAATAAATACAATACAAAACAACGATTGTGTCATTCTCATCGTTTGTAGTCTACGAGTAGATAGCGCCACAGTTACCACTACTGACTTTGCAAACATGGGAACTTGGTTCGAGTCCTACAAATATTATTTGTTAAAAAAGATGGTATATAAATTATGAGCAAGGACATGTAAGATAAAAAAGGATGAAGATTAATTTAATAAAAAAAGCGATATAATTTTTGCTCTGGTTGACTCTCATCGCCAAAATTTCTTCTTCGCGATATTTTGTCAATTGTCAATGTATCCCCGTCGCAATTCGGTTTCTTGTTGCGGACTCGTTTCGCCAAAGTTTCTCCTGGAGGTTTCACTTTCGGTAACTATTTTTCCCGGGATGACTGCCGCGATAAATTGGTGATATCCCCTGCAATGAATTTATTTTATCTTCCAAGGCGAATCGCATTCTTATCTTGGAAGATATCAATTGTTTTCTGGGTACGGATAATTATCTAGTTTCTTTAAATTCCGTTTAGAGTTCATCACTTCCTTTCTTTATTGCAAATCCAATTCAATTTCAATTTTTTAACAAACTTTATAACGTTTTTTAAATGCGGGAATTTTATTCGAGACCTTAAAATACTGTTATATTTATTTTTGCAAGGTTCGAACAAATAATCAGATGCCTTTAATTTTGAACTTTGAACTTTGCAGACCTAGTGGTTGTAATGAACACCTTTTTTTTAATTTTCGCGCGCACCCATCACTTGGCGTCAACTTCATGTTGGCTCAGTGATGAGTGACGCGCGTTGACAGCCGTCAAAAGCTGGAGTTGCTCGTCACCCGCCAACGCCATCGGAGGGTAATACGTCACCCTATTGTGCCGCATTTGGTCAGCCTATGGTCACATATGGCCACACTTACGCCCTCTTGCGACGGTTGAAATTGCTGGGGGATGCTACTGATGTTGTTGATGCCAAGGACAGGGTTCAGCTGCTCCGGCCACAGGTCCAAGAATATCTAAGAGCTGCACACGCTAAGAACGCGGCCCACTATAACCTGCGCTCTCGTGAGTTTGAATTCCAGCCTGGGGATGAAGTGCTCCGCCGGAACTTTACTCAAAGTAAAGCGGCGGATCACTACAATGCCAAGCTGGACTGGAAGTTCGTCAAGGCTCGCGTGGTTAAAAAAGTGGGTCACGGCCGTTACCTGTTGTCGGATCTGCAGGGCAATGAAGTTGGCATCTTCAGCACTAGTGACATCCGACGTTAAGTTCCTCAGCTTCTTTTACTTGGCAGGCCGCGCAAAATAACCTGCCCTGTAATGAACACCTTTTTTTTTTAATCTTCGCGCGCACCCATCACTTGGCGTCAACTTCATGTTGGCTCAGTGATGAGTGACGCGCTTTGACAGCCGTCAAAAGCGGGAGTTGCTCGTCACCCGCCAACGCCACCGGGAGGGCTTTACGTTTTGGTCGGAAAAAGAAAATAAATCTCTGCGATCGGGTTTCGCCGTCACTTCCAGAGTGTGTTTTGTTCTCCCTCGCATCGCCAGAGAGATTGTGTCGAATCGGCTACAAAAATGGTGTTACAAAACACCGGCGATCGGCTGAATTTTTGAGCGAGTTGCCCGGGTCGCCGTGTCGTATCTTTTTTTTGTTTGCGCCGGCTATTTCTCGCGTCCACTCTGGAGTGGCTATCACCCACACGCTGCATCGGCATGGATACTCAAAAGTAGGCTACGGTTTAAACCGCCGCGCCGGTATCTGGCCCGTATTTGGATAGCAATTCGGGTGTCACAAAAACCGATAGCGTGGATATGCGTGTCGGCTGTGACGGCCTCGAGAGCGCTGGAGTCCTTACCGACCGCCTGTGCGACCGTTGTTGGTGATTTGGAGTGCGGATGCTGTGTATCTGGTTGAGGTGCATTCGTGTGGAGTTGCCACGAGACTATAAATTGCACTTGTGCGGAAAAGAATGGAGATTCATAACAACAACAACAACAACGGTAGAGCTGCCATTTAATTTGTGACCATCCGACTGTCAGATTTGCAAGTGTTGCCGCGTTTAAGATTCCTATTGTTTTGCAAACAATATATTTTCTAATTCAATTTTCAGTGCGTAACGTAAATTTTTTTTTTCTACTTTTGCTTTCATTTAGAGTTTTGTTCTTGCTTTTGGTTTTTCTTTATTTATTTTTCTTTTTAAATTTAAATAAGCTGCAGCTGCTCCTGTTTTTCTGCGGTGGCCATCCAGGATCTCGGGTAAGTGCTGTATAACCAATATTATTAGTAATTTTTCTTTTCATGAACCCTATAATTTCTCTTCTGTTCAATTTTCGATTTTGTTTTCATATTTTTGGTTCCTTTTGTTGCGATTGTTATCGATTTATGGTTAGATTCCTTTCAAAAGAATAAATAGTACTATGTATCTGAATTGTTAAACCTTTTCCTCTAAGGAAATCTTTCCAAACCCCTTTCAGGTTGATGAAGACATGAGGTAAAGGCCTCATGCCTTGTTCCGCTTTGGGAGGTCTCAACATTTTTGCCGGCCATGGGACCTCATTGGTTGGGTTTGTTTTGTATTTCATGGGTTAAGAGGTCAAGGGTCCAAACCATCTGGGCCCGGAGCGTGTAGCTTGAGCCGGTCGACGGCCATTGCCTGCACTTTTTTTCTAGTTTTCCTGAGTCGTGGGACTCAGTTTTATCCTTTGTTGTTTCGTCTACCCCCAAGGTACATGATATATGTTAGCATTGTAATGGCTGGGGCAACGAGCGGGCAAAAACCCCGCCCACATCTCCCGAACTGAGCTGGAACAAGCATGTGCCGCCGTTCAGCTCGTTGAGGAGCATTCGCTTTTAGCGTCGCCGGACCTTCACGGTCCTCTCGGCAAACTTCCGGTTCCGTCCCCAAAACACCATCTGGTGAACCAGCTTGCTCATTACAAAGATTGGCGCCCAATGTGGGGCACACTTCTGGTCAGGTCAAGGACTAAAAAGGAACTCAACACTTTGACTTTTTAGTTCTTATACCTAGTGGTGCCCCATGATGCACACTAAGGCTGCCTGTTCCAAGGCAAAGTCCATTTGTACTTCACGTACCCATTTTCAGGCAGCTTGGCATCCCATACAGCTTTCCGTCTTTCCCGTAGAGTAGCTTCAACCCTTATATAACGTAGTTTCTAGCTTCCGGTATCAACAGGTCGATCCTTTTTCTTGTCTTTTGTCCCGGTGGTTTTTGCCACGTACTTAAGGCCTTCAAGCAAACTCTTGAATTACTAGCTCTCGGAGCTTCTCTAGACTAGGCAGAGTTTCCTTGAAGTGTCCTTAGTACCTTCCTGTGGAAAAGGATCGACCTTCACATCAATACTTCACTTCCGACATTGCAGAATTTCATCTTTGAGATGCACAGCCAGTAACAGGCGAACATATTCGGAAATCGGCAAGGTTTGCTAGTATCGCACCTCAGCTGGCCGAATGTCTGCACTTGTTTCTAGCTGATCATCTCACTGTTGGAAACTGCAATACTTTTGCTTTTGTTTTTATTTTCTTTCTTTTTCTCCTACAATGCCGCCGGCTAGCTCATGCAAATTTTGAATTGCATTTCCATCACTGCAAAATACACGCTCCATTTATTTTGTGAACATCAACCTGATCGGGACGGGGAGTTCCAAAAAGGAAAATCCCATATCTCTCTATCGTTTCTGCTTATTGCATTTTTCGTATCGTGTTGCATTCATGCCGTAGTATAGGACCGAGAGGGTCGCTACGGGCAGTTATCAAATTTCATTTTTCAAATTTATCGTTTATTATAAATGCTCAAATTTTGTCGGCTTATTGTTTTATCTGGCATAGTTCTGAGTTATACATTTTTTGCTTTTTTGATATTTTTACATATTTCGTGTGGCTCGTTTGTTTTGAGATACCAAGCTCGTAGCATTGTAAGTTGGTATTTCAATTCATTGAAAAGTACATTTACCAAGTGTCTAATATCGCTCTTACTCTTTCCAAATCATTTATCGTTCCAAATTCTTGCAACTCGACATTCGTCTCAGTTACACTTGCACTTACATTGTTTGGCCTATGTATATAAATGCACGCCTAAACTTGTTTTCCTGCCTAGCTACGTTGTTGTTGTCGTGCGCTGCATCCCAAAAATTTCAGTTGAGTGCACTCATAACTTATGGTAAACCTCTCAGCATTTTTCTAGGCAGATGCTATTGAGTTGTAGTTGTAGTTCAGGTAGCATTGGGGCGTGCGTCGGGAGGGATTTGGTTATTTTGTACATATTGTACATTGAAAACACAATCGAGCAGCATTTGGACTTATTTATTTGCAATTTGGTAACCATCTTTTTTTTTGGGTGATTTGTATGCGCCTTCATTCATTGATCGCTTTCATTATTAATATAAAATAGCAATTATGATTGGTTGGCCCGATTGTTTTGGGTGACCTGACCCGTATTTTAAAATTTACTAAGTATTTATCTTTCTCTTTTAGAGACAATTCATTTAATTGGGCTATTGAATATTAATCGTGCCCACCCTCTTTTTCTAATCTATCGTTACATACCTTCATTTGCCTTTGCGATTAGCTTTTAGTGTTCCTACTTTTGTTTGTTAGGAACGAAACACATAGTACGTTAAACCTTAGTTTTTATTATTATTATTTTGTCTTACAATTGCGTCATATATTGGGCGGTATGGTCGGTCCGGTCCCCTGTTGATCACGAGGATCGGACTCGCTGCTCCATATGTAATAATATTTTTGAAGAGCGGAATGACGCATCGGTGACCCCTTGTGGTCACATTTTCCACACATCATGCGTCCTGCGGTGGCTCTCACGACAAAATTATTGCTTTCTATGCCAGCAGCCAATTCAGCCGCATGAAATTTTTAGACACCATCAATCTCAAGTTGATCACTCGTATGGAGCAGCGAGCCCGATTCGAGGTGATCAACATGGAGAGCAACAATACTTTAGACATGAGCCTGAAGCTCTTCAGACACACGCAGAAGTGGAACGTGGATCATATCCCAGTCAGGCGTGGGTTTGAGATCCTGTTTCGCCTGCTCTGCGACCACAACTTCGACATGAAGAGCCACAAACTTCTACATTCCAGCAGGGGGTGGAAAGCGTGAGCTCACCTCTTGGGAATTCAGCTTCTCAACTTCTTCCGGATATTTTTCGGTGTTTTTCCGATTCCTTGAAGGCATACCAACTTTTCCACGAGCGATTATCATCTGCTTCAGAGCCTTCTTCAAGTGATAATCCGCGTATGTCGATTCCTCCAATTGCTACTGCTGAGCAGCGGAGCAAAGTTGTTGTTGCTCCAGTCGGAAAAGTTTTTAGAATTATCTCCGGCTGGGGTTTATGTTTCGATGGAGAGGGAGTGTAAGAGTTCATCCGTCAGGTTGAACTCTTCACTGACCCCACTCTAGGGGCGGGGGAACTACGACAGCTTGTGCCTTGGCGCACACCTCCTCTTTGAAAAGGAGGCAGTGACTTGGTTCCGGTTTGCAACCAGCTGCAGGAGTCGGTATACGTGGGACTCACTGAAGGAAGCACTGATAGAGTGGTATGGCGATCGTTATGACGATGAGGATCTCATTCATGAAATGAGGTGCCGTCGTCAAAGTCATGGCGAGTTGTTTGATGCTTTCGAGGAGAGCATCCACGTACTCAACGACCGCTTGTCTTCAAAGCTTCCTGACGAGGAACTGACTCGCATTCTTCGAAGGAACCATACCATTCGCCATACATTTAATTTCATCTGACATCAATGTGAGTCACGTTCCTTGTCAGAGAGTGAGTCGGCTGAAGCCCGATGAAATTTCGGAGGATGAAGAGAGACTCGATTCAGCAGTGGAGGAGTTTAGATCTTCTTCCACTTGTTGGAAATGTAGAAATACCGGACATACCTATGTCGACTGTATGGATGAACCTAGGTTGTTCTGTTTCGGTTGCGGGGCTCCCGGAGTTTCCAAACCGCACTGTTCCCGGTGTGGCAAAGCACGCAATTCGCAGGAGACCTCGCATGCACCGGAGGTATCGAAAAAGAATGCTGTGCCAACTGCATTTGAACACTGTCCAGCTATTAGCCCTGCGGTTGGAGACTCCGTTAACTCTCAGGAGCAGAACATCCTATCTTCTTCCAAACAGATTGACAAACACTTACCTGACTTGTCATTTAAGACTGACGTTGCGACACAAACCCCAGACTTGCAGTTACTACCACCACTCAAGTCTGGGACGTTCAATTCGGCCGGTTCATTGGTCACTGAGTCGAATTCTATCTCCTCCACTAAGGAAGTATCATCCAGTTTTGGAACACCACCACCACTTATCCACTACAGTCACAAGCATGAGCGTGTGAAAGAGTACGAGGCAGCTCGTCGTCGAATTTTCCGGGCCGACGAAATAAAACTCAGTCGCCCAAAACGTTCGACTTTGCGCCGACGAAAGTTCTGGCGGAAAGTTAAGGCTAATCGACGACTTGTTTGTTCTGGTATTTTTAAGGCCGCCCTCGTGATGATATTAGACCATAGGCTGAGGTCCATATGCTTGGTACCTCAGTAAGTGGCCTAATTGATACGGGAGCGTCATTCAGCGTTATTGCTTCGGATTTTGCCAAGCAGTTTCTGTTGAATTCCAATCATCCTTGGGAGAGATTCCGTTTGGGGTTGACAACAGCCGATGGCACACGTCACTCTACAGTTGAAAGGATTTCCACACCCGTCACCTTCAGAGAACGTACAGAGACCATCGACTTTGTCATTATTCCAACCCTCACTCAGAATGTCTACCTCGGAATCGATTTTGTGCGCAAATTTGAACTTGCTCCAGCACTTTTCAATGACTCTCAATATTTATCAGCACTGTCTGCAACCCCTGAAAATATCCCAGTCAATCAACATCCCTTGACTGCGGCTCAACAAGCGAGACTCAATGCAGTCATTGCACGTTTTCCGTCCTCTTCTGCGGAAGGCTTAGGGCGTACAACACTTGTATCTCACGCCATCGACGTCGGAGGCAGTAAGCCAATTAAGCAGAGGCATTATGCGATCTCTCCCGCCGTCGAAAAGCTTCTACATGCGGAAATAGATCGGATGCTTGCAATGGGTGTCATTGAGGAATCTCAGAGTGCTTGGTCATCACCAGTCACCCTGGTAGTCAAACCTAATAAGGTTCGGTTGTGCTTGGATGCACGCAAGGTCAACGAGGTAACGTTGAAGGACGCTTATCCTTTGCCACTCATTGAGGGTATTCTGAGCCGCCTCCCAAAGTCCGAATTCATATCGAGTGTGGACTTGAAGGATGCGTTTTGGCAGATTCCTCTCGATGAGGCGTCAAAGGATAAGACTGCCTTCACCATTCGCGGCAGGCCGCTGTATCAATTCGTTACAATGCCTTTCGGACTTTGTAATGCTCCCCAGACGATGCAGCGCCTAATGGACCGCGTCATTCCTGCGCACTTGTAACGAACGGTTTGGTGGGCATCCGAAGATGCCCGTGGGGGCGGAGCCTAAGGTAGCATAATGACCGTGAAGGTCGGGCCGTGCCATCTAGCGAAGAAAAAGGCCCCTCAACGAGTTAAGCAGCGGCCTATGCTTGCTGTAGCTCAGTTCGGAAGATGTGGGCGGGGTTTTCGCCGCTCGTTGCCCCTGTCCTTTACGTATTAACAAAAATTCATAGGCCTGGGGAAGACAACACAAACAGGGGAGGTAAAAATGGGGGAAAAAAATAGTCGATAAGTATGGAATGGTTGACGGACGGATCAGACGCCACACGTTCGCACCTGGGTCCGGGTGTAATGGGACCCTCGACCTCTGGTTTTGTACCACCAACAGATCACTACTCATCAGGTGCTGCCTCGATCTGCTGGTGGGAGCAGCACTACCAGACCATAATATGGTTCATTACAGATGGTTCATTACAGGGCAGCTTCTACTTCGAGGCCTGCCAAGAAGAAGAAGCTGAGGACAACGTGTGCTGCTAGAAATAGAAAAAAAACGAGCTGGGTACCGGAGTCAGCCGAAAACCATTGTGGAGGGGAAAAATTAGCAAACCAAAAAAAAATACTACATTTCTCAATTATTCAGATGATCAACAGGTTACAAAGAATTCTGAGGCCAGCAGAGGCGCAACACTTGTAACGGACGGTTTGGTGGACATCCGAAGATGCCCGTGGGGGCGGAGCCTAAGGTAGCATAATGACCGTGAAGGTCGGGCCGTGCCATCTAGCGAAGAAAAAGGCCCCTCAACGAGCTAAGCAGCGGCCTATGCTTGCTGTAGCTCAGCTCGGAAGATGTGGGCGGGGTTTTCGCCGCTCGTTGCCCCTGTCCTTTACGTATTAACAAATATTCATAGGCCTGGGGAAGACAACACAAACAGGGGAGGTAAAAATGGGGAATGAAAAGAAATATTCGATAAGGATGGAATGGTTGGCGGACGGATCAGACGCCCTAGCGGTTGAAGCTGGGTCCGGGTGTAATGGGACCCGCGGCCTCTGGTTTCGTACCACCAACAGATCACTACTCATCAGGTGCTGCCGGTGGGAGCAGCACAACCAGACCATAATATGGTTCATTACAGGGCAGCTTCTACTTCGAGGCCTGCCAAGAAGTAGAAGCTGAAGACAGAGTGTGCTGCAAAAACGAAAAAAAAAAGAACTGGGCTCCTGAGCTAGCCGGTAACCATTGTAGGGGAGAAAAATAGCAAAGAGAAAAAAAAATACTACATTTCTCCATTGTTCAGATGATCAACAGAGTCCAGAGAATCACGAGGATAGCAGAGGCGCAAGACTGCATTCCTTGCAATAATTCACTCATTACCTCTGAAAACTGTTGAGCATCTCAACAATAGAAACAAATGCAATAATGTAATCAAAAATATTAATGAAGTGTAAAGACAATCCTGGCAACAGAAAGGTACCCAAGGCTCCTCCGCGCTTCGTCCGGTCACCGAAGATGCTCCAAATGCCGGCAATTCAAAGCATTTATGGAGGCCTTAGGTACGTGGCTAAACCACAAAAGACAAACACAACACCAGGAATGCCTTCTTGAATTGAAACTAAAAAGATAAACTACTCTATAGGAAGGATGGGGGTGCTACAGAGGAAAGCACAGCTACTTGAGGGAAAAATACGTTAAGTAAAGTGGCTAAGTCCTAAGACTTAGAGCAAGTAGCCTTAATGTGCTTGTGGGGATACAAATCGGTGGAAGGACCAAAAAGGAACCCAATGAGGTCCTTCTTAGTCCTGTTCTTGACCAGAAATGGGTCCCACGTTGGGCGCCAAATATGTAACGGACGGTTTGGTGGGCATCCGAAGATGCCCGTGGGGGCGGAGCCTAAGGTAGAATAATGACCGTGAAGGTCGGGCCGTGCCATCTAGCGAAGAAAAAGGCCCCTCAACGAGCTAAGCAGCGGCCTATGCTTGCTGTAGCTCAGTTCGGGAGATGTGGGCGGGGTTTTCGCCGCTCGTTGCCCCTGTCCTACGTATTAACAAAAATTCATAGGCCTGGGGACGACAACACAAACAGGGGAAGTAAAAATGGGGAATAAAAAAAATAGTCGATAAGGATGGAATGGTTGGCGGACGGATCAGACGCCACACGATCGCACCTGGGTCCGGGTGTAATGGGACCCTCGGCCTCTGGTTTCGTACCACCAACAGATCACTACTCATCAGGTGCTGCCTCGATCTGCCGGTGGGAGCAGCACTACCAGACCATAATATGGTTCGTTACAGGTGGTTCATTACACACTTGCGAACCAAAGTGTTTGTCTATTTGGATGACTTGTTGGTGATTTCGTTAACATTTGATGAGCACTTGCTACTACTGCACGAAGTAGCGCTGTGCATTAGGAAGGCAGGCCTGTCCATAAATATTGAGAAGAGTAAGTTCTTCATGAAGGAAGTTCCTTATCTTGGGCACATTATCGGTCACGGAACCATCAGTACTGACCCCAGTAAAATCCAGGCAATTACTGACTTTCCTCAGCCTACGACGGTTCGACAACTACGTCGTTTTCTAGGTATGTGTGGATGGTACCACCGCTTTGTCCACAACTAGGCGGCAGTTACTGCCCCGCTGACAGACATGTTCCGTAAAGGCCGTGGTTTTGTCTGGACAGAAGAAGGTCTATCGGCATTCAATAAGCTAAAGGAATGTTTAACCACGGCACCTGTGTTACACAATCCGGATTTCTCGCGTCCATTCGCCATTCACTGCGACGCGGGTCAAGCAGGCGTTGGGGCTGTGTTAACGCAAACCACCGATGACGGTGCGGAGGTGCCAATAGCTTGTATGTCGAGAAAACTAAATTCTGCCCAGCGAAACTATACGGTTACGGAACAGGAATGTCTAGCGGCAGTCCTCGCTGTCAAGAAGTTTCGCGCATATGTGGAAGGCCAAGAGTTCACAATAGTCACATCACTCAAGTGGCTAATGAATCAGTCGGACCTGAGCGGCAAACTGGCTCGGTGGGCCTTGAAGCTGCAAGGCTTCAAGTTCTCCATCCTCCACCGCAAAGGTAGCCAGAATGTAGTCCCTGACACCCTGTCTCGAGTCCACTGTGCAGAGTCTCTAACTGCGAGTAGCCCTTTTGATGACTCCGTAGAAGTGGATTTAGATTCTCCATATTTTAAGTCCCCTAAATATTTGGACCTTATGGACCACATTACCCTGAACCAGAATAAATTACCGGATCTAAAGGTCTCTGATGGATACGTGTACAAACGAACAGAGTACGCGACCGGAGATGAATTACAGGACCAACTATCTTGGAAGCTCTGGGTTCCAGAAGAGCTTAGAGTGGACTTGCTGAAGAGAGCGCATGACCATCCTTTGAGCGCTCACGGAGGTATTAATAAGACGCTAAAACGCCTCCGTACGTTAATCTTTTGACCCAAAATGGCTAATCAGGCCAAAGAATACGTCTCTTCGTGCGATATATGCAAGTGCACCAAAGCTCCCAACCAGTGTCTTCGATCACCAATGGTAGGGCGATTCACCTCCGATCGCGCATTTCAGCGGTTTTACATGGATCTGTTAGGTCCATTTCCGAGATCCAAATCGGGTAATGTGGGAACTAAAGTTCTTTTGGACCATTTATCCAAATTCACTTTTGTGGAGCCCATCAAAAAGTTTACAGCTGAGATTCTGACAAGTTGGCTCGAAACTCGGATATTTCATATCTTTGGGGTGCCAGAGACCATAGTGACGGATAATGGCGTACAGTTTAAGTCTCACGCTTTCAACTCGCTGTTGGATCGATATGGTGAGAAGCACCTCTACACCGCTTTTTACTCGCCGCAAGCAAAATGCTTCTGAGCGAGTCAGTCGATCCGTTGTGGCAGCAATTCGGGCGTATATACAGTATACACCCAAATCAGCGAGATTGGGACGTGAGACTTTCCGCTATCAATTGTGCGTTGCGATCAGCACACCATGCCGCCAGTAATACGTCACCCTATTGTGCCGCATTTGGTCAGCCTATGGTCACATATGGCCACACTTACGCCCTCTTGCGACGGTTGAAATTGCTGGGGGATGCTACTGATGTTGTTGATGCCAAGGACAGGGTTCAGCTGCTCCGGCCACAGGTCCAAGAATATCTAAGAGCTGCACACGCTAAGAACGCGGCCCACTATAACCTGCGCTCTCGTGAGTTTGAATTCCAGCCTGGGGATGAAGTGCTCCGCCGGAACTTTACTCAAAGTAAAGCGGCGGATCACTACAATGCCAAGCTGGACTGGAAGTTCGTCAAGGCTCGCGTGGTTAAAAAAGTGGGTCACGGCCGTTACCTGTTGTCGGATCTGCAGGGCAATGAAGTTGGCATCTTCAGCACTAGTGACATCCGACGTTAAGTTCCTCAGCTTCTTTTACTTGGCAGGCCGCGCAAAATAACCTGCCCTGTAATGAACACCTTTTTTTTTTAATCTTCGCGCGCACCCATCACTTGGCGTCAACTTCATGTTGGCTCAGTGATGAGTGACGCGCTTTGACAGCCGTCAAAAGCGGGAGTTGCTCGTCACCCGCCAACGCCACCGGGAGGGCTTTACGTTTTGGTCGGAAAAAGAAAATAAATCTCTGCGATCGGGTTTCGCCGTCACTTCCAGAGTGTGTTTTGTTCTCCCTCGCATCGCCAGAGAGATTGTGTCGAATCGGCTACAAAAATGGTGTTACAAAACACCGGCGATCGGCTGAATTTTTGAGCGAGTTGCCCGGGTCGCCGTGTCGTATCTTTTTTTGTTTGCGCCGGCTATTTCTCGCGTCCACTCTGGAGTGGCTATCACCCACACGCTGCATCGGCATGGATACTCAAAAGTAGGCTACGGTTTAAACCGCCGCGCCGGTATCTGGCCCGTATTTGGATAGCAATTCGGGTGTCACAAAAACCGATAGCGTGGATATGCGTGTCGGCTGTGACGGCCTCGAGAGCGCTGGAGTCCTTACCGACCGCCTGTGCGACCGTTGTTGGTGATTTGGAGTGCGGATGCTGTGTATCTGGTTGAGGTGCATTCGTGTGGAGTTGCCACGAGACTATAAATTGCACTTGTGCGGAAAAGAATGGAGATTCATAACAACAACAACAACGGTAGAGCTGCCATTTAATTTGTGACCATCCGACTGTCAGATTTGCAAGTGTTGCCGCGTTTAAGATTCCTATTGTTTTGCAAACAATATATTTTCTAATTCAATTTTCAGTGCGTAACGTAAATTTTTTTTTTCTACTTTTGCTTTCATTTAGAGTTTTGTTCTTGCTTTTGGTTTTTCTTTATTTATTTTTCTTTTTAAATTTAAATAAGCTGCAGCTGCTCCTGTTTTTCTGCGGTGGCCATCCAGGATCTCGGGTAAGTGCTGTATAACCAATATTATTAGTAATTTTTCTTTTCATGAACCCTATAATTTCTCTTCTGTTCAATTTTCGATTTTGTTTTCATATTTTTGGTTTTGTTGCGATTGTTATCGGTTTATGGTTAGATTCCTTTCAAAAGAATAAATAGTACTATGTATCTGAACTGTTAAACCGTGGCTTTTCCTCTAAGGAAATCTTCCCAAACCCCTTTCAGGTTGATGAAGACATGAGGTAAAGGCCTCATATCTTGTTCCGCTTTAGGAGGTCCCAACATTTTTGCCGGCCATGGGACCTCATTGGTTGGGTTTGTTTTGTATTTCATGGGTTAAGAGGCCAAGGGTCCAAACCATCTGGGCTCGGAGCGTGTAGCATGAGCCGGTCGACGGCCATTGCCTGCACTTTTTTCTAGTTTTCCTGAGTCGTGGGACTCAGTTTTATCCTTTGTTGTTTCGTGTACCCCCAAGGCACATGATATATGTTAGCATTGTAATGGCTGGGGCAACGAGCGGGCAAAAACCCCGCCCACATCTCCCGAACTGAGCTGGAACAAGCATGTGCCGCCGTTCAGCTCGTTGAGGAGCATTCGCTTTTAGCGTCGCCGGACCTCCACGGTCCTCTCGGCAAACTTCCGGCTCCGTCCCCAAAACACCATCTGGTGAACCAGTTTGCTCATTACATGGTGCTACCCAAAGCACCAATTGGCAACGACCTTATGCATTAAACTAAAGGTTGGGCAATCTTGTGTTAAGGATGGGCAAACGAAATAGCGTGAAATGGCGCATAAATATGGAAAATGTGAGAATTTGTTGTTAGCGACTCGCCCCAGAAAACTTGTTTTGTTAATAACTTTTTTTCTAAGGGTGGGCAAACGAAAATTTTTCTTGGGCAAACATGGACCTACGATAGGCAAACGAATTGCATAAATTGCGCGAATAAAGTTTTAAATTTGGGTTTTTTTTTTTACTAGCATTTTGATGAGCGAGGTGGGCAAACGAATCTAAAGGTTAGGCAATCTTGTGTTAAGGATGGGCAAACGAAATAGCCTGAAATGGCGCATAAATATGGAAAATTCGAAAATTTGTTGTTAGCGACTCGCCCCAGGAAACTTGTTTTGTTAATAACTATTTTTCTAAGGGTGGGCAAACGAAACTTTTTCTTGGGCAAACATGGACCTACGATGGGCAAACGAACTGCACAAATTGGACGAATAGAATTTAAATTTAATTTCGGGGGTGGGCAAACGAAACTAAACGTTGGGCAATCTTGTGTTGACGATGGGCACACGAAATAGTAGCGTAAAATGGCGCATAAATACGGAAAAAATGTTGTTAGCAACTCGCCCCGAAAGAATTGTTTTGTTAATAACTTTTTTTCTAAGGATGGGCAAACGAAACTTTTTCTTTGGCAAACATGGGCAATCGAATTGGACAAATTTCGCGAATAAAATTTCAGATTTGCGTATTTTATATTTTACAAGCATTTTGATGAGCGAATAAAAACAAATTTGGGGAAGCGCAAACGAAAGTAAAGGTTAAGCATTTCTGTGTTAACGACGGACAGACAAGACAGCGTGAAATAGCGCATAAATATGGAAAATATTAAAATTTGTTTCTTTGCGACTTGCCCCAGAAAAATTGTTTTGTTAATAACTTTTTTTTTGGGTGGGCAAACGAAACTTTTACTTGGGCAAACATGGGCCTCCGATGGACAAACGGATTGCACAAATTGCGCGAAAAAAATTTAAGTTTGCGTTTTTTTATTTTTTACACGCATTTTGATGTGCGAATAAAAAAAAAATCGAAAGGTGGGCAAACGAAAGTAAAGGTTGGTCAATGCTGTGTTAACGATGGGCAAATGAACTGCACAAGTTGCGAGATTAAAATTATAAATTTGCGTTTTTTACAAGCATTTTAATGTGCGAATAAAAAAAAATTGAGAGGTAAGCAAACGAAAGTAAATGTTGGGCAAACCTGCGCTAACGATGGGCAAACGAAATAGCGTATAAAACCCCAAAAAATCCAAATTTGGATTTTCAGTGGCTCCCAACCTTTAAAAAAATACATTTGTTAATAACTTTTTTTCTAAAGGTGGGCAAACGGAATTTTTTCCTGGGCATACGTGCGCTAACGATGGGCTAACGATTTACCTAGTTTGCATGAAAAAACAATCATCTCGAGGTGCCAACTTCACAGACCTCTATGCAATCAAGGATTTTTATATGTTCGTAAGGAGAATGTATGGAAAGAGACGGATACACTGTAGATGTAGAGTCCTTCGGTGGCAGCAAGGACAAGAGGGGGGGGGGGGCAAAAGACCTTTTCCATAGTCCTCAACATGGGCGCCCCCTGGTAACGGCAGTGTTTCAAACCGCTGACGGCCAAGTTTTAGCGATAAGACATTTGGAAAAAGGCAGATAGCTGTAGCCTGAATGGCTAACCAACACCTAAGCGTCTCAGGTTTAGTAGGATGGAATGACTTGCGTAGTTGGAGCTGCAGCATAGTTGTGTGAACTCCAGCACGTTTATTAAACCATCTGAAGCAGCTATCTTCCGAGGCCATCCCCTGAATGGGGTTAAGCGACGTGCTGACAACTCGTCCTTGCAAAAACCACTCCATGTCAAGAAACCTGGAACAAAAGCCTCGGATTGGACTGTTCAACAACGACGACCACGCAAACGACTAACGGATTATTCTTTCGGGTCCTGGAATGTACGTTCCCTGAACAAACCGGGGGCCGAGAAGGCCCTCCTTCAACAGGTCGAAAAGTACAAACTGAGCATTACTGCAGTCCAGGAAACAAATTGGCTTGGCAGCGAGATCAATGACAAGAAATCGCACACAATTTTTACAAGTGGCAAACCATCGGGCCGCAAACAGTTTGGAGTAGCATTTATAGTGAACAATCACCTCAAACCGCATATTACTGACTTCAAACCCATAAATGAACGGCTGTGTGCGATTCGCATTAAGACTCGATTCATCAATCTCTGGCTCATCAATGTGCACGCCCCCACTGAAGTTAAAGAAGACGTAGTAAAAGACGAGTTCTACGCCCGCCGTGAGACTTTCTTCGACTCACTTCCAAGAAACGACGTCAAATTGCTGCTGGGAGACTTTAACGCGAAAGTCGAAAATGAAAGTTGGCACCGGGGGACCACTGGAGGCCACAGTCTCCATGAAGAATGTAACGACAACGGCCAGCGACTTATCGACTTCGCCTGCAGCAGGAATCTAGTCGTAAGCATCGACGCATTCACAAGCAGACCTGGAAGTCTCCAGACGCACATACCGTCAACCAAATTGACCACGTCCTCATTTGCAGGAGATGGGCATCTAGTGTGGTGAATGTCCGTTCCTATCGAGGAGCAAACTCAGATCACTTGGTGAAGACAACCTATAGATGCAGAATTTCCTCAGTGCACCAATCGAGAATCAGCCCTCCCAAAATCTTTGCGATTGATAAGCTTCTGAGTGATGCTACAGCGGTGGCGTATACTACCGCCTTTGAGGAAAGACTATCACCTATGCTACACAACATCAGCAACACAGGCGTCCATGGGTTCTGGGAAGAACTCAAGGGTACCATCAAGGATGTCGCAGAGAAGGTCGTGGGATACAAAGCCCGGCGAGCGCGAAATGACTGCTTCGACGAAGAATGCAAAAATTCACTTGACGCGAAAAACGAGGCCCACAGACAATGGATTCAACAAGGAACCAGAGCCAGAAGAGAAAAATATGACGAGCTACGGCGAATATCGAATAGAACAATTAGACGTAAGAAACGTAAATACTTTGACGAGCAGTTGCTGAATATAAACGAAAACTTAGCTAATAGGAACACCAGACAAGCGTACAAACTAGTAAATACAATTAAGAACGGCTACCAACGCAGGACTAGCCTTTGTAAGGACAAGGATGGAAACATCATCAGCGACACCGATGGCATTAACAAACGATGGGCCTCTTATTATGAAGAGCTTCTGAACCTACCATCTAACATCCCCACACAAGAAGCTCTCGACGATATTGTTGATCTAGGCCCATCCATACAACCCCCGACAGTAGAGAAAGTTGATCTCGCGTTGCGCTCACTAAAACGAAATAAAGCGCTGAGCGTTAACGAGATTCCAGCTGAACTGCTAAAATTCGGTGGAACGAGTCTAGTTGATGCCATACATCAATTACTCCTGCGAGTATGGGAGGACGAGGAGATCCCAGACGATTGGCGCAGAAGCATCATCTGTCCAAAAAGGGAGATAAACTGCGGTGTGAGAATTACAGGGGCATATCACTATAGTTTGTACGTCCTATAAAATTTTGACGAAAATTCTGGAAAATACAATAGAATAAAACAGTACGCAGAACGAATCATTGGCGAATATCAAAGCGGTTTCAGACCTGGTCGCTCCACAACCGACCAGCTCTTTACGGTCAAACTGATACTCCAGAAGTGCTGGGAATACAACGTAAACGTATACCAAATCTTTGTCGACTTTCAGTAGGCATACGACAGTATCGATCGTGGAGTACTGTACAACATCAGAAGAACTTCTGCATACGCTTGATACCGCTGCAAAAGAAGTTGGGTTACGTATCAACGAGGGTAAAACTAAAATAATGATGCAATCGACGACAAGGACACCTTCACAATCGAGCATCAATGTGGGGGACCTCAACATCGAATTCGTGAACGATTTCATATACCTGGGCTGCAATTTGTCAAGGGACGCCAACGATACTGACGAAATCAAGCGACGGATACAGTTAGCTAATAAGACATTTTTCTCGGTTCTCCCCATAATGAAATCGAAGCATGTACACAAAAAAACGAAGCTCCGCGTGTACAAAACCATTATACGACCAGTGCTATGATATGGCTACGAAGCATGGATCCTAACTCAAGCCTCCGGAAACATGCTACGACACATTTGAACGTAAGATTCTGGGGCGAATTTTCGGGGCTGTTTGCGATCGAGATGGATGGCGCATCCGGTACAACCATAAGTTGTATGAACTGTACGATGAGCTGGAGGTTTCGAAAATCGTCAAACTACAACGACTTCAATGGGCAGGACATGTACAACGAATGGACGATGATCGCATGCCAAAGACGACGATTCGACGGAGGGAGACTGCGAGGACGACCAAGATCTCGTTGGGAGAGCTCAGTATATGTTGACGCCGCGCAACTACTAGGCTTCCAAAATTGGAGGATGCGGTCACGTGACCGAGACAATTGGAGGACGATCCAGGCGGCCAAGGCCCGACGTCGGGCTGTCGCGCCACGATGATGATGATGATGAGATCCACAAGCAAAATAAGCTTGATAACTTTATATTTATTATTGACCTTAATACCAGGTTCATACAGTTTCGAAAATTTAGCCTTAAAGGAAGGCGCCTTTTGCATAAAAAATATGTTTGAAGTGTACAACTTTACTGAAGACTTCATTACTTTCTCGAATGCGGAAATATGCATTTAATCTTTGCATATGAGAAAACAAAATTAAAAAATCGGTTCTTAACGCAAAGAAGTATTGGCAATATAGCATTAACGGGCTTGTCCATAGTAGGAGTAGTTTCCGGTTTTGGGTATGGTGCGTATCACAGGTCAAAATAAACAGTTTAAATGAACAAATTGTGAAACTAACCGAAAACATTGGAGGTCTTCATGGTATCGTAATGGGCAACCTACAAAGAGAACAGGAACTTTATAAACACTTAAATAATGACTCAGTGGTCTTAAATTCCATAAGTAATCAAACATCTATTCTATTTACAATAAACTCAATTCAGAGCCATTTGAATTATTTAAGTACAAAGTACACAGACAACACTAAAATTAACATCGACATGAAAAAAGAAATAGAAATTCAAAAAAGGATACCTAGTAAATCAGAAGAAAAGTTACCCCCGACTGAAAACTCCGAATTATTGTGCTTTTACCAACCGGTTTCATACATTTTCAATGACATTCTTTTGATCTTTTTGAAGGTTGAAAGATACTTTCAGTATAAACTTATTTCCATTCCTGATAGATCTAATGACATAATTGATGTCACGTTCGATCTAATTCTTGATGAAAACAACAAAACTTACTTCCTAATCGAGTGCTGAGAAGTTAATCAAAAACGACATTATAATTTATAAATCTCCTATAATAAGCAATATGGACGACATTTGTTTAAAAAATTTGATTTATAATCGAGCTATTCAAAATTGTACAATACAATAAAATTAAAAGGTATGAATCCGCTGTATTCAAAAATAAAATCACCCAATATTCTAATTTATAAAGATAATATGTCAGTATTTTGCAACAATTAAGGAATTAAAATTATTCATAATCCTGGAATATTTATATTAGACAAAAATTGTATTGTGGTAACCCGTCATTATAAATATAAAGTTTCTCATATTCTCATTTCAGAATTAACTGCAAATTATTATTCTATTCCTATTAATTTTGAAGAAATTAAAAAAAACAATCAAGTTTCGTTAGCTGAAGAGAATTTCGACACTAATATAATAATGATATATGCAAAGGAAAATATTGTACCTATTTTTTCATTAGTCATAATAGTGATTGCGTTCATAATTTTCTTTGGTTTGTTTTGTTGTAAAAAATCCCAATCAATGCAAATAACTAACCACCAACCCAGTCATAGTAAAGGTTCCCACGATGATGACATCTCCTAGGTTATAATTGTAGAATTTTTCGCGCTGTAGGAATCCCGAAATGTCGGGCGAGCTGGAGCATGTTCCAGTAATACGAGTGGGTGTGTTGACCTTAAGTGGACAGAAGTCTGACGCGTCAAGTTGTTCGGCTATGCTAATCCCTGTGGCATCGTTGTCGAGGTTACAGTGCCACAATTGTTGTTGTTGTAGCAATGCAGAAATTTAGTTTCAGTGTGTGTGTCATAAAATCTGCGCGTCAGATTCAGTTTCCTCCGTAGGAAGTTGCAGAAACGCAGCTACTTCGATGGGGTTCTCCCAGAGCGCTATAGGTGTTAGTTGCGTTGGTGCTGCAGAGCAGTCGAAGATGTGCTCAACGTCGTGGGGAGAACTGTTGCATTCCGGACAAGTGTTTTGGATGCTGTGGTCGATTGGGACAAGTATGAGTTGAGGCGCGAACACCAGCCTGAACGGAGCTGTGCGAGCGTGGTACTAGTCGCTCTAGGCAGGATTCGTTCATCCGGTGAGATGTCTGGTGGTTGAGCGTCAAGTACTTTGTTGTTATTTAGGACCACAATCGACGTATGTACTTCTTCCTTGTGCAGCATAGCGATGGCAGATTTATAGCTAGCGCTATCGAAGGGGAGCCTCTTAAATCGTTGGACTTCCCTTTCGAGTTCCCTCAGATTTCGCCTGATGTGTCGTGGCGGTGGGGTTCTGTCCATACGGTCAAAGTTCGGGTGATCATTTCGGTAGTAACCAACAAGATACTGCTTTGATAGTAGTATGTTGTGTTTTCTAATGGGCATAGTTTTGGTCTCTTGGTGGAGGTGGTCTTGATGAGACATCAACAGACAGCCTGTGATGGTGCGTAGGTCTGCACTTTGACAGGTCTGAATTTGTTTCCAATTTGTGTCACTCAGATTTAGTGTCCACACTGGCGCCGCATAATTTGCTACAGATCTGCCGATCGCTTTGTAGGTGGTTAGTAGGGTCTCTTTACCCCAGGAACTACCAACAAGAGCCTTGAGGACCTTGTTCATGCTCCTCATTTTGTTAGTTACAGTAGATGCGTAGGTTGATAATGTTGCCATGCTGTCCAGAGTAACGCCAGGGATTTTTGGGTGGCTTGTGGTGGGTATTGTGAGACCGTCTACTGAGATGTTCAGCTGCATCTTTACTTCTTTGGTCCAGGATGTGAATAGTGTTGCGGTGGATTTTTGAGCTGATAACTTCAAGTTCTTGCTGACGAAGAAAGTGTTAACTAAGTTTAGGTATTCATTTATCCTAGCACACATTTAGGTGATGTCGTTTCCTGTTGCTAGTATAGTGCAGTCGTCGGCGTCAGAGATCAGTCAGAGATTAAACAAGGTCGGTGACAGGACTCCTCCTTACAGTGCCACAATTCGTGATGGGCGTTAAAGTGACCAAGTAGGAAACGATATTGGCCAGCTAGCAGTGGTGTGATATTGCCGTTTACATGCATTTCAATTGCTGAATAGCCGAAGCGCTCCAAAATGTGAACGCAGGCATTGATACTGTATCTCGAGGGACAACTGGATACAGGTTGGAGTATAAACGTTGTTGATTTCATTATCGATAGTGCCCGACTGAATGGCAATGACCTGTGCCTCCAAGGTGTTGTCGGCGACTGTCATGTCGATTTCACGATATGATACTGATTGGTGAATTAGAAATGCAATTCCACCACCAGCGTTGGACACTCTATCCTTTCTAATGATGTTGTAATTGTCATAGGAGTTGATGGACGAATTCGTGTTAGTGGATGTTCACACTGCGTGCGATGCCGAGCCGAGCCGAGCCGGGTCGAGCGATGCGATGTGGTGGGTGTTCACATTGCACGCCGTGCGATGCCGAGCCGAACGATGGCTTGCGATGCAAAGATGATCCGAGCGATGGCTTGCGATGCAAAGATGATCCGAGATGTTCACTGCACGCAATGATGGAGAGTAGAGACCAATTTAGTTCAAGGAATAGGTTTGACATCATGTCGTTTGTGCTTGACCCAGTAAATTTATGTCTGTTTGAAAACAGTGCTCTAAAAATGGAAGGGCGTCGCTATTGGGTGTATCCCATTAATGAAGAAAGGCCCAGTGTTGGTGAATTTCATCATCTCTTCCGCGACCTCAGACGAGAGGTTTCACTTGCGGATTGAGCAGCGGCGCACCGCTGTGTATAAACGCAAAAATCGGCAGCCGCGGCGGCTTTAGGACGATGAATGTATAAACCGCTCGACTCGCCGTTGCGGCCACCGCCGCGGTTTGTGGAGCGGCGAAATTGCATTTGAATTCAAACCGCTTGTGAAACCACGCCTTCTAAACGCGACCTTATTACGGTGATAATAACCTTTCATTTGAGCCATACTGAATCAAAACCGGAGTCCAAAGCGTATATACCCTAGACTTGTACAGACCTAGTTGTGATACCAAAACTTCCAACTGGCAACCGCCATATGCATTAAAAGTGAATTTCCCATATGGTCAGTTTGAGCTGTGGGTGTGGATCCAATGAAAAGTTTCATCGTTCATCCATTCGAATTTTGGATATTTACGTTTGAACTAACGTTTACAGTAAAGGTTGTCGTTCATTCAATAGGATCTTGCCCATTCTCAAAATCAACTAACCAACCCACACTATAAATATTTGTCGCATTTTGCAAGTCGCTAGTATCATTGTATCGAAAGTTATCGCTCATTTGAAATTTCAACTGTAGGGGTTCCTTCGGTCGGATCTTGCCCATTTTCAATACCAACCAACTAGATCATGCTGCAAACATTTGACCAAAATTTCAAGTTTCTAATTTCATTCTATCGAAAGTTATCGTGCAAACGAACAGACAGACAGACAGATATGGCTAAATCGAATCAGGAGATGACCCTCATAATTTCCATGTATACACTGCCACACCGCCGCGCCTAAAAGTCTAGGGTATAAAAGCAGACATACATGCATTTTTTTCAGTGTGATCTTACATCAAATATTACTTTACAGCTCGTACTTGCACCATACTGGCTCCAAAAAGCTTCACATCGCAAAGCCCATAAACTCCATCGCAAAGCCCATTAAATTCCATCGCAAAAAATCAGCAGCCGGTACTCGCACGAAAAAGCAAAGAAGTTTGTAAAAACATCGGGCCATCGCTCGGCTCATCTTTGCATCGCGCGCAGTGTGTACACTCAAAGCGTGATTCCATTTAAAATTGAAGACTTTCCATTTTCTTGCTTTAAAAGCTTGTAATCGCATTGCATCGCTCGACCCGGCTCGGCTCGGCATCGCACGCAGTGTGAACATCCACTTAAGCTTCGTCTCCTGGATAGCTCTAATCATGATGAGGTGTCTATCCATGAAGTCCGATAATTTTGCAATTTTCCGCTGTAGCCCATTGCGGTTAAGCTGTACAGTCGATACAGTGTTGCAATTCGCAACGGCTGGTGCAGGTGTAAGGTTGGGTTGCAATGAAATTTTATTGGTAATATGGTTCACTGGAGTGGAGGGGGGCTGGGAACTTGTGTACACACTAACAGGTGGTGGTAAGTTTAGGTGTTGCGTTGCCGTTGATGCTTGCTATCCTCTGAATATACATTGGCTCGCAGTGAGGGAGGAATTCCATTGTCGATGGTGTTTCAACCCGGAGCGATTCCTTAGGTGACACCAGTTGTTGCAGCATGTACATCTTACTGTGGTGGCGTGGGGATGCAGCGTTCTGTTGAATATGCAGCAAATCCAAGGACCCGGATTAGACCTGGGTTGAGCTCAATTCCGGCGCGTTGAAGAAGTATTGAGAGCAATAGCGCCGACATATGTTGCTTCCAATTTCCAGAAAAAATGGACAGTCAAAGTGTGTGACACACACAGAGTTCTTCCTCCTTGCATCGAAGGGGTTGTGGCAGCTCTTAGCCGTGTAACAAGGTTGTCTGTGTTACACGGGTCGCTCCGGTGCGTAAAACCGGCTGCCGCTGTATTATTATATACTCTGGGGGATAGCCGAAGCAGACCACTAACGTTTGGGTCCCTTTTCGCCCCCTCCCGGTCATCAGTGACTTCCAGATGTCGACTGATAATTGTCGACCTCTTTCTTCATCACTGAGTCCCGTGTTATTTCTAGCATTTGTTTGAAGCTGAGTTCACTCATGGCTTCTACACTTATCGTGTGGCGGCCTGTGATCCTCAACCTCGTGCTAGCCAGTGCTGGACATTCGCACACAATGTGTGCTGCCGTCTCGGCCTCCTCCAGGCATAGCCTGCAAACGTCATCTTCCCCGATTTTCATCTTGGCCAGATGAGCCTTAAAATTACCATGCCCTGTGACCAAGGCAGTTATCCAGCTTAGGGTACTCCGTTTATAACTAAGTACCTTTCTCGCTTCCCTGCCTAAAGGGCTGGTCATTGCATTCCGAGCTTGTTTGCAAGTGACTAGCTCCTGCCATCTTTGTTGATGCATGGAGTCCATCCACTTCCCAACCTTCGCTCCAATCATGCCGTTCCCCAGAGCAACTCTGGGTTCTGGGCCAATGAAAGTTGCCGCAGATCCCTGTTTTGCTAGGGCATCCGCCGCCTCATTTCCTGTTGTACCTATGTGTCCTTTTACCCACATCAGCGTAACCTCATTTTCTGAGGCACACGTGTTGAGCTTCCGGACACACTCTAGTACCAGTTTAGAGTTTATGTTCGTCTGCTGCATGCGTCTGATCACCGATTGGTTGTCCAGTGCAATAAGGATTTTCTTCCCCCGCACCTGACCTTCAAGCAAGTGGTCCAACGCATGCAACAAGCCAAGCATCTCTGCCTGGTATACGGACACATACTCTCCTAGACTAAGCGCACATGCTAGGTTTAGCTCTTCAGAGTAAACCCCCGCCCCCGCTTTACCGTCCATTAAAGAGCCATCAGTAAAAATGCTGATGTCATTGTACACACACTCATTATGTATGTTTCCATCTGCAATGTGAGTCTTGTGTAGTCTTTCAACTACCGTACGTCTACTCATGCCTTCTACCGGCATTAGAGTCTCCCTGACCTCATCATGAATAATGTCTAGGATGCTCTTATGACCGCTGCTAGTTCCAAAGCGATGCCACATGGCATCCCTTTCCATGCGTATTGCCGAAAGCGCCGCCGTTTTCTTTATAAATAAGTCCAACGGCGGCAGTCCCAGCAATGCCTCCATTGCTCGCGTTGGTGTGGTGCGCATTGCACCACATATGCTTACGCAAGCTATCCTTTGTACCCCATCTAGCTTCTGCTTTGTGGTATTCTGCATGGCTTTTGGCCACCATACCACTGATGCGTAGGCTAGAATAGGTCTTACCATCATTGTGTAAATCCAGTGTGTCGCTTTAGGTGAAATTCCCCACCTACGAGCACACACTCTCTTACATTGATGCAAAATCCTTTTCGCTTTTTGGATCTTTTCATCAACGTGAACATTCCAAGTTAGTTTCGCATCTAAGGTAACTCCTAGATGCTTCACTTCCTTGGACACCTTGATTTCCGAACCAAAAAGCCGTAAGGGAGCCGCTGTAACTAGTCGGGCTTATTCTTACACCGCACATAACATAACATAAGAGAACACAAACAACCATGGCCACGGCCTATCCTTGTAAATTTCCATATCGTTTATAACAACAAATCCAACATAAAATATCTCGTACTGTACTATTTAAAATTGTCATTAATTAGGAGTTATCTTGAGTAGGTGCCAACATGCTTATAGAGCAGGCAGATCTACGGAAACAGCTCTACACGAACTTGTTAGAGTTGCAGAGAGAGAGAGATTAACAATGGCGGGATCGCTATGTCTACTTTTATGGATATAGAGGGTGCTTTTGATAAAATCTCCTTTACCAAACTAAGGAACGCCCTGACTGAGCCGGGAGTTGATTATATTATAATTAAGTGGATCGACTCTATGCTTAAGCAGAGGGTGGTAAATCTTAGCAGTGGATGTGACAGAATACGGGGTAAGGTAGTCCGAGGATGCCCACAAGGAGGTGTTCTTTCGCCTCTACTGTGGAACATCACCGTTGACAGTCTTCTCTGGAAGCTGGACTCGATGGGCGTACACACTGTAGGATACGCCGATGACTTGGCACTTACGGTCAGTGGAAAGTTCATGGACACAATTCTAGGTTGCATGGGACAAGCTCACAAAGTAACCGAAGAATGGTGTAAGAGAGAGAGATATCGCAGCCCCCAAATGTCGGATGCCGAAACTGAACGTTCCCTCGATGCACTGTCGTCTAATATTGATGATCTATTAGTGAAATTCCCTTCATCAGAAATCGTTCTTGCAGGCGATCTCAATGTCCACAACGTCCAGTGGCTTAGACACTCGTCTGGTACAAGCCCGGCTGGAAAAATGGTTGAACTTTTTTGTGATTCGTTTAACTTACATCAACTAGTTGATCTTCCAACTCGTATACCTGATAGACTCGGCGAAAGAGCCAATCTTCTAGATCTATTCGTAACATCCCATCCCGATAAATACTCAGTCTTAGTTGAAAGTCCATTAGGCATCATTGTTTAGTATCGGGTAGATTTCCCAACAACTTTATGCCAAGTAAAAACATACCATCAGCGAAAAGACTTCTATGGCATTATGACAAAGCCGATTGGACCTCCTTAAATAAATACATTAGGGAACATGACTGGTCCGATTGCTTCGCAACCAAAAACATCAATTTTATAAGCGAAAGCATTGTAAATATTGTATGGTTCGGAATGTGTTCATTTATTCCTCGTAGTTTCAAAAACCCTAAACCGATCACTACCCCCTGGTTTAATAGCCATTGCGAAGAAGCAATTAGGAACAAGGAAGCGGCTTTTCGCGCCTATCAACTATGTGGCTCTGCTGAACTCAAAAATATCTATAAATCCGCGCGTAACGCCTGTAAATCTACCATCAACATGGCCAAATACAACTTTGACAAAAGCATCAGGCAAAAAGTGTTTATTCAAAGGAAGGGTGACAAGGGCTTTTGGTCGCTCGTAAATGCAGTAAAAACTAACTTCACGTCTTCATCCGTTCCACCTCTTTTGTATGGAGACCAAGTGTACAGCGAGTCTCAGGATAAGGCCAATCTCTTTGCGGAGATCTTTGCCGCAAACTCGTGCCTCCCATCCACAACTCAAAAACCACCATCCATTCCATTGTGTGACTCAAGGCAAGAGCCCCTACATTTTCGTACAAGACAGGTATTCAAAATTCTTTCAAGACTCGACATCTCCAAATCCGCGGGACCTGATGGTATATCACCTATAGTTCTCAAACATTGCGCATCCTCGTTAGCAAAACCTCTTCGTAAGTTATTCCACTTATCCTATTACACGGGTATGTTTCCATCTGAGTGGAAAATTGCTAATATACAACCAATACCCAAAAAGGGTGATGCCAGTGATCCCTCGAAATACCGGCCAATTGCACTCACATCGATCCTGTCAAAAGTTTTTGAAACACTTGTTAATTCTCAATTAATCCATTATCTAGATTCACACCATCTTATAAGCGATCGACAGTACGGATTTCGATCTGCTCGCTCCCGTTCCTGCGGCAGCCGGTTCTTCGTACCGGAACGACCCGCTCTTCGACGGCCAAGAGCTGCCAAACCCCCTCGATGCAAGAAGAACTGCAGTATTTGAACCATCGCTACCACAACAACAACAACATCTGCTCGCTCCACTGGGGACTTATTGACATTTCTCACCGAGCGTTGGAATCGCTGTATCCATCAATACGGTGAGGCCAAAGTCATTGTTCTAGATATCTCCAAAGCTTTTGACAGAGTTTGGCACTCAGCACTCTTGGCTAAACTTCATGCTTTTGGTCTTGACTCCAAGCTCATCAAATGGATTGAAAGTTTCCTGCATGACCGTTCAATCCAAGTCGTCCTTGACGGAGACCAATCGAGTCAGTATACCATCAATGCCGGAGTTCCGCAAGGCACTGTCCTCTCTCCAACCCTCTTTCTCCTGTTTATCAATGACCTTTTGGGTATAACTTCCAACCCAATACACAGTTTTGCCGATGACAGTACTCTTGGCTGCACGTACTCTTTTAGTACCGCGACTGAATCTCGTAGGAGCACAACATCTACTAATCGGGATCGCATGTATGATTCATTAAATGCGGATACATATTTCAAAAATCATCGCTTGGGGCGAAGCAAACTGCGTAGTGTTCAATGCTTCCAAAACCCAAAACTGTCTTATTACCAATAAAGTATCTGCTCCACACACCTCACAGTACATCCTCGTCGACGGTGTGAGTATTTCTGACTCACCAGCGCTTAATATATTAGGTCTTACCATCTCGAAAAAGCTTAATTGGACTGACCACATTTTTTCCATTGCGAAAAACGCAATGAAATGCCTGGGCTTCCTAAATATGGTAGATGCAAAAAATATTTCACGCCATCTGATTTAGCGCTAATATACAAGAGTCACATTAGACCGAGACTCGAAAATAATTGCCATTTATGGGCCGGTGTGGGTCGCACTGCACTGTCGGCATTGGACAGAGTTCAACGAAAGGCTTTCAGACTTATTGGTCATGACGATATAGCTTCCCGGATAGAACCACTTCAGCACAGACGTGACGTTGGTTGTCTATCACTTTTTTATCGATACTTCAACCGCCGCTGCTCTGCTGAAATAAGTAGTTTAATTGCCGATGTTGCATTTCCTGTACGCAACACCAGGCAGTCAACTCGTGCCCACCATCTTACCATCGAAACTAGTGTCAGCCGAACCGCAAAATTTTATGACTCTTTCGTATACAGAACAACTCGAATGTGGAACGCTTTACCATCATCTGTTTTCCCCTGCAATTTCGACCTGCAGAAATTTAAACAAAATGTCCACCGTCATCTAATTTCGTCTAATCCAGCTCAACCCATCCCCTTCCTCTTACCTTAATTCCCTCACCTACCAAAGCTATGCTATTGCATTAAAGGGTATTCCCTGAGCTTTGGTGTTAACATAGAAAAAAAAAAGTAATGAGCAAGAGCTAACCATAAACGCTAGTAAATCAAACACTATGACTTTTACTCGTAAGAGGAAAGACATAGAGATAACTCCCTTACGGCTTTTTGGTTCAGAAATTAAGGTGTCCAAGGAAGTGAAGCATCTAGGAGTTACCTTAGATGCGAAACTAACTTGGAATGTTCACGTTGATGAAAAGATCCAAAAAGCGAAAAGGATTTTGCATCAATGTAAGAGATTAGGTGGGGAATTTTACCTAAAGCGACACACTGGATTTACACAATGATGGTAAGACCCATTCTAGCCTACGCATCAGTGGTATGGTGGCCAAAAGCCATGCAGAATACCACAAAGCAGAAGCTGGATGGGGTACAAAGGATAGCTTGCGTAAGTATATGTGGTACAATGCGCACCACACCAATGCGAGCAATGGAGGCATTGCTGGGACTGCCGCCGTTGGACTTATTTATAAAGAAAACGGCGGCGCTTTCGGCAATACGCATGGAACGGGATGCCATGTGGCATCGCTTTGGAACTAGCAGCAGTCATAAGAGCATCCTAGACATTATTCATGTCAGGGAGACTCTAATGCCGGTAGAAGGCATGAGCAGACGTAGGGTAGTTGAAAGACTACACAAGACTCACATTGCAGATGGAAACATTCACAATGAGTGTATGTACAACATCAGCATTTTTACTGATGGCTCTTTAATGGACGGTAAAGCGGGGGCGGGGGTTTACTCTGAAGAGCTAAACCTAGCATGTGCGCTTAGTCTAGGAGAGTATGTGTCCGTATACCAGGCAGAGATGCTTGTCTTGTTGCATGCGTTGGACCACCTGCTTGAAGGTCAGGTGCGGGGGAAGAAAATCCTTATTGCACTGGACAACCAATCTGTGATCAGACGCATGCAGCAGACGAACATAAACTCTAAACTGGTACTAGAGTGTGTCCGGAAGCTCAACACGTGTTCCTCAGAAAATCGGGTTACGCTGATGTGGGTAAAAGGACACATAGGTACAACAGGAAATGAGGAGGCGGATGCCCTAGCAAAACAGGGATCTGCGGCAACTTTCATTGGCCCAGAACCCAGAGTTGCTCTGGGGAACGGCATGATTGGAGCGAAGGTTGGGAAGTGGATGGACTCCATGCATCAGCAAAGATGGCAGGAGCTAATCCCTTGCAAACAAGCTCGGAATGCAGTGACCAGCCCTTTAGGCAGGGAAGCGAGAAAGGTACTCAGTTATAAACGGAGTACCCTAAGCTGGATAACTGCCTTGGTCACAGGGCATGGTAATTAATGCCGAGACGGCAGCACATATTGTGTGCGAATGTCCAGCACTGGCTAGCACGAAGGTGAGGATCACAGGCAGGCACACAATAAGTTTGGAAGCCATGAGTGAACTCAGCCTTAAACAAATGCTAGCAATAACACGGGACTCAGTGATGAAGAAAGAAGTCGACAACTATCAGTCGACATCTGGAAGCCACTGATGACCGGGAGGGGGTGAAAAGGGACCCAAACGTTAGTGGTCTGCTTCGGCTATCCCACAGAATATAATATAGGTAGTAATAATAGGAGTTATCTTTGTCGTCCACTGGAAAAATTGCAGATATCTCCAATAGCATGACAAAAAATTACATTACATGGAAAAGCGGGACAAACAAAGAAGATGCCCAAGCTAAAATTTTAAAGCCAAACCATTGACTTTCTCTCCTAAATGTGATATCAAACTTTGTCAAAAATGAAAATATCTACGCATTGCTAAATCACAAAATGTTCATTATGAGAGTATGTAAAAACTTTGATGGGAGTAATGAGTATACTACACTTGCGAGCAAAAATACTGAATCAAACCGAAAGCACGTGTATTTGTATGTATATTTTTAAAAGTACGTTATGTATCCCTACAAATCGTATGTCATTTGAAAGTTTGAGATCTTAGCTTTACAATGGCTGCGTTCCTGCGAGCGGATCAGGGTTTGGCATTTCTCAAATTCTTCTCCATTTGCTTTCCCCGCCGGTAAATTTAGTACGGACAACTGACACTTTTAGATCTGACAATTTCCCCTCTGGATCTGAATATTTTTCCGGTCAATTTCTAACATCAGCAATTTTGACAATTCTCAGATGTCACCGGCGCCTCTGTCACCAAAGCAACATAGCCAGTCATCCGTTAGCCAGCGTGCAAGGACCGCGCCCATTGATACCTTTTTTTTATCACCATTTAATGAGTGTTGTGGCGATCTTCTCCTTTTTCTTGTCATTGTCCCGTCCATATCATGTATTCATCTTCATCCTATACACTAGCACTCCAGTTGTTCCAAATTTTTCCTATTTTAGACCCCATTCCTTTGTTTGATTCAATCTTCCTATCTGTAGTTCCACTCCCCTATTTTCATCCATTTTTGTTTGTCGAGATCGCAATAGACCGAGCCTCCTACATGGCATGAATCGATGGTCGCGAAATAGTTTGTTTTGGTTTGTTTTTTTTTGTGTGTCGTGCTGACACAGGAATCGATCGTTGCGAAATTTAATATTGTTTATGCACTTTGTTTTGGTTTGGTTTTTTTTTTGTGTGTTGCGTGGACACAGAAACCGTCGCGAATGTAAAGAAAAGAGGAACGTGTACGTGACAAAAATCAGTCAGTTTGCCTATAGGGTAATTAAGAATTTGAAATAATTGTTTTCATAACATAGATCTGGTCTTCAACGTTCGATTTGTTTCCTTGAATTTTGTGAAGTGGCCGTTTACTGTTTTGTGGGCTCACCCGATCAGTCACGAACTGTCTCGCATGTCCTGTTTGTGCTGTTGACAGCGGACGCGTTGTCCTGCGCCACTTTCACTTGTTCGTTGTCCCGTCAAAATCAGCCGTCGTGGTTGTCTCCATTTTCATGGAAAATCCGTGTAGGTGCCGTGTCCCAATGTTCAAAAAGTTTTTATGGCGCTGTTTTTTTTTTGTTTCTACGACGTCCCGGCCCCGGCCTCGTCGCCATCGTTTGGCACATTTTCGTTCAACTGAGTGAGCTGCTTGCGATTTTGCCGGCGTTCAGCCTCCTCCAAAAAGCAAATGCAATAGCCAACCTGAGTGATGGAATGGAGTGTATTATAAACAAAAAAAAAAGAATCTACGATATCTGTTTTTGTGGAATCTGCTGTGAACTGTAGTGATCGGTGAACTTGTTAATGTTCCTGCCTATAAACTGTTTTCGAGTTCTGTTGCTTCAATTTTTGTTAATGTTACTGCCTATGAACATTTTCGAGTTTCTGTGGCTTTAATTTGTCAATGTTGCCGGGACAAATTTTTAATGAAAATAAAAAAAAAAAAAAAAAAAAAACAAGCGCTATGCTTGCAACCTAAATTTTTTTGAAAACAAGCGCAAGGCTTGCAACATAAAACTTAGAAAGAGAAAAATTATATATAGACACATACGACCAAGGATCTTGCAGCGTACATCAAAGAGTTCGGAAAAGAAAAAAAAGTTACAACCCGACAGGACAGTGTATTCTGGGTGGACATTTCGGCTCATATGTTACACAACTCAGCATGTCATCTATAATTACGTAGGTCAGGTGATTATTTTACTATTTAAGAGCGGCTAAGTTTCATATATAAATTCTGGAAATTTCATACATAACAAATGGATAACAATCTACACATTAAAATAATATAAGAATACATTCTGCCCCAGAACAATTACCCTTGAAATTACACAATTGAAGTTATGTGTATGATAAGAACATTTTAATGTTTTCTTTAATTTTTGTTTGGAAAAAGAGTATAATAAGGGAAAATAAATATGTTGATGTATAATATATCAAAAATGTCGTAACTCATTTATACAGGTGGAGGAATGCATCGGGAGTGTGAAAGGGGGGGGGGGGGTTTCTTTTCCTTTCTCTAAGATCGTTTTATTTGTCTCTCTTGTTTGTTTTTTTTTTTGCGAACCACCCTCAATTTCGCAGCTGTCCTAGCCGGGACACAAACAAAAATGAAACCGGAATATAGAGGGCTACGCCCGCAATCCGAGGGTTTTGTAGCAAGCACTTATTTTGGTATGTAAGTATCGGTTCCTTGCTCTTCTTGGTACCACTTAAATGGATAAAAAAAATGATAATAAAAATGTCTGACCCATCCTGTAGTATCTTAAATGCCCATTCATATTACGTGATTGTAATGAAACTTAGAACATATTATTGTCTATGGTGTTGGTTATCCTTGGACATCAGTACTTTTGATATCGGTCGTGTTTAAGAGATGCAGAGGTGCGCTAACTGTAACTATGGAAATAAGCTATTATTAACCTATTTTGAGGAGATATACAAATTCCATTATTTCCCGTTTTATATGCTATTCGGAACCCACCTTCCTTAAAGTTTTCATTTTTCAAAGTGTAACGGTCAAATTTAAAGTAAATGCCAAAAATAAAATGTACTCAACATTACCTCTCTCACAACACCCGACTTGCCTATACCAGTCGATAAACAAAATTTGACCTTAATTTCGCCCCACCTCCTCCCCTGCCCGTTATAGTTGGCCAACTACAACACATCGCCCCCTACCAATCTTTACCCTTTCATGAATGTAATTAACCCTAATATGTAACAATAACTGCAGTCCGCACTACGAAAAACAACTTGCAAGTAGTACTCGCACCTTCGAAGCCGGTAGGTGTATTTTTTGTATGAATAGTGTAAAAATGCCTAACTTTAAGTGAATGTACTATTATTAAATATAACATGATTGTAATGAAACTTAGAGACATTATTGCCTATGGTGTTGGTTATCATTGGCCATCAATATTTTTGACCCCGGGTGTGTCTAAGGGGTGCAGGGGTGTGCTAACTGAAACAATAGAAATGTACTATTATTAACCTTTTTTGATGAGATTTCAAAATTCTAATATTTTTAGTTTTCTATGTTAGTGAAATGCCGCTTTTCTGTAAATTTTCATATTTCTAAGTGAAACGGTTTCGAAATGCAAGGGGGGGGGGACAAACTCGGATGACATATTTTCCCCTCTCCCTCTTTTCCCGTTTCTTCAAATTTAAAAAAGATTCCAGAAATGGAATGTACTCGACGGTACCTTTCTTACGATACCCCACTTGCCTATACCAGACGAAAAAAAAATTTCGACCTTCACTTCCCCTCTATGGGGACCCCCCCTTAAAGTTGACCTATTACGACGTATCACTTTCTCCGGAGAATTATAGTACTTCTACATATTTTCACTAAATTTCATGCGTGTAGCTTCAGCGGTTCGTGAGATATTTCATGGACAGACAGACAGACAGACAGACGGACGCATGACCGATTTCATAAGGGTTTTGTTTTACTACAAAACCCTAAAAAAGAAATATGATTCGTCGTTAGCCATCATGCTGACCTGTTGCGATCGAGGACCATCTCAAATCTCACGTTGCGGTGGCGGTTTGGATAATGGGTCAACTTAAGTAAATTCGTGTGTTTTTTATGTCGCAACAGTGTTTTATGAATGAACGCTACCTGGAGCTAAAAAGTCGGAAAATTGAACATTTATGAATGGGCTCTTACAAGGCAAACTAACCCTATAAATGCATCTGCAAAGGGTTTTCAATGGTCAGTTGAATCTGGAAGGTCGATTGAATAAGTTTAAAGCAATAAAAGTCACAATTTTGTCATTCATGAGTATCACGCCTCAGCAGGCGGCTCAAGTTGTCGCCCTACTTTTGGAAGGGCTTACTCAGAGAACAGTCGCTCATCAGCTAGGAATGACTCAGTCTACTGTGTCAAGAGTGTTTCGGGGGGAAGGTAGCTACAATCAAAGACCCCGACCCGGCCGCTCTAGATGCACTTCCGATAGAGACGATCGTTTTATTGTGACAAGTATGCTACGAAATCGGCACCTCACGGGAGTTGACGTGCAGCAGGATCTGAGGGACGTTCGCGGAGTAGCTGTAAGCGAGTGGACAGTGAGGAGACGACTAAAGGAAGCGAATTTGACTCCAAGGCGGCCCGCCACAGGCCCAAAATTGACCCCACATCACCGACAAGCGCGACTCACGTTTGTCAGGAATCACTTAAATTGGACCCTCGAGCAATGGCGGTCCGTATTTTTCACCGACGAGACCAGGGTGTGTCTACATGGCAGTGACAGAAGAGGTCGGGTATACAGGCGTCCAGGTGAGCGATTTGCGCAATGCTGTATCACAGAAACGATAGCATACGGGGGCGGTTCGTGTATGGTGTGGGCCGGTATCTCTGTGGATTCAAAAACGGAAATTGTATTCGTGCCCTCTGAAGGCCGAGGATGAGGACTGACAGCCGAACGGTATATTACCGGTATTCGACGTGGCCCTGTTGTTCCCTACGCAGCATCTATTGGCGACAACTTTACTTTAATGCACGACAATGCACAATGTCACACATCGCGTCAAGCACAGCAGTTCCTGAACGAAGCTAATATTGCGGCAATTGACTGGCCTGCACGCAGTCCATTGAGCACTTGTGGGGAAGAGCTCAAAAGAAGAGTCCGACACAGAGATCCTGCGCCTTCGACTATCGACGAATTGAAGGAGGCCTTAATAGAGGAATGGAGCGAAATTCCTCAAGATACCATTAAAAAATTAATAATTTCAATTAAAAATCGAGTACAAGCTGTGATTAGAGGAAGAGGTGGTAATACCAGATATTAATAAATAAATATTTTTGTAATTTTTTAAAAAAATTTTTGTTTTATTTAACAAAAACCTGACCACACTCCATTTTCTAAAATCCCCATTTTTCCTACTTTTTGATTTCAAGCCCCACTCTTTTAAATTTTATCTTCAAATATTGTTAAAAATGGTATTAATATAAAGCTAAGATTTCAAGTTTTCAAATGATATACGATTTGTAGGGATACATAATGTACTTTTCAAAATATGCATACAAATACACGTGCTTTCGGTTTGATTCGGTATTTTTGCTAGCAAGTGTATATACCGCTGTCCTATTTATAAGACATGCGAGTTCAAGGCGATGTATTTTACAAAAAATCATGAATTTAGAAATTAATTAATAGTTTCGTTCAAAAAAAAACATTGATTATTTCCAGAAAAAAAAATTGGGAATTAATGGGTAAATACAGCTACAGGGCATACAAATATTCACGTGTATAATCTCGAAAACAATTTAAGATGCAAAAAAGTGGTTTGACCGTTTTTATGTAGTTATTATCGCTTGGCTGGCGTAATCTCGGCCCCTTTGGCCGGTATGTATACCCGCAACGGATACAACGCATCAAGTTGACGGATATGGATGCCTTGGGCAGGTGTTATGCCGGCATCCTGAAACTAATATAATTTAGTGGAGGTCGCCGAGCACTTTCCGCACTATTGCACACGTATGCAAAATTACGTATTTTTGCATAACGTCAATGAGATTGTGCGGCAGGTTTAATTGGGTGAGGGAAGTCAGAAGGTCTTTGGGTATTATACCGGTAGCCGACAATATTACAGGCACTATTCGTACACTGCCAAGATGCCAAAGTTGTTTGATTTCTTGGGCCAGTGCACTATAGTTTGCCCTTTTCTCCGCATGCTTTCTCTCGATGTTGCTATTATGGGGGATAACAAAATCGATTATGTATGCAGAGCGACTCGTCTTGTCGACTAGGAGTACATCGGGTTTGTTGTGGTCGACCAGGTGATCAGTGTTTACCTGGCGATCCCAGTACATCGTGAAGCGAGTGCTGTCAAGCACTGCTTGTGGAGTGTACTGGTAGATCGGTACGGTTTCACTGACCAGCCCGTGCTTGTATGCAAGGTGTTGGTGGATTACCTTGCATACAGCATTGTGTCTGTCCGTGTACTCTACCGGCGCCATTACAGAACAACCAGAAATGAGATGGTCAAGTGTTTCCAAAACCGAACCACACATTCTGCACCGGTCGTCATCCACCCTTTGTTTGCAGATATGCTTAAGATAAGCACGGGTGGAGACCACGCCGTCCTGAATGGCAACCATCGAACCTTCTGTTTCGGCAAAGAGGTACCCTGCACGAAGCCACCTGTTAGACAGGTGAAGATCGACAAATGGCTGCCAAAGGCAACTCGCATGTTTACCATGCATCGCCTTTGGCTTCCATTTGTCGATCTTCTCTTGGTCTGACTTCACCAGATTCAAAGGAGCAAATGATTGATCCTTTAAGTTTAGTGGAGTCAAACCATCATCTGCCTTGCAGACAGCATCATTGCAGAGCACTCGATGTTGCTTTGCCTCGGAAATAAGTGCGAAGTGAGTTGACTTGCTGATGATGTAAGTTGGCAATGTCAACTAAACCTCTACCTCCGATGTCACGAGGTAGGCACATTCGCTCCACTGACGATTTTGGATGTAACATTCGGAATTTGGACATCAAAACGCGTACCCCCCGTTCAATGTCCGCCAAAGATGTGACAGACCACGGGACTATTCCGAATGAGTAGGTCAGTGAAGGAATGGCATACAAGTTTATCGCACTTATTTTATTCCTTCCCGATAAGTTGGATTTTAACACCAATTTCAACCTGCGCCAGAACTCAACCAGCAGTCCTTCTCTCAAGTCATCAATGCTGGGATGTTCACCTTGCAGAATTCCTAGGTAAGTATGTATCTATAAAAGTCTGCCTCCGACATTGCACCTATATGGATATCATCCAAGGTGAAGCCGGGGTGCGGTGCGTGAACGCCTTTGCGGATGGCACGGATTCGACATTTGTCTAATCCGAAGTCCATCCGAATGTCACGGCTGAAATTTTCTGTGATCCGCAGCAGACTTTTAAGATGTGCATCGCTTCCCGAGTATAGTTTGATGTCATCTAAGTACATCAGGTGAGTCAGTTCGAATTTGGAAAACATTCCAAGAAGACCATGCTTGATCGTATAGCCGCACTGTCTAGCCGAATTCAAAAGTGATGAAAGGGGGTTCAGCGCCAAGCAGAACCAGAGAGGACTCAAAGAGTCCCCTTGGAATATGCCTCTTCGGATATGTACCGGTTGAGAGAGCATATTGCCTTCGGTTGATGGCACTGATAGTGTTGTGCGCCATCCTTCCATCACTTTTGTCTAAAAGTTGATTAGGGCAGGATCTACGCGGTACGATTGGAGGACCTCGATTAGCCAGCTATGGGGGATGCTGTCAAATGCTTTGGCGTAATCAATATAGCAGCAATACAGATTCCTGTGATTGCGAGTAGCTTGTCCTACCACAACCGAGTCGATCGTTAGTTGTTCCTTGCAACCCCTAGATCCGACTCGGCAGCCCTTTTGCTCCTCGGCAAGGATATTGTTCTGCTCAAGGTGCGTATAGATCCTGCCACTAATAATGGCTGTAATGTATTTGTACAGTGTCGGCAAGCATGTTATAGGCCTCGTTTCAGCAGGCGTCTCCACTGTTTCCCGTTTGGGTAACAAATAGGTTACACCTGCTGTGAGGAAAGGTGGAAATTCCTCAGGCCTATTAATCAACAGATTTATCTGTTGTGCGAGCTGACCACATATACTCGGGAATCGCTTATACCAGAAATTCTGCAATTTGTCAGGACCAGGCCCCTTCCAATTTTTGGACCGCTTAATAACTTCACGGACATCGGATTCAGTGACCTCGGCGAAAATCATACCAGGCAAGCTGGCATGGCGGGTGGTTTCGGTAGTGATCCACTCAGTATGTTGGGTGTGTTGAGCGGGAGTTTGCCAAAGTCCACCCCAGTATTGTTCCGCGTCAGTCACTGAGAAGTTAATAGTGGGGCTGGCTTGTTGGTTCTCATTGATAGTCTTGTAGAAGTTCCGCTGGCTTTTAGTGAAAGCAGCGTTCTGAACACGTCTGGAGAGGCTCAGCATGTATCGTCGGAGACGATTTGTGATTACTGCGAGCTTCTGTTTTAGTGTGTCCAGTACTTCCACTAAAGGAGTTCCGGAAGGAGTGGAATATTTACGGAGGATCTTTTCCACTTTTTTGTTCAACCGCCTACAGGTATTGCCAGCAACGTATTGAGTCAATGGGCCAATATCCTGTCGTAAGGAATCTCTCTTCCGCTCAAGACGAATCTTCCAGGCTGGTTCTTGTTTTTGTCTCACGCCGACAACGCTATCACGGATCCTCTGACCATGTAATCTGATAGCCGCCACTGCACCGCAATACACAAGTGATTGCAGTTCCAGTAACGTCGTATCAGAGCTGAGTCTGGATGCGATTTGCGATGCGCTGTCGATTTGAGAAAGAATATCAGGTGTTGCAGTAGATGTATGTAACCTGGGAATGCCAGGCCTGTGCAGAGGATCTATTTCCTGATATTCCAAGCAAGCTCTTTCATATTCGTCGTGAACTTCAGAAGAGGCTTCCACTTGGCGGTGAAGTAGTGTACTTCGTCTGGTGTTGTAGGTACTCCTGTGCGGGACAGAGTGACGTGATGGTGGTGGCGATGCCACATCCTGCCCCGCCGACTCTTGGTTTCGAGTTGCCTCTAAAACCTCAAGTCGAATTCTTTCCCTCGTCATCTCCGATATTGCACTTCTTCGCACAATGAAGCGGTATTGGTCTGAAACCCGCTGCATTGACACATGTGCAAATTGCGGAAATCGCTCGACGAACCTCTGATGTAGCAAGGGACGATATGATGTTGTCCCTTGTGAGAGTTCGATCTCGTAGTAGGCACGGATGATAAAAAGGTTCATTTCCTCTGTGCATTTCATCCGTTGCCTTCGCGAGCCTGCAGCTGTGGTCGCCTGGATACCAGGCGAAACATCAACCACAGGTGAAGGAGGGCTCCTCGATGGTGCTGGAGCAGTACCCGTTCTACCGGTTCGTGCAGGTGCACTCGCGGCAGTTGGTCTCCTTCTGGTTGGTGGGCGCACGCCCGTGCGCCCATTTACCACTGGCGACTGCCCCTCTTGTACAGAGGGGAAGCCCTCGCCGGAGGTCGCGGCTCCCTCCGACACTTGGGCAGATATCCCTGCCCGTCTTCTTCTGGACATGTTTCGTGTTTCCATTATATTTTTTCTCCCAAATGGGGTTTCCAGAGCCCTGTTAGCCGTTTTATAACGTTGCCCGGGGTGCACGTGGCATTAGATGTTTTAGCTCGGACGTAGGGTTGGCTTTCTACACCCCTTATGTATATTTTTGTGAAATTTAATTTTATCAATAGGATTATTAGTTACGGAGATAAAAGCAAAAAACTCAAAAAAGTCTTCATACAAGAAAGCCATGTGTCATCAACTGGTTAGTTAGTATGCTAGCTGGTATGATCACTTGTCTACGTCACAAGATACCAAAAGAAATAATACAAGAGCGCTAACATGAAAGGCGCAATCTTGTGTAGTTGAGTCATGGCTCGTGCCATTGGGTGGTGTGAATAGCGATGATTATGCTGCGTTGACACGCATTTCGATTGGGATGATTTTTTGCTAGTGTTGTTGTGGGTGCGAGATGATGAAGCAACATAATTGCGGTATTTTGATTGAAAATTATCATTGACATAACGAACAGAATGCTATCAGCTGGGATTCATACTTCATTAATTTTCCAACACTTACTATAAAAAAAAGGAAAAAAACATGAAAAATAAATGCTTCAATTATTGGGTCACTTCTTTTTCTTTACTTTATATACTCGTATAGGCCAGTCAAATTAAGCCAATTTTGAGGCTTTTTAATAATAATGAGGGAAATATCTGGAAATAATTTTAATCCCTTCTATAGATACTGAATGTGACTGAGGGGAGACATTCAACACAACAAAAATATGACAATCTAGAAAAGACCTTAAATAAAATCACGAAACAAATAGCGATAAGTCCCGCAAAGATGGACAAAATTGGTTCGGAGGCGAGACGCTTAATAAGTGAACGTAAACAGCTCCTCAAGGATCAAAAGAAGAATCGTAGACTAATCGCAGAGATAAGTAAACAAATTAATGAAAAAATAAGAAAACACAGAAATGCTGTCAGGACAAAGGTCATCAACGAGCATGTGGAGAAAACAGGTGGAGTGAAAAAAGCTTACCGAATATTGAGAGACAAAAAGCAGTGGTTAACCAAAATAGCGAAAAATGGAGATCGAGCAACGAAAAGATGCGACATAATACAAACAGCCACGAATTACTACCGACAAATTTACAAGGATGACGATACGAGCCTCAGAAGATTAGAACCAAAACCCGGAGAGAACCAAGAAGATGTACCACCAGTACTGAACACCGAAGTCGAGAAAGCAATCGATACACTAAAAGAAGATAAAATAAATAGCCAGGTGAAGATAAAATAACGAATGAAATCATTAAAGGACTGAAAGAAGCCATCACAGAGTATTTGGTAAACTTATTTAATGAAATTATAACAAAAGAAAATATACCAGACCAATGGACACAGGCAACTATTATTTTACTGCACAAAAAAGGCGACCCTGCGCAAATTGAAAACTATCGACCCATCACAGCTTTATTTCTACCTTATATAAAATATTTGCGAAAATCCTTCTGAACCGAATAACGATACTAATTGATGAAAATCAACCAAAAGAACAGGCTGGCTTTCGAAAGGACTTCTCAACTTTGGATCACATTATCGTAGTTCGACAGCTAATCGAGAAATGTAGTGAACACTCAAAACCATTGTATATGGCATTCGTAGACTATAGCAAAGCATTCGATTCTCTGAAACATGAGCATATATGGGAAGCCTTACGATTGCAGGGAATACCGTTAAAATATAATATATGTCTTATCAGAAGAGTTTATGAGACAAGTACGGCAAAAATTAGATTGGAGAAAACGGGAGAGTCGTTCAAAATAGAGAAAGGAGTGCGACAAGGAGACCCACTGTCACCAAAGATATTCTGTGCTGTATTGGAACATGTATTCAGAAACCTCGATTGGGAGAAGTATGGAGACAATATAAATGGAAGCCGACTACATCACTTAAGATGTGCGGATGATATAGTATTGTTCTCTGAAAATGCAAATGAATTACAACGAATGATCCAAGAGTTATCGTCACAAAGCAAAATCGTCGGACTTACGATGAATATGGAAAAAACAAAGATAATGACAAATAACATGAAGACTAAAATTGTGGTGGACAACAAAGAAATCGAATACGTGAACGAATATGTATACCTTGGCCAGGTAATATCCCCAACAAATCAAATGGAGAAAGAAATAGACCGACGAATTAGTTTGGGTTGGAAACGCTATTGGTCACTAAAAGAAATATTTAAAAGCGGAGATTTTTCACTGCAGCAGAAAAGCAAACTTTTCAACACTTGCATTTTGCCTACATTAACATACGGCTGCGAAACATGGGCGCTAACAAAGAAGAATTGCCAAAAGCTTCAAGTCTGCCAACGCCGAATGGAGAGAAGTATTCTTAACATAAAACTAAAGGATAAGCAGAAGAACTCAGCTATAAGAGGAAGAACGAAAGTTGTAGATGTGGCAAGGAGAGCGCGACAATCGAAATGGCGATGGACAGGACATATGACAAGAACTAAAAATGACAAATGGACTAAAGACATAATGGACTGGTACCCAAGAGATGCGAGAAGAAGAAGAGGACGACAAAAACGAAGATGGATAGATGACATTCGAAAGGTAGCGGGATCAACATGGAAGAGGATAGCGCTCGATAGAAGAAAATGGAAGGATCTAGAGGACGCCTATGTCGCTGCGACAAACTAATGTTACCAATAATAGAAAATAAAATAAAATAATAATATAAACAAAAAAAAGGACATTCATATAATCAATGAAGTTTAATATATATATTTAAAATGGAAAATAGCATAAAAAAATAATAATGTAAAATAAGTACAATAATAATATAATATAAAGAAAAATTAAATTAATTAGTAAAGATCGAATGAAGCATAAGAACTTATATGAATTGTAGATAAATTGTCATATAATAGCATTAGTAATAAAGGCTGAATTGAATTGAATAGATACTGAATACATAAAAACTGAGTTTGCACGGTCGTAGAAGGTGAGCTTAACTTTTGGAGGGCGAACATCCGAGAAATTTGAGCCTTTTTATACCCTTCACGGATGTGATAGGGTATATTAACTTTGTCATGCAGTTTGCAACGCACAGAAGGAAGCATCTCCGACCATATAAACTGTATATATTCTTGGTCAGTATGATGAGACGAGTTGATTAAGCTTTGTCCGCCTGTCTGGTTCTATACAAACTAGTCCCTCAGTTTTAAAGCTATCGAGCTGAAATTTTGCACAAAGCCTTCTTTCTATTGCACGCTGCAAATATGTCGGAACCAATGAAATCGGACCACTACGTCATATAGCTGTCATAGGAACGACCGGCTCAAAAGTCCGTCTTTGTGAGAAAAACTTTTTTATTTTCAAAGATATCTTTCTGAAATTTTGCACAAAGCTTCCTTTCTATTGCATGCTGTAAATATGCCAGAACCAGTGGAATCTAACCACTACTTCATATAGCTGCCATAGGAACGCCTGGTCAAAAAGTTGGTCTTTGTGAGGAGAACTTTTTTATTTCTAAATGAATGTTTCTCAAATCTCAAATTATTCAATAGTATCCTTTGCTAAATCACCCTGCCGAATTTGGTTGAAATTGGACTACTCTATCACATGGCTGCCATAGGAACGACCGTTCCAAAATCAAGTTTTTGTTAGAAAAACTTTTTTATTTCTGAAGACATCTTTATCGAATTTCATATTATTCAATCATATTTACTGCTAAATCACACTCCTAAATTTGGTTGAAATCGGACTACTATTTCATTTACCTCTCATAGGAACAGTGAAATCGGAACAAGTTTAACTACTAATTTCAAAGTAGCAAATGCACCGAAGGCTAGCTTGTTTTTAATATTATCGTTATAAATCCTAAACGGTTCCTCGGGTCGAAAAACCTTGCAGGAGTAAATTAAAGACCGTTGAATTCTGCGCTCAATGCACTCAAAGTTGAAATTCGGTTCAGTAGCGTAGTCAAAATCGATAGTGAAAAAATGACAATTTTCGAGGCTCCCGAGAAAAATCACACTTTTTCACTTTTCAAGCTCACAGATCTTTGCAACGGATCCTTCAAATGAAAAAGTTTGTCTGTTAAAGTTAGGGACAATTTGATTGTGAGCCTAACGTGGCCGATATTTTTCAATTCGGGCCATTTTTAGAGTAGCTATGAGTAAAAATTCAAAAATGAATGCTCATCGATTTATGCCTTAAAAGCTCTATCTCGGTAAGTATAACAGCTATAAGTTTTAATTTAGTCTCAAATTGTAGGTAAATTACTCCAGTTAAATAAAGTTTCACAAGATTTCTTGCGAGACCAGTTTAGGAGATACTGAAAAGAAACAGGACAAGCCAAACAATTAGGCACATTTTCAACATGGTGGCGGGGTCCGTGATGTTAGGGGGGAAATAGAAAACTCGAATTTTTAAGCAATGTACCAACTCAAACAATATATCAAAAATCGAAACTACCCTAATTAAAGCAACCAGTGTTATAACGATTTGACTGACCAAAGTAATTTAACCTTTGCAAAATCACCGACTTTTTTTTAATAAAAACGCAATTACTCAAAAACTAGCAGCATATTCCAGTAAAGAGTGAATCGCAGGTAATATCTTACCCTAAAAACAGAAAATAGCCTGTAGAAATCAGATAAACTGTTAATTAGATATGACCTTGGAAAATAAAATGAAAAAAGTGTGAACAAATTATTTTTTTTAATTAAAGGGCTGTAAATGACTCGAAATTTAAAAATTAGTATTATATAATATTAAAACAAATTGTTTACAAAACAGGAAGTTTTTATTTTTGATAAAATTGGTATAATATATAAGTGAAAACTCGAGAAAAATAAGATAAAACAGCAAAATGTTGATAGAGGGCTACATATCCTTCTTATTTTTTCGAGCTATATCTAATAAACAGTTTATCTGATTTCTACAGGCTATTTTCTGTTTTTAGGGTAAGATATTACCTGCGATTCGCTCTTTACTAGAATATGCTAGCGGGTATAGTTTTTGAGAAATTGCGTTTTTATTAAAAAAAAAGTCGGTGATTCTGCAAAGGTTAAAATACTTTGGTCAGTCAAAATGTTATAGCACTGGTTGCTTTAATTAGGGTAGTTTCGATTTTTGATATATTGTTTGAGTTGGTACATTGCTTAAAAATTCGAGTTTTCTATTTCCCCCCTAACATCACGGACCCCGCCACCATGTTGAAAATGTGCCTAATTGTTTGGCTTGTCCTGTTTCTTTTCAGTATCTCCTAAACTGGTCTCGCAAGAAATCTTGTGAAACTTTATTTAACTGGAGTAATTTACCTACAATTTGAGACTAAATTAAAACTTCTAGCTGTTATACTTACCGAGATAGAGCTTTTAAGGCATAAATCGATGAGCATTCATTTTTGAATTTTTACTCATAGTTACTCTAAAAATGGCCCGAATTGAAAAAATATTGGCCACGTTAGGCTCACAATCAAATTGTCCCCAACTTTTACAGACAAACTTTTCCATTTGAAGAATCCGTTGCAAAGATCTGTGAGCTTGAAAAGTGAAAAAGTGTGATTTTTCTCGGGAGCCTCGAAAATTGTCATTTTTTCACTATCGATTTTGACTACGCTACTGAACCGAATTTCAACTTTGAGGAGTGCATTGAACGCAGAATTCAACGGTCTTTAATTTACTCCTGCAAGGTTTTTCGACCCGAGGAACCGTTTAGGATTTATAACGATAATATTAAAAAAAGGCTCAAATTTATCGAATTTTCGCCCTCCAAAAGTTAAGCTCACCTTCTACGAGCGTGCAAACTCAGTTTTTATGTACTCAGTATCTATAGAAGGGATTAAAATTATTTCCAGATCTTTCCCTAATTATTATTAATAATATTTAATTTGACTGGCCTATATATGTATTTGTGATTATATTTTAAAACAACATGCATTCCAATATGGATCAAGTATTCTAATTCAATAAAATAATAAATAACTGGCGCAACAGTCAAATCTGGACCATGGCCTCGAGATGTGTTAGCATAATCTCATTTTCTACTAAATGAAAAACGTTGATTTTTCCTAAGACGGGATTCTTTTTTATTTATTTGTAAATGCGCATTTCGGACACCAGTTGTGTCCTTCTTCAGTACAATTCAACTACTTTCGTCAACACCAAGACCTGCACCTATATACCCTCTATTTTGACAGCGTTAATTACTTTACATTACGTTACTCTAATTACCATTTAATGACATACAACATGTTTTGAAAGCAAATAAAAAATAGAAAAACCCAATCGAGAAAAAAGAAAATTGAGCCCCAGGTAGAATAATGATGAAAATCACCCGTTTCACTTCCTGGGTGATTCCCTCGCCAGTAGATTCAGCAGCCCTGATTGTATTTTAGATTCCCGATATCATGGTTCAGCCTCTGGTTTTCCGGTTCCCTTAGAATGGCCACACTTTCTAGTGCATCCAGTTTCCTGCTGTCTGTACTCGCTTTAATAATCTCCACGTTGTCCCATGTTATGTTGTGCCCCTCTCCTGCTATGTGTCTCGCTACCATCGATTTTAGCGACGCGGGGTCCTTGTTGTTTTTTACGCTAGACTCAGCCTCTCTCACGTGCTCACCCCATCGTGTGGAAACTAGCCGCTTCGTTTGCCCGACGTATGTTTTGTCGCATTCTGGACATGAGACCTTGTATACGCCGCTTACTTCATGTTTCAGTTTCTTGTCCTTCGTGGACCCTAGCTTGTTCTTGAGCTGTTGCCTCCGGCTTGATGAGACCATTTCGATGTCCATATCCTTCATCATCCGCTTCAATTTCCCGGATGCGTACGAATGTGTGACGCCTATCCTTCTCCTAGGTTCTTCCTTGTTATGTTGGAGGGTAGTCATTCGTTGTTCTTCTAGCTTTCTCTGTTTCTTGCGGATGAGACATGATATCGCCCTTGGTTCGTATCCATTCTTCAAGCCCGTGTCGAGGATGTACCTCCTTTCCCTTTCGAATCGCTCCGTGCTCAATGGAACCGTGAAAAGTCGGTGTATCATCGAGTGGAACGGGGCAAACCTCTGGGAGTACGAATGGTTGGAGCTCGAGGGAATCGTTCTTTGTGTGTGGGTTGGCTTCCTAAATATGTCGAATTCGATGGAGCTCCCGTTCCTTATGATTTTCAAGTCCAGGAATGGCAGTTCTCCATGTTCCTCCATTTCCATCGTAAACTTGATGTTCCGGTGAACCGTGTTCAGGTTGAAGAGGATTTCCTCTCCTTCCTCTTTATTGATAATCGCCAGCACGTCGTCCACATATCTCACCCAGAATTTTGGAAGTGATCCTCTCGCCTTCAGTTCTTCCTCTATCCTGTTCATAAAGATATCACTAATGAACGGAGAGAGTGGGTTACCCATGGCCACCCCCCTGGTTGCCTGAAGAATCTGCCGCGGAACGTGAGGTAGTTCTCCGTCATGCATATTGTTGCCAGCCTCATGAGAAGATTGACTTCCTTCCTCCAAGCCGTAGATGTGGGCTCCTTTTCGAGTAGCCATTCCTCCAGGTAAAATAGCGCCTCCTTGACCGGGATGCTTGGAAACAGGGCTTTAACGTCGAAAGAGACGACCCGTTCATCGGACGAGATTGGACCCACGGTCTTCAGTTTGTCGATTAGGTCGTCCCTGTTCTTAAGAGATCTGCACGAGCTGGACCCACCTAAATCGTTGAACCTTCCGAGGAGCCATTTGGCGATGTTTTGTGTGGGGGAGTTGGTGGCTGCTACGATCTCTCGGAATTCGTTCCCAGGCTTGTGGACATTGGGCAGCCCCTTCAACCTCGGAAGAGCGGGGTTGGGCATTCTGAGCTTCGAGGGTTGCTCTACGATGGAACGACAATGCTTTAGAACTTTCTCAACCCTCTTGATGGATTCCTCTAGGGGGTCTTTGCGCAGCTCGAAGTACCCTCCAGTGTTCAGCTTCTCCAACATTGCCGCATCGTAGTCCTCTTTTTCCACGATCACTACTGCGTTGCCTTTGTCCGCTCTCAGATAGAAAACTCCTTTGACTTGTAACTCCTTGACAATTCTCGATTGTGTTGTCGCAATCTTCGATGGTTGCGGATCTAAGCCTGTTACGACACCTTCTACACTTTCTACACTCTTCCGTACTGCTTCCTTGGTGTTTTGGTCCTCGAGTTGTATCCCTGCCTCGATGTCAACGATGATGTCTTCCTTGGGTAGCCGGCGTTCTTGAAGAGCGAAGTTCAACCCCATGTTGAGCAACTCCTCTTGCTCTTTCGTGAATTCCGATTTCGACCTGTTGATGACGAAATTTTCCAGAAGCTCAACTCGAACATCTTGGTCGGTTTCCCTTGGCGAAACTCCTCGTAGTTTTTGGAGTTTCTTCATCAGGTTCTGACGCTTTCTGGATCTTTCGCATTGTTGTGCCTTTTCAATCTTTTCCAGAACCTCCAAAAGGTCACCTTTAGTGCCATTAATTTGTTGTCCCAATTGCAAGTGGCTGTAAGCTGTAAGCCCTGATTGTGGCGCCGCTGAGCTTCCCATGCAAGTGGTCAATTGTATTCTTAATTGCCGCTTTCTCCATGCTCGCCTTTAGCCTCGGAGCTCCCGGAAGGGAAGGCTGCACCCAGATCCGGTGCGATTTCGGTGTGACCCTGTACTTGATGCACAACCTTAGAAACCGGATATCTTAGCTGATAGTGCCCATAGATTTTTTTTAGCTTCAGAAACTTGTTGAAAATCGACTGCGGCTCGGTTGCCATATTCAATACACAAGAGATTTTCGTCGATGTTTTCCACGCCTATAGCAATACTAAATGAAAAACGTTGATTTTTCCTAAGACGAAAGAAAGTCTGGCCATTCTAAGGGAACAGGAAAACCAGAGGCTGAACCATGATATCGGGAATCTACAATCAGGGCTGCTGAATCTACTGGCGAGGGAATCACCCAGGAAGTGAAACGGGTGATTTTCATCATTATTCTACCTGGGGCTCAATTTTCTTTTTTCTCGATTGGGTTTTTCTATTTTTTATTTGCTTTCAAAACATGTTGTATGTCATTAAATGGTAATTAGAGTAACGTAATGTAAAGTAATTAACGCTGTCAAAATAGAGGGTATATAGGTGCAGGTCTTGGTGTTGACGAAAGTAGTTGAATTGTACTGAAGAAGGACACAACTGGTGTCCGAAATGCGCATTTACAAATAAATAAAAAAGAATCCCGTCTTAGGAAAAATCAACGTTTTTCATTTAGTATTGCTACAGACGTGGAAAACATCGACGAAAATCTCTTGTGTACTCATTTTCTAGATCATGACGGTGTGTTTTGTGCGGTGATGTGTGATCAACAACATGCTCAACCGAGTTATTTACCCCATAAATTGATACTCATTTAACAGCTGAGTGGGCTCATAGTCCGAGACACGTAAATCCCCTTTTTTATCGGAAACTATTGCATTGAACAATGCATTCGAACCGGGCCCAGTGCATATAAGGCGAACGTGCTAACCGTTGCGCCATCCGGATTACTAAATATTCCAATACCGTTAATGTTAATTAATTTAATTTTTGAATTCTGTTTTATGGTTATTATTACAGGCATGGTTGTGTGAAGTCTTGGTTCCATAAAATAAGTCAATTAGAAGGTGGCATTGACACCTTCTCACAAGGTTATTCGTACTATGGCGTTAATTTTCAATCCGATAATTCTGTCATAGCCAGAGAATGGGCACCGGGAGCTCAACAGGTTTACCTTACCGGCGATTTTAGTAAGACGATTGAAAAAGGGTAGTTCAATAAATACAAGAAACAGCTATTTTTATCTTTTTTAGATAATTGGCAGTGGGAGCTCAATCCATACAAAAGTTTAGGATTTGGAAAGTGGGAGCTTCATCTACCAACTAACACAGACGGTAGCCCTCCTATAAAACACCTTTCGGAAATAAAAGTTATAATAAGAACACAGTCGGGAAAACTTGTCGATCGATTGTCACCATGGGCCAAATATGTGAAACAGCCTCCTAAGGAAGCAAACCAAGGAACAAATTATAAACAGTATGTTTGGAATCCCCCAAATGTGAGTATCGTATTATATTCCCATATTTGAAATTGTTTACATATCTCGTCTTGCAGCCTTATAAATTTACTTTTTCCAAACAACAAAAACCAAAGTCCCTGCGAATCTACGAATGTCATGTGGGTATTGCAACGGAAAAATATGAAGTAGGGACCTATAGAAATTTCGCTGAAAACATTATACCTAGAATTGTTAGACAAGGCTATAATGCTATCCAGGTCATGGCGATTATGGAGCATGCCTATTATGCCAGTTTCGGCTATCAAGTAACAAGTTTCTATGCAGCTTCTAGCCGTTACGGGACTCCTGATGAACTAAAACATTTGGTTGACCAGGCGCATAAGCATGGCCTTTATGTACTTTTGGATGTTGTACATTCGCACGCTAGCAAAAACGTCCAGGATGGATTGAATCAGTTCGATGGAACTGATGCCTGTTTCTTCCACTCAGGGTCACGGGGAGAGCACACACTTTGGGATAGTCGACTGTTTAATTATTTGGAATATGAAGTGCTGCGATTTTTGTTGTCCAACTTGAGATGGTGGAGTGATGAGTACAATTTTGATGGATTTAGGTAAATCGTGCATGAGCTCCCTAGAGAAATATATTAGGTTTTTTTTTTGTTATTATTTTTTCGATAGATTTGATGGTGTTACTTCTATGCTTTATCATTCGCGAGGTATTGGCGAAGGCTTCAGTGGTGATTATAATGAGTATTTTGGGTTGAATGTAGACACAGACGCACTCGTGTATTTGGCGATTGCGAATCAAATGCTGCATGGCTTGAATCCACAAACTGTAACTATCGCAGAGGTAGGTGACGTTATTAAACTTTAAACATTTTCATTTTCAAATCGAATCATTTTAAGGATGTTTCCGGAATGCCCACGTTGTGTCGTCCTACAAGTGAAGGCGGTATAGGATTTGATTTTCGGCTAGGAATGGCCATTCCGGACAAATGGATCAAGATTTTAAAAGAACAACAGGACGAGGATTGGAATATTGGAAATATTGTACATACTCTTACAAATCGTAGATGGAAAGAAAACACAGTCGCGTACGCAGAATCACACGATCAAGCTCTAGTAGGCGACAAGACTTTAGCATTCTGGCTTATGGATAAAGAAATGTACACACACATGTCCAAAATTTCCGAACCATCTCTAATCATAGACCGAGGCATCGCGTTGCATAAAATAATTCGTTTGATTACGCATTCCTTAGGGGGCGAGGCCTATTTGAACTTTATGGGCAACGAATTCGGCCACCCTGAATGGTTGGATTTTCCGCGTGTGGGTAATAATGATTCGTATCATTACGCTCGTCGACAGTGGAACTTGGTTGATGATGATTTATTAAAATATAAATTTCTTAATGAATTTGATCGAGCTATGAATTTTGCAGAAGAAAAGTACGGATGGCTTCATGCTGAGCCGGCGTATGTCAGTTGGAAACATGAAGACGATAAAATCATCGCGTTTGAAAGAGCCGGATTAGTCTTTGTTTTTAATTTTCATCCGACGAAAAGCTTCACTGATTATAGGATTGGTAATAAGCGAGTTTTTTTCGGATTCCCATATATTGATTGAACTCCCATTTCCAGGGGTGGAAATTCCCGGCGCCTATATGACTATACTTAGCTCCGACGATGACATTTTTGGAGGATATAATCGTATCGATAAGAAATGCAAGCACTTAACAAACCCGGAGGGTTACGCTGGACGTCGTAATTTTATTCAGGTAATGTCATTTGTTATATAGTTAATGTTAGATGGGGATGGAAAGTTATATTCTGCTGAAAAAAATCACCAATAAACACTTTTTTTGAGTGAAATGGAAATGTATGACAGGCCCATGATAAACAGAAGTAAATTGCACCGGATGAGTGCAATGGATTTTCGCATGTACATATGGGTCAGTAAAATTAAGTCAATTCTTTGGCCTTTGCGGAAATAATTATGAAAGATCTGGAAATAATTGTAATCCCCTTTATAGATCATACATAGGTAAACTTGACTATTGGTAGGTGATATTCCAAGAAATTTGGAGCCGTTTTTAATATTTTGCTTATAACTTCATTCCGTTGCCTCAGATCGAAAAATTTAATAGAACGTGAATTAAAGTGCGCTGAATTCTGCGCCCAATGTACTGCTCAAGGTCGAATTTCGGTTCAAATCAATAGTCACAAAATTACAATTGTTATGCTTAGAAGAAAAATCACACTTTATCAACATTCGACCTCACAGATCTTTGATAAAATTAAAGATGAAGATAATTTTCTTTCAAGTCTAAGGTGATCAATATTTTTCAATACGGTCCATTTTTAGTGTGGCTGTGAGCAAAAATATCTGTTTAGTGATTTAAGCCGTAATAGCTTAATATCTTGGTAAGTATAACAGCTAGAAGTTTTAGTCTTAAATTATAAATAATTTACTCTAGTTTGAAAAAAGACTTTACTAAATTTTTTTAACGTATTAATTTAGCAGATAGCCCGTGAAAATCAGATAAGTTATTTACTAGATATAGTTCCGAAAAATGAAATCAAAATATGTGCACAATCAAAATCTTACTGTTTTATCTTACTTTTCTCGACTTTTCACGTAGATATCATATCAATTTTATTAAAAAGAAAGAATCCCTATTTGTTGTAAATAAATTGTGATGACTTTATGTAATCCTAATTTTAAATGTATTGGAAAAAAATACACTTAAGCACACATATTTATACCCTAGACTTTTAGTATAGAGTATATTGTTTTTGTCACGACGAAAATATGTAACACCTTAAAGAAGGTTCCGGAGGTATAACAATGTATATACATATATAAATGATCAGGGTCACCTCCTGATTCGATTAAGCCATGTCTGTCTGTCCGTTCGCACGATAACTTTGAATAGAATGAAGCTAGAGCCTTGAAATTTTGGTCACATGTTGGCAGTATGATCTAGTTGGATGGTATTAAAAATGGGCATGATCAGGCCAAGGGAACGCCTACCTCCCCTACATATGTAAAATACATAAATGTATCTATAACTCCCGATTAAATAAACATGAAAAGCTCTAGCTTTGGTAGATTGCTTGTGAGGGTAATCTTATACTCCTGGTACACCGAGGTGGTGCGGGTGTCCTTGGGCCCTACACATGGGTACATGGCCTAGCGTTTTTTCAAGCCGAGATCCATGCTTTTGAGGTCTCTTCAAACTGTTGAAAGTGTGTCATGAACTTCTCCAATATCTGGTGACCGTCAACAAAATATTTTTGTATTGGATACCAGGTGGTAAACGGTCTAAAAAGCGGATACGACAGCACTACTAGGACAACCTTACACAACTGCAGCAAAGGAGTTGATGATACCCTTCAACTACATGGATACCACCCAGTGGCGGATTCAGGAATTGAAGGAGGCGGCCCGACTTTGTTACGTAGATAGCTAGGGATTTGCCCACATTTACATATATATAAATATATATACAATATATATATTGTTCAAAGGTACCCTTTCTAAGTTTATCGCTTGCATTACGAAAGCGATGCGTTGCACGTAAAAGTAATGTAAATCATGAAAGAGAGTTAAATTTATAAATCTACAAAATGGTGTAATAAACTTTATTCCTATCTCTAGTAGTTTCTGAGATATCACCCCCCAAAAATGAATAATTTTCGAAAAAAGTTGATTTGCCGCACGTTTTTCGTGAAGCTTTCTGTTCATGCTCCCCACTCTTGTGTTTTACACAAAAATCGTTTGGATAAAGTTGTAGATCATCAAATTTCCTTTAAATATAAATAAATGTATATATATGTTCATTTAACTTACACTGACCGAAAGTTAAATTGATTTAAGGTTAAGTTAAGGTAAATTTCGCCCATGCGCCTTTTTCATATTTTAGGGCTATAATTCTCTCTATATATGCATGGTATATTTGAACTAGTCTTCTGTGGGTCGTGTTTACGTACAAAGCTAGTCGTCAAGCTTAGTGTGGTTATGAAAAGAACAAAACCAAGCTGATTGAGTTGTTAGTAAAGACGTTGACAGCAAGAGGCGAGTACCGCTAAAGGAGATACTGATGGTCGTATCGTGAGATGTGGCCTGAGCAAGGTAACTTATCCTTCGTCTGATTGAAGTGATTTTGGAGATTGTTGACCTCCTCGTCCTGATAATAGCTTTGACACCACCAAACATAAATGTATTTTTCATAAAGCCTGATAAAGGAAACATTGAACACAAGCTGTACTCCATCAAACAACTGCAAGAACTAGCATTTAGTGGGTCTATTCTCTTCATACACAGTTTCACAGGATGTTAAACAACTTCTGCCATTTCAACAAAAGCAAATTGACCATCATAAAATGTTTTCAACAGCTTCTGAGTGAAATGAAAGACATTGCTGACTTCTTCTATGATCCAACATCAACACCTGATACTGTATATCAAGCTGGGGAGCAAATGTTTCTCTTTATGTATCAGACCCCACCTATTGAACGTGATAATCATCGAAATATGTCATTCATTAATTCATCAAGGTGAAAGCAAATCTGTCTTCACTTCCATCAATCTAAGGTGCAGCACAGCAGCACGCCTTCAGAGTGTATTTGCAGGTGCAATAGTGGCCACATAGTGACCATTCACCAAATCCAGAACATTGGGGTTAGGCTCGTGATGATGGATTCTTCAGGCCCGTGAAAACGACGGCACCGATCGCTTCTTGCAACGTTCTTAACTCTATATTCTGCCGTTGTGGTACTGGCTGTGGTGGGAGATGTGGATGCCGAAAAGCTGGCGTTTATTGTTCGCCCATCTGTGGCACTTGTCATGGATCGTGCGAACGGTGCACCAGCACAATAGGATGACTTAAATGACGATGATGGTCTAGAAGAGGAACAATTTGTTATATCTGAAGGTGCAACAGTGGCTTGATAAGCTCGGTAGACGAATGTGCAGTGAACGCCACTTAATCGGGGCACATCAAGCGGTACCCTTTATGCCCATATTATAAATTTTACCCGTTGAACCGAACAAACACATGACACGCACATCTCTTCGGTCTAGCCGAAGGCTAGCTTGTTTTTCTATATTTTTAACGATCCGGCTTATCGTGCTTTCCGAAATTTTATATTTTTCTGCTATCTGTTTTCTGGATATGCCTCTCATATTGATCTGTTGAATTATTTTTAATTTGTCGTTTACGCTTAAGCAGTTCAATGTTCTCCCCATTCTGTTGATAATATGCAACATAATATCATACGTACATATGTGCATACTCGTAATATTAAATAATTCCTAGAGTTCAAACTTACCTTCAGAGGCTGAAATAATTTGCACATTCTCTAGAACTTTGTCGTAGAACGTATTTAAATTGCCGTATTGAATAACAGTCCGAAAAGAATGCCTTAATTGGTATGGCATTGGCACATTTTTTCAACTTCGTCTGTCATCTGTTGAAAGCTTTCAAAGCTCGGACGCATTCCAGAGATTTATATGGGTTTCTTTTCGATTCTAGTTCAGAGGCGCCGACTGTTAGAAAATAATGGGGGGGGGGGGGGTACAACAACTTTTCATACATTTTTGATTGACTGTCGGATTGCCTTGCTGTGCGATTTTTTTGTGATGATATCCTCACAATAAACTGACCCATTTTTAAAATAACAATTAACGTATCTCTTGCACTTTAAAAAAATTTACTGATATACATAGGTCCACGAACAGAACGGCCCAATAGCCCTAGCTGAAAAAAGTCGACGTCTTATAGCCGCCATATACGATGCAATCCGTCGTCAGATCGATCTGACGATCAAAATATCGTCAGTGTATGTGACTATCGTTGACGATTTCACTGATCTGACGATCAAATTTTATCTGCCGATTTTTTGGTGCGATTACTGCAATCCGTCGGTCTGACGATCGATTGGATGGTGTATGTGATTATCGCTAGTGAATATTAAATTTTCAAATTAGTCAACTATTAATTTGCAGGATTTTGATGATTTCGAATGGCTCTGTAATGGAAATATCAAATATGTAGCATACGAAAATGCCACACAAATCGAAATAGTTAACAAAAATTAATACAGGTTGAATTGGGAGTGAATCATAACCTATTTTTTGAATTGTCATTCGTTATCGCATCGCACGAAAATCGTACAGTGTGTGTGCAGCGGAGATCGTCAGATATTTTGTGGCGATCCATCGTCAGATCGATCTGACGACGGATTGCATCGTATATGGGGGCTATTAAAGCGGGTAAATATTTGATATCGTTACGAATGTATAGTCCCATATAGTCAACCATAATGGTCTGACGATTGAGGGGAATCAATTTAGGACCAATTTTTTCGTCAAGTCACGAGTTGTAGGGTCACCACCGTGCAAATAATCAGCGTTGTGTGGAAATGACGTTTGTTGTTTGTTTTTAAGAATGAAGTCAATTTTTCAAGCATTTGTAAATGGAACCATAATGTTAAATAATTGTTTGATAACACTAAATAATGAATTAAGTTTTAATTAAATTCAAACACAAATATTTTTACCGTCCACGTCTTTAAAATAATGATCATTAGCACATAAGATCCATTAAGATTTGACAGCATCTTGAGGAATCATAACCAAATTGTACGAAAAGTTTTAATACCTCATATGACCATTATGGTTAGATCTAATATCACACGGATTCTCATGAACCGGGGCCCGGGAGATTGACGGCTGTCAAGCATTGTTAAAGGTGTGTTACTGTTAAGTATCGTTGTACATTATTCGTGATTAGCGATCAAGCCATAGAGCGCGGAACACTATTTCATTTCATTTCATTTTGTATTATTTGTATGTATCTTTTTGATCGTTGCCTGTGATCGACGCAGAGTGGTGCCTAGCAAAACGCACCTTAAAGCACAGGACTCAATGGTACAATCCTCATGGGCCATATATATCTCCGTAGAAGCTCCTGCCTGCCTTCCCTATTTGTCATAGCTACGTGTTTGATTGTTTGAACGAAGAAGTCGAGTGAGGATCGCTTTTCTTGCAAAACGATATTTGTGCCTGAAATATTGGAGGGGCGTTGCCCCCCCCCCCCCCCCATAGTCGGCGCCTATGTTCTAGTTAATGGTTTTCCATGTTCATCTACTGAACGCCTGAAGCTGGAATGCGTCTTGGCTTTCAAAACTTCCAATTGCCGAAGTTGAAAAACAATTGCACTTATCCGTTGCAATTTACTTGTGTTTAGGCTGGGCCTCATACATTTCCATTTCATTCGAGCGTGTTTTGCACTTATGCATTTTGCAATAGAGGCAATATTATATGAATAATAGGCGAAAAGTCACCGGACTTTTATATATGTGGGAATTGATAACAACTTTTTAAACTAAAGACAAATTTATTGAAAGAAAGATAACACAATGAAAAACTAGGTTATAAAAAAAAATAAAACTCGTCGTTCGTCTTTCACGCAGTCTCGTCGTCGACTGACTCAAACTATCGTAACGTCGGGCCACGGCGTCGTGTTGTTCTCTATCTCTTTCCCACATTCGGCCACCCTACAGGGAATTCGACCCGAATGCATCATCATCGTCAGATTCGGAACATGCGGACCACTGCTTCATGTACTCTGCGCATTAACTTGTCTGCCTCGGACCATCGCCTTCATTCTCTCGAATAACGTCATAGGTGTCATGGGCTTTGCATCGTTTTACAATATATGGGCCAAGATATTTTGGTTTTAACTTAAGCCCACCTCCAAACTGCGTTCTCTTTATAGCGACCAAATCGCCTACTTTATAACGCGTGGCTGGTTTTCTACGTAGATTGTAAGCTTTTCTATTTTCGGACTGGACCTTCAAGATCTGCTCCTTCGCTTGTCGCCGTATATCGTGCCTCTCCTCTTGAAAACAGCTGATCATTGCTTCTTCAAGTAATTCCTTGATTTGCAGGTCTTCTTTGGTACGCATCTTTACACCTACTTCAAATGGTGTTACGCCAGTACTTCGTGAATAGGTAGAATTGATCACTTGTTGAACTTTTGGTACATGTTTGTACCATTTCGTAGGGTCATCAACGCTAAGTTTCGCCAGTACGGGGATGATTATTCCATTAAGCCTCTCTACCTGTCCGTTCGCTCGTGGTAGTCCTGTGGTGATCATTAAATGCCGCACACCTTCGGTTTTGCAATATTCTTGGAAATCGGCTGATGAGAATGCTGAACCCCTGTCCGAGATGATTTGAACTGGATTACCGAAAATAGCACTTTGCAGCCGCAACTTCGTAATAACTTCGTTGGCGGACGTTGTTTTCGTAGGATATAACCAACAGAATTTCGAGAATGAATCGAATGACTGCCAAAATATGCTTGTACTGTTTGCTCGTCGATTCCAAAGGACCAAGAAAATCGATGTGATATGTATGTAGAGGTATTTCGCCTTTGTTCAGTGGATGTAGTTCACCTTCAAGTTTGCCGCGTTTTTTATTAGTGAGTAGGCATGCATGGAATGCAGTTAGTGATATATTTCAGTACTTTCTCTTCCAATTTGGGTATGTAATATCCGTTGGACAACAATTGTTTTGTTTTTCCCACGCTGAAATGACCTTTTTCATGCGCCTGTCTGATTACTTCCCGCTGCATACCCTTGGGTACTACCATTAACTCTTGATCGCCAACCAATTTGTACAAGATGTCCCTACTCATGATGTACTCATGATGCGATGGTTTCTTCTTGAGGATATCAATTATTGCTTTCAGCTCTTCGTCCTGTTTCTTAGCAGTTTTTATTTTCGTGATTATGTTGTCTTCGTCAATCATCAATACTGCATAACGGCTCAAAGCGTCGACGTGCTTCATTCTAGCTCCTGACCTGTGCTCTACTTCGTAGTCGTACTCCTGAAGAAGTAAAACCCAACGAGCTACTCGTGTACATAAATCCTTTTTCTCCAGCGTTTTCGCGAAAGCATCGCAATCCGTGACAAGTTTGAAAGGTATTCCAAGTAAATATACTCTGAACTTCTTCAACGCTTCAATAACAGCAATAATTTCTAATTCATAACTGGAGTATTTTCTTTCTGCGTCTGTTGTCTTCCTGCTCATGTAATATACTGGATGTAATTGACTATCTTCCGGAGACTTCTGCATTAGTATCGCGCCATGCCCGTCAACGGATGCATCAGTGTGTAGTTCAGTATAATGGTTCCGATTAAATATTTTCAACACAGGCTTTTCGCTGAGGAGTCTTTTGATTGTATTGAATGCTTGGACTTGCTCATCTCCCAATTCGAATTTCATGTTTCGCGTGACGAGATCGCTCAACGGCTTTGCAATCATCGAAAAGTTGGGAATAAACTTCCTGAAATAGCCGGCTAAGCCTAGGAAACTCTACAGCTGCTTGATGTTGTCGGGCATTTTATAATTTATCAAAGCGTTCACTTTCTCAGGAGATGGTGAAATTTGTCGATCTTCAATAACATGTCCCAGGAACTCAATCCTTCTCTTCAAGAAATGACACTTTTTAATGTTTAATTCGAGGCCGTACTCCTTGCAAATATTAATAACTTCGTCCAGGTTTTTCAACGCTTCTTCTTCGTCTTTTGCTGGTATGATTATATCATGCATATAAGGCAATGCGATGCCTTTGTGCGACAGTTCCCGAAATATAGAATTGACATGTCTCTGGAACACAGCGGGTGAATTGGTTCGACCGAAAGGTACTTTCCGAAATTGGTATTGGCCGTTGTGGGTAACGAACGACGTATATTTTCGACTCAATTCGGCTACATTAACATGGAAGAATCCATTTTTCAAGTCAATTGTACTAAATATACGAGCGTTCTTCAAACGGTCCAACTGGTCCTCAATCAAGGGAAGGGGAAAATTACTTTATTGATTCGGCGATAATCAATACACAATCTTGGTGTTCCGTCTCGCTTTCGAACAAGCACCACTGGACTGTTAAAGTCAGATTCTGATGTTTCAATTATTCCCTGTTCCAGCCAATCATCGACTTGGTTGTCCACTTATTCTTTCCGTAAAAGGCAAACGTCGTGGTCTCGAATATATGGGCGTTTCATCTTTAAGAATAATATTCATCTCTATGGAGGTGGAACTACGCTTTTCGGGCTTGTAACTGGAAATCAAGTCTATGACCTTTTCTTTTGCATCACTTCTTGCTGATTCGTCGATGTTTAACATATTTTCCGTTTGAATCGTGTCAATGCACATTATATTATAGACTTCATTACTGCCTTCTTCACTTAACTTCCGAATAATAATCCCGTCGCGGTTTATGTTGACTTCAGCCTGCGCGCAAAACTCCTCACCAAGCACTGCTTCGACGTCCATACATCTAGATGGGACCACTAAAAAATTCACACAAAATATTTGCGAGTCTATTTCCATTTCAGTTTGAATACTTAATACTACCAATTGGTTTTATTTCATTATTGCTGTTATCAACGAAACCGACAAGATATAAACTAACTTTCTTCATGTCTATTAGTGATGGGCGTATTGACTCTTTCTACTGTGCCAGCACATACACTCTAACTCTTTCCACTGAGTCGTTCAAAAAGAGTCGAACAAATCCATAGACTTGGGGAACATATTCAATAAAACCCGTAATTATGTGAAATGCATGTATATTACATCAACTTATTTCTAGTTTTTTATAATTAAAGTGTATATGGAAATAACGTTAAATAAAACTTATAGCTAAAGATTGGAATTCAAAAATATAATCTGTCAAACTTTATTTGATGTTATTCTGTTCCTTCTCTCCGAAATAATCTGTCCTGATTTCGAGAAAATCCTTTCACACGGCACCGATGTAGCCATGACACATAATTGTTTCTTCATAATTTTAAAAAGGCGTGGATAAAGCAATTTCCGCTCTTTTCACCACAACAATGGATCGCTGCTTCATTTGACATATGGCTCCTGCAAATATTTGTCTAATTCTGCAATCCCGACAGTAATGGGGTTAGACACGGATGTGATTTTCGACATTCTTTCGTCAAAATCGCCCCAAATTTCCATTGCAGATAACTCCTCACAGAAATTTTCGGATGCGGATGTATGACTGATTTGAGAGGAAATATTTATACAACTAGCTTGTTGTGAAATTCCCAGGTTCGAACAAGGAAGCGTAGGTGACAAATAACCGAAGTTATAGAAATTAATGCTATATATTATTATTAACTTGCTTGTAGAAAATTTCCATACTCATGTAATAAACGATATTGTAGACAATAGTTAAGTTATACCAAGTTCCAAATCAATGGTTTAATATATAACGATATTAAATGTTTTGTAGTTAAATACAAGCATTTCGCCCCTCGCTGCGTCATAGTTACAGCAAACTGAAAAAAATGCCAGAAGTGGAAAGTATTCATTATCTTTTTTGAAAAGACTCCTTACAAGCCTTATAGTCGAAAAAAAAAAAACAAATCAAAATTCATATGTGCATATGCAGCCACTAACCTTTACTTCCTCAATCATGAACAACAACAACATGAACATCTCCAGCGGCTGGGCTAACATTTCTGAACTAGACTGTTGCTTTCTCAAAATTTTTCATAATGTTTTCATTTTCATAAAGCCTGTGGATATGCACAGAGAAGAGAGAGATAAGGAAGGATAATCACAATCTATGTACACTAAATTCCCTGAAGCAATTCCACCTCATTCCGTCTGCCAAACTCACATTCCCCAATTCCATCTCATTTCCCCGGAACACCCGCCCGATCCATATAGTAGACGAACCAGGCCAAAATAATGCTGCCAAAAAATTGCTTCGTTTCTCTCTAGCAATTTCATTTCCTTATTTCTCTCTCTTCTCTGGCTGAAAAATACTCAAATCAAATGAATGTGATGATTGGAATATGTGCTTATGAGTGAAATATCTGGGTCTATTCTGTGCTGAATTACCCAAATAATCAATGTGTTTTTTACTCAAGACACAGCCCAGTATGGCTCAAAGTACAGAGCGAATGAAATACAGAAGTGTTAGCGTGTGCTGTGTGCTGAGTGTGCTGTTTTAAAACAGCACAAATTGTGCTAAAAACTCAAACTCACATTTAAGAAACTTCTCATTGCGTCCACAGTATACAGAGGAAATTGTCGGTTGTTTGTTGGTTTGGTATCGTTTTCATCTCAAGTTGAACTTGAGGTGATGATGATGATATGATACAAGACGACTACTTTGTTTTAGAATGTTGGGTTTGTTTTCTGTATGTATTTGGGGAAAATTGGATGTGCGGTGCGACGTAAGCATATGATTTTTGATTTGCTTGCAGTCAGCATGGGTTGTTGTTTGTATATTTATAAGTATATACACAATGCGTGCATTGCATACTGCATAGAGACGATTATGAATGGATTTAGATGGGTGGGATTGGTTTGGTAGATAGATAATGATGGTTTTAGTTTCAGATAGATATTAGGATGGGGTGTGAATGAATATGAATGTAATACATACATACATATATGTTATCAGAAATTTTGAATGAGCGTTGAGTTTCCATGCGTTACGTAATATTTAAATTAATTTGAGTATTCATTTTACAGTGTGTCAATCTTAAATTGAACGGCTCGGAGGCTATGTCGTTGTGCCGAATCTTTCGCTCATTCTGTTGAGGCGATCAAAAAGAGCGACTCGTTACTGTGTTACCCATCACTAATGTCTATGTTCTTTAATTGTCTGTATACCTGTTCCGTTATTATATTAAATTTGCTGCCTGTATCGAATAATGCTATAAATTTCTTCCCTTGGATGATCAATGGCTTATGCATCACATTATTTTGCGGTTTTAAACTTCGCATATTACTATTTGTTTTCACAGAAGAACAATTTTTGGAAATGTGTCCAAAACGATTACACCGAAAACACTTCGCACCGCGTTCTTTGTCCTTGCACTCGGTAGATATATGTCCTTTTGCTCCACAATTAAAACATAGCCGTTTATCACTATTTGACACAACCTGTTTGTTTTCGTTCTTATTAAATTCTCTTTTTGTTTTCTCGCGTATCACCTCATAACATTTTAGTTTGTCTTTAAATTCACTAAATGATCTTGCACCGTATAGCACTGTTTTATTAAGATGTAAATCATCTATACCGTCGATGACATAGTGGATCAATGCGTCATCATCGATGTTGCCATAATTTGCGATCTCCTTCATCTCAATAAAGAATTCTTGAACGCTTTGTCCTCTTGCTAATCGTTTTTCTGACAGCTGCTTATGCACTTGAGCACTATTCACTTTTGTTCTGAACTCGCAAGCAATGCATTTTTCAGACTTTGCCACGAAACAATTCCACGTTCACCTCGAACAAAGAGTTTAGCGAGACCTTGTAATGATCTTTTGGCGAAGATGAACTTCTGTAACTCATCCCAACACATGAGTTCGGCTGTTTCTTCGAAGTCTCTCACCCATATCTCCACGGGTATATTGCTTTCACCATTAAACGGTCTGATCGAGTCCTCAATGTCGCGGAAACTTACAGCAAATCGTGGCACTTGTTGTGGCTCTTTTGTCTCTCGGTCTTCGCTGTAATTATTGCCCTCTTCATACAACCTTTCTCTCCTTATACCTCTCGACCGGTTCTCTGCGGGTGTATGTGTACTGTCGCTTCTGTGGCTGCTTCTTTCACTCCTTCTTTCACTCCTTCTCGAGCAGTCATCGCCCGAAACATTTCCGTCGTCGGCATCATGATTGCTTACAGCATCATTTTCGTCGTCTGCGGCTTCGTCGTCGTCCTCCGCGTCGTCGTCTTCGTCGTTATCTGCCTCGTCGTTTGCAGCGAACAGCTTCCCCTTTTGCAGGTTACAAAAGATATGTAATATGGTGTTTTCAACTGAATGGCTGATGTCGAGTAAATTACAAATGGTGGTCAATTCAGCTTCGGTTAGGTTTTTGTTTGCGTACTGTAAAATGGCTTGGTATTTTTCGTCACTTTCTTGGAAATCGAAACCGGAGAATTTTCTAAGCCGCTTGCGATTGTCTCTATCGCCTTTAGTGCCAAAAACAAATTTATGCAGCGCGACCACATTTTCTTTACGACTGCGACGCAAATTCTCGCGAACATTTTCAAAATCTGCCAGGGACACCATATTGAAACCGTACTTTTTATTGTCTTGAGCAATCCCACTTCTGACACCAAATTGTGGGAATTGATAACAACTTTTTAAACTGAAGACAAATTTATTGAAAGAAAGATAACACAGTGAAAAACTAGGGTATAAAAAAAAACAAGCTAGCCGAAGGGTATCATACCTTCGTTGTGTTTTGCGGTTCATTTACCTTTTTGAAATTAGTAGTAAAACTTGTTCCGATTCCACTGTACCTATAAGAGGTATATGAAATAGTGGGCCAATTTCAACCAAATTTAGGAACGTGGCTTAGCAGTCAATACGATTGAATAATATGCAATTTCGTAAAGCTACCTTCAGAAATAAAATAAAGTTTTTCTGACAAAAACTTGCTTTTGAGACGGTCGTTCCTATGACAGCTATATGATCGAGTAGTCCGCTTTCAGCCAAATTCAAAAATATGATTTCGCTTAAGATACTGTTGATTAATGTGAATTTTGAAAACAATACCTTTAGAAATAAAAAAGTTTTTTTCACAAAGACGAATTTTGGACCGGTCGTTCCTATGGCAGCTATATGACATAGTGGTCCGATTTCAACCAAATTCAGGAATGTGATTTAGCTAAAGATACTATTTATTAGCGTGAAATCTAAAAACGATATCTTCAGAAATTAAAAAGTTTTTCTCACAAAGACGAATTTTTGGACCGGTCATTCCTATGGCAGCTATATGACGTAGTGGTCCGATTCCATTGGTTCCGACATATACAGTAATTTCCACAAGAGCGTATACTTTGTAACTTTTTAATGCACCATTTCTCAAAGAGTGGTGGGGGACTTTTAGTTACCTGCATTCTTCCTCTTTTTCGCATTGTATAAATTTGGTCATTCTAAGTTCAAGTAGGAGAGTGATAAGACGTCAATTGAAATTAGTGCGATTTACAAAAAACGATTCGAAGCTGTGTTTTTAGTAAGTCATCCGAAAGGACCAAAAATGACATCTGCATCGGCCGGAAAGTACCTGAAAGTTTCGACACAGTTTGTGAATAAGTGGATAAAGCGTTTTAAAGATACTGGAAATGTAGACGATCTACCTGGTAGGGGTAAAACCCGAAGCACTTCAAGGCCATCATTGATATTTTTAAGAAAAATCCGTCCGTTATTACCTTAGTGCAAGCAAAGGAAATGTTATCGAAGAAGAATATTTACGTGTCCTTGAATACGATTCGGCGAAGATTACAAGAGGGAAACATCAAAACCAGGTATGCCTTGATGAAACCATTACTTACCGAAAACCAGAAGCGAAGACGTCTAGAGGGAAAACATCGATCGTGATTGGGACAACGTGATCTTTACGGATGAATCAAGTTTTGCTGTAAATACGTTCAGGAGACGAGTGTGGTCACAAAAAGGAGAAGCTGTCGTGAACCGAACCGTTAAACACCCTGTGAAGGTCCATGTTTATGGATGCTTTTCTGCACGCGGTTTCGGAAAATTAATAACGTTTACCGGAATTCTTACTGCTGAAAGGATGATCATTTTGTACAAGAAAGGATTATTGAAGTCTGCTAGGATGCTATATGGCAACGACAACACCGATTTGTTTCTACAAGAAGATAACGATCCGAAACATAGAAGCCGGTTGTGTACACGCTGGAAAGAAGAATGGGATTAATGGGGATTAATGAAGCAGAAGCTTCAAGGAAAGCAAATAAAAGGAGCAGCACATTTAAGGCGAACGCTACAAAAAATTTGGAAGAACTTATCGACAGACTACGCGGAAAAATTGGCCGAAAGTTGTCACCGAAGATGCCAGTCAATAATCAATAGTGACGGCGATTGGACCATGTATTAAATGTAATTGCGAAAATTTATTTTGTATTTACTTTCAATAAAAAATAAAATTTCTTACTTGTAACATTTTGTTTTTATTTTGTGAGGTATACGGTCTTGTGGAAATGACTGTATACTGCCTGCAATCGAAAGAAGGCTCTCTACAAAATTTCAGCTCGATAGCCTTAAAACTGAGGGACTAGTTTGCAGAGAAACAGACGGACAAAGCTTAATCAACTCGACTCATCATACTGACCAAGAATATACAGTGAAACCTCTCATAGCCGGACACTCACGGTCGCAGTCTTTTTGTCCGGTTATGGGAGGTGTCCGCTTATAAGAGGTGTTAACCAAAATTCAGTGTAAAACGCATTTCAATAATTTTAATCTGTATTTATTTCAAATGATTAACAAAAAAAGTTTTACATTCATGCTTAGCATACATATATGTAAACGAGTATGTAATGTCTAAAAAAAATCATTATTAACTTGGATGAGAAAAATTGATCGATTTTCGATTGATGAAGCGTACTTTCTTTCCACTTAAAGTGCTGATTCTCAATCCGACTTTCTGCGTTTTTTAAATGTTGAAAGGTGACATAATCCTCTTTTGCGAATTGCTTCAAACGAACAATTTGCTTAAGAGCTTCTGCGTATGACTTTATTGGATCGGTATCTTGAGTGACCTCGACATCGGAATTACTTTCGTCCTCAATGTCTATTGGATCTTCAATTCGAGTTCCAAAGTTATTATCTTCAGTGTGTATAGTCCTGTCAATGTTCAAAAATTCCTCTAGACTTTGATTTTCTTGACTGCTGAACACATTCTGTAAGCCGAATAAGGTGGACAATGGTAGGTCATCTTCTGCATCGAATTCTGAAAGCTCCTGATTTGTTTCTATGAATGCTGCCTTTGAGAAACAGTTTTTGATGGTTGCTACATTTACTTTGTCCCAAGAGCCTTTGATGAAGTACAAAGCTTCGAGAATATTAATCTTTTTTGATAGTTCCGAGGCTGACTTTGCGGTATCAATTTTCGCAAGAATGTATTTGAGAATTAGTCCTCGGTAGTGTACCTTAAAATTTTGTATCACCCCCTGATCCAGAGGTTGACACACCGACGTTGTGTTAGCTGGTAAAAAGACGATGGTGACATTCGTCAACTTAGAGTCTCTTGGATGGGACTCTGCATTATCCAGAAACAAAAGTACTTTTCTGTTTTGGATCCTCATTTTGCGATCAAATTGTTGAAGCCATTCAGACATAATCTCGCGCGTCATCCACGCTTTGCGGTTTGACTTCCAATTAACTGGCAAATCTTCTAGGCGAAGATGCCCGAATGCCCGAGGTCGGGCGGCCTTGTCGATAACGAGAAGCATCTCTTTTCCCCTGCCATGTTTACACAAAATAAGATTGTCAGCCTTTCTTTGGATAGCTTACCGCCATCACATTTTTCAGATTTTAATGAAAAAGTTCTATCAGGTAACGAACGGAAAAAGAGACCACTTTCATCGGCATTATACACATCTTCAGGCTTGTACCCATGTAATATGGAGGGTAATTTTGCCCTGAACTGATCGACGTCTATTTGGGACACGTCTGAAGCTTCACCAGATATACACTTATATGTTATGTTGTGCCTTTTGCTCCACTTTTCCAACCATCCATTCGATGCACAAAATCCAGAACAATTCAGTTCCTCGGCTATTTGCTTTGCTTTAGCCTTAATTATTGGTCCAGAAATCGGAATATGTTGGCTTCTAGCCTTGGCAAACCAGTCGAAGCATAAATCGTCGATTTTCCTTCCTTCTGTTCCCAGAAAACCTCTCTTTTCATTAACGTTGGCGCCCGACTTCCACTTACAGCGAATAGTTTCCCGATTTTTCACAATATCTGCGGCCTGAGTCTTCCCAATTCCAAACCTTAAAACAAAATATGACAAATCACCTCTTGACTAGTTCTCTAACGGATAGCTTTTCTTTTTCGTAAACGTTAATTATATTATTTTTCTCGTTTAGAGAAGTGACAATTTTACGGGGAGCCATGTTGATATTAACACCAATAACACCTTTAAATTAACTTAAAAGCTAAAACACACGCTCGGAACACTAAAATATACCGAGCGGAATCAAAAGACAATAGAAAACCGACTCCCAGGCACAAACGGATAACATTCCAAAACGGGGAACCACCTATTACATTACAATTAACGTCCAGTCATAGTTTAAATGTCTTTAATAAGGGAAATCACCAAAGGTTGATGTCCGTTCATGAGAGGTATTTGGAACCATATATACAGAAATATGGTGTCCGTGTCCGTCTATTGGAGGGTCCGGTTATTGGAGGTAAATTTGTTCCCAAATGGATACCTAAATCGTGTGTATAAGTTATTTGTCCGGTTATGGGAGGTGTCCGCGGGTGGAGGTTTCACTGTATATAGTTTATATGGTCGGAGATGCTTCCTTCTGTGCGTTGCAAACTTCATGACAAAGTTAATATACCCTATCACATCCGTGAAGGGTATAATGAAACTCGTCGTTCGTCTTTCACGCAGTCTCGCCGTCGACTGACTCAAACTATCGTAACGTCGGGCCACGGCGTAGTGTTGTTCTCTATCTCTTTCCCACATATAATATGTATATTGCACTAATACGGTTCTTGCACTTAAGCGTTTTGCATTTATCCGTTCCCGACTGTATGTACATTGTACATATTATTGCTAGCATTTGTTTGAAGCTGAGTTCACTCATGGCTTCTACACTTATCGTGTGCCTGCCTGTGATCCTCAACCTCGTGCTAGCCAGTGCTGGACATTCGCACACAATGTGTGCTGCCGTCTCGGCCTCCTCCAGGCATAGCCTGCAAACGTCATCTTCCCCGATTTTCATCTTGGCCAGATGAGCCTTAAAATTACCATGCCCTGTGACCAAGGCAGTTATCCAGCTTAGGGTACTCCGTTTATAACTAAGTACCTTTCTCGCTTCCCTGCCTAAAGGGCTAGTCATTGCATCCGAGCTTGTTTGCAAGTGACTAGCTCCTGCCATCTTTGTTGATGCATGGAGTCCATCCACTTCCCAACCTTCGCTCCAATCATGCCGTTCCCCAGAGCAACTCTGGGTTCTGGGCCAATGAAAGTTGCCGCAGATCCCTGTTTTGCTAGGGCATCCGCCGCCTCATTTCCTGTTGTATCTATGTGTCCTTTTACCCACATCAGCGTAACCTCATTTTCTGAGGCACACGTGTTGAGCTTCCGGACACACTCTAGTACCAGTTTAGAGTTTATGTTCGTCTGCTGCATGCGTCTGATCACCGATTGGTTGTCCAGTGCAATAAGGATTTTCTTCCCCCGCACCTGACCTTCAAGCAAGTGGTCCAACGCATGCAACAAGCCAAGCATCTCTGCCTGGTATACGGACACATACTCTCCTAGACTAAGCGCACATGCTAGGTTTAGCTCTTCAGAGTAAACCCCCGCCCCCGCTTTACCGTCCATTAAAGAGCCATCAGTAAAAATGCTGATGTCATTGTACATACACTCATTATGTATGTTTCCATCTGCAATGTGAGTCTTGTGTAGTCTTTCAACTACCGTACGTCTACTCATGCCTTCTACCGGCATTAGAGTCTCCCTGACCTCATCATGAATAATGTCTAGGATGCTCTTATGACCGCTGCTAGTTCCAAAGCGATGCCACATGGCATCCCTTTCCATGCGTATTGCCGAAAGCGCCGCCGTTTTCTTTATAAATAAGTCCAACGGCGGCAGTCCCAGCAATGCCTCCATTGCTCGCGTTGGTGTGGTGCGCATTGCACCACATATGCTTACGCAAGCTATCCTTTGTACCCCATCTAGCTTCTGCTTTGTGGTATTCTGCATGGCTTTTGGCCACCATACCACTGATGCATAGGCTAGAATAGGTCTTACCATCATTGTGTAAATCCAGTGTGTCGCTTTAGGTGAAATTCCCCACCTACGAGCACACACTCTTTTACATTGATGCAAAATCCTTTTCGCTTTTTGGATCTTTTCATCAACGTGAACATTCCAAGTTAGTTTCACATCTAAGGTAACTCCTAGATGCTTCACTTCCTTGGACACCTTGATTTCCGAACCAAAAAGCCGTAAGGGAGTTATCTCTATGTCTTTCCTCTTACGAGTAAAAATCATAGTGTTTGATTTACTAGCGTTTATGGTTAGCTCTTGCTCATTACACCATTCTTCGGTTACTTTGAGAGCTTGTCCCATGCAACCTAGAATTGTGTCCATGAACTTTCCACTGACCGTGATTGCCAAGTCATCGGCGTATCCTACACTGTACGCCCATCGAGTCCAGCTACCAGAGAAGACTGTCCACGGTGATGTTCCACAGTAGAGGCGAAAGAACACCTCCTTGTGGGCATCCTCGGACTACCTTACCCCGTATTCTGTCACATCCACTGCTAAGATTTACCACCCTCTGCTTAAGCATAGAGTCGATCCACTTAATTATAATGTAATCAACCCCCCGCTCAAACAGGGCGTTCCTTAGTTTGGTAAAGGAGATTTTATCAAAAGCACCCTCTATATCCATAAAAGTAGACATAGCGATCCCGCCATTGTTAATCTCTCTCTCTGCAACTCTAACAAGTTCATGTAGAGCGGTTTCCGTAGATCTGCCTGCTCTATAAGCATGTTGGCACCTACTGAGAGGACTATACATTAGCGTGGTGTTCTCCAGGTAGTCCACCAACACCTTTTCCATTGTTTTCAACAGGAATGATGTAAGGCTAACCGGCATGAAGGACTTTGCCTCTGTATAGTCTTTCTTTCCCGGTTTAGGCAGGAAGACCACTTTAGCCTCCCTCCATGCCTTCGGGATGTAGCCTGCTGAAAGACAGGCGACGAATATATTCCGGATCCTATCTAGTAGAGCGCTCATGCCCCACTGTAATAGTGCCGGGAATATTCCGTCCATTCCAGCCGTTTTAAATGGAGCAAAAGAGTTTATAGCACTTTTGACTCCATTTGGAGTTATTATCCTCTCAGCTTCTTGTTGACTTACCCCACCAGCTCCCATGTTAGTTTGAGGCCATGGTTGGTCTGACTTGAAACTTCCAGGAAAATGTACCTCCATCAGGGCCTGCAACGTTTCTTCCAATGTTTCTGTCATGGAACCATCAACTTTGCGTATCAGCCCCATTTTCGAAGCAGTGTCTTTCGATATCATCTTCTGTAATCTGCATACTTCCGACGTATCCTTCATGCTAGAGCAGAATTCCCTCCACGTATTTCGTTTCCGAAGACGTAAGGTTCTTTTCAGCTCCCTCTTTTTATCCTTGTATAGTTCCCAAGAGTGAGAGTCTCTCTCCCTCATGTAACGGTTAAAGGCTTTCCTTGTCTCTTTTTTCATAGACTCCAGTTCCCTACTCCACCATGGTGTTGGGTCCTTTTCGTCCACTACTGTGGAGGGCGCGATTAATAGCGGAGTTCAGTTGTTTCACTGTTCGCTCTATCTCGACCGTATTCCGAGGTATTCCGTCTTGAATATCCTCGACTTGTTCCAATAAATATGTCTCGTACTTAACACGATCAGTATTTTTTGGCACTCTTATACGTTTGCGTTCGCTACTCCGTTTTCTGCCATACAGAATTTCAAACTGGATAGCCCTGTGATCAGACATGGTTAGCCTGTCCACCACTCTCCAATTTTGAACTCTGTCAAGCATATTAACAGAGCTTAGGGTAATGTCGATCACTTCAGCCCTTCGTGCATCCACGAAGGTCGGAGCGACCCCCTTGTTTGCTACCAGCAGATTGTACTTTTCCACAAATTCTAGCAGCTGCTGTCCTCTGGGATTGTCATCTGTGCTGCCCCACACAGTGTTGTGCACCACTGCCGATCATTACTACCGTAAGATGTAGCGATGGAGACCGGAGGGCGAGGGTTGAGATGGCCGTAAAGGCCAGAAACCTCAATGGGTGACGAAAGACCCTCTCCGACGACCACCCGTGACGTGCGCTGGCAGACCAGCTCAGCTGTCGGGAGTGGCGGGGTGGTTCAACACGGCAGTCATCGGCCTCCTCCATCAACGTACAAGGAGGTATCGCACGTCTGCCCGATCAAAAAAAACTCAAAAATATAAAAATCGAAAAAACTACTACAACCCGCAATCAAATATACTCAAAACAGAAAAACTACTGGTGGTGCCTTTGCACCAAACTCCCAAAGACTCAAAAAAAAAATCCGCAAAGCCCCGTGCAGGGACATGGGGCTGCATCAGCCGAACTAACAAGGCACGAAGGCCAAAAAAAAGATATTCATAACGGGGAAAACCGTCCAATCAGGACAGATCCTTTTCCCTCTCAGGTCATCTGAGCCTCAAGATGGAAAATGGCTCCTTATGGGCCCCAGTTGTTATGGGCCCTGCGCGACCTAGCCCTCCCGACCGTGGGATTTCGGGCGCATATTTTGGAAATCCCCCAATAAAATTCAAAATTCAAACTGAGAGAGAAGAGAGAGAGAGGGAAGAAATCGGCGTCCTTAGCCCACCATGCTAATCCTATTCTTGCGCATACCTAAAAATTCAGGTGGTATGTGCTTTTAATTAAATTATTTTTTTTTTCTAGGATATAATATATATATGTATAAATATATTATATAAAATACATATATATTATTTTATATATATGTAGATATATATATATATATTTTTTTTTTTTTTTTAATTTTTATATATTTTATATATATATATTTTTTCTAAGAGAAAAACTTAAGCTGCATCATATTAATCCTATAGTGTCATTCTTAATTAACAACAAGACCATCTGTTGTGGCAGTCTGACGCCGGCTTTTAATATCCCAATGGCTATTTTTTTTAATTCAATTTTACCGGACTTCTGCCATATCCTCAAGGTTCATTTTACCAGGAGGCTCTTAATCTTCCCAAATAAAAATTAAAAACTGGAAATTCCAGTTCATTACTAAAACCAAATGTGTTTTTCTCATACAAATAACTTAATGCTACGGTTGTCAGTGCAATTCACTGAAATGCAATTTTGATCCATAAGTTTGTATGGCTAATAACATACAAAAAATGTATGCATTCGGTTGCAATGAAGTAATTGGTATTTGGATTGGCATGGAATTATACCATTTTGATTTGCAACGACCAAAAATAATTCAATTCATTACACGTCTCACGACCACGCCAATATTTTGGTATGTTATCGAATTGCTGGTGTGATACATTCGCTTCAAAATCGCGAAGGGTTGTATCGGTCGTACGGTTCTGCGTAGTGCGGCACTTGTTTAGAGCAACACAAATAACCAATGCCGAACTTTTCCTTGGGCGACACCATTACCTGGGGTGCTCCCCTGTTGGCGGAGCACCTGTGCTGCTCCCCCGTTGTGACTCCTTGGCTAGCGCTGCTGAGGGCTGACCGTGGCGCCACGACTCCCATTTAGCGTTTAAAACAAAATCGCTGGACGAAAAATCGCTCGACTGTGCGCAACCGCTACACTGTTCTGCCGCTACTGTTTACGCTCAAATCACTCGTACACTCTGCGTACAAAATCCAAAACACAGGCCAAACAGGCCAAATAATTAAATGAAAATCGCGCGCGCACTTGATCACATTTTTCCGTGGCTTCTAAAATGCGTAAAGGCTCCAGGGCTCGTTGCACGACGACCCGGAATTCGAGAGTCAATTCGGGGAACACACGGACCTGGGAGAAATGCAGCGTGATCGACCGGGTAACGGGATCTCCCTTCCAATTTTTACCAAGCAGCAAAACTGCCAACAAAATTAATTAATTAGCGCCAGCGGTAAGGTCTGTTTCACACGGGCTGGAGGCAATGAGTGGTTGTTACTGTTGTGTCGGGGCCGTAAATGCATTGCGACAAAACACCCGCGCGCACAAAAAAATAAAAGGCACGCCAAGAAATTCAAAAGGGGGTTTCAGGGGAAGAGCACGTGTCAACTCTTATCATGGCTTAAAACACTTTTCCACTATGTTCCGTTCACGGATCGACTACCACAAGATCCCTGATCGTGTTGAAATGACAGAAAAACACTTCATCTATCACTGCTGTTGTTGGGTATCCGTTATTTCTCGGATTGATTTTATCCATCGGCAGCCAGCTGTGCACTGAAATCCCAATGTAAGCTCTCCTTCGACTTTCATTACTATCAATTATGCTGCACAAAATCCGAAATGTATCACTGTAACTCATAAGGATTCACGATCGATATCCCTATATATACATCTACTTGAGACAAATCCCGTAAGTACGTCCACCTGTGAAACGGTCAATCCCCACAGATCCGTCCCACTAGCCACAAAGTCTCGAATTGAACTCCTTTCGATTTACGAAGTGTTCTTTTCCGCGCCCGAAAACAAAAAAAAATATAATAATTATATCAAATAATTATTATAATTCTCAGCAGCGAGCCTGAAGGTGCACCTCAGATACAGATGAGGTGGTTGAGTCCACTTTCCCAACCAAACAATAGCCAAGCTCTTAACTCGAAATCGCTACCGACCCGCTCGATGTTTAAATCCGAACTCCCCCAAAAAAATGCACAATGCAATATCACAATGCATTCGCACAACGGATTTCTTTCTCAAACCAGTTTCATTAGACTACCTGCATTGTGCACAGTATCGTTCACATCGCTTGTTATCATAATTTTTGCATCCTGACCATTTCTTATCAGTTATCGCTGACCCGCTGCAGTCGGGTACAGTGACTCGCGAAAGTAAATGGACAGGCGGCAGAAAATTATGACACAATCTGATGCGAGCGAATACTTTCCCGGTACCTACGCAGATGCATAAATGGACACATATATGCATAGATATGTCGATATATCACTAGTATATATCGATATTAAATGCATGTATAAGAATAAGGAAATATGCATATAGATACACCTGCATCTAATAACGTATACTACGCATATAGACAAATGTATGCATGCATGTATCCATCCATGTATCTACATATGTAACGGTGCACATTACAAAGATCAGGCGAGCAGAGATGCATCATTTGCACTGCACGTATTCCATGACGCACCAGGATGCATGTCCTTATTTTACCGTCCACCTGTGCATGGTACAGATTTGCGGTTTGTTGTGACAAACCCCTAATTTTGTTTTGTAAAATCCAGGGTTCCTGTATCAAAGCTATGTCCAGTTTCTCTTCATCAAAGCATCTCGTCATCATCGCTGATGCCGCTTTGCTGTGATGAATATTCAGCTGGCACACAGTTAGTGTTTCTTTGTGCGGGCCCGCCACCATCCCTGATAGACTCCTCCCTGCGGAATCATCTACCCCCGCTCTAACTTCGACATTCAGCTCACCGGACATTCCTCTTGAATTTCACAATGGCTTGATCAAGACCGCAGTTGAGTCTCCCCCCTGCTTTCTCGATAGCCTTCGCGTCCTCCTTTGCACACCATACCGTGAGCATCTTGCCCCCCTTCTCTGCATTGCCAAATTTTCCCTCGTGAGTAACCCTCCACTTGGAAGTGTCCTTCACGCATTCGTTTTGCCTTTGCAGCCTCTTCAGAATGATATCCTTGCTGTCGGTATAACCATGAGCAAGGATGATCATCCTTACCTCGTCACGCAACACATGCAAGGTATCCCTCAGGTTGGCACCTTCCCATAAATTGGTCAGGGTTTGCTGAGTGTTGATAAGCCAGCTTTTGGTCGCCTGATTTTTACACGTGATGGTAATGAATCCGTCGACCAGTTTGGCATTGCCAACAAAACCTATATCACCAACACCTTCACTGAGGTTATCCAGAGCAGAGAAGAGAGACGCTTTGAAAGCGTTCAGGTGTGTCGTCCCTAGAGCCCCCTCCCGCGACAAGTTGGTGATACCCAGGGTAAGGTCTCTTCCTGCCACTTGTGCAAAAGATTGCTTTCCCTGGCTAGGTTTCCCTTTTTTGCTTGCCTTCGGCCTCTTAGTACTGTTTCCACTACTGCCTGGTCGCTGGCTCGCATGCCCTACTGTTTCATCTTGGTTAACCTCCCTTGCGGGTGGTCCACCAAGTGGAACAGTCTTTCCACGAGGACTCTTCTCCCCCCGTGGTTGGTCCGGTTTTGAGTTTCCAGGGTTTCCGCCCTTGAATCTCTTCACCGGTCTTTCCACTTCCGGAGTCGACTCCTCATGCCCTAACTCATCGAGTTGATTCGAGATCTTCCCGATAGCCTGCCTTTCCCTTCGACGCCTCCTCTTCATTCTCTGTTTCTCACTTTTTGTGATCCGCATTGGTTCGGAGTCGGCAGATCGATCGTTAATCAGAGTGCGCGTTGTCTGAACTAACCTCTCCGCGCCTTCTGGCGCGTCATTGTCCGTTCCAACAACGCCTCCCTTCTCCCCTGGAGCGTCTTCTTCAGAGATTAACCTCTTCAACCCTTGCGAGTCGTCGCTGTCCATCTCATTGGAACACCTCCAGCCACTTCCTCCAAGAATGTCTTTTTCCAATTCCATATTCTTGTTTTTATTAATTCAGGTTTGGGTTTCCCGTTCTCGGACCACAGCCGAGGCAACTGCCAGCATATTGATTCCCGCTACTCCCCGCCCCTATAGGAATATTATGACGATCCGGCCGTCCTTTCCTCTCTTTGTGCCGCGAAGCAGACTCCCTCGCGACCTCCCGAAAGTTCCGTAGGCGTTCATGCCACTCGGCACCTGCTACCCTTGAAGCAAATCAAGGTTTCTCTCCTAGTCTAACAGATCGCTACTCTGTAGACCACGGTTCACCAGGTGCAAGAAAGGAGCAAAGTGAAGTGTTGGATCCAGAACCCCGCAGGTGAACTTTCACCTCAGTCACCAGCTCCAGCCTCACACCTGATCGCCGTGTCACCTATGCAGAGAGTTTCATAGGCGCCCCTCTGCCAACGTACGGCCGGGGAGACAGTTTACACTACCCATACAACTGGTTATTGTACAGGTGTGTGACAGTAACTTGCTCCGTTAGTGATGAGCATTTGCGTCCCTGGTCACCTTCCCCCGATGGGCACGGTCGCATAACACCCCGGGGATTTAGGACATCTGACACTCCGTATGGACTACCTTCGCCAAAACTATAGAACACAAGAGTTGACCAGGTAGGGAGTGTGTCGATTGCTTACATATCGCAAAACGGCGGTACTCGCGTAATGCGACAGTACACGCAACCGGCCCCATAGCTCAGCCTTCGCTATTCGCGAAGTTACCAGCGGCCACCACGCGGAGGTGCTATGTAGACTTGCCCGTGAGTTACCCCACAGACCTGACCTTAATAAGTTTTGTTAGGATTGAGACTGAGCTGAGAGTATATAATACAGTACATACTGGTGGGAGTGGGAGTGTCATCTATTCAGTGGGCAGAAATCCGAAGCATCAAATTGGTCTGCTATTGATAAGTCGTCGTTGTCATGATTGGAATGCCAGAGTTCATTGTGAGCATTGAAGTCACCAAGCAAAAGAGTGTTGACCATTGAGAAAAGGATTGATATTAACGTTGTCGGTCTTTTCTGATAACAGCGTAGTTTCCATAAGAATTAGAGTTAGTTAGAGTTAGAATGGAGTTTCGTCTCCTCTATGGCTCCTACTAGGCCTGTGATTTCAGTACCGGTACTTGATATTTTCAAGTATCGGTACCACAAGCGTTATCCCGGTACTCACAGGTATTCGTTCAGTACCGGTGCTAGTACCGGTTTTTTCAGTACCGATATTTTAAACCATGAGCCGGTTTTTTTTCAGTACCGTATAGAGTCGTGCATTGTATGATTTTTCAGATACACATCATAGTAGTTAGTACGTTACGTATATATATATATATATATTGTACATACATAATTGATTTTTATGAATGAATAAGTTTTGTTAGGATTGAGACTGAGCTGAAAGTATGTACAATATTGTATTGGGAGTAGGATGATTGGGTATAATATGAATATGATATGCCTATGAATGAATATGTCTATGTACGTATGTACATAATATAATAATATAGGGTTTTTCATTAAGAGCGACGCATTTTGTTTTTTCAATTAAAAGACTTGTGGGTTAATTATGGAAATGACTTTTATTTCAAATGAAAGTACAATCGATGCCATTAAAGAGTGAATACGCTGGATCCAATTTTCCATGACTCGAGCACACAAATCCGCCAAAATACCAGGAATTTCGCCTTCGATGTTGGCCTGCAGCTCGTCTCATTGGATTCGCGTGATCGTGTAAATTTCTTTCAGACTGTGTATACGCTACGCTCATAGTTTCTCTTGCGTGCAAAAAAATTTAATGTGCAGTAATAAGGGCTGCTACCTAATGGCCCCCTAATACTATGGAATTAGTCGTCAGATCGATCGGACAATATTGTAATCGTCAGATCGATCGCACCGCTTATGCGCCTATCGTCAGTAATTTTCCTTTACGGTTCCATATAATTTTGATCATCAAATATTTTGTGGTGATCTATCGTCAGATGGATCTGACAAAGGATTGCACAGTCTATGGCGGGTCTAACGAAACTAAATAGAAGACTGGTCAGTTGCTTTATGTAAAGACGTCCGGCCGAAAATCGGAGGGTCGAGCGGCATGTAACTACTATCTTAGATGTTATTAGGGCGGATTGTAGGGTTCGTTGCGGCTTGGCTATCCGTGTATATTGTGATATCCTTAGGAGCTACAACGTGCCGCATCAGCCAGGTTAGGGCCTCCAAAATTGCAGAAATCTTCGCCTGGAGTAGATAGACTTAGGCTAAGCTGAGCGAAGTATACATTCACTCCCACCCCGCAGTCGGTTTTCGAGCCATCCGTAAAGATGCTTACAGAACTCGTCAAGGGAAATTCGCCCTTCTCCACTGATTTGGAGTGGAGATGATACTAGTTAAGTTCTTCCCAAAAATAAATCTAGGGGAGGTGTAGTCAGTGTCATCAGGGATACTCAGGTGGTTCAAGACCGCCGAGTGGCCTGTACCCGAGGAGAGTCAATTCCCTGTTTCACCAAGGCGAATGGCAGTGCTAGCAGCAAGTTTCTCACTAAGAATATCCAAAGGAAGAAAGTTTTGATTGACACTCCGAACTAGAGGAAGTCCACGAGCCATCATGCTCGTACTGAAGCATTAGAGGCAAGCATTTTTCTGAGTCTCGAGGCTTCACCAGACTTCTCGATCCTCTCACAAAAAAGCCTTATATAGACTGAGTTCCTTCCTGTAGATCATCAATTCGGATTGAACCCTGGTATGTTTAAAGTTGTGAAAGGATTTCCTGCAAACACATCTCAAAGTGGAGATCTGAGCATTCCACCAGGTTGGTTTTATTTTACTAACAGGGTATGCGATGGAAGCAGCCTTGTTGAGTGTCGTGGTTAAGGTTTGTACCATATCATCCAGCTCCGATGCTGCTTCCGGCTGACAAGGTATAGGAGGTAAGGCCCCCCCAATAAGGTTTCCCTATTGATCCAGTTCGTTTTGCGCCGATTTGGTGGGTATCTCTTCATGAGCATTCGTGAGCATTTGAGTCGTTCCCATCTCTTGTGGGAACGATTCAATGGTTGTGAATTCATGTTGGCCATGTAAGAGCAGAAAAGATAACTTTTTGCTAATGATGCTTTTCGATGCAATTTTTCAATTTTCGGTGTTTGGCTCAGTGTTCACGTGTAAACGAAGCATAAGGCACATCTCCCTTGGAACTCATCATGGCTTCTGCAGTCTTGGCTCCTACTACACTCCGAGCACCACCGAAAACAGTAGTAAATTTGTACTTACGGACCAGAAAGAAAAACTACAGATAAAAAGAAAGTCCTGACAGGTATTATGTCGCTTCCCGTCCTGGTGAGACAGTGAAATAAAAGGATCGACGCATGTATCCGAGCCCACACCGACCGATCACTCACCGCGGTGCGCCACCCACGCTCTCATAGACCGGACTTCGCCATCGGAAACCGTACTGAAAGCAATATCGACGATCCTGATCTGTCGCGGAACAAGCAGAAATGCGCCGCGCCGAGCGCACACACACTCGCACAAATCAGACTTCACCACCCGTTCCTGCGGCAGCCGGTTCTTCGTACCGGAACGACCCGTTTTTCAACGGCCAAGAGTTGCCAAACCCCCTCGATGCAAGAAGAACTGCAGCATTCGAAGCATCGCTACCACAACAACAACAGACTTCACCACCAGAAATCGTAGCAGAAACGCACCGCGTCCTCCATACACACACTCGCACAAATCGGACTTCGCCACCAGAAACCGTAGCGAGAAGATTGTACCGCACACTGACTCCACAAGCACCACGCTACCACGCACACTGTCGATAAAAAACAAATCGTTAAATGATGTTTTCTTAGGCGAAACATAAAACTAGAAAAATCACGAAGCACGGTTTGACGGATCCGAGAAGAAAAACAGTGTTCTCCAATGGGTGCGTTCCTAAAAATATCGTGATTCCTTTACGTATCCATTGCCCCTTCTCCGATTGGGGATTTCTCCGGTGAACGACACGATTCCCTTGCCGCCATGCAGGCCCGTGCGCAGGGGGGGGGGGAAATCGTAGCAGAAACGCACCGCGTCCTCCATACACACACTCGCACAAATCGGACTTCGCCACCAGAAACCGTAGCGAGAAGATTGTACCGCACACTGACTCCACAAGCACCACGCTACCACGCACACTGTCGATAAAAAACAAATCGTTAAATGATGTTTTCTTAGGCGAAACATAAAACTAGAAAAATCACGAAGCACGGTTTGACGGATCCGAGAAGAAAAACAGTGTTCTCCAATGGGTGCGTTCCTAAAAATATCGTGATTCCTTTACGTATCCATTGCCCCTTCTCCGATTGGGGATTTCTCCGGTGAACGACACGATTCCCTTGCCGCCATGCAGGCCCGTGCGCAGGGGGGGGGGGGGGGGGGGGGGGGGTTCAAAATATCTCTCGTATTTTGCTAATACCAAACGATCCAAATGTACTTTTAATTTGGATTTCTGCTCTTTTTCAATTTCTTTCGAGTGCATACTCCATTAACAGTGCCGTGGCTAGCAGCATTAATTTGGGAATTTGAATTTTTTTTTTAAACGATAATGGATATCCGAAGGTTTTTGTGCAAAAAACCGCGCTTAGATAACGAGAATGTAAGTACTTAAATGCTATTATATTTCATTATAGGGGGATTCATGCTCACGTCGTAAACCTCGTATTTTTCGTAATGTTGTAAACTTCTGTCATTTTACTGTGGAGATGACAGAAGTTTACGACGAATACGAAGTATACGATATTTACGACAGGGAGCGTGAATCCCCCTTATATGTAAATTCTAAAGCATTTACAGTGAAAACTCCCATCGACGAGAATCCATGGCCCAATCTTTTTGTCCGGCTGCGGGAAGGATTGAAAAATGTTTGGTATTGTTTGTTAGGCAGCCTCCACACAAGAGTGATGCGCTACGCGATGCAACACACGCAACAACAACTCGATATATAAGCGATAATTATCGCTTCGTTTCGTATCCCGTATTACGTGTGCGACACATCGTGCGTCACCGCATTCTGATGTGGGGGACATATTCTTTGAGGACAGAGGCTAAACTTAATTATAACATACCATAAGTAAACATTGAGTTTGTCGCTGCTTACTGCGACAGCATAAATTAGCTAAAACCGAAAAAGATTATGTTATCAGACAAAATCAAATCAAAATCGCCATTTCCAATTTCACAACTCCATGAAATTCACAATCTTATAAAGGGAAATTCGTTGATCGTGTGGATTTAAAGTTGATCTTGGGTTCCATCCCGGGTAAATTTACACGAGATTAATCACTTGGGCAGCGACAGTAACCCGTATAAGTGTGTGTTGTTGTAACGCGTGTTATTAGCCTGCCGGATAGATTCGCAAAAAAACTCACCAACTCACCCCCCCTTGGATGATTTCTGCGCACGGGCCTGCCGCCATGAATATATTTCACACAAACATACGCCAATTAATAAGGGATATTTACACTTTAAAAATTTCTCAACGATGTGACGCAGAAGTTACAGAACTTGTCAAGAGCGAACTGTCAAAACTCTAGGAATCATTGGCTGCGTTATGGAAAACTTACAGGATCAGACAATTTGACAGTAAGTAACAGAGATGTGAAGTATTGTATATCCGTGAGTTGAAGAGAGAGTGTCGCTTATCTGAGAGGATCTTTAGGTGGGAAATATACCGGAAAAAATTGTTGGTTCGTTTCCCCAGCCTATAATTTCTAAACAAATACATCTACCGGCCTCTCTGTCTCTTTCGCTCTAGTGCAATTACTAAGAAACAGGCTTAACGAAAATTAGTTGGTTGTCATTCTGCTCTCTCGTGTGCGTCAAATGAGTGAATGTATCAGTTAAACGCGTCTCTCTTTCACTTACGGATACACAATGCTTTGCTATCTCTGTTGCTCACTGTCATTTCCTTAACCGGTCAGGCTTTCAGGACCGCGACCATTGAAGGAGTAATCGGATCGGAAAAAAATCGTGATAATTTTCCTCTTTTCAAAAATTCTGGTATCGGTGTCTGAAATCGTAGCGAATCTGCAAAGTATCTATGAAACAGTGTCGATACGGTGCCGACACGGTCCAAAACAGAAACGCAGCCAATATCAACGGTCTTGATCTGTCTGATTTCGCCGAAGAAAACGAAGACCGAGTTTTCAGGTTTTAACATGGAAAATGTTTATACTAGAGTCGTGCATTGTATGATTTATCAGCTACACATCGTAGTAGTTAGTACATACATAGATAATTGTACATACCTAATTGATTTTTATGAATGAATAAGTTTTGTTAGGATTGAGACTAAGCTGAGAGTGTATTGACAAAAAAAAATGCTGGTTCCACATATGCTAGGACAAAACGGATGCAGGTACATATAGAAGCAGTGAAACGGGCGACCTAGGGCTATATGCGGGGGGTCGCAACCCCCTACGGGCGGAGCTAGTCCAGCTCCTTGTAAACCGAAATTGTCCATGCACACTTTGTGCGATACTGCGGGTTGTGAATCAACAGTCCCTGGTGTGGGGTTCCCCTCGCTTCGCGCTTAGGGGATCACAACCCTCAGCATCGGTCAAATATGAACGCTTGCTTCGCTCGCTCAGGGTGCACCAGTCTCTTGGAGTGTCCAGAGCGAGCGAAACGAGCATTCATGTTTAAGCGATACTGAGGGTTGCGGACATTTGAACGATATCATATTCTATAATTAATGGCATCGATTGTACTTTCAGTTGAAATAAAAATCATTTGCATAATTAACCCATAAGTCTTTTAATTGAAAAAACAAAATGCGTCGCTCTTAATGAAAAACATACGAGTTTTTTTTATACTCGTATTATGTACATACGTACATAGACATATTCATTCATGTGCATATCATATTCATATCATACCCAATAATCCTACTCCCAATACAATATTGTACATACTTTCAGCTCAGTCTCAATCCTAACAAAACTTTTCATTCATAAAAATCAATTATATATGTACAATGTACATATATCTATGTACGTACTGTAAGACGAATTAATAATTTGACATCAAGTTTATTAAAAACATGGATTCCTGGACGTTATGATACCATAATAGTGAGTATGGTTCGATTAGTCAGATATCAAATGTTGTTGTGGCTAGTTCCTTTATTTTCCACAGTTCGTTGTATGAAGACGAAATGAAACAATATTGGTTTCCTTTTTACTGTGGATTGTTTATTTTTGTAGCAGACACGTGTTTCGGACACAACTTATGTCCTTCTTCAGTGCTTTACAACTAAACCAATATTGTTTCATTTCGTCTTCATATTGTCAGATATTCCTGACAAAACGTCTCACCTGTAAAATTAATTATAGATCAGCATGCTACCAAATAGAAAGAGTATTTTAAAAGTTAAAATAAAAATGAAGTTAAGTAAGCTCATCCAGTAGTGAACAACTCCTCTACCAAAAGCACACAACTACTGGCAAAATTAATTATTCGGATATGTCGGTAGATAATAAAGGTGATACACATCCTTTAATAGGTGGCACACAACCACTGCTTGGAAAAGAGCAGTGGTGAAACAACCACTCTATACTACTACTTTGCCTTAACCCCTAGCGGGGCATAGCGCGTCAACTACTCCTGCGCGCCATCGTACTCTGTTCTGGGCAATGGGGCGCAACTCCCCAAAAGACTTACCCAGTACCTGACACTCCTTTGCCACAGATCGACGCCATGTGATTCGAGGACCCCCTCTTGGTCGGCCTTGGTTGGAAATGGGATTCCATTTCATGGCATGCATAGCAATGCAGTTATCACTCTTCCGCAATGTGTGACCTATCCACTGCCATTTTCGCCTGCGTATCAATTCGTCGATTGGCATCTGACCCGTACGCCGACTTAGCTCTTCATTTGATATTGTTTCGGGCCAGAAAATTCTTAAAATTCGACGAAGACATGAGTTGACGAAAACTTGCAGCTTTCTGGTAACTCCTACGGAAACTTTCCATGTACTGCTCCCATACAAAAGCACTGATAGTACCAGGGAGCGAAACAGGCCCAGCTTGGTCTTGATGCTGAGATAACTGCTCTGCCAGATTTTGGACAGCATGCCGTATGCGCGTTTAGCCTGGTTGATACGACGAGCGATGTCCTGCTCCGTACCACCATTTTCGGCAACAATGCTACCCAGGTAGACGAAGTTATCTACCTTCTCCACAGGCTGCCCATTAATATTGATGGCAATAGGTGTCGGATTTCTTTTTCGCAACGGCGGGCTAAGCACCTTGGTCTTGTTGGTATTAATTTTCAGCCCAACCTTGCTTGCCTCCCTCTAGAGATCTAACGCCATTGCGGACAGATCCATGATTTTGTGGGAGAGTAGGCATATGTCGTCAGCGTAGTCAAGATGTTGTAGATAAGATGTCAAAGTCCATTGAATTCCTCTGTCGAGTCCGGATAGGGCTGCATGTATCACATCGCCGATCACAATGAGGAATAGGATCGGTGAGAGGATGCACCCCTGCCGAACTCCACTGCGAATCTCACAGTCCCCCGACACCTTACCTTTATGCAGAACGCGACATTTCGCGCCGTCATAGGTTGCCTTAATAATCGCCACAAGCTTCTCAGAGATGCCTCTCCTGCGCAAGGCCGCCCATATAGAATCCCGGTTCACACTATCGAAAGCCTTTTCGAAATCGATGAAAAGCAAGTGAAGCGGAGAATCGTATTCAGCGCATTGCTCGATGATGATTCGCAAGGTGTTAATGTGATCGACACAGGAGAATCCGGATCGAAAGCCAGCCTGCTCTTCATCAATTGTGCTTTCTAAGTGGGCCTTTAGTCTTTCCAGGACGATTTTAGCTATTATCTTGGCAACGGCAGGAAGCACACAAATGCCTCTCCAATTATTACAGTCTGTGAGGCTACCTTTCTTTGGAAGTTTGATGATCAAACCCTCCCTCCACTCAGTGGGAAAGGTCTCTGTATTCCACGCTTTATCAACAAGTGGGTGCAGCAAATCGGCAGTTACGCTTGGCGCTGCTTGATAAAGTTCGGCAGGGATGCCGTCAAGTCCGGCGGCCTTTCCTCGTTTTAGTGCAATAATTGCAGTGACTATTTCCTCTTTAGTCGGGGCAGTGGACCGTATACGCACATTTTGATGGTTAGCTAAATTATCTATATGAGGGGGAACTTCACCAGAGGTTACACGGTTCAAGACCGCGGCGAAGTGTTCTTTCCACCGCCTCATTTGATCTTCTTCCAAGATAAGTAGCTTTCCATCACTATCTTTCACCGGATGTTGGCAGGAGTTACGACCACCTGTAAAGTCCTTAATGACACCGTATACGGCGTTTAAGTTGTTACTTCTAGCGGCTTCTTCTGCTGACGCTAAAAGAGAATTCGCATAAACTCTTTTATCGCGTCGCACACTACGCTGAACTTCTCGAGCTTTCTGACGGTAAAGGAGTTCGATGCTGCTTCGATTGTCGTCTGAGGCTGCAGCCAAACGAACTTTCAGCTCCTTTCTTTCAACAATCCGCTGCCATGAAGCGTCGGACATCCAGGGCTTATTCCGGCAATCCGGGATTGGGCCAAGGATGGTATTTGCGCTATCAATGTACGCATTTTTTATGGCATCCCAGTTTTCGTTTATGTCACTATCTGGGTGACTAGTTATCTCAGCCGCTTTTTGCGCAAGATGGTCATTATATTGTTGTAAGACAGCTGGATTTTTTAGTCGAGCGGTGTTGAATTTGCGGGGCCTGGATCTTTCGTCGCTGGGGCGGCGCACGGCTGCAATACGCAATCGAACATTAGCGATCATAAGATAATAGTCTCTTCCCATCCCAATATCGGCACCCTTCTTGTTTCGCACGTCCAGGAGGCAACTCTTGAATCTTTTACTAATGGCAAAATGGTCGATCTGATTTTGTGTTCTGCGCCGATCAACAGAGGACCAACTGATTTTGTGGTGGTCCTTATGCTCAAACATAGTACCACCGATGAAGAGACTGAAAGTTGCAGAACTCTACAAATCTTTCACCGTTGTCATTACGATCACCAAGACCGTGTCTCCCCATCACATGTCTGAGCCCATAGTTATCAGCGCCAATTTTCGCATTCAAATCACCCATAACCATTATAATGTCACCTTTAGGTTTTCTGCTCTGAACGGCGTTTAGTTCTTCGTAGAAGGAGTCTTTTGCCAAGACATTGTCGGGTTCAGTAGGGGCATAACATTGTATTATTGAGATGTTCCTCATTTTGGTCCGGAACCTGGCGGTCAAGACCCTGTCAGAGACCGGTTCCCAGGATAAGAGACAGTTTCGCGCGGCTCTGGTTAAAAGGAGCCCCACACCTGACTCACGACGACTACCGGTAGCTTTACCGGAATACAACATTACAGTGCTGCCCGTTGGAGAGATGAATTCTCCGCTGTTCCACCATCTTATCTCACTAACTCCTAAGATATTTAATTTGTACCTCAGAAATTCACTCTCTAATTGAAGAAATCGTGCGTTCTGGGGACCTTCTGATCCATTGTCCAGGAGAGTACGCACATTCCAGAATCCAATCTTTGTCATTGTACGATAGCTAAAAGTCGTAACCGTTGAGTCAGTCCTTATCCGAGGCATAGTTGACGTTTCGTTAGCATATAAAGATTTCTGATAGTGCAAGTTGCTGGCATACACATCCTGTCCTTTGATTGTCGGTTTTAACGACAGGCCCTCAAAGGGAAAGGCAGTGGTATTTTTTTCACACCCCACACCACAGGGGTACCTCAACCAAATCATCGCACCGCCATCACTGGCGGCTTGACGTTGGTTGGCAATGGTCAGTGACCACTGCCGTTCCAGGGGGCGCCCACGCAGAGGACTATGGAAGAGGAGTTTTTGCCCCCCATCTCAAGAAGTAGACAACCTCTTATTCGAAAATACGCTATGGTGGACAACTTCTTCTCCTAAGAAGAAGTCAACCTTCAGCTCTTTTTCTCACACTCTCTCTCTCGCTCCTCACTTGGACCACTTTTTCTTACATACCCTAGGTCCTTTATTCAATACTCTTATAATTAGGCAACTTGCTCAGTGAACTCACCCTTTTTATATTCCTCGTCTACTATTTATTTATCTTGAATCGCACTTTACACTAATTATAAAAAATTACTAACTTTTTCACTTACGTATCCAAAGGGATTCGTTAGTCTCACCCAAATTTAAAAACATTCCCACACTTAAAATCAACAATAGCAGACAATACAGAATGTAATGCGAGTGCATCTGATGCTCCGAATCAGATTCATTCGCAAGAAGTAAACAGAATTCTTAGAATGCATTGCTATGCTAGAATTGCAAGTTAAATAATAACCGAGGTGTAATGGAATTAAGATAGCATGTAAGATTTAGTCGATAGGTTGTTGTGCACGCGAAATCATATTGAAATAAATTTTTTTTAGAAATTCCAACGTTGAATTTTCTAAGTTGTATAGGTGTGAGTACTACATACTTGTATATTGTTTTTCGTAGAGCGAATGGTAGTCTTACTTAACTATTTCTTACAGGTTAAAGATTGGTCGATGAGGAGGGTGGGGGGGTGGGGTGGGGTCGCTGACCGTACTTTCTCTAATTATTCACACAATTGTTTTTTGATGCAAGCTGACAATTTGCAATGTCGTCTTAACATGAATGGTTAAGTATCTCGAAGAGTAGGACAGTTCATCTCGTAAACATATCTATCTGCCGTACAGCTTCCCGCTTTAAAATTATTACTTTGAGAGGTGAGAGATTGAATCTGTTTTTATGAATTGGCGGGTAGGGCATTTTAATTATGGTGTTTTTATCCATCTGAGTGGCGCCAAGAAGAGCGATTAGCCGGTATTTACATGCGCTTGCTACAAAATCCTCGGATTGCGGGCGTAGCCCTCTATATTCCAGATATATTATATTATCGATTTGTTTTTCTTCTATTACCATATATTTTTCTATTCGCTGTGCTATTGGAAATTATGTATCCTGTTCAGTGCTGTTCCGTGATAAATAAAGCAAATATTTGTGGGACCAGCTGGGGCAACGCATCAGGACGCGTTCCAACCCTTCTCAGAACTTACGAGAGCTGAAACAAGCCCCGAAGGTTAAATGAACGAATATTTCTTATTTCAGGCGTCTCATAATAAGCATGCCTAAGCGAATTCAGGCTTTTATTCGAACTAGAGCAATATGGGCTACTGAGCAGCTGATGAAACATAATAAAACATTTTAAAACATGTAACGGACGGTTCGGTGGGCATCCGAATATGCCTGTGGGGACGGAGCCTAAGGTAGCATAATTGACCGTGAAGGTCGGGCTGTCCCATCTGGCGAAGAAAAAGGCTCCTCAACGAGCTAAGCAGCGGCCTATGCTTGCTGTAGCTCAGTTCGGGAGACGTAGGCGGGGTTTTCGCCGCTCGTTGCCCCTGTCCTTTACGTATTAACAAAAATTCATAGGCCTGCGGAAAACAACACAAACAGGGGAGGTAAAAATGAAGAATGATAAAAAAAGAGGCGATAAGGATGGAATGGTTGGCGGCCGGGCAGATTTTCTTGCGTTCGCATCAGAGTCCAAGCGTAATGGGACCCTCGGCCTCTGGTTTCGTACGACAGATCCTTACTCATCAGGTGTTGCCATAGATCTGCCGCTGGAAGCAGCACTACCATATGGTCCATTGCAGGTGGTTCATTACAAACATTAAAAAATAGAAATGAAAAGTTATAAATTATTGGTGTTTTTTTTTTAAGATTTTACAAAGTTTGTAAAAAATATTTCTAAAAATGTTTTATTCCTTTTACCATCCTTTCAGTTACATCAGAAACAGTCTTCTAGGCTTCCTTATTCTTTTCAGCAGGAAGTATTTTGGACGTTGTGTATACTAGTTGAAAAAGCTAGCTTCGTTCGCTCTCATCTGGGTGTTGGTACACTCACAACATTGACACTAATTTCGGTCGTTTTGGACTTTTTTCCACGGTCACTCACCCCGGGAGAGTGGGGCTTTGGGAGCACGACCATTCATCCCAGCGACTCTCAGAACCATTGGATATCAGTAACCTCGGTCATTTTCGACATTTTTGGACTCTCATTCACACCCGGGCTTATGCGCTTCTGGTGACTCAATAATTGGAGGCAGATGAACTTTTCCGTTTATAACAGCACATTCTGGGCGTTTCTTTTTCAAATTTTAAAGCGTGGTAGTATATGCACACTTCTCCATCTTCTTGACAACGCTTGGATGGACGCTTTAATCTAAACTTTTGTCATATTAGAATGCAGCCATTACGACATCTTTTTGAGAATGTCAAGATTATCCAAAATGACGCCGCACTCTTGGGTTCGGTTAAACGGAAGGCACGTTTTTTTAACAGCCATGCGGAGCAGAGTAGGTTAATAGCCCCCATATACGATGCAATCCGTCGTCAGATCGATATGACGATATTGTGATCGTCAGATCGATCCCACAGTGTATGTGACTATCATTGACTGATCTGACGATCAACTTTTATCTGCCGATTTGTTGGTGGGATTTTACTGCAATCCGTCGGTCTCACGATAGATTCGATGGTGTATGTGATTATTGCAAGTGAATATCAAATTATCAAATTACTCAACTGTGAATTTGGGGGATTCTGATGGTTTTAATTGGCTCTGCAATGGAAATATCAAATATCAATTACGTAGCATACGAAAATGCCACACAAATCCAAATAGTTAACAAACATTAATGCAGGTTGGATTGAGTGAGTGTGACTCATAACCTATATTTATACCCTTCACGAATGTGATAGGGTATATTTACTTTGTCATGAAGTTTGCAACGCACAGAAGGAAGCATCTCCGATCATATCTGTCATCCCGGTGAATAACTGGCTAAGTCCAATTTTGGCCAAAATGAGTTAAGTGTCCTAAGAAAAGCAGAAAGATGTTTTCCTCTTAGTGTATAAATCTCAAACTCATACGTTTGTTTTTAACGGAGTTATAAAGATGTGCGTTTTCTTCCATCTTCACTTTTGCTTACCAGAATGAGTTAAGTAAATATAACCAAAAACAGACAGTAAATCCTATTGGGGAATAACTAGCTAAACAAAGTTGTTCAGTTAGTCACATCTAGTTAAATGTGGACAAGACGAGTTAACCATTTATGCGCAAATATTTTCCTGGATATATAAGCATTATTAACAAGTTACGCAGTTATGTACATTCATATCACACATACAAAATTGTGATTCTTCGGGATTGCCGAATTACGTGGATCGATTGTAAACAAGTAATCACTGATTGTACCTATAATTACCTACTAATGTACAATTTCACATTAACATGGTAGTCTATGATCACAACTATGTATGTCGATTTCCTAGAACAAGTTCAACGTTTAATAAATTTATCTATGCCAGCAAAGAATCTAACGGAACTTTGGCAATATTGCATTTCACGTATAATCGGGACGGAACGTTGCAGTTAATCGTTTCCGTAGCTCGCAAAAGTGACATAGAAATTATCATGGGGGATCTCAACGCCAAAGTTGGGTCTGACTACGTAGGCTTAGAACACCTAATGGGCAATCATGTCCTAGGCAACAGGAACAAAATTGGCGAGATGTTCGTGGAGTTTTGTAACTCTCGTCAACTCGTCATTGACGGTACTCCGTTCAAGTACAAACGCTACCACTTAACAATCTGGACCTATCCGGATTGCAGAACAGAAAACCAGATTGACCATATAGCCGTTTCCATGACATGGAGGAATTGTCTTTTGGACGTCAGGTTGGAGCGAGGTGCTGATGTTGGCAGCGATCACCAACTTGTTATCGCAAAAACATGCTTACGAACGGCAGCGATCCAGCGCCTTCAAAATGCACGAATCTTGCCAGGTTTTAATGTGCAAAAGTTTAAAGATCCATCAATAAGACTTGCATATTCCACGAGAGAGCTATTGCACCACCACCTTGTGAGAATCCTACAATTGATAATTGATGGAAAGTCGCTAAGGACTCATTTATTTCGTGTGGCGTGACATTTGCGGATCGATTAGAGCGCGATAGGAGACCATTCATTAGCGACTCTACATAGTCTCTAATCTCAGGACGCAAGAGAGTTAAGGAAAAGATTAACTCAGCTGCTGACGACTCAGCCAAAAACCAACTCAGAGCTGAGTACCGTTCACTACAGAAAGGCGTGCAAAGAAGCGTAAGACGGTACAAGCGAAATTATATCAACGCATTAGCGGAGAAGGCAGAGGAAGCGGCTTACCGCGGTGACAGTGCAACCCTTTTAAGCTTATCAGCCCACCATCTAAGCTGGATGTAACCACGGCTATTAAATCGTTGGAAGCGAGTAAAACCCCGAGGATAGATGGAATTCCGGTGGAATCAATCGGATGCAAATGCTACTGCGGATATTCTTCTCCCCCTTATCCAAGAGTGTTGGGTAAGCGAAACTCTCCCTAAAGGCGTCATTATTAAGATCCCAAGAAAAGGCGACCTGAAGGATTGCAATAATTGGCATGGGATCTGTCTTCTCCCAGCAGTATCCAAACTGATGGCAAAAATAATCGTGAACCGGATCAAACAAACAGTTGACCGCACATTGAATGATGAACCACCCGGCTTTCGCGAGGCCTTCTCATGTAGCGACCACATCAACACCCTCCGAATTATTACTAAACAAACCGCAGAGTGTGTGTTCATCGATTTCGAGAAGGCGTTTGACGGCGTTGACCGGGAATACATCTGGAGGGCTTTAAGTAGGAGAGGCATACCAGATAAAATAATTTCCATTATTAAGGAGTCCTACCAGGGAGCCCAATGTCACGTCTTACACAAGGGTAAACTATCAGATCCTTTCGAGGTGCGTAGCGGAGTGAGGCTGCATTTTGTCACCTAAATTGTTTTTAATTGCCATTAATGATGTACTAAGCGGCGCGCTTCAAGAACACCAGAACAAGGGTATAAGATGGAAGTTGTTCAAATACCTTCAACACCTAGACTATACTGACGATATTTGTCTTCTATCAAATAATTCAGATCAAGTAGCTCAAATGTCTGATGCTCTGCATTGCGAAAGCCGTAATGCGAGGCTTAAAATTAAGGCTGCCAAGACTAAGCACTTGAGCTTGGATCCAGGAAGGCAAAGCGGAATTTGTGTTTCGGGGTAGTCAGTCGAGAAAGTAGATAGTTTTTGCTACATCGGAAGCGTAGTTACAGCAAATGGTGGAGCGGATGCTGATGTATAGTCTCGTATCAACAAGGCTCGAGCAACTTTATTCAGTTTGCCTCCTTTCTTGCAAAACAACATTTCCAAACGCACCAAACTCCGGATCTTCGAAACCAACGTAAAATCAGCGGTTTTATATGGCTGTTCAACTTGGAAGGTGACCAATGAGATAACAACTAGGTTGCAAACTTTTGTAAGCCAGTGTCTACGGCGCATCCTACACATACGGTGGCCGAAGATAATTTCTAACGACGACCTCCTTACTACAATATTACTGGTCAGGACAGGATAGACAATTCCATTAAAAGGCGAAAGTAGCAATAGATAGGTCACACTCTCCGAAAAGAGTCGAACAACATTGCTCAACAGGCTCTCGATTGGAACCCGCAGGGAACCAACACAAGTCGCCGTGTTGAACGACCTAATAAAACCTGGAGAAGATCAGTTAAGAGAGAGGGTGCCTCAATAGGCAAGTCGTGGAGTGAGCTGAAAGCGATGGCGATGAACAGGACGAGGTGGAAAGTAAGCGTGGTTAATGCCCTATGCCCTACAACGGGTTAACAGGAACCAGAGAGAGATAACTAGCAATATTATAATAGATAAAAAAGAAGGCAACGTTTTTCCGAATAATTTAGTCGTGTGCATAATCGGTTAAGTCTGTGGAAAAATGTCGGTGAATGATCGGTCAACTCTAATATCTCAATAACCAATAAGTGTAATTGGATTTGCTAAATAACAGCTTAAAGTTACCAACTTTCAATAATATTTGGCAAAGTTTCAAGGGATAGTTGCGAAATCTCGATTTTGGACAATCGCTCAAAGTTAAAAACGTGCGCCCTGAAAGCCATCAAAAATGGACTTAGCCAGTTATTCACCGGGATGACAGATATAAACTATTATATATTCTTGATCAGTATGATGAGGCGAGTCGATTAAGCTTTGTCCGTCTGTCTGTCTGTTCGTCTGGCTCTATGCAAACTAGTCCCTCAGTTTTAAAGCTATCAAGCTGAAATTTTGTACAAAGTCATCTTTCTATTGTACGCTGTAAATATGTCGGAACCAACGGAATCGGACTACTACGAACGACCGGTCCAAAAATTCATCTTTGTGAGAATAACTTTTTTATTTCTAAAGATATCTTTTTCAAATTTCACATTAATATAATAGTATCTTTAGTCAAACTATTTTACATTCTCGAATTTGGTTGAAATCGGACTACTCTATCACATAGCTGTCATAGGAACGACCGTTCCAGAAGCATGTTTTTTGTTGCGAACCACGGCTCTGTGTTGAGCCGCGCCGTCACTGCAACAAAAATATTTTTAACCAGGATACTATTGGCTTGGTGGCACTCATGATACTCATAAGGAAACCTTTATAAGAGTTGAAGTTTAAAACTACTTGTAATAACACTATTATGAAGGTAAGAAAATTTGGTACTTATCCAGGGAAATAAACAACGATTATTATGATTTTAGATGTTTTTAAATAAATTTTAGGCAACTATGGATCAGTAATACACTCATTATATTTTTATCTATACACAATATTTGTTAACAGAATACCATGAAAGTTGATTACTTTTAACCCATTTCTTCCCAACGTTGGGTTTTCGCAACATTATTTTCAAGATTTCTTTCTCGTGTCTAAACTATTATTTTTTTATTTTTTATTTGCTTGGTTAACAACGTTCACCTCTTTCCTATATACGTATTTTTTTCCACAATTTTTTACATCATATGTATTTTTTAAATTTAGTTTTCTGAGAGGATCCGGGGGTGGCTTGGAAGTTGCAAATTCATCTATTTTTCTTTTGCCGTGAACGTTTTTCAATTGCTTCTATTGTTACTAAAAAATAATGTACAATCTCTGTCCTATTTATTCCCAGACATAAGTTAGAAAAATATAATTTCCAAATGTGATTTTTTGACGATTGAAATTAATGTTGCGTTTTTGCAACGTTGGGAATAACCCATACACTATAAGCTTTTCCATCTTCGAACATGTATTATGCTTGCCGCGATCCTATACACACTTTTCCCGTTATTCCTCGTGACGATAATGAACTTCAAATCAGTCTCTGAAATAGTTTCGAGTCAAACAGTATCAAAGCTCCACGTTTGATAATAATTGTAATTGTAATTTATATCGAAGGAAATCCAAGTGACTCTGAAAATAACGACATTGACATTGTTGTACTTCCTCCCGAATTGGACCCACTCTCTGAAGAAGATATTGACGAGGACGTCATAATTTTAGATGATAATGCTGCTGATTTGCCGGGAAAATCGTACATCAAAATGTTCTCTACCCGATGGCAAATATATGAAGAAAAATGGCAGCAAAGGGACATATTACTTTGCTTACGACGACAAAAACCAAATTTTCATTGTACGTTGGGTTGAAAATGCTCTTGTCACGGTGGCAACAAACTGTGGCGCTAATGAACCCATAACTCAAACAAAGCGATACACTAGAAAGGAGAAGAAAAAAGTTTGACTTCGCCAGCCGAACGTCATAAACGAAAATAATCGTGGCATGGGTGGGGTAGATCTCCACGACAACGGAGTGGCAAATTATCGTATCAGAACCAAGGGGAAAAAATGGTGGTGGTGCCTTTTCGTGAACGCGTGGTCAACTCAAGGAAATTGGTCGAAAAATACCACAACTATCTTTCCGAAGCGAACTTGTTCTGAGCCTTCTGCTCAGCAGTGACAAGACCGAGAATTTGATATGTGACGATGACGAGGAAAAACAGCCCAACGCTAAGTTAGGACGACCAGCCGTCAATAGTCTGCCGCACACATTGCGGAAGGACAATGTTGGCCACATTTTGGTGTCTATCCCCGGAAAACAACGAAGACGATGCCGAAATTGCAAGTTCCAGACTGTTTGTATGTGCGAAAAATGCGACGTACCACTTAATACAGCATGTTTTAAAGAATTTCATCAAAAAAATGTATAAAACAACGGAAAATATAAAAATAACTGCAAAAGTGCTCATACATGCGTTTTTGTTTTTTTTTTTTTGTCACCCTTCTTCCCAACGTTGCGAAAACGCAACATTAATTTCCCAAGCCCTAACGCAATGGAATTTTTTTTATGTTTTATAGTTTAATCAAGCCTAAACATGGACTATTACCAAAAAACACGGTTTCTGAAACACCCGTTCATCCCTTGGGAACAAATGGGTTAAGGCGGTGTATATTTTTTCGAGGTAAAATGTCTAACATAATCGATTAAATTTCAAGCGCATAAATGTGAAACAAACATTCAAGAAACAGTCAAAAAACAACGATCAACAACAACGATGTGACTTTGTAATTTGAGCCATCGAAAATGCAATCTTTCATTTATCACCTCTACTGGAGAAAACGTACATATATTATTCTCTTCCTAAGAAAACTGTCAAAGACAGTACGGCTCTAATAACAAAACTTTAGTACATACTTATTATGAAAGTAGGAAAATAGTTTCCTTATGAAACTTATGCAGTGCTCATAAGAAGAGTTAAAGTTTTGATATAGGATGTAAATAACTCAATAACTCAACTGACGCACTTGGCGTCGTTTAACGCTTGTAAAGCTCTCACCGTTGTAGTACTCTACCAGAGTACTAGTACTACTACTCAATTGCCTTAACCCCTTTTGGGGCATAGCGCGTCAAGTGTTCCATGTGGCTCAGTTAAAGTTTCGTTGGCATAAACTAGTTTCAGAGAATGTAGTTGCCAGCATGCACCTACTGCTCCCCCATTTTGCCGCCTAACTGCGAAAAGTCATGAGATGCTGTGGTTTATTTTTACGCCCGCACCACAAGGGGAAGACAACACAAACATCCATGGGTACGAACGTCGTTGTGGACGGGATTCAAACCCGAAACGCCAGTAGTCAGAGACATGAGACTGATGCGTCTACTCACTGAGCTACCGGTCGCTTGTTCTACCAAAGTGAAACTACGAGAATATAATTCTCCACGTTAACTTTTATAAGACTCTTGGAGCGTCTTACAAGAACAACATTGTTAGTTGGGTTATCTGTCACACACTTTATATGAAAGTCAGGGAGAACAAAGAAGAGGAGCGGGAGCGGTAAGCAGAAATATTAATTATATATTGTATTAATATATCTCTCTCTCTCTGGGTCCTGTCAACCCCTTGTGGGGCATAGAGCATTAACCACGCCGACTTTCCACCTCGTCCTGTTCGCCGCCATCGCCTTCAACTGTCTCCACGATTTGCCTAATGACATACCCTCGACCTCAACTGATCTTCTCCAGGTGTTTCTAGGTCGTCCAACGCGGCGACTTGCATCGGTTCCCTGTGGGTTCCAATCGAGGGCCTGTTTAGCAATGTTTTCCGGCCCCTTTCGGAGTGTGTGACCTATCCATTGCCACTTTCGCCTTTTTATAGAGGTGCCTATCCTGTCCTGGCCAGTAATGAACAAGAGGTTGTCGTTAGAAATGACCTCCGGCCAGCGAATTTGCAGGATGCGCCGTAGACACTGGTTCACGAAAGTTTACAATCTAGTTGTTATCGCCCTGGTCACATTCCAAGTTGAACAGCCATAAAGAAGCACAGATTTTATATTGGTTTCGAAGATCCTGAGTTTGGCACGTCTGGAGATGTTGTTGTTTTGCTAGAAAGGAGTTAAACTGAAAAAAAGCTGCCCGGGCCTTATTGATGCGAGACTGTACATCAGCATCCGCTCCACCATCTGCTGTAACTACGCTTCCGAGGTAGCAAAAATTGTCCACTTTTTCCACCGTCTGCCCCGAAACACAAATTTCGCTCTGTCTTCCTGGATCCAAGCTCAAGTACTTAGTTTTGGCAGCATCGATTTTAAGCCCCGCATTGCCACTTTCGCGGTGCAGGGCATCCGTCATTTGAACTACATAGATGATCCGATATATTTGAGAGAAGACAAATATCGTCAGCGTAATCCAGGTGTTGAAGGTATTCAAACAGGTTCCATCTGATACCTTTGCTCTGGTGTTCACGAAGCGCACTGCAGAGTACGTCGTTAATGGCAATCAAAAACAATATAGGTGACAAAATGCAGCCTTGTCTCACTCCGCTATGTATCTCGAAGGGATCTGAAAGCTTACCCTTGTGTAAGACGTGACATTGGGCTCCGCTATAGGACTCCTTGATGATGGAATTGATTTTATCTGGTATACCTCTCCTATGTAAAGCCTTCCAGATGTATTCCCGGTCAACGCCGTCAAACGCCCTCTTGAAATCGATGAACATGAGATGTAATGGGGATCTCAACTGTGCGAATTTTTCAATAATAATTCGGAGGGTGTTTCCCAACACTCTTGGATAAGGGGGAGAAGAATATCCGCAGTAGCGTTGATATCCGCCTTAAAGAATTTCACCGGAATTCCATCTATCCCCGGGGCTTTACCCGCTTCCATCGATTTAATAGCCACAGTTAATTCCTGTTTAGATAGTGGATTGGTGTCAACTCTGGCTATTTGCGGAATATTTTCTACTTCTAGTGAAGATGAGTTCGAATGTCCAAAGGTGTTGTTGAGGACCTCAATGAAGTGCTCTCTCCACCGTCGCAGTTGGTATTCATCAGTGACCAGTAGAGACCCGTCTTTATCTTTCACGGGATGTTCAGCTGTAAAAGATTTGCCAGTTAATGGCTTGATAAGTTTGTAAAGGGTTCCACTGTCACCACGGTAAGCCGCTTCCTCTGCCTTCTCCGCTAATGCATTGATGTTGTTTCGTTTGTCCCGTCTTACGCTTCTTTGCACGCCTTTCTGAAGAGAACGGTATTCAGCTCTAAGTTGGTCTTTGACTGCGTCGTCAGTGGCTGAGTTGATTTGCTCTTTAATTCTCTTGCATGCCTAGATTAGAGACCATGTAGAGTCACTAATGAATGGCCTTCTACCGCGCTCCAATCTGGCCGCAAAATTTTCACCGCACGAAATAAATGAGTCCTTAGCGACGTTCCATCTATCATCAATTGTAGGAGTCTCATAAGATGGTGGTGCATTAGCTCTTTCGTGCAAGGCGGTGGAATAAGCACTTCTTATAGATGGATCTTTAAGCTTTTGCACATTAAAACGTGGCAAGATTCTTGCATTTTGAGGGCGATGGACCGCTGCCGTTCGTAAGCCTACTTTTGCGACAACAAGTTGGTGATCGCTGCCAATATCAGCACCCCGCTTCGACCTGACGTCTAAGAGACAGTTCCTCCATGTCTTGGAAATGGCTATATGGTCAATCTGGTTCTCTGTTCTGCCATCCGGAGAAACCCAGGTTATTAAATGGCATCGTTTGTGCTTGAACAAAGTACCGCCGATGACGAACTGACGAGAGTTGCAAAACTCCACGAACATCTCGCCATTTTGGTTCCTGTTGCCTAGACCATGATTGCCCATTAGGTGTTCCAAACCAAGATTGTCAGACCCGACTTTGGCATTGAGATCCCCCATAATAATCTGTATGTCACCTTTGGGAGCCTTGTCGAAGGTGTCGCCGAGTCGGTGATAGAATGCGTCTTTAGCTGATTGATCTGCTGGTTCAGTCGGGGCGTAGCACTGAATTATTGTGAGATTTCTTACCCTGGATTTAAATCTGGCTGTAATGATACGGTCGGAGATTGGCTTCCAGTCAATTAGAGATAGGCGTGCCTCCCTAATCAACAGGATTCCGACGCCTGCCATTCGAGGTGACGTATCGTCTTCACTTCCAGAGTAGAGCAGTACTGTTTGGGAGCTTGGTGATAAAGTCGATCCCGATCCAGGCCATCTTGTTTCGCTTAGTCCTAGTATATCGATGTTATATGCGGTCATTTCCCGTTCGACTTCAGTGAGCCTCGTACTATTGCACTCGCCGCACATCGTTCGAACGTTCCAAAAACCGATCGTGGTCGGTTGTTTGTAGCCAAAAGTCGTTGCCGGTGAATCAGTCCGTGGTATCCGAGGCTCGTTTAATGTTTCGAGTGTAAATTTATTTCAGGTACGCAGGTTTTAATATATAGTATTATAATATTATATTAATATTAATATATAGTATTATAATATTATATTAATAATATAGTATACACCTCAGCAGAAGTTGCTCAATAACTTCTGAACCCACCCATTGATTAGCAAGTTCTCATTAATAAATTGTTTAATGTCTGAATTAAGTCAGGGCGCTTCCTAGCCACTTTAAGCTTCATTATAGCCCAGATATTTTCGATCGAATTCAAGTCTGAGCAATTAGGGGCCACTCTAATATGTATTCTATTCCTCGAAGTACTTCATGACCTATAAAATGGGGGGGGGGGGAATACCGATTTTTTAATTAATTTAGTTATTAAATGGGGGGGGGGGCAAAGACCTTTTCCATAGTCCTCCGCGTGGGCGCCCCCTGGTAACGGCAGTGTATCAATTCGCTGACGGCCAATGTCTTAGCGATAAGACAGTTTGGAAAAGGCAGATAGCTGTAGCCTGAATGGCTGACGAACGCCTAAGCGTCTCAGGTTTAGTAGGATGGAATGACTTGCGTAGTTGGACCTGCTACATAGTTGTGTGGGCTCCAGCACGTTTATTAAACCATCTGAAGCAGCTATCTCCGAGGCCATCCCCTGAATGGGGTTAAGCGACGTGCTGACAACTCGTCCTTGTAAAAACCACTCCATGTCAAGAAACCTGGAACAAAAGCCTCGGATTGGAGGGATCAACAACGACGACCACGCAAACGACTAAAGGATTATTCTTTCGGATCCTGGAATGTACGCTCCCTGAACAAACCGGGGGCCGAGAAGGCCCTCCTTCAACAGGTCGAAAAGTACAAACTGAGCATTACTGCAGTCCAGGAAACAAATTGGCTTGGCATCGAGATTAATGACAAGAAATCGCACACAATTTTTGCAAGTGGCAAACCATCGGGCCGCAAGGAGTTTGGAGTAGCATTTATAGTGAACAATCGCCTCAAACCGCATATTACTGACTTCAAACCCATAAATGAACTGCTGTGTGCGATTCGTATCAAGACTCGATTCTTCAATCTCTGGCTCATCAATGTGCACGCCCCCACTGAAGTTAAAGAAGACGCAGTAAAAGACGAGTTCTACGCCCGCCTTGAAACTCTCTTCGACTCACTTCCAACAAACGACGTCAAATTGCTTCTGGGAGACTTTAACGCGAAAGTCGGAAATGAAAGTTGGCACCGGGGGACTACTGGAGGCCACAGCCTCCATGAAGAATGTAACGATAACGGCCAGCGACTTATCGACTTTGCCTGCAGCAGGAATCTAGTCGTAAGCTCTACGTGTTTCCCGCATCGACGCATTCACAAGCAGTCCTGGAAGTCTCCAGACGCACATACCGTCAACCAAATTGACCACGTCCTCATTTGCAGGAGATGGGCGTCTAGTGTCATGGAAGTCCGCTCCTATCGAGGAGCAAACTGCGACTCAGATCATCACTTGGTGAAGACGACCTACAGATGTAGAATTTCCTCAGTGCACAAGAATCAGCCCTCCCAAAATCTTTGCGGTTGATAAGCTTTTGAGTGATGCTACAGCGGTGGCGTATACTACCGCCCTTGAGGAAAAATTATCACCTATGCTACACAACATCAGCAATACAGGCGTCCATGGGTTCTGGGAAGAACTCAAGGGTACCATCAAGGATGTCGCAGAGAAGGTCGTGGGATATAAAGCCCGGCGAGCGCGAAATGACTGGTTCGACGAAGAATGCAAAAACTCACTTGTTACGAAAAACGAGGCCTACAGACAATGGATTCAACGAGGAACCAGAGCCAGAAGAGAAAAATATGACGAGCTACGGCGAATATCGAATAGAATAATTAGACGTAAGAAACGTAAATACTTTGACGAGCATTTGCTGAACATAAACGAAAACTTAGCTAATAGGAACACCAGACAAGCGTACAAACTAGTAAATACAATTAAGAACGGCTACCAACCCAGGACTAGCCTTTTTAAAGACAAGGATGGAAACATCATCAGCGACACCGATGGTATTAACAAACGATGGGCCTCTTATTTTGAAGAGCTTCTAAACCGACCATCTAACATCCCCACACAGGAAGCTCTCGACGATATTGTTGATCTAGGCCCACCCATTCAACCCCCGACAGTAGAGGAAGTTGATCTCGCGTTGCGGTCACTAAAACGAACGGGCGCTGACGAGATTCCAGCTGAACTGCTAAAATTCGGTGGAACGAGTCTAGTTGATGCCATACATCAATTACTCCTGCGAGTATGGGAGAACGAGGAGATTCCAGACGATTGGCGCAGAAGCATCATCTGTCCAATTCATAAAAAGGGAGATAAACTGCGGTGTGAGAACTACAGGGGCATCTCACTAGTTTGTACGTCCTATAAAATTTTGACGAAAATTCTGGGAAATAGAATAAAACCGTACGCAGAACGAGTCATTGGCGAATATCAAAGCGGTTTCAGACCTGGTCGCTCCACAACCGATCAGCTCTTATCAGTCAAACTGATACTCCAGAGGTGCTGGGAATACAACGTAAACGTATACCAAATCTTTGTCGACTTCAAGCAGGCATACGACAGTATCGATCGTGGAGTACTGTACAACATCATGCTGCAATTTGGTATACCGGCAAAATTAGTGCGACTGACAAAGATGACGATGACCAACTCCGTCTCACAAGTCAGGATCCAGAATAGACTTACTGATCTATTTGAAACACGCACTGGTTTGAAACAGGGCGATGGACTGGCACCGACGCTCTTCAACCTAGCACTGGAATACGTTATTCGGGCCATGAATATGGACAACAGCAAGACGCTACTCATCAAGTCGACACAATTAGCAGCGTACGCCGACGACATCACCATCATGTCCCGAAGATTGGCTGACGCAGAAGAACTTCTGCATACGCTCGATACCGCTGCAAAGGAAGTTGGATTACGTATTAACGAGGGTAAAACTAAAATAATGATGCAATCGGTGACAAGGACACCTGCACAACCAAGCATCAATGTGGGGGACCTCAACATCGAGTTCGTGAACAACTTCATTTACCTGGGTTGCAACTTGTCAAGGGACGCCAACGAAACTGACGAAATCAAGCGACGGATACAGTTAGCTAATAAGACTTTTTTCTCGGTTCTCCCCATAATGAAATCGAAGCATGTGCACAGAAACACGAAGCTCCGCGTGTACAAAACCATTATACGACCAGTGCTATGCTATGGCTGCGAAGCATGGACCCTAACTCAAGCCTCCGAAAACATGCTAGACACTTTTGAACGTAAGGTTCTACGGCGAATTTTCGGGGCTGTTTGCGATCGAGATGGATGGCGCATCCGGTACAACCATGAGTTGTATGAAATGTACGATGAGCTGCAAGTCTCGAAAATCGTCAAACTACAACGACTTCAATGGGCAGGGCATGTACAAAGAATGGACGATGATCGCATGCCTAAGAGAGTAATGAATGCAGAACGAGTCGACGGAGCGAGATTGCGAGGACGACCGAGATCTCGTTGGGAGAGCTCAGTAGGTGTGGACGCCGCGCAGCTGCTGAGCTCCCAAAATTGGAGGACGCGGTCACGTGACCGAGATAATTGGAGGTCAATGATCCAGGCGGCCAAGGCCCGACGTCGGGCTGTCGCGCCACGATGATGATGATAGTTATTAATCTTAATGTTTAGACGTGTATTAACTTATTACTTACATTTTTCGTAGTGTGTGGTGCTGTATTCTCCTCTTGGAATATACATCTTCGGGTACTTGCAAAAATCCCTAATATAACGCACAAGACCCCAATTCGTTTCCCAGGACCTGCAAGTAAACCGAACCGACCCTGTACTTTTGAATTGAGGAAGCATATTCGACCCCTTTCATGACCGGAAAAACATCCCCACACATTAATTTTTCACTATTTATAAACAGTATACACATAATTTGTTATTACCTGAGCCAATGTTTCACATTGCCCCTAATCACTTCCAAGAATTTTAGCGACAAAGGCAATAAAGTGGTTTCAGCAACAACACTGCACATACATACAAATTACAATAGATATTAGATTAGATACTCGTAAATGACACTGAAAAATCTAATGACACCAGTCCATTCCTGGCGTCATGAAACGTAAAGAAAACCAACTCCAAGGTCAAAATTTGTTATCGGTGGAAAGCAGATTTTTTTTTAAATCAGTTAAACACATGGTTAAATGTGAGGCAAAACGTTTTTTTGCAACTCTTAGAAGCATATATATTTTAATCTATAATAGATATAAAAAATGATGAAGGACATTAGGCCGCGTTTAGAAGGCGCGGTTTCACAAGCGCTTCGAGCAGCGGCGCACCGCTGTGTATGAACGCAAAAGGCGGCTGCCGCCCCGACTTACAAAACATGGTTTAAACTGGAAGCACGCTGCTCAACAAACAAATGATTTATTACTCTTCAATTCAAGAATGACAGACAATGGACTATTTAAATCGATAAATAATACCAAGATATGTAGACAGTGCATATAGAAACTTGTATGTGTTGTTACGGGGTGACAGTAGCAAATTCAATCTGGAAATAATGTGCGCACTAGCGACGAACAGTAGAGTAATTGGATTTGCTTTACAATCCATACCATTTTCCATGAAATTTTTCTCGAAAATCGTTTTCGCGCACCTTTTAAACAAAACAGAAGTGCAATTTATTGATCTCTCTTCAGATGAAAAATTCCAGGCGCGACGAAAAACTTATTTACAAAAGGGTGCAAATATGATAGTGTAATACATACATTATTCGTTTCCCACTGTCCCCTATGTTGGCGAAAAACTAATTTACAAAAGGGCGCGAATATGATAGTACAATACGTACATTTACCACTGTCCCCTATGTTTTTATAGCCTAGACTTTATAAAGCATAGGGTATATTGATTTTGGTCCGAGTAAAATATGTAACACCTTAAAGGAACCTCCGTGGGTACGGCAATGTCACCTCCTGATTCGATTTAGCCATGTCTTTCTGTCCGTCTGTCGGGCCGTTCGCACGATAGCTTTCGATAGAATAAAGCTGGAGACTTGAAATTGGTCAAATGTTTGTAGTAGGATCTAGTTGGTTGGTATTGAAAATGGGCAAGATCCGACCCAAGGAACTTCTACCTCCCCTATAAATGAAATTTCAAATAAACGATAATTTTCGATAGAATAAAGCTAGCGACTTGAAATTTTGGCTAAATGTTTGTAGTAGGATCTAGTTTGTCGGTGTTGTAATTAGATAAGATCCGACTCCAGGAGCTCCTATCTCCCCTACAAATGAATTTCATATAAGAGATAACTTTCGATACAGTGATGCTAGGAACATGAAAAATTTGACGAATATTCGTAGTGGGTTAATTAGTTGATTTTGAGAATGGGCAAGATCCTGCTAAATGAACCCCAAACCTCCCATATGACCGTTAGTTCAAATATACATATACATACGCGGAATTTTGGTATGATTACCTGTCTAAAAGTCGCCACCCACGGCAAGCATTTTGGTCGCGAGCATGCATCGAACCACGTCAAACTCTATAGAAAAAAAATCTCCTCGTTTCCACCGTTCTCTGATATTTGATGGTTCGATGGAAGTTTGGTCGTGGTTGTGCTCGTCCATGGGTGGCGAGCTTAACTAGTCCAAACCAAACCCTAAAATGAATTTTTGGTGTACCGACATTTCCATCTAGAAACGCTTATTGAGTACATATCTATTTTAATGAAGTGTCAAGTTTTATAAAATATATATTATTTATATACCATTTTTTATTTATTACAGGTGTACACGCCATCGCGTACTGCGGTCGTTTATGCTAAGGTCGATTAACAAATGTTAATATGAGTCTAGATCTTCACAAAATACGTTGCAGATATCACTTGCAATAAAGTTTCTTTATCATTTTTTATTGAAGAATAAGAACTTAAAAACTACATTATCATTATCGAGGGATTTGCAAAATACATGTTAGAAGAAGTAATAAAAAAAAATTACACAACCAATAATAGTATTTTATTTCCAATATGAATTTAATTATAATTTAAAAATGGTGTTGATATAATTTATTTTACTAGAAATAGGTGTATCCCGTTATAAATAAGCTATCGAGGTGATAGCATCCGAAAAATATATGCTAACGAAACGTCAATAAAGTATAGTAATCCAAGAGATGTTGACGCTTCCATACACCATACCCCTTGAGTCAAGGTAATTAAAAAATAGGGTATAAAAATCATATTTCCACGCATCAAATGTTTTCGTTTTAGTTTTTTTTTAACATGGACATGTCTTATGGTTGGGGGTCATCCTAAAAGTTTGTCCGTCAACGCCAGATGTCATGATTTTCACCCGGCTATCAGAAGTGGAAACAAGCCAAAAGTTCCCAAGTGCCATGAATATGGTGGCTAACTGGTGTATAGAAGGCGCGTTCCTTTGCGTATCTATCGAGTGTTGTGTAGGCTAACGAACACGCATTAAGCCGAACATACACCATCCGGAATTCTTGTCCGCCGTGCAGGCCTTTCAGGCGGCCGGATGGATAATTGGAAATCGATCTTATCTCCATAGAATGAAAGTATCTATCTATTGGATTGAATTGTACGGCATTTTACTTTCCATGCCAAGTTTCAGATTCATTCGTCTATTGAAATAAACTCCAGTGAAAATTCATTCTCGTCACGCGGCCGGACAGGCCTTTCAGGCGGCTGGATGGATAATTGGAAATTGATCTTATCGCCATAGAATGAAAGTATCTATGTATTTATTGGATTGAATTGTACAGCATTTTACTTTACATGGCCATGTTTCAGATACATTCGTCTATTGGAATAAATCCCAGTGAAAATTCGCCTTGAGGCCACTGGATAGGCCTTTCAGGCGGCCGGATGGATAATTGGAAATCGATCTTATCGCCATAGACTGATAGTATCTATCTATTGGATTGTATTGTACGGCATTTTACTTTCCATAGTTAAGTTTCAGATACATTCGTCTATAGAAATAAACTAAAGTGAAAATTCATTCGGAGAGTTCCCCTGGAGGCTGGAAATCGATCCTATCGCCATAGAATAAAAGTATCTATCTAGTGGATTGAATTGTACGGCATTTTACTTTCCATGGTCAAGTTTCAGATACATTCGTCTATTGAAATAAACTCCAGTGAAAATTCATTCTGGGAGACGATACCTCACCTCGAATGGCAGGCGTCGGAATCCTGTTGACTAGGAAGGCACGCCTATCTCTAATTGACTGGAAGCCCATCTCCGACCGTATCATTACAGCCAGATTTAAATCCAGGGTAAGAAACCTCACAATAATTCAGTGCTACGCCCCGACTGAACCAAATGATAATTCAGCTAAAGACGCCTTCTATCACCAACTCGGCGACACCTTCGACAAGGCTCCCAAAGGGGACATAAAAATTATTATGGGGGATCTCAATGCCAGAGTCGGGTCTGACAATCTTGGTTTGGAACACCTAATGGGCAATCAATGTCTAGGCAACAGCAACCAAAATGGCGAGATGTTCGTGGAGTTTTGCAACTCTCGTCAGTTCGTCATCGGCGGTATTTTGTTCAAGCACAAACGATGTCATTTAACAACCTGGGTTTCTTCGGATGGCAGAACAGAGAACCAGATTGACCATATAGCCATTTCCAAGACATGGAGGAACTGTCTCTTAGACGTCAGGTCGAAGCGGGGTGCTGATATTGGCAGCGATCACCAACTTGTTGTCGCAAAAGTAGGCTTACGAACGGCAGCGGTCCATCGCCCTCAAGATGCAAGAATCTTGCCACGTTTTAATGTGCAAAAGCTTAAAGATCCATCTATAAGAAGTGCTTATTCCACCGCCTTGCACGAAAGAGCTAATGCACCACCATCTTATGAGACTCCTACAATTGATGATAGATGGAACGTCGCTAAGACTCATTTATTTCGTGCGGTGAAAATTTTGCGGGCAGATTGGAGCGCGGTAGAAGACCATTCATTAGTAACTCTACATGGTCTCTAATCTAGGCACGCAAGAGAATTAAAGAACAAATCAACTCAGCTACTGACGACGCAGTCAAAGATCAACTTAGAGCTGAATACCGTTCTCTTCAGAAAGGCGTGCAAAGAAGCGTAAGACGGGACAAACGCAACAACATCAATGCATTAGCGGAGAAGGCAGAGAAAGCGGCTTACCGTGGTGACAGTGGAACCCTTTACAAACCATCAAGCCATTAACTGGCAAATCTTTTGCAACTGAACACATCGTGAAAGATAAAGACGGATCCCTACTGGCCACTGATGAAGACCAACTGCGATGGTGGAGAGAGCACTTCATTGAGGTCCTTAACAACACCTTTGGACACTGGAACTCATCTGCACTAGAAGTTGAAGTTGATACCAGCCAACCATCTAAACAGGAATTAACTGTGGCTATTAAATCGATGGAAGCGGGTAAAGCCCCGGGGATAGATGGAATTCCGGTGGAACTCTAAGGCGGATATCAACGCTACTGCCGATATTCTTCTCCCCCTTATCCAAGAGTGTTGGGAAACCGAAACTCTCCCTAAAGAATGGAAGAAGGGCGTCATTATTAAGATCCCGAAGAAAGGTAACCTGAAAAATTTTAATAATTGGAGTGGAATTTGCCTCCTCCCTGCGGCCTCCAAACTGATGGCGAAAATAGTCTTAAACCGGATAAAGCATACAGTTGACCGCACACTGAATGATGAACAGGCTGGTTTTCGCGAGGGATTTTCATGTAGCGACCACATCAACACCCTCCGAATTATTATTGAACAATCTGCAAAGTGGAGATCCCCATTACATCTCATGTTCATCGATTTCGAGAAGGCATTTGACAGCATTAACCGGGAATATATCTGGAAGGCTTTACATAGGAGAGGTATCCCAGATAAAATCATATCCATCATCAAAGAGTTTTATAGCGGAGCCCAATGTTACGTCTTACACAAGGGTAAGCTTTCAGATCCCTTCGAGATACATAGCGGAGTGAGACAAGGCTGCATTTTGTCATCTATATTGTTTTCGATTGTCAGTAACGACGTACTTTGCAGTAAGCTTCATGAACACCAGAGCAAAGGTATCAGATGGAACCTGTTTGAATACCTTCAACACCTGACGAGAAAGTATATCGGATCATCTAGTTCAAATGACGGATGCCCTGTACCGCGAAAGTGGCAATGCGGGGCTTAAAATCAATGCTGCCAAAACTAAGTACTTGAGCTTGGGTCCAGGAAGACAGAACGAAATTTGTGTTTCGGGACAGACGGTGGAAAAAGTGGACAATTTTTGCTACCTCGGAGGCGTAGTTGCAGCAGATGGTGGAGCGGATGCTGATATACTGTCTCGCATAAATAAGGCTCGGTCAGCTTTTTTCAGTTTGACTCCTTTCTGGCAAGACAACAACATCACCAGAAGTACCAAACTCAGGATTTTCGAAACCAATGTAAAATCTGTGCTTTATGGCTGTTCAACTTGGAAGGTGACCAGGGCGATAACAACTAGATTGCAAACTTTCGTGAACCAGTGTCTACGGTGCATCCTACACATACGCTGGCCGGAAGTCACTTCTAACGACGACCTCCTATCTATTACTGGCCAGGACAGGATAGACACCTCCATAAAAATGCGAAAGTGGCAATGGATTGGTCACACACTTTGAAAACGGCCGAGAAACATTGCTTAACAGGCCCTCGATTGGAACCCACAGGGAACCGATGCAAGTCGCAGCGTCGGACGGCCTAGAAACACCTGGAGAAGATCTATGAAAATTGGCAACGTAAGCGACTGTCTCAAAATGCAATGCGATTTAGAGAAATTGCAAGATTGGTGCCGCGATAATAATTTAGATTTAAATGTTAGTAAATGTAAAGTTTTGAGCGCGTTTAGATTAAAAAAATCCCCTCTTTTATGACTACTCCATAGCAGGTAGTATTCTTGAAAGAGTCTCTGAGATATCCGACCTTGGTGTAATTTTTTATCAGAAGCTTTCATTTCGACCACATATTGATTACATTTTGTCAAAAGTGAATAGCATGTTCGGCTTTGTTAAACGTAACGCGCGTGAATTTAATGATCATTATACTTTGAAGATTCTATATTCTTCATTTGTTCGTTCGATTCTTGAGTATTGTGTAACGGACGGTTTGGTGGTCATCCGAAGATGCCTGTGGGGACGGAGCCTAATATAGCATAATTGACCGTGAAGGTCAGGCCATCTGGCGAAGAAAAAGGCTCCTCAACGAGCCACGTTGGGCGCCATATTTGTAATGGCCTTTCCTGCATATGAATGCGGCGAAGTCGGGATATCGAAGTTCTGAAGGAAAATCAACCAAAAAGGAACCGTGGAGGTGTGAGTAAGCCATAATGACAAAAAAAAAACTTCTTCAACAAACAGACAGGCGGCACGTGCTGGAGGCTGCTCTGTTCGTGAGTGATGGGCGGGGTTTGGTCTGCCTGCTGATCCCTAGCCATTACCTTTGAATTTTTTCACGTGCCTAGGAAAAAAAATATCCAGCATAAAACCTACATTATCGGATCGAACCAATCGACCAGGTCGACTCATAATTTTTAAGGGGAATCAGCTGTCAACGATTCCTGCTCTCGGCTCCCCGACCCTTCAGAAATCCCCGAGCCAACATTTTTGGGATCTCCCCTACCAAACGAAAAAAGTAAATATCCAGTACTCTTTCACTGCTACATCCTCATGCTGAAAGGGGGAATAGGATTTCCATTGAGGAAAAGACACTAGGATATGTTTTACTCCATTTAAATAAATAACTGGCGCAACAGTCCAATTTGAACCACGGCCTCGAGATGAGTTAGCATCATCTCATTTTCTAGATCGTGACGGTTTTTTGTGCAGAGGTATGTGATCAGCAATACGCTCAACCGAGTTATTTACCCCATAATGAGTACTCATTTAACAGTTGAGTGGGCTCATAGTCCGACACGTAAATCCCCGGAATCGAACCGGGGCCCAGTGCGTTGAAAGCGAACGTGCTAACCGTTGTGCCATCCGGACTACATACTCTCTCTCTACTCCATTTACATGTATATTATTTCATTTTTCTTTTCAAACATATTTCAAACTTTAAGCAGCTCTTGAGAAATGAGAAACAAAAATAGAGAAAAAATAAATTGAAATTGCGAACAAAAATTATCCTGATTAGCTCGTAATTATAGAAAAAGAAAGGTAAACTAAATTTGCAAATAGCTGTAGCGTTAAATAACTACTACAAAAGAAAACAAAACATGCAAATTTAGATTTTTAAAATTCAAATATGTACTAAATAATTACTGAAGACAGTTAATATTGCACTCACCACTCTCGTCGAAACGGCCGTTGCGTACGTGTAGGTGATACAACTTTAGCTAGACTGGAAAGAAGAACTTTATGAGCTACTTGAATACAGCTAACAAGTTAGATAATGTCTATTCATCCAAATCGTAGGTCCACGGAGCCTGGTGTCCTATATACGATATTCGGTCGATACTTCCTTCCTGGTGGTACTCAAAATACGTAGCTTCCTATTTTTACGATCTGACGCCGCGCCGGCGGGATCTTGGCACGTACATACATGTACCCGTACGAAATAGATGAAGGAACTGCGAGCGAAGGTACGACGTGACGTACGAGGGGAGGGAAATAAATTTATCAAAATTGCAAATACTGAAGGATGCAATGGTTTCATCGAAGATAGACAATGGGTGCTAGATTTCGTTCTACGGAAATTTATCTTTGCCCGTTATTTGTCACATACAGTTACACTGCACGCACCATGCACTGCTCTTTTAAAGGGACCTGATGCACATGTTTCTTTTTCAGGGAAATTCACTTTTGCCGAGCCAATTTTCAGAATAATTCCCAGCATATTACACGCACACACTAGGTAAATAAAAAAATAACTCTC